>JABSTQ010009514.1:0-747500 GCA_013358835.2 Ixodes persulcatus
CACAGCGCTCTCGTTTGCTTCTATACGCAATACTAAAACTATCTAGTAAGGTACAATCCCATACCGGTCGCAGCACTATATTGGGACAGTAAAGAGTGCCGTTTGCATTCGGAAATGACATTTCGCGAGCCATGATCGCAAGCGGTTCCGCCGTGCCCGCTGAGCAGGAGGACCGGGAGACCCTCGCTAGAGCGCTTCCCGTTTCCGCTTCGGGAGGGCGATCAACGTGCTGGAAGACGCGAATATCATACAAAAGGCACGACGCTCGCTGCAGACACGACGACTGAATTATTGGCGGACGCGCAGCATGTTCGAAGAATACACACGTATATACTTTCAAGATATCTCCAAGAAATCCTCTTATCACCAATCTGACAGGATCGTCATACGAAGAAGAAACACGCATCAGGGAGTGTTTGCAGACCGTACTTTGTATGTATTGACGTCACCGCGGTATGACGTCAAACTTTATTCTGGCTTTGCCTTTGCTATGCGGAGCGCAAAGTTCGTCCGCTTCTTTTGGCAGAGGTTGTGGCGACGTCAGAAACCCGAGCTATGTTTGGTTCTGATTGAAGGATAGTGGGTAGATTTCAAGGCTGCTTGCTTTGAGCTTTACCCACCATCCTTCAATCAGAGCCAATCAGAGCTCGGCGTCATTCTGACGTCACCGCAACTCCTGCGCAGGAAGCAGACGACTTGCTCTCCGCGTAGCGTGTTTGCCGCCCCGTGCGAACTGAACAAAGTACACGAGTACATCCTTTTCAAATATATATATATATATATATATATATATATATATATATATATATAAAAAATTATATTTACGTGTCGGCTCTACTGGTTGATTTAAGGAGAGGCCAGGCTCTTTAAATCGACCGCAAAATTCGGTTTCTTAACCTATCGCGCTACGCTTTTGTGCAGCGTTGCCCACAAATAGGGCATTTTTGTTTTTTTGTAAAATTTGCAAAGAGCGGACTTACCTGAGGAAAAAGTAAAGAAAGAAAAAGGCTTAGCTCCTATGGAAACGCAGCGACGCCACCGGTCTTCAAACAACACGGCGCCGTTTCGCACGGGAGACAAGAGATGGCGCAAGCGGTCGCGATGCCAACTTCCGCCAACGAACGAGCATACGTCGCCGAGAGCCGTCGTCTTTAGCAGACGATCGTTTCGATTCAAAAGCGGCGCGAGCTTTTCTGATATCAGTCGCCAATGCATTATTTTATCATCCTTACTAATAAAACATATTGAATGGACAGATAATCGGTTAAAAATGGTTTGTCGGAATATTTTGACTGTTTTTTTTCGGGGTACTGATGTCGTCTGCTTTGCAGTTCCTTTTTACTACCGCGTCTGTTTTTGTTTCTGCGACTGTCGCCACCTGCGGAACGCGCGCCGCTTTTGAGTCGAAAAGATCGTCTGCTAAAGACGCCGGCTCTCGGCGCCGATGCTCGTTCGTTGGCGGCGTTCGTTGCGCCATCTCTTGTCTCCCGTGCGAAATGGCGCCGTGTTGTTTGAAGACCGGTGGCGTCGCTGCGTTTCCATAGGAGCTAAGCCTTTTTCTTTCTTTACTTTTTCCTCTGGTAAGTTCGCTCTTTGCAAATTTTACAAAAAAAAAAAAAAACTGCAACGTCTGTGGGCAACGATGCACAAAGTCGTAGCACGATAGGTTAAGAAACCGATTTTTGCGGTCGATTTAAAGAGCTTGGCCTCTCCTTGAATCACCCTGTACAATTTAGCGCTTCCCCTGTCCGCCCGCAGTCTCCGTTTATTACTCTGGACAATACATCAGTGCTAGGTTTCGGGGCTTCCCATATTTCGTTTATGCTTAAGTCCAGACGAAGCCGACGCTACGAGTTAATGGAACCTACCAAGCAGCGTTAAAGGCGCGAAATCACAAGGCCTTCTTTGTTCATGATTGCTTCAGCCAAGATACAACACATACAGAAGCTTGACGAACACCATGATGGTGCCCTTTGGATGCTGTCTGGTCGGTCCCATCAGGTCGTAGCGTCGACTGCGTCTGGACTGAAGGTGAAACGAAGTATACAATCAGCCGCTTTTGTGTGACGGTTGCCAGACTGAAATATGTCGTAGTTCGGTTGAACATCAAAAACTAAAGTGAATCATTTAAGCGTAACTACAATAAAAAATATGGCAAAGAGAAAGGTAGAACAATTGGTTCGAACCCCTTGAATTCTAGCGCCTTTCAATCGGCAAATAAAATTTACTATTTTGACACAACCAGACCCAACTCATCTACGTCAGAATTCGACAAATTTCCAAAATAAACCAACATGTATATTTTTTTTTTATGTGAGATTGCACGTTCACTGACAGCTTGAGAAACTCAGGGCGTAGCTTATTCTTCGTCTTGGTGCGTGATTGGCTCTAAGGCGTTTTCATCGGCGAATGCCGCAATCTGATTGGTTGTCGAGCGATAATGAGATGCTGTGGACTTGAACCGCGCCGTGCTTCTGTCAAGCTCTCAGCGATAAATGTGGCATGCCTTCTGTCTCGTGGTGTGTTGTGACCGAAGTGCTGTGTAAATTATAAACGGGAATCATTTCTGAACTTATTTACGATCAAATCGTTGCAAATACGCGCAGGAAAAAAAAAAAAATGTGGAAAGCAGAGACATTTTGACTCCAACATAGAAAAGAAAACAGCAGGGTTATATATATACCAACTCAGAGTTCGGTGGAGAATAAACGCGTGATCCGAGATATGTTTCTTTTTTTCGCTCGATAAAATAGGCGTTTGCAAGCCTATTAGGGTCTAGTAGAAGTTCACAGGACTCGGGGTTGCCGCGAAACTTTGCCCGGCCTAATGCCATTAAATCTCATATGGCTTTCCGTTCTTAGGGCACTCCGAATATCTGTGTAACAAATCTGGCCTCCATTGATTTCTGACGTTTTCCGCGGTCAAGAGCCGGTGGGTAGAAATTCGCACGGGTGGAACGCAATGCTTGTCAAAGTTGGGATCTTCGTTGCATCCACTACCCGCACTGTTCCACGATACGCTTATTTGATTATCGTTTGCCTGTCATTGACTTTATTACACTATCGTGCAGAATAATATGTGTATTGAAAAAAAAACACTGTTACAGCTCCTTTTACCTTATGTAAGAGCGAAACCGAGGCTACGGGCACGATCATGTTACCGGTATTTTATATCCCCCTGCATATTATTCACGAAGCTGGTTTACAAGTGCATATCCCACACCGCGAGTCCAAGACTCGACGGCATCGACTCATTCACCTACTTCCGTCCCCGCGAAGATGTCTAAATAAGAGTTTTTTACTCCTACTACGGCATGACCACGCGATTCTTGGCAGGAACACCGAAAGCCTGAAGTTTGGACATGCAGCAACTGCGGCGGTCGCACTTCGAGTGAAATGGGGTAGAGTAAGGAATATATTGCGATTCGTTTGGTAAATACGTAACAGATTTTAATGATTCAATGAAAGTTTTTAACCACAAAAATGTTAAAGACAACATTATTAAACAACAGGCTAGTTACTAAAACCCGAGATGGAGGCAAAAAAGAACAAACACAACATCTTTGTAACGTTGCGTTTGTCTTTCATTTTCGCCTTCCTCTTGGGTTTTATAATGTCGATGAATAGGTTACAACGTTTTTTTAGCAATTATTTTCCCTAAAAAAACAACAAAAAACAAAAAAAAAAGCGGTTATGATATAAAATTTGCAACATACCTTTTTTCTCCTTGAGCGTGATGTCGGCAGTAACTTCAACGTAGCCCAAATAATCCACTTTATTTTGCGTCATGCGAGAATCGCAAGTCCTGGACTCAGGCGGCGACTTTGATAGGGATGGTATCTAAGAACTGTCTCAGACGTCCAGATAACGCGCGTCATATTGAGCCAGACAATGTCCCCGCTACCTGCCACGTTCGTTTCAGCGTTTCTGACAAGATACCCCGCTTATCTCTTCTCGCGTAAGGGCAGGTTGATGTGGCGCTCTCCAAATGTAATCAGCTGTGGATAAGAACAGGCGGTATTTGGCATGACCCTGATCTGGCGTTATCATGTGTTGCGCGCTGATAACTAAGTGCATTCGTATATTAGAAACTGGAAGTCCCGTCAACACCTACATAAGGAGTGTACTTAGTGCCGTCTGCCTTTCAGTATACAGTTCGTTTCTGTATATTGTGAGTATTATTCTCGAAACTGCGCCGTCACCTATATCATACCGAAGTCGGGATCCAGTTTGGGTACCTCGGTCCGGTGGATCGACCTCTTGCAAAATCAAAGCGATCCTATCGGCGGAGTCCCGCGCAAAGCATCTCGGGAACCCATTGCTCACGGTTTCGGTTTCGATTTGCCTGCCTCAATTCGCGACCTCCCTTCACGACCAAACGCAGTGCATGCATTTTTGTATATGGGACTTTCTTTGAATTTATAATACTGTGGGTATTGCCTTCCAAAACAGATTGAATGCTAGGGCACGTTTTTTTTTTTTTGTTTTTTTTTTTTGGGGGGGGGGGGGGGGGCTTCCGAAGTCACCAGAGTATGTGCGAAGGTGAACACAGGAAGAAGTGTGCTGGGCCGATCATCCGGTTCTATCGTCCCAATGCCCTAGGCTTCCTAAATGATCCGTAAACCGAGAGGGTCATGCTGAACTCTGAAATAGTAGCCAGGCTGCCAGAGATGTATGCGCGACCGGCCGTACACCTATTCCTCGCTAGGTCTAAGCAGGTCCTTACATCCGCTGAAGGTCCGAGTTTCAACGGGGGCTCTCACGAAGAGGAATGGTTGCAGTGCCAGCGAGCGATGAATTTATTTTCCTGAATTGCTGAGGTGCACGAGTTCGTCAACGGGGCAATCGAAATCGAAGTTATGCCACTCCTCTCCATGGCCAAAGAGGTCCCGTAGTGCAAGGCTCGCTGTGTTGCATGCAGGAATTCTTGGAAGTAATCTGTCGCGGTTCCTCTAGATGGCACCCGCGGAGCTAAAGTTCATTTGGTGGCGGTGTACAGTAACAATATCTAATTAAAGCAAATTACTAACTCTATATATAAAAAAAGATTCTGCCAATACTTGAAAATTATAAAGGAAACATAAGAAAGTACTCACTCGGACGCTTTCCCTTAAGTGCAGTATTTTGAAAGCGAATCAAGCGTGTTATTTTAAATTACAATAATGAATTTATAGAAGTTCTATTTTACTGCCAGCACAACGGAAACATTGTCGTATGCGTTGCGTCAAGTTGCACAAATAAAACCCCAATTCTCCAACTAATTAAACAATGCAGAGTTCACAATATCAAATAATTAGCTTAATTAATAACAAACAACAAACAATTATATACGATATTAAAAAAAAAGAATGTAGGACACTACTTGTAGGCAGCGATATAAAATTTAAATAAGATGAGAACCACATTGTACTAAAAAAAAAAAAACGCATGAAAGTTTTGCTTTTCATGCCGTTATAGGTTTCGCGTTATCTGTTTACGTTCATATATTCAATGCTTCCAGTACCTTGTGTATTTTGATTTCTAGTTATTCACATATTTCTATGCTATCGGGAAGATGCCGATCCCTATGTCTGAGTTTGTAACTTCCAGCTGAATGCACTTCTGTTAATCGATATTGGTACTCAGGGAAACTGTAAGGAACCAGTGCATCGACAGTCTTCTAGCCTTTTGCCCTATAAAGCTTCTTTCAAACATGGCCGGAAAAAAAAGCAACAAAACACAGCGGTCAGTAAATTTGTATAAACACAAAAAACAGCACAAAATATTAGAGATGGAGAGAGAGAGAGAGAGAGAGAAAGAAAAAGACAGAGATAAAATAAATTAAAATTGTGGAGAGAATGGCAGTGTTAAAAGTCGTGCTACAGCCGTGCCGTCTACTTCATAACTTCAATGAATAAATGAATTAATGACGTTTTATATTTCTTTAATAAAAAAATTTGTATAGTCACCGAAATCATAAGGAACTCAGGGCATGGTGCGTCCCGAACATCGTTATTATCGCACCGCAGTCAATGGGATTCGGGCATCAGTCGACAAGAACGCCAAATAACAAATGACGAAGTTAGAAGAGAGTGAACTAAATAAGTCCCACCTTAAAGTTCCTTAAGCCATCAGTGGCCGTAGATAACAAAGCCGTAGTTTTAGAGTGTATAATAGTACGAGCTATCGCGTGCATTCGCTTTTCTGTAGGGCAGGCGGGACTTCTCGTTTCCATTTGCGGAAGATGGCCAGAGAAGGACTAGAAGCTGATAGCGCCCTGGCAAAGTGTAGCTCGATGGCTCAGATATGCGATTTGCGTTGGGATTTAATTGCTATCGGTGCCTCACCATCAGCTGGCCTCGCTGCGCGAGTGACAGTATTTGGCTGTTTCCACTCTCGGCGGTGAAGTAGGAAAATGGCTTTGCTTTTTGCTTTTAACCCTTGCTTCTAACCCTTGCGGTACCTGAGAGTAACTTGAATCTAGAGATAGTTTGTTCGGAAGGTTCTGAATTAAAGGCAGATAAAAGAAAATACAATGTTAACAAAGGATGAACTCCGCAGTGCCTTTACTATATTTTGCAAAGAACAAACAAATTAGTCGTTAGTTGTTTACACAGCAGGAATTTAGTCTGCCAGAACATGGCGACATTGTTACCCACCGTAGATAAGCAATTTAGCCAGTGCAGTACGACTGTTAAGGCCGGTTCAGACACTTGCGTTTGAGTGCGTTTGACTGCGTTGCGTCGAGAACCGAAAGCGAGTCACCGGCACATATGTGCTTCGTATGAAGCGTGGAGTCCAATTCAAGGAATCATCTTGGCACGCGATATTGGCGGCGAGATGTTTTGGTGGCGCCCTCCTATGTTTACCTTTCGTGACGTCATTGCATTGTGAACAACAAGTTTGAAGGTGTTTGTAAAGAGCATGGTGGAAGCTTGAAATCATAGCACTTTCAAACCAACACTGCCAACACCGTCAAAATTGAAGTTCTTCCATTCCTCTTATTTCCGTCGATGGGAAATCCTTTGCTGACGTCATAGTCAGTATTCGGCTTATCGTGGAAGACTGATCACAGCGACGCTTTCGATCGCTCACGTCGCCAATAAGCCGCAGGGTTTCTCGCTGCCGCAACGCAGTCAAACGCAGTCAAACGCAACTGTCTGAACCATTCTTTAGCCTGGGCTCTTTCACGTGCACCAGGCAGTAGTGACACACGACCGCACGCGATGCTAATATCCTGGGTTCTGCAGCGCGAGCTTTCGCTCCTCGTGCTCCGAGCTGGTGTGCGCTATTAGCGGCGAGATGTTTCGGTGGCGCCCCCTCGTATGGTTACCTTTCGTGACGTCATTACCTTGCGAACAACAAGTTTGATGGTGTTTGTATTTAGCATGGCGGAAGGTTGAAATCATATCGTTCTTGAACCAACACTGTCAACACCGTCAAAATTGAAGTCCTCACGTTCCTCTTATTTCCGTCGATGGGAAATCCTTTGCTGACGTCATAGTCAGCATTCGGCCAATCGAGGAAGGCCGACCACCGCGACGCTCTCGATCGCGCACGTCGCCAATACTTCGTCTCACCCTAGCATGGACTAACCGCGAAGGCTGTGCTGGCGCGAGCGGCCAGTCTTGACTGCCTTGACTAGAGCACTTGCTGCACGAGCGCTCGTGCAGCCGCCGCGGCTTCATTCAAAGCGACTAGCTCGCGCTTTTAGCACGCGCGGCTAACAATAGTCCATACTAAGGTGAGACGAAGTATAGACCTTTTTCGCATAACCTCAAACCAGCCAGTAACTGACGTACCCTCGACCTGGTGCATTTTTGGATTGCCCGCTGACACAGGGTATGCAACCGCCAAGGGTATGGGCGAAAAGGCTTAAAAACGGACGTCGTGCATGAGGTAGTTCCGAGTGCTCCTTTTTACCGTGCTGCAATTTCCAAAAATCTACGGTTGTCTGGTTACCACTGCGTGGTAGTCGGATGGATAAATAATTTTAAAAAGCATAAGAACAATGGCAGAAAGTGTGCCATGAACACAAGAAGCTGCATGCAGCGCGAGTGTGGCTGCAGTGTTATCGAGCTTCGCATTTTCCCCAAGAATCCTTATTTATGAAGTCAGTCGATTGCGAGCTTGAATCGCGAGAGATTCGTATCAGACTCAACGTCACGTTTAAGCTCACGACCACTTCGTCTAAGACAAGAGAACCGATTTTAATTCCCGGTGCAGGTGGTTCAATTAGGTTATCACTGCAAGCCCCACGGTATGTGAAAGGTATGAAAAAGTCTGCATGCCATTACTCAAGATGGAGCTATCAAATGCCGAGAGCTTACCTGCATAGACTACATTAAACTGCTCATATATACTTCGCTGTGGAAACTCAATCAAAACACCCCACCGTCTTCGTCCTCGTTCTCTCGAGGAGGCAAAGTGATGGCCTGTGAGTACAGGGGCCTTACCTGTGAGTAGCCAGATGGATCCAACCGGACAAGCTCCAACCAAGTCATTGCAGCCCACCATAGCCAAGTCTAGCCAAGTTCCCCCCACACCCACACCGTTGCCTACCCAGATAGCTGTGCTGCCATAACTAGCCGGTATTTCTTTTTCTAAACCGCTAGACGGCGTCGTCGGCGCCTCAATTCTCAAGATGGCGGCGCCGTTAAAGAAAAGGTCTATAGCCCACTGGGCCACCGATCCCCCAATTTCTTGCGTTTGTCTTGGTGTATTGGCGACTTTAGCGATCGCTGTGGTCGGCCCACCACAATTGGCCGAATGCTGACTATGACGTCAGCAAAGGATGTCTCATCGGCGGAAATAAGAGGAATGTAAGAACTTCAATTTTGACGGTGTTGGCAGTGTTGCTTTGAGAGCGCTATGATTTCAGGCTTCCACCATGCCCATTACAAACACCATCGAACTTGTCGTTCACAAGGTAATGACGTCACGAAAGGTAACCAAACGAGGGCGCCACCGAAACACCTCGCCGGTAATAGCGGTTTTCACGCTAGCTACGAAGTCGAGAACGACGAAGATTCAGCTCCGCGTGGTGAACGTCATCTCGAGGTCAGCGTGCAGAGAACGACCTTCATCAGATAACAGTTGCCTTCTTGTCGTCTCACAAAACAAGTGCATCACATCGTTGCCGCAGCCGGCGCAGAGGTAAAAAGGTAAGACAAAGGCTTCTTTCTTGGTTCGGACCGAACGAATAGCTCAATAGCGTGCCATCACAATTTTAGAAAACAATCGGCCCAGAAGAACCTTGCCAATTCGAATGGGAACTGTTTTCACAAAACGTCAATCCGCCATTTTGTTGTTCGACGAAACCTATTGGGGCTTGGGTATTACGTATTTGAGGGTGTCACGTGAATCTTTGTAATGTTCACCTTCGGCCGACGCCGGACAGCTCATAACAATAAAATGACGGACAAAATTACGTCATTGAAAACACCCTATAACGTAGAGGGACGACAAACACACATACCCAATGCCTGCGAAGAGCACTCAGCAAATGACTAAGTAAAAGACGAAAACAGGGGGAATTCGGTAGGACGTCCTCGCACCCATCCGCCATTTTGTTCTTGGAATGCTCACCTTCTGTAAACCCAAGAGCGTTCATAACAAAATAAGGTATGTGAGTATGCCACCCAAACCAATATCTATCACATGCATGGTTTTCACTGACGTCACATCAGCGGTTATTGGGAAGTACATTACTGCTGCGTTTTTACTTTCTGCAGAATATATCCCCCCTTTCTACTTGATTTACTCGGCAAGAACAAGTAGAATGGACCATTGGTACAACGCGACAGCTTCACGTGCAAGCCACGTATAACACGCGGGAGAAAATTAATATACTTTTTTGTGTATAATACTTATGATATGCACTTAGCATTATAAACGCTTTTGTGTAACTATACTGTGTAAATTAGACGAAACGTACGAGGCTCACGTTTCACGCCAGCTATATCTAAATTTTCAGATGATACTTGACAGTCTAAGGTTTTATACGGTTGCTGCACATAACTACAGGTTGGCTAGTTAAGCACAGTGGAATGTAATTGTTAACAGCCATTCGCAAATCAAGACATGCTATCAAGCTCGAAGTAGTGGCGTCCGCAATTAAGAACATCGGTGTGGCATGGCCCTCCACGATTGGTCCAGGGTCTCTATGCTACACGGTGGGATCAAGCGGGACAGGGACTGTGGGACATCACCGTCGTCCCGCGTGGTCCCGCTGTGTAGCATCGGGCCCCAAAGCTTCATTTGACATCTTCACCACGGCCGCTCTATTCTGCTTCCCGCTCTGCTGGTAACGGCCTGCCGTGTGGTTCGTTTTGTCGAGTAGAAAACGTTAAGTTCTCAGAGAGGCCGCAGTGAAGGGTATTGAGCCATGGCGGGGTTCCAAGGTTCCACCATGCTAATTACAAACACCATAGAACTTGTTGTTCGCAAGGTAATGACGTCACGAGAGAGAATCATAAGAGGGCGCCACCCAAACATCTCGCCGCTAATAGTAATGTTCCCAGAGGAGCCGTACTTGTTTTACAACGGTTCTTGACGGTAATACGAGTATAAATGGTATTTGTTAAAGCCCTTTGAAAAAATTCACGCTTCGCGTATTTTTACAAATATCGACAACCATTGTTGTGCGAGTGCGGTTGGCATGTGCTCCGATCAAGTGCACAGTGGACGTTTGCTTCCTATACTTCATTTCAGCACGCTAAGTGGAGCGCACCACAATAAAGTTTTGCAGTGCGTCCTTCTATACTTCTATAATGTTGTGCATTGTTTTCCTTCTATACCATTTAAGAGATTAGAAAGGTGCATGTTTCTAAACTGCTTTGATCTTTGTCTAATTGCAAACCGCCTTCCTGTAGTCACCTGAATTATTCCGTGAGCAATATTGGTTTTGCTCGATGTACTAACACGAAAGAAAGAGACCCTACAAACAGTCACATACAGATTATTAGGAGTGGTTAAGCAAAAAAAAAAAAATGTCTTCCTAAAAAGAGTATTCCGTTGTGTCACGGAAGATTATTTAATATATTTTAATGAAAATAAAAATTTGCTTTGTGTTTTGATTTAGGCGAAGCGGAGATAAGTTTTCAGGAGGTGCTTCGCTTCACAAAAAATGACAGCTGCCATGGCACCGATGCGGTACCGCGCTAAGCCTGTATATCATCCCAAAGAGGCGAAGCAAGTCGCTTTGAATGATATAGGAGCCCTGCTGCAGAGGGGCGGAAAATCACTCAGCTTGAGGACCGTCGTTAAGAGAACGACGAAGTTGACAAATGTAAGTGAACGGGCTCTATTTAAATGGATGACCGAGTAGATGAAAGACGGCAACCTTACGGTTCCACTGACCATGTTTTGAGGTGTAAAAAATGGTGAACGGTAAAAACAAAAGCTGGACGACTTTGACCTCGGCGTGCTTAGAAGAATTTTGCACGGGTCGTACCGGAAAGAAGAGGTCTTTACTGTCGCGAAGCTGTAGAAGTACCAAAACAGCGACCTACCCAGTGTATCACTCGCAACGCTGCATGCTAGAGAAGCTGCGCTTTAGGTACGGCAAACGGTCAAGAAATGCCCATCTGATCGAATATCCAAACATTATTCAGTGGTGTAGCAATTACTTTCGCCAACTCAAGAAGTACCGCCAAAAGAAATATCAATATACTACACCTACAAAACCTCAGTGAACGCCGGCCACAGGAAATCCCAGGTTTGGGGGGACACGACGGTCACCAGCGCGAGCGAAGCGAAACGCTGAGACCTTACTATTGGTCCCAAACACCGGACAGGTGAAGGCGAGCGCTTAATAATCACACACTGTGGAAATGAAGGGTGATATTTTTGAAGGTGCTGCGGAGGTATTCCGAGCCAGAAAGCACACCGGCGACAAAGAAATGGATGGCCCTCATTACGATAAGTGGTTCACGGAGCGGCTCCTTGCGAATCTTGCTCCTAAAAGCGTCATTGTGATGGACAACGCTCCATTTCACTCAGGGAAAACGGAGTAAGTTCCCCGAATGGCCACACGTAAGAAGGACATGCACGACTGACTTTCTGCAAAGGGCATTTCGTGGAGCAAGGGGCTGTTCGAGGCCGAGCTTTCGAAGCTTGTATATACAGTGAAAGACGAACAATAATCACCGCATTGACCAGATTGCTGCACAATTTGGCCATAAAGTTATGCGCATGCCGCCTTACCACTGCCAGCTGAACCCTATTAGCGTCGGGATGTTTTGGTGGCGCCCTTTTATGGTTCCCTCCCGTGACGTCATTATCGCGCGAACAACAAGTTCGATGATGTTCGTAAAGAGCATGGTGGAAGCTTGAAATCATGGCGCTCTGAAACCAACACTACCAACAGCGTCAAACTTCAATTTATTAGATTACTCTTATTTTTGTTGATGAGAAATCCTTTGCTGACGTCAAAGTCAGCATTAGGCTACTCATGGTCGGCCGACCACAGCGACGCTTCCTATCGCGCACGTCGCGAAGAGAGTTCGTTTAGAGTAAAATGAAAGTGTACGTGGCCTCCGTTAGTCGTTAGTCACCAAAGCGTTCGCTCAGGTTACGCCGGAGGAGTGGGCGCGTTGTTGCAGTACCGTTATTGTCGAAGAAGACAAGGTGATGAAACTGGACCACATCATTGAGGGGCGTTGTAGACAGCGATGTCATCAACATTGCCGAAAACGATACGTCAAGCGCAGATAGTGATAGCGAGTCAAATGAGGACATTGACTGAAAATCGATTAAGGCCACGGCAGATTACACGTGTACTCGTTTTTTGTTCGGAGTGTTCGAACTTCATTCGCTTTTCACATGTTTTCCTTCTTTATATTATTCCTGTCATGTAAAAAGTTTGGTCAAAAAGAATGTTTTATTTAAAAATGTTAATAGCGTACTTCTATAACGTTTATGATAAGAAAAACAATATGTGATGAAAACAAGTAGGCATTACCAAATAAAAAATGTTGCTTTCGTCTGTTGATATATGCTGTAAGCTGGTGTAGAAACGTCTGCGGGCAGATTTGAGTGCGAGTCACCACAACATCCGAGCTTCATGCCGCATGGCAACCAATTCAAAGAGTAGACTGGCACGCCGCATACGAAGCAAACGTACCGCGCTGACCATCGTTCCAACGATGTCTGCAGTCTATCGCTTGTATGAAGCATAAGTAATGGGGCACGGATTTTATGGTCACACGCCTGGCGCGTTCAAGTAAAAGTACAGTGTAAACAGCAAGCAGACGATGGATCACAATGTATTTAATCGGCTCCCTAAAATAACACACGTTTCTCAAAGAAGTATTAGAGGGAACAAACTAGGACCCTTCGCCAGTATCAATGTCAATTTTTAAAATCGATTAAGCAGCGATTCTATTTATCAGTCGCGGCTAAAATAAAAAATAACGAGAACAAGGCGATAGGAGGAAAAGAAAGCTAAAGCGCGTAGTAATACCACTTTGTGATGTGCTCGCTCTGCCGATTGGCCAAAGAGCATGAAGCTTCCACTGCGCTGCACGGAACTTCTGAGATAGAGTATAGGGCCTATCATTTCGGTGATGCGACGCCATTGATTCCAAGGGACGCACCGGGCACGGGGCTTGGGGCGCGGCCATAGCTGTGTGCGCGGCTGCTGAGTGCGTGCTGACGGCGAGCTTCCGCAGTTCTTTTGTAACGTGCATTCTCAGCACCACTAAAATTGCCGGGCTTAACAGCCTAGTAGTGCGAGCTCGCTATGAGCATGAGCTCTAAACATCGCCCTGAAATATACCCCCTTAGGGGCATTCGCTGGAGAACGCATGCTCAGAACGAACTCACATTAATAGCCTGCTAAGGCCGGCAATCTTGATGGTGCGGAATGCACGTTGCAGAAGAACTGCGGAGGCTCGCCGTCAGCACGCGCTCAGCAGCCGCGCACACAGCTATGGCCGCCAGTGAATACTCCCTATTAGTGGCGAGATGTTTTGGTGGCGCCCTCCCATGGTTTCCTTTCGTGACGTCATTACCTTGCGAACAAGAAGTTCGATGGTGTTTGCAATGAGCATGGTGGAAGCTTGAAATCATTACCCTCTCAAAGCGACACTGTCAACACCATCAAAATTTAAGCTCTTACATTCCTCTTATTTTCGTCGATGAGAAATCCTTTCCTGACGTCATAATCAGCATTCGGCCAATCATGGCCGGCCGACCACAGCGACGCTTTCGATCGCGCATGTCGCCGATACTCCGTGAACCCTTCAGTTGAGGGTCGAAGCTCCGCCTTCAGCACGAGCTCGCTGGCTTTCGCAGCGCTTTGGTTGCGCGTGCCTGCGCTTTACCACTTGTGACAGCAAGCATGAGCGTACCAACCGGGGGGGGGGGGGGGGTTCAAGGGGGGCGCTTGCCCGCCCAGTTCTCAGAGTAGGGGAGGCAAGGCATATGTTTTGCCCCCCTCCCCTGAAACAGCCGCCACTGGGCCGTGCAAACACTGGCCGGCGGCGCCCAAGGGATACCGAGGGCACGACCTGGGGGGGGGGGGGGGGGTCTGGTTTTCCCCCCACTCAAAAAACAGGTTGGTACGCCACTTTTAGCAAGGACAGAAAGCTCGCGCTGAAGGCGGAGCTACTAGTCTCATCTTAAAGGTGCACTAAAGACGTTTCTGAGTTCGTCTGTTCTTGGTAGTAACTTATCTTACGGGCTCCAAGTATTTTAGAAATCGAAAACTTACTGCTTGTGCGACGTCCATTATCCCTACTAACAATGTTATCAAAGTTCGTGCCACGCCCCTTTCAGAGCTGGAAAAATCTGGAGCCCATAATTCAGCGGAGACGCCGGCGGATTGACGACGGGCGCGAGTCAGCCAATCGCAAGCCGCCTTTCGGAGAGAGGCGGCTGGCGATTGGCTGACGCGCGCCCGTCGTCAATCCACCGGCGCCTCCGCTGAATTATGTGCTCCAGATTTTTCCGCTCTGAAAGGGGCGTGGCACGAACTTTGATAACATTGTTAGTAGGGAAACGGACGTTGCACAAGCATAATATTTCGATTTCTGGGATGCTAAATCCCGTAGAATGAGTGTTCACCAAGAACAGACAATCTCAGAAACGTCTTTAGTGCACCTTTAAGGGTGAACGCAATATAGCAAAACAACGACCTACCCTATACACCAAGGAGCTTTCGTGACGGTAGCTCGCGGTGATCGAGCAGATGCGGCGCGAGGCCCGAGCAAAGCAAAATCCTTAGTCCCGTGTAGAGTGCCTTCATACAAACACGCGCCTTTGCTTGAGTGGGTGAAATCTAAGGCATTTTTCCGCCCAATTGTTTTTTTTAACGTTAAACGTTTATAGGCTAAGGTCTCAGATGAAGTGAAGCTTCACAAATGCCTAACCGTGAATTTCCCCGCTAAATTTAGCGGGGAAAATGACGTCACATGGCTTCATGTCACGTAACCCAGATGGAAATTCACTTTCCCATCTAAAGTTTGCCGAAGAATTCACGTAACGTGACGTCATCAAGCGATGTATACTGAAATTCAGTTTCCCTGCTTGATCTAGCTGGAAAATATACATCACGTGACCTCAACACCAATTCAGTTTCCCCACTAAATTTAGCGGGGAAACAAGTAAGTTTCCCAGCTAAAATCTGCGGTAAAATGACGTCACGCTCCATTGTGTCACGCCACCAATACAGCAATTCATTTTCCCTACTAGATTTAGCGCGAAAATTGACGTCACGTGACCTCAACGACAGTTCAGTTTAACCCTACATTCAGCGGAGAAAATGATGCCGCATGACTTCATGTCACGTGACCTACGCACAAATATAGTTTCCTCACTAAGTTTAGCGGCAAAATTGACGTCACGTGACCTGCACATAAATTCATTTTACCCGCTACTCTATTCATGGTGAAAAACAGCACAAAACGAAGACGACGAGAAGGAACAAACACAAAAGGACGAAGCTGTCGCATTTGTTCCTTCTAGTCGTCGTCGTTTTTAAGCTGTTTTTTTACCATGAATAACGTATACGAACTCACCCGAATCGCTACCTTAATACATTACCCGCTACATTTAGCGGGAAAATTGACACGTGAAAAGTGGAGTTAGCACCACTCAATCTAACTCGAACTCACTAAAAACTATACTCTCTTTCACGATAAATTGGCGAACTGTGAAGGCTGCGGCCGCTACGACCCGATAAGAGCATCGGATTGAGGCATGTGACAGTTTTCCCGGTGCGTGTGTGTCACTGAGCCAAATGCGAGGCCTGCAGAACCAGCTGTCGTCTGCCGGGCAAGAGTCGTCTGCTGCGAAACCAACCAACTTCGGATGAAGGTCCACCTCCGCAACATTTCCGCCCGCTAGATTAGAGCTCCTTGGGAACGGTTCACGAGAGAACCATACGCTCAATTTACCCGCGAATGTCTGATCGGTGCTAATGCGAGGGCTCAGTGCGATGTTTTGAGCGGAAACGGTCGATTACACGGCTGCGATCACCAACGGTTACGGCGCTACAAGGAGAAAAATATCGGGAGCGGATTTGGATGTAGCGTCACTTTTTTTTTTTTGGTTTAAATATAATTGAAGCTGATAAATTTGTGTCTGTTTATTTCTTTTTTTTAAATTTTCTCGGTAGAGATGGAATCGCGCGAGTTCAATTGCCGTTAAAAAAAAAAAAGAAACCTAGAACTACTTTTTGTAGCGGAAGGCGCTGTTGCTATAGCGGCAACGAGGCCCCCGGTGCCTCGACCATGGAGTGTTATCACGTGCCTTGCTCCGGAGCTTTTATTGGGTCGTGGGGCCGCAGCCTCCACAGTTCGCCAGATTACCGTGGAAGGGAGTATGATTTATTATTTCATTATTTACAATTACCCTCAGGGCCCCGAGGGGCCTTACAGAGGGGAGTAATTCGTTCGTACAATTCTAAATTTAGAGTTATCGGTGATGGTGGCGATGTCACCGGGAAGGCCGTTCCAGTCCACAATAGCTTCTGGTAGAAGGGAAAGTTGATGGGCTGTTGAAACGGTCTTGGGGCGGGTAATCTCGCATGAATGATCATGTCTTGGAGATATATAGCTGGGCTGCCCGGAGAGAGACTCTCGTAATGGTTCCGAATATTACATTTTATGAAAAAGTCAAAGACGGGAAATTCTGCTACGAACGGAAAGATCAGGAAGAGTCAATTGACATTTCATTGCAGTGACACTAGAAAAGCGAGAGTAATGAGAAAGAATAAATTGAGCAACAAGATTTTGAATCGATTCAATTGCGTTAGTTAAAAAAGACTGATCTGGGTGCCCGATAGCTGAAGCGTACTCTAGTTTAGGGCGATCAAGCGTGACGTAAAGGAGAGGTTTAAGGTTAAAAAGGCGCAGACTTGAAATTCCGACGAATATAGCCAAGTGAGCGGTTTGCAGATGATATTGTCTTGTCGACATGAATATTCCAGGACATATTAGTGGTTAAATAAACTCCAAGACCCTTGTATGTGTAGCAGTCTGAATGGTGGTGCCGTTGAGTGTTAATGATTTTAGGGAATGAGAGGAAGAACGTGTTAAGCAGAGGTGCATGCATTTGGTAATGTTTAGACACATCTGCCATGGGTGGAACCATTTACTAACTTTGTTGATGTCGTTCTGGTGTGCAAGAGGGTCGTCTGGATTTTTTATTAGTCTATAAACAACAGAGTCATCAGCGAAAAGACGAAGAAAGGTCGAGAGGTGTCTTTTCACTAACTCTAATTCACCTCGGACAAGGTTTACGTAAAACATCTGCGAGTGTAAATTTTGTTTCGTTTTGCAGACACGATTTTGCGAAATCCTGAAGAAAAGTGGTCAAGCATAATTCCGAGGAGCAGGCTGAAGGGATGTCAACACAACAAGCTCAAGAGGACTCGACAGCTCCGTTGAAAAAGCAGTCTGCAGACAAGTCCAAAAAGCCGCGGAACAAGCAGTCTAAAGAGCAAATTACGGCGCCGGCTAAAGATCCAGCCCAAGCTCCCTCCGACAAGCTGCCCAAAGATCTGTCTAGGCCACCGACTGAAAATCTTCCTAAAGAAGAGCCGGCTAAAGGGCCGTCTAAAGAACCGTCTCTGGAGCCATACAACAAACCACTGAGCGAACCGTCCAAAGTACGGACCGAAGCCACCCCCAAACAACAGTCGAAGGAAACTTTAGTAGAAGAAATCAATGAACCATCGAAGGTACAATCGAAGGAACAGTTCAAAGACCATAGCAAAGAACCCCACAAAGCGACTTTGGAGGGGCATTCCGACAAACAATCCAAAGTGACGTCCGATGCACTTCCCAAAAGTTCAGCCGAGCACCGTCTTCCGAAGAAGCGGCTCACAACGCTTTCTAAGTTACCGCGCAAAAGTCCCTCCAAAGAGTTTCCACGAAAGACACCCCAGGCCTTGTCGACGGCAGTGGCCCAGGAAAAGTCGCTGGAGCGCAGTGGGACCTCGAGGGCAGCTTCCATTGATACCACACTCGGACCACTCCAAGCTCCGCACCATCACAATCAGGCAGGCGGAAAGTACCCCAGCAAATTCGGCGGTAACTAACCTTCGCCAAACGGTGAATCGGGGTTTATTCTGCAACCAATTGTTTTTTTCGTCAGCTGTAGACACCGCTAAAGTGGAATCTGGACTTGCATAAAAAATATAACCCAGTTTCACACTAAGTTCAAGCACAGTCGAAGCTACGATAGGACGAAGTCAATCAAACCGTGTTAAAAGGGCTTGGTCACGGCGCTCATCCAATTTGTGCATTTATTATCACCGACGGAACCAATAACCCCCAATAAATAACCGAGGTAATGTTTTTTCTTTTTGCGTGACTTGTGTAGCGGGTACATACCCTCAAAGAAAATGAGTGCTATGACGTTGCACGTTTGGCGGTGCGCTTGATCGACCCCATTTGGATGGCGTAGTGTCGGCTGAGCTCTCACTTGCTGTAACACGGAGATAGAGCAGGTACTACGCGAAAAGGTTGTTAAAGGGAGACTGAAGCGGTTCTGTGTGTTCGATGGAAAGCACTCACATCGTCTTCATTTGGCCTCCAGGATCACCAATATTTCGAGATTATTTTTTTCCTATTCGGTGCACGGAGGCTGCAGAACATTATTTTCAAAGTATACCTCTGACTCTGAGGCCTTTCCTTTCCGGAGCGTGGCGTCATATCAGGAGCTTTCAGAATTTCCGCTCTCGCGCATCTACAGAGCCCAATGAAGCTATGCACGCGCATTCTTGCTATTAAAAAAAAAACAAAAAAAAAACAAGATGGTAAAAAGATGTTACGACTAGTGTCAGTGCGGGGAAACGTACTTGGAAAGCTTGCAATTGTACACGATGCCCACAGAAGCGACACGCGCTTGGAGGCCGAAAGGTCCTAGTATGACGCAACGACTGAGCGGAGGCTTTTCGTGTTTTCTAACGTTTAGTTACATTTCCGGGAAAAGCGAGCGTGATATTCAGATTCACGAGATTTGAATACTCTAAAACTCCCCTCTAACTCGTTTTTGTTTTCAAGAACCTCTTTAGTTTTCCTTTAATGGCATATCAATACTACACGGCATGCAAGTTCGTCTGCTTCTGTCGCACCATGTGCGCTTGTTTCACCTACAAACGCGCTAACGTGCTTTTGTCCCCCCCCCCCCCCCCCCCCCCGCCCCCCGACTTCAACCGAAGACGGAACGCGTTTATAGTCACATCGTGATCGCATTTTGCCTCCGCTTTTTTAATGTTTCCCTTTGACTGGCACGCTCCTCATCGCGTGCCGACGCTCCAGTGACGCATTTTGGAACACTTGCTCGCCGCATAGTAGCTGACAAACGAAGAAACGCAGAGAGTGGTGAGTTCCGAGAACAAGCTAATAAGTACAAACGAAATTAACCGCGCCTTGTTTTATTTAAACCATCAGTGACTGTGTGAATGCAATCGACGCGCGCTGAGCGCGTATATGCGCTTAATATGCGTTGCTCGCCACAGCTCTTAACGCTTTAATCGTTGCCAAGCCGGCAACAACAAAGGACGTCTACGAACGCCATTCTGCAAATCCGGGCGCGTCTCAACATTCCTGCAAAGCACTTGTGAGAGCCGATTGCTGTAATTTACGAGAGTAGCTCGGCGAGAATAACGAGGCTTAAGGTATGTTTAGGCCCACAGAAACAGTCTGCTTTGTGTTACGCTGACATTTAACCTGAGTGAAATTGCGCACTGAGCTTCAGAACGCCGACTTTTTTTTTTTTTTTTTTTTTTTTTTAGGGCGGAAAGCAGTTTTAGCCTCCTCATTCGCCGTGCTTCCTCCGTACATTACATATTAAAAAAAATATTATCAGAGCCATAGAATGGTTTGTTCAGTATACGTACTGTTCTATTTTGTTGCAGATTCATCGCTGAATGATGCTCCGCTGTGGCCTGTCTACGACCCCAATCTGCACCGGAGCAGTCTGCAAGAACAACAGAGCACCCTGAAAAGCTGGGCCCACGTCTGGGACGAAGGGCGGGAGGATGAAAACGTGAACCCTCGCGAAAGGACGGCCGCCACCACTGCGAGAAACGTCGTCCTTCCCGTGGACACTTGGAGGCCTCCGCTGATGCCTGGTCCCACTACGCCGCCAGCCAAGACCACCCCTGAGACTGGGCTTTACGCGAGCGGGATGGACACCTTCCTCCTGGTCTTCATGTTCTGCCTCGGTGTTTCGGGATTCTGGAAGATTCCGGTTCTCGTGACCCGCCACGGAGGTGAACCGGTCGTGTTCTTAAAAACCTTTTGCGCTAAAAACAAAAACAAATCTTTAGGGTTAGACCAACACCGTCTAGAATAATAAAGGTCTTCGAACGCCCCACCCTTCCTCAACGGAACGTCATCACAGTCGGATGGCGCCAAATCGGGGATTGGACCCGAGCCCGGTGCCGAGTGTTGATTGGACACGAGGTCCAGCCGATCCCTGACGCAGCACTCGCGTCCAATCCGTGTCTCTGGCTCAATCCCCCTATGATGACGTCAGACTTTTAGTGCGCAGGCTTTGATTATTCTAGGTGGTGTGGTTGGACTCGCGGCGCTTCACCTGCTGTGGGCGAGTTCTCACGAAGTGGGCGGCGACGTAGGTTATGTCACGTGATGCCTTATTTCACCCTAACCCTGTTTCTGGAGAAGATTAGTAAAGTCGTCAGATATGGGGAAAATCTGAAAGCTAGCTCGCACTGGTCGAAACGCACGCGAAACGTGCTGATCGTCTCAATATGGTTGCTGAGAGCTCAACAAATTTCAGGCAGTGGTTTCCGATGTTCACACTTCGTGCTGGGCGATTCGTGTTTCGGAATTATTATCGGCTAATATACTGCCCAACGAATATGGTGTGGGACGATAAGACGCTCGGATCTCGAACCGCCACGAGTTTCTTATTTTTCGGTGACTATGGCGTATGTTTCACAACAGGAGCCTTCTTCGTCGCATGCCTCGTCATGTACGCTCTGCTGGTGCAGCCGATTCTTTATCTTGAGCTGGTTTTGGGACAGTTCAGCAGTTCAGGGGTGACAGAGCTCTACAGGTGCTTTCCTCTCTTCACGGGTGAGCCCGCGTGTTCTTTGAGACATCCGCCCATATCACCTCGAAAGCAGGCACTAAAATCAACTTTTATTAAAGCTACAAGACCCCGAAGAACCCAAACACTGAACGAAACTGTATCTAGTTAATCGACCTTGTTGGGGCCATTCCCTGAGCTCGCTTGAGTTTCGTCAACCGGTCAAAAAAAGTTATTATTTTAGTACGTAATTTCTAAATTACTCGGGAATGCTGCTTTTCTTTATATTAGTGTACAGAAGTTGTTTTTTTTTTTTAACTAGTAAAACCATTGTCACCGTTAGCTTAATAAACGCAAGTCATGAGATATTATGTTTACACTTCCTGCTTTGTGGTTGTTTCTTCGACGTTTGATATCGCAATTTTATTGGTGAAGAGTGATAATAAAAAGCTTGGGACTCGCTTCACTTTGCGTTTCGTGGTTAATAACTACAACATGCCCTAAACAAAGTTCCCAGATTTTTTTTATAAAAAAAATAAACTACACATAGCCAAACGCTTATACTTTACCCAAAATGTAGCTCTATGGCGATTCGAACCAGATGCCAAAGTTTTTAAAACAAACCGTTATCTCAATAAAAAGTTATCAGTTATGTTCAGAAAATTTTAATGGAAAATGGGCAGCCACTTTTAAACAACTCACCTTCCATTAAAGGAAAAAAAAAAAAATGGAAAACAATACTTTTTGTTGTAGCACAACGGGTTTGTCCTTTCAGGCGTCGGCTACATGTCGTTGGCATACTGCTTTCTGCTCGCTGTATGCCAGTCCCTGCGAGAGGTCTACGCCGCATTGTACCTGGTTCACGGGGTCGCCGAAGGAATACCGTGGTCGCGCTGCAGGGACGAGTGGACCAGTTGCTACGACCCCGACAACGAATTTGTGAGCGCTCCTCTTTTGCGCATTTTTATACCGCAGAAAGAATTGCACGAAGGCTATTTCTCTTAACCTCCGATGAGCTTAATAGAATAAAACCAAGTGTAATACCATTTTCTTAATACACAGCGAATTTATATTTGTTTCACACAAAGTTGGACTTCAGCCAACGCCATGATCCGACGGTGAAAATCAAGCAGCGCCAAAAAATGTTTCGTCAGGGCGCTCTTCGTCCTTATGGGTTTGATCATAGCCTCCTCTATACTCACAAAGCCTGGCAGTTCGACGACGGAGCCACAGAGTGCCCTGTCGCATATTTGGAACGCGAGGATCGGGTAGCACAGAGCATCAAAGAGCCATTTTCTTGAGGAAACTGGACGTCAGCGCACAGCTTTTGCAGCGGCGAGGACCCGAAACACACTTGTTCGCTCGGGACAAGTGTGAATTCGGCAAGAGTGATTGCGCATGCGCAGTAGTGACAGCAGCGCCACCACAGTGGCATGACGTCAGTGAGTTGAATCGGTTTTTAGATACACGCTGTAGCTACTTCTAGATACATTTAGGCAATTATCGTGACATTGCGCAAGGCTTTTCGGAGGACTCCTCAACCTGGGTTCTGGGACATTTCATCGAGCGTCAACGAGACTGGTAGAGGGGCCGATTATAGATGAATCTTCCGTGAAAATAAATAGACAAATACTCAAAACTCGGTGGTGATTTGCGAGGCGAGAAAGCAATGAAGCATTTTTAATTGATGTTCGCAATAAAAGAAAAAAAAAAGTTTTTTTTTTTTTGGCGGACTGGCGTGCAGCGACGCTGCAAGGACGGACAAGATAACGGGAATGCCACAGCGATGCCGAACCGAAGCAACAACGCCAGGTTGTCTCTTGTTGGCGTCCTCCCCCTTTCGAATGCGTCGGTCACCGTAGGCAACCTGTCTGCGTTGTGCATCGACGCGAGCCGATCGTCTTCCGAGGCCTACCTTTTGTAAGTCGAAGCCCACTCTCACTGTTGGTGCTAACAACGTCGTTGCGTCGTCTCGCGTCTCTTACGGTGTTGCCCCCTTGTTGATGATGACGTTATCGCTGGGATCACGTGGTACTAAACAGGTCGGGTAACCGCGTAGAAAGCTTCACTTTCACAAACGGCTGCTACGGAGGTTGGAGATGCTAGGAACGTAGAAATGGCAAACTAGGTTTATTCTCAGACTAAGGTCAGGCGAAACGTTTTTTAAACAATAATTTCCTGATCCAATCTTTTATTGAAGTTATTTTTATAAAAGCCTCGTTAGTTATTTATATTATTCAGACACGTCCACGTTACTGAAAAAAGTAACTACATACCGTTACGTTTTATTCACTCAAAAGTTAACAAACTTGTTGTTTTTTTCACGGCAAAAATGAACGGCAAATTGCCGAATGCTCAGCCTTAGTTTGATACATTTTGGGCCACTTTATATGGAGTAGTTTGTTGTTAAATAATTTGTAAATGTCTCTCTAAAACGTGTTTACTTGACGTGTTTTGTAGCTTTGTTTTTTGCATAAAAATATTTTTTTTTTGTTTTTCTATTCTGTGTACCTGTCGTAAACTTTTCATAAAATACGCCGGAAAAATGATTACTACGTACGTGCTTTGGTGTGAAATCGACGGCTTGGCAAATTACCATAGTGAAACCATGGCAATCTCCACGCCTAGAGCTTCGATATTTCATGTCTCTAGTAGAAAATTGGCTACTCAGTTCAAATACCAGAATGCTTCTCCAAAGAACATGGCTTTCCCATCTATTTTTACAGCGGAGCTGTTAAGGGCTAGTTTCCCCAGTTTCGTGTCCGTGGACAAATAAACCTCGACACAATCCTCTGGACAGCTACCGCCATCTATAAGCGACGACGGCAGATAGTACAACTCCGCTGCTCTTCCTTCTTCACCAGAGGGAAAAGGCTGAAAAAAAAATTATTTAGAGAAATAAAAGAATATATATATATATATATACTACACTACCAAGACCGTTTTACGGCATGATAGGAAAAAACCCTGTACTTGCGTGTTGTTGATGCGATGTTCTCTTTATGTTTTAATACACTTAGGTGCTTAGATCGGACGGTCGTCCTTAGGTGAAAAGCAAACTGGGTAACGTATGTTGTACACGTTCCCCTCCCGAAGTAACTAAATATCGTTACTTGTTACTGCATCTAAAAGTAGCGAAAGTACTTTACTTGTTCCATCTTTCGGAAAGTAACTAAGTCGTTACTTCCTAAAATAAAGTAACCAGATACGGACAACGCGTTACCTGTAACGTGTTACGCAGAAGTTTGATATCATTAAAATGTTCGCTTTCTTCATCTCTCTGGATGACTTGACTGCTTCAGATCAATTGCTAACATCAATATAACGATCTCCCTCAATACTATTGAGTCACGTTCTTTGAAAAAAGGCATTACAAAAATGATTATTGTTAGGCCATGTACGTTGATGATAAATCAAATATATGACGTTTTTTAAAAAGGGTTTGCAGCCATTTAATTTGACTTACATAAAGTCCAGTAGTTTTTTTATGTTTTACCCATACACAACGAAGCAAAACGACATTTCATAATATATACGAGGTGTTTATTTTCAAGCTTAACAGAAATGTTTAAAAAAGCCGCGAAAGCTACATTAATGCCGCTTGTTGAGGTGAGTCATATGGAAAGGGGAACATAATATAAAAGAATAATGGTCACAATAAGTCAAATATTGAAAAAATAATTGTTAAATAAATTTTCAATTGGTTCAAATAGACGATTTCAATTAGAAACTTGCTTAGCATCAGAAAAAATAACACTAAAATCGGTAAGTTTCAGAGCGCGTGGAAGCGCAGTAGTGCGCTAAAATTGCCACCCGTGCAACAGGCAAAAGGCAGGAACTACGATAAAAAACTGAACAAAAACATCGTGGGCGTGTTAGCGTACCTCTAGCCTGGCTCCTGCAGCACGAGTGGTAACTTAAGTGCTCCACCTTGCTTCCCACATGCGCCAAATATTTCTAATGTCGGCTGACTCAGTGGTTTGCGATGACGCTCAGCAAGTTTCTAATTGGAACCACATGTCTATTGTCAACAATTCAATCGCCAAGTAATTTATTTTACTTAATGATCCGACGCATCGCTACAATTTGTCCCCTATACTATGTCTCTCTGGCGGAAAAGCTCACCTGCCCCAACAGCATTAGTGCAGCTTTCACGACTTTTTTTAAACGCATATTTTAAGCTTGAAAAGAAACGCCCTGTGTATATCCGGATTTGTTACAAAGGGAATATAAAATACGCTCAGCATTACTCAGCTACCTAATATTAAAAATACTGAAACGTTATGACGCAGATGAGGAACATTAGACACAGTAGCTTGCTTAATTAAAGTAACAACTAAATATGCAACTGTGCTGCAGGGAACATTACAGTTTCACTTGGTCTCTCCCGGAGCCATTAGAATAATACGAATGGCATTTTGTTTACCGATGATCACTTAGTACTTTATTATAAAGGAAAAGGTGTTCCATGTCTGCGTGCTTTACACTCTGTTTGACTAACCAATTCACGCATAACCTCTTTCCGCAGAGACTATGTATGGGAGCTGAGCGATGGCGCCAATAGCATAGGTTCATTCAAGAAAGAACTGTTTGGTTTCCTGACGGTTCTATGGCTGGTACTTTTCCTGCTCTGTTCTCGACCACAAACATATTTGCGCGAGGTAAGGCTCCTAGGGAACCTTTTTTGACGCCACCGTTTTTTGTTGTCGTATTGGTTGTTGGTGAGAAGACGCAGCCAATGGGATGCGACTCTAAAGTTTTAGTTTTCTATTGGCTGTTGGGGTAAAGATACCGTCTCATGAGCACCACCAAAAATTTCGGACAGCCGCGTCTCCTACCGCTAAGCATGTGTATAGGCAGCCACAGAAAAGGCCCATTGCATTTCTTTAGGGGGGGGGGGGGGGATAGAACATTTTGAAACTGAATTTACTTTAGTGGTTTCTGACAATACCCAGCAATCGTCTTATTAATACACTATATTTTTTTAAAAAAAGGAGTAGAGTCATAGTACACACGGGCAGGTGCACGTTTAGCACGACGGTAAGGAGTAAGATTGGGGTGGAAAACAAAAGCACAAAAACAAACTTACGCACACACAGGGGTTTCATTAACACCTGTGTGTTTGTTTGTTTGTATTGGTGCACCAATGGGAAGACCAATGTGGTTGTTTTCGGGCACCCAAAAATAAAGATTATTATTATTATTATTAACTGTGCATTTTCTCTCCTACCGAAGTCTCAGATCGTCCAATTTATGCTGTATTTTTGTCCTTGGTTATTAAAAAACGACTATTATTAAAGTCTCGTCAAGCCAATCAATTATGAACACTAATTACTTTGCAGGTGCACAAGCTGGTCGCCCTTTTTGCAGTGATAGCATTCCTGCCTTTTTTATTGGAGTGCAGCTTTAACCACCTGTCTCTGCAAGCCCTGAGCTATTCCTTTCTGCCGGATATTAAGAAGCTCGCAGTGAAGCAAGTACGTATTTTTGGGAACACTCCTCGCTCTGTACTTCGGCAGGTTATTTTTGCTCTTATACGTTTTCCTCCTTTCTACCTTTAGATCCGAAAGTTCGGTCCCCTTTCTCGCTGAGTAGAAAGCACACAAAACGTTTTTCTCTGTAAAAAAGTGGATCGCCTGGGCTAGTTCCTGATAAAAAAAAAAATTGTGAAAATAGCGAAAATAGACGAAACGAAGTCAAAGAGAACCACACAGGACACATACTGGTCATTTGTGGTCCTCTTTGACTTTCTCTCACCATCTTGCGCCCTTTTCGTTATGTCAAGTGTTATCACCCCTCCGTTTCGAATTTTTTCTTTTCTCATTCTCTCTCTTCTCAGGTTAGGGGTGAATCGGCACTATTGCGAAAATTATTAAGGACAATATGCTTACTCGAACACAACGTCATTATTAACAGAGCTGAGGCTAAATCTATTCAAATGTCCAAGCTATTATTAAAAAACACAAAAAAACTCAGGGTTCCAATCTTTTCTACCGTTTTTGTCATGTCCATACACGTCTGCAAGTCAGCGCGCTTCAGAAACTCGTATGGAAAAAGGCTTTGTTAGGGCAGTAGTCTGGCAACTGTGGGCTTGCCTCAGCAATTGGCTAGGTCCAATACGCTGGGATTCCCCAATAAAAAGGGGTTAGCCGCATATCCACATCCATATCAATGCTCGACTATTGAACGATCTACACCATGAATGTAAAAGCCTTCTGGAGGCGACATGACGCCACCAGGGGTAAAACGGGGGAGACTTTCGGTTCGGAGGAACACGCCCCCATTGATAACCAAAACCAAAATACGCCATTGGATGGAAAAAAAAACAAAAAAAAAAACAGCTGATTTGGCGCCAAGAGCTGTTTTGGTCACTTTTGGGGGCGTCCCCACAAACCGCGATCTCTACTTCCGGCTTCATTTAAGATTTTCCCATTTGGTTGTCTTGAGCCGGTATGCTGCCTCCTCTTCTACCTACCTCCATTATCTACACATATCCGCAACAACATGGTGGCGCCCATAGACCGTAACTGCAAACGTGTATCTTACCTCAAACATTAGCTTCACCGATTTTTTTATTTTCTTTCAAATCTCAAGGTATGGATGGATGCTGCGGAACACACCCTGCTATCGCTCGGCACTTGCTGCGGCATTGTTATCTTGGTGGGATCAGCGTTGCAAGTACGGGACGTCGATGGAAAGGTAAAAGAAAGTTTGACCATCTGGTCTTCACTGTGCAGCCATCTTTTATTTTCTTTAAACCTTATCAACGTATTGAGTCTCAACAGCTCCAGGTCCCAGTCAGCTGGCAGAGCTTTATATAACGCGGTCTAGCACTGTTAACTTCGTCTCAGGCTAAAAAGTATGAATCTGTTTAGCCCGAAAGGGAGGTTTTCCAAGAACGTCACTCTATTTATTGGGCGCTTTTCTCGTGCTGTGTACCGCCCGTTTTGTGAAAACTAGTACTGTCTAAAATAGTGTACTTGCTCGAATAATTAGCGTAATGCTAACGCACGGTGTTTAAATCTATTTCCGGACACAGGGATGGCTGGTCGCTGAGATCAAGGAAACCCAGTGAATATGGGTGTCGGATTTGTTTGTAACTCGCGTCAAGTAACACCGTTTCTTTTCACTCGTCACTAACGTATCTGAGAGTACCGAGTAATGCATACTGATACGTTGTTCATTAAGGTATACACTTTTTGATTTCGACAGAGTTTTTATTTTTCTTGTTAGCATAGCAGCAGCGGCGCTACTTGGAGCATAAACATGCCGTTTAATGTGCCTATGCTTCACCGGATGACATTTACGAGAAGGAACATATTCGAGACCTCGTCACTATTCTTTCTTCGTAGAGTGTAATATCTGTCCTTACGATTCCGCTACTGAGAAAAATTCCAGGATCTTGTTCCCAAGGAGTATGCGGGTTGTTTTTGCACGAAGGCGGCGAACAAAGGTGACGTCTTCGTTTATTTTGCAGATTTATAATTTCGACTGTCGCTGTGGACATCTTTGTATGCCAGATAATATCCGCGCTGACCTACAGCTGGATTTACGAGTCAAAACTCAACCACAAGCAGATCAGTTCGTCGGTTCCGCTATTTTGTGAGCGACCTTTATCTATTTATTTCTGTCGTCTTCTCGGATTATTGCCCACATAAGGCAATGAAGCAGCAGCCTATATCTCAGGTTATATATAGTCACTGACAAATTAAGAAACGCCGGGCGTGACGGGTCCTGAGCATTTATCATCGCTTTGTAGCCCATGAGATTGCAGCATTAACCAATAAGAACACCGAAGTAATAATCACAAAAGCGCGAACAGTGAACATATTAAGTTTCGACTGACGTTCCGTAAAGAGACACTGCAATAAAGAAAAAAAAATTTTTTTTTAAAGGTCATATATGGGAGAGGCATTTTATAAAATTATTTGTCTACGAAAAAGAAAAAACTGCTCAGTATTTACTCTGTTAGACGCAATTTAGGTGGAGGTCAAAGCACGCTCTAAGCCCCGCCCACAGATCGGTGTCCCCGCCCATTACTACTGGACTGACTTGGCTGCTCGACCGAACAGGCTAACAGGTCTAGTGTCTCCCTTTCGCGTCATCCGGTGTGTCTAGTCTGGAAGTTTAACACCGCCTGCTTGTCGTGAGAGCAGACGAGCAGCAGCCCCCGGCATCGTCTGTTATTTCACCGCCGTCTATCGTCATCTGCAATGCTGTGAGACGCGGACACGAAAGCTGGGCGCGTGTCCGTTTTCACATCCGTCCGTCTGCTATTCATCCCCCGGCTAAAAACTTCTGCAACGCTCAGAACACGCGGCCATGAACGTGGCGCTCTAACGTTTCATCATGCACGAGCCACGGTCCAATACAAACGTCTTTCAGCGTCTTTGGATGCGCGTAATAAGCGACCGAGTGAACTAAAAAAAATTACAGCTGTTTACAACACCCTGTAACGCCGAATTAGAGTGCAGCTCTTGAGGAGGAGGAGGGGAAGGTACGGAGAGGAGGCTATGCCCCTCCTCCTCTCCTGCTCGCCTCCTCATCCTACATGCTACTCCTTTTCCTCCCCTCATCCTTCCAGCTCCTCCTCTCCTCCTTCTTGTCCCTCCTCCTCCCTTCTCCTCTTCCCCTCCTCCTCCTCCTCCCTCCTCCTCCCCCTCCTTCTCCCCTTCCTCTCCTCCTCCTCCCCGCACTGTGCATTATGGGAAATATCCCATGATGCACCGCGCGGGACTTTCGTGACGTCACGAGGGTCCCGCGCCGTGCATTATGGTATATTTCCCATAATGCACCGCGCGGTTACGCCGACGGCGACGGCGACGCCGCTCAAGCCGGTAACGGGTGCCTAAAAGCTGCGCTCTAAAATCAACAAAATAAATCTGTAGGCTTTCTAGCTTTACTGATCTTGTGATTTTTTCACATGGCAACCGCGAGCAGTGTGGGTGAGCGTCATGACGCACAACTAAAACTCGACGGAAAAATATTGGCTTTGGTAGGCCAGGCACACTGCAAAAAATGAAAGCTATACTCCGCGAAAACTTTTCTTGGCATTCCGGACACAGTCTATTCAGCGCTCAAAATGGGAGAGGGAACGCGTGCCTGTACCTTCTACTGCATTGCCAAAACAAAAAAAATTGTCGCGGAGTATAGTTGCCTCTCGAGGCGTATGACGGGTACATACCTGGGCGATTCCACAACAGTTCATGCAATGATGGTCCGGGTCATAATTTCGATATTTTTGTTAATATATATATGAAAGCCATGTTCTCGGGAAGAACATTCAGCTATATATGAACGCCGCAACAATTGTTTTCGCTGAGATATAAAATAGAGAAGCTCGGGGCGTGGAAATTGAGAAGATTTCACAATGCTATTTTGCACAGTCGCCATTTTCTCATCGAAGCTTGCACGTCACCATAACTTTTTTAATACGTTTTACAAAAGATATACAACACATATACAAAATATTAAAAATATAAAAAATATTTTTATGCAAACAAAAAAAAAATCAAAAATGGCATAAAAACGCGTTTTAGAGACATGTTCACAATTGTTTTGCAAATTAACCATCTTTCATAATACTTCACAAAACATATCAAAATGCGCGTCGTTAAATATTCTTTATGGATATTTAAAGATAATATGCCCACCCTTAATGATCTTTTTGTTATTAACGCGGAAATGCGGCTTATTTCTCAAAAAATGGCAAGATTGGGCGTCGATATTTAAAAAAAACTCCATCTTTTATTTTCTTCAAACTCCCCTTGGGACTTTTCAGTGACTTGAACTAACCTGTGATGGCAAAAGATTTAGTAACATATATACCTCCGAACAGGAACAGCTACAACAAACCTTCACTCGGGGCGAGCCGACGTCTTCGTCATAGCGGCTTTGCCGCACAGCACCAAACATTTTGAGCGTTAGTTATAGCATGTATTTTATATTTTCAGCGGGCAGCCATGTTTGTTAACGTTTGAAACCAAAGCGCGAGAAGCAATCCCAGGATACATTTGAAAGCAATAATGACTCTATCTTGATTATTTGCTTCTCAAACATAAAAAAAAACATAGTAAATTAAAATATTATTATGACACAGAGATGCAAATTTGCAACAAACCTTTCATACGTCAATCACCTCTCCAGGCAATGACATGTAAGCACCTTGTAAGCACCGGGCGGGGCTTAGCGGGCTGCGCCCTTTACCTTTGCACCTAAATTGCACCTAACGGCATAAATATTGCGCCATTTTTTAAAGTATGTTTTTAGAAAATTACGTTTCCCATTTATGCCCTTAAAAATGCTTTTTTTTTTCCTTGCAGTGTCTTTTTAAACCGGGGTCACACTGCGCATACATCATTCAAAAGACAGTCTACAAACAGGAGTCAGATCAAGATCCGTGGTTCGAATGTGCGCGTGACAAGTTCACATTGAATTCAATGCCACACGGCATTCGAAGCAGGGATCTCGCGGTGACTCGTGGTGGAATCTGTATGCACACTGTCTTTTGTATGATGTATAAGCGGTGTGACTCCGACTTTAAGCTCTCAGTAACTGTAGGCGGAACGGCTCTTCGCAGTTTTAATCTGAGTAAAAACCACAAGGTATTTGTAGAAAAAGAGCAAAAAGCTTGTCGCGAGAAAATTTCGCTCATGTACATTCGTCCCAGTTTTAGACTATTCGAGATTTTCATCGCGTTTTCGAACCAATGCGGAGCGCAAGTTCGTCTACCTTCTTGAGCAGGGGGTTGCAGTGACGTCAGAACGTCGAGTTCTGATGAGCTCCGACGAGAAGGATAGTGGGTAGACCTCGAGGCAGCAGGTCTACCCACTATCCTTCCTTTTAGAGCCAATCAGAGCTCGGCATTTTGACGTCAGTGTAACCCTTCCGGCGCAAGAAGCAGACGAACTTGCGCTCCGGGTACTTTCACGGCCTCGTCTTCAGACCACCTGGTGCCGGTAATATCTGATTCGCCCGAAAAGGCTCACGAGCGAACTTGTCGTTACGGCTTTCTGTTCTAGCTACTAGATGCCGTTGTTTTCGCATAAATTGCGAATACGTTGGCATCACGCAGGAAAATGAACGAAATACGTAATTTATCCTACCTCTCAGTATGATAATCGAGCGTCTTTCTTTTCTTTTTTTTTACATTTTTGACAATTTTCTTTAGGCCGACCTCTTCTGAAAACCACATATCGATCTGTTTCTCAGCGGATTTCGCAGGTGTAATTTTGTACTGTGTGTATGCGCAATTTAGTTCTGAGAAATTGTGCGAGGACGTTCCACCTAAAATTAATAGGGGCCAACAGAATTTATCTGTTCTAGACTTTTGTATGTGTAAAAAGTTTCTGTTAGAGAAAAAAAAAAAAAACTTCCTACGTGATACTAGAAATAAGAAACACCGCACATTGCTATTATTTTGACGAGTTTTCTCCCACAACACAACGGTAGCCTGTTGAACATCTCAATTACCCTGCCAAAAATGCCTAATGAATGTAATCAACGATATAATGCTCTTCACTTCCATGTATAGAAAGTTGTAGTTTCAGGTGCTTACAAGCTGGCTTGAACAACCCTTGTAGCACACAAGCTCAAGTGCCCATCCGGTACTTTTACAGAATAAAATCAACCCTTGTAAGTTCACCTTGGTAAAACACTAACTAGAAGATATCTAACAATAACATTTCTTACCAATGATTGTTGCGTTGGAGCGACCATGTCCGTTCAGGCTAGCTGTGTTTTTGTGATTCATTTAGTAGTGTGTTTAATTTTGATTTTGATTTTAGTAAAACCCAGTGCCGTCATTCGGCACAAACCGATTGTAATGCTTGGGGATTTTCTTACAGATCATCAGCTGGTCACATTACCGGAGTTGGTCCTAACGTGCACGTACCCGATGTATTGCAGCATTTCGGTCTTCACGGCGCTCTTCGCGGCTGGAATAAGCGCTCACGTAAGGTTGCCTTTAAAAACCTATAGTGGAATATTTGTGCAGCAATACTCTACAATGAACCTAATTGAAAGCCTTATAACGAAAGCCGACATTTTGGTAAATATCGTAGGAAACATTCAGACGTCATCAAAAGGGTAACCTGTGTGATCCTTTCCCGTTTTTTCCCCAATGACTTCTGCGAATTGCCTAATTTAAATCAGGCGGAAAGAAAAACACATTTTAGACTACGGTCGCTAATTAACGAAGCTTGAACATAAACATGAAATACTACTTCAGTAACATTCTTTACTGCTACTATTAATCGTCATCCCTGAACTTGTAAATGTCATTTCCCCGCCATATAACGCAGGAGTCATCATGTAGCTATTTGTTTCTGTGATTTTTGTTTATTAGGAGCATTTGCTTTTGGTCATTAAGTGAGGTCTTTCTGCTTTATATTATTTTCGTAACACCATTAAACTACGTTCTTTATAATATTTAACAAAAAAAAGGCATCATAATGGATGGAGCTATGGTGCAGTGATGCATTATATATGTTAAAAACAATAGCGGTCAAATAAAAAAAAAAGTAATTCGAGCAGTTGTTTTGTCATGAAGGACGATACAGTTGTCTAGTTCTACCGATCACTAATGGCGGGTATTAACAATCGGCTATTATTTCGTCGCAGGCCTATTCGCCTAAAATTGGTTGTCGAATTGCAGTTTAACAGCCAATTGGGATTGGCGATTGAGAATTGCAACTCTAGTGGGAATAAAGTGATGGGCGTTAGTTGCAACATGACATCTACAGGAAAAGCGAACCCCCTTCATCCCCGCCCCCTCCCCGAACCATAGCAAAAACGAAGGCTTTTTTAAAAGTGGTATTATCTAAAGTCACTGGACCTTGAGTATTACATATACACCATCCTTCTGAAGACTGTATAGAACATATGATGTTTATTTACAATGAACACCATCTAATTGCAGTAGCGCACGCGCTTCGCACTGCACAATATATTTCTCCGGTAATTTTGGGGCGGAGTTGTTTCTGCTAATCTTATGTGGCGACGGACTATTGGTCGATTTCCAGAACGCAATATGTTTTAAAAGTGGCCCAATGACCACACTACAGTTTGTTGCAAAATAAAAATAAAAAAGAGGCTCCAGCCTACAAGGGCCATGCACTATTACGGCCGAACTGCAGCAGTTTTCCGCCGGAAGTACAGTCCGACCGTGGCTCTATGTAATGTCCAATGCGCCGAAGCGCTTTGGGAATTAGGCAGATATTGGTATTTAAGGCGCCAGATATACGAATAAAAAACTTCGGAGATGCCTCTTTCTTGCCGTTATGGGAGAAACATAATACATTCTTACTGAGTGGCATGCTGACGCAATTTTGCGCTGGTATTCTGAGAGGCCGAACATTTCCCGCACTTTTTATGTTGCAACAAAATATGGGGAAAATAAATGACGTTTGCGAGATATTGGGAAGAGAAGGCCCCACAAGCTCGAAAACTTCAGGTGTAAAATTGGGAAGAAGCGATGTAATCTCATGAAGCTGATTAATACTCCGGTCATAGGAACATTTCAGAATCTTTCTACGCTAAACGCCCTTAAAAAATCAGAAGAAAAATAACATTTCATTGCTCCCCGCACACTCAAAGGGCCGAGCTGATTCACCACTCGCAAATATGACAATTGGCTAAATTCCATTAGAAATGCGCACGCTACAGAAATAGAAGTCAACCTAAACAAACACACAGCAACGTAGCCGACTCGCTAATCGCATCATCAGACGACTCCAGAGGAGAATACAAATGAACGGGTGTCGCTAAGCAAAACTTCAACGTTTGGAACTCGCACACTACCAAAAACGTTTCCCCAAAATGTTTCGGGATCCACATATCTATATATAAGCACCATATTGGAGACAATTGAATGAAATGTTCAGAAAACACAGCCACCCCTTTTTCCCTTTCTCCTCTTGATATTTTTTTTGTTTGGTTCTATACCACAACGTGGATATCCGCAAGTGGTCCATACCGTCCTCTATGCTTCCGAAATCAAGAAAAACCGAAATGAACCACATTACTCACCTGTGGCTTACCTGGGTAACGCTACGTATGATGCCTTGGAATGCAATGATGTCATAATTGAGTGCGTGTTTGTCGTGTACCGGATCCTACAGGTGTTCCTGGTACATACCTGCGTGGTCGAGGTGTGCCGTACCTTCAATTTTGTGGGTGACATTGCTACCAGGAAGGCTCTTCTTGGAGTCTGTGGGGTGACCTATTGCGTCAGCGCCCTGTTTTGCACTCAGGTGAGACTCAGCTTAAGACATAAGCTTCGCTTCAAAAGGAGAAAGAAAAAATAACCAGTTCTGAGCTCCGAATAAAACAAAACTTTCAGTGTTTTTTGAAACTGTGGAATATATTATCTCTCATCTTCACGAAATTAAAAGTGCCGAATTCTGGCTCTAATACACAGGGTGTTGCACAAACGCCTGAGCCTAATGTTTAATAACGCGAACGTGGAATATAGAATTGATTCCTTCTCGGTAACATTATCGATAGCGGCGGAGGTTAGGTTACGAGCAGGGTTCTTCCTACAGAGGGCGCCAGTGGCTTTGCCGTCCACCTGTCTGGCTGACTGTCCACCTCTCTATTTTTCCTTCGTTGGGCAAAACTATGTTAATTTTGAAAATGCACAACGCCCAGATTGTTGTATTTGGCAGACTTGTGTGGCCTTACGCAGGAAAAGTGCATAATCCTTGCAAGCAAAATCAGTGCTGTGCGGCAGAGAAAGTGCCGAGAACACAAATACCCTCTCTCCCCCTAACACCCTGGATATTGTCAGATGTTCAGGTGTCAAGCATTTCTAGGGAGAACCCTCGTTACGAGAGTAAAATAATTATTATCAAACTAATTACTTAAGACGCGCTAATTAACCTTAGAAATAATGGCCTCACCCAGCCCAATCCCGTTAAATATGTGTTGCCCGAGGTCACACTATGACACAATTGTTAGAATTCAGACAATTAAATTCTGCTCCGCGCTATTCTCTCGCAAATTAAATCTGTGAGAAGACTAAGGTACCAGAACTAAGAGAAAAAGAGCGACGGAAATGCAACCCGGAAGTGACGTTGGCATCCGCGGCAGGCGCGAACCGATCTGGCCGCGGCACGTGATCTAAGGGTCACGTGATCTAAGGTACACGTGGTCGGAAGAAAGGCTTGCCACACTTTGGTGTTTCGTGGGGTGCGCAGCTTTCGGCACTTTTGTTCCTTCGTTTCGGCGTGGCTGACTCAAAATAGCTTAATTTTGACATCGAACAGTGCGGATAATAATATGGTTTTCTGACTTCTAACTGATATAGCATATTGGAACGACGGGCAACAAATCTCCAAGTAAAATGATCCAGCTAAAACAAATTTTTTCAAAGTAAATTAGCAGATTTTAGGCTATTAAATTGCTAATGACTAATTTTAGTCGTACCTTGACGTCCACTGCCGTTGATAACATTATAAACTTTTATATTTCAAGTTTCTTTTTTTTTAAAATATACTCAATTGTTACTTAAACACCCTGCACGCATGTAAACGCGATAACGTAAATGATTTTGATGCGCCAAAAATGTTTCAACAGTCGAGTTTAAAAGGGCCGAAATGGCGCTAGATATTTCGTTTACATAGAAAGGTATATTTAGAGTTGATAGGTGCCATCTTGGAGGTCCTTTCTTTCTGGTCGGAATTTTCAGCTGTTTGTGTTCGGCTGACTAATGTTTACTGGGTTTGTTTTCTGGTATAACATGTACTACTATCTTGATATAGGGCAGCATAGCAAATATCATGATATAGGGCAGCATAGCAGGATATAGCAAAGTTTCCAGTAATTGTTTTTTTTGAAAGCACGAATTACCTTGCGTTTCGTACAGTTATGAGTTGCTTGAATAACGTCGTACAGTCTGCCTCAAATTCCATACTCGCGTGGAGAATGTTTTATTTCAAATAGCTAGGCCGCTGAAACCCAAATAGTTAACTGGTTGCCAGTTTAAATACTTTTTATATATTTCATCATTTTTATTGAATGTCGCGGATATGCTTTGCTGTTATATTTTCAAATTATTAGAGGCTTTTGCTTAATCAAACGCGCACTTCCAAAAAATGTTTCCTAGATTGCCATATAGGAAAAAACGGGTTTGCCTTTGAAGCATCAAACTATGACCAGGGTGATACTACTCTCTATTTCAAAGAAGAACATCTTGATAAAGGCCAATATAATTGAAATATCGAGGTTCTGTCTACTAAGCCACTGTGGGAGTACAGTGCTCGCCAAACTTGTACGAAACACGTGAATCGTGTGCTTTGTCATGGCAGCTTTATCCTGGTAGAAATTAAACAACAGCTTCTTGGCGTAACTGATAAGGAAACAGCGCAAGCTCAAAAGAAGCACTCTAAAGTTTTCATGCACACAAAAGAAAGAGCCACTTACACAGCGCTGTGTAAGTGGCTCTTTCTTTTGTGTGCATGAATACTTTAGAGTGCTTGTTTTGAGGGTGCGCTGTTTCCTTGTCAGTCATGAACAACCAACTCGCCCCACCTCCGTTTTAACAAGTTCTTGGCGTAGCTCTTCAGAATGCTTTGTTTAGTGATACGTAACAAAACCATTGCTCTGGTCACAAAGATAGCGTTCCGATTAAAAAAAAAAAACATAGCTTGCATGTTCCATATAAATTTGCTGAGCACTGTACAACTGATGGTGTATCCGTTCAATTGGTTGTGTTGCCTGTTTGTCAAACCTGCCGATAGTGACTGACAACCAAATTTAACTTGACGTCTCAATATGCGGAACGGAATATTTATGGCAGTATTGTATTTCCAGGCTGGCCCCTACTTCACCAAATAATTGAACAGGGGCTCACCCGGAACCTCATGTTTACTGTGACAATGTTAGAAACCCTGGGTTTAATATGGTTCTACGGTAAGTCTGAATAAAATGTTGGAACTTTATGTTAAAGGATTGTACTACGTCAGAATTGTCCTGTAGATGTAGGAGTATTTTCGGCCTTGTAACTCAAATGTGAAAGCTTTTAGTACAATTGTTGGCCTGCCCTTATCTTCATGGGAAAGGGGGGAAAGGGGGGGGGGCTATTTTTGTCATTCATTGTGACAAACGCTAAAATATAATAAAAATAAAAGTGATGGATATGGGTGTAACGTGTCTAGAAATGTAAACAGTTATTTTGAGCACAGACACTTGTTTATTAGTACAAACTGTATTTAAGATGTCCGATAGTCACTGATAAGAGGGGCTTTATATCAATAGCGTTTTGTTTGCTTACTGTGTATTAAGCAGGCTCGGAGTGGTCCATTATAATCGCTGGCAACCAAAATGGTGCTCAGTTTTTCTTGAAATGTTTGGTGTTTTGTATTATATAGAAAAAAGAACAGTATTTTTACTTATCAGGTTTGAGAAGGATCTGCTTTGACGTCGAATACATGCTCAAGAAACCGGTGAGCCCTTATTGGATGATGACTTGGACCTTCACAGCACCGACGATCACAATCGTGAGTTCTTCACTTAAACTGCAAGCCCCCGGTCTTTACTATATTCGAAGTGTTTTAAAATGTTTTCAAGTGTTTATTGATGTCCATAAACTACGCGTTCAAATTTGTTTACCACTGATGTTGCGTGTGCACAAAACGCCCTCGCTAAAATGTTTATGACGCACGAGGAATAGTAGCACAAAATAAAAAACACAATACATTATAAAACATGAATGTTTCATTAGGTTTTTTAGAAGCACGTTCACTGGAGTCGCACGAATAGTACGTTCTACAAACGCTTGAATAGTAATGGCAAATTGTTCCGAGTTCAATTGGAGACTTAACTCGCAAATATTAAACAAAATATGCTATTTCACGTATCATATCATTTGTTTTAGTAAAAGCGAATTTTAGTATTTCATGTATATACATTTTCAGTTTTAATAAATTGTATTCTACGATTCAGTTTTGTTTCTATAACTTGTGGGTGTCCTGTTGCCCCTGCCCGATCGGACCGCGCTCCGCTCGCTCACCGAGAAACCAGACGACACCCGCTGCCATGAGAAGGAGTTTTATAAATACAGTATTTGCGTGACCTGCCGCTGGCTTGGCCTCCCCTGGTCTGGAGACCGTCGCTGGCTTGCCGGTCTGCCTGGATGGTGCAGGTCCGAGTACCCGTGAAGGTCAGGGTCCGCAACTCCGCGATGAAAACAGCTTCTGCCCTCGAGCTCTGCCGGATCCGACTGCCCCGCCCGTGCTGTCCCGTTCCACCTCTTCTTTTTCTCCTTTTCTTCTCGTCCCTCGCGCCTCGCCCTATGCCTCTGTTCTTCCTCGTCCCCTACATCCTCCCCTCCTCAAGCGTCTGGTCCCGGGTACCGGAGGCGGGGGGTATCGCCTCCTCAAGCGTCTGGTCCTGGGTTCTGGAGGCTGGGGGTATTGCGTCACTCTCAAGGAACTCATCAATGTCTTCCATTACGGTGTCTTTGGTAGGAGGTGAAAGCAGTTCGGTTGTAGCCAGTGTGCGTGGACCCGGAACTGGTAAAAACGGAAGCTGTTCGGCGGTGGAAGGGTCTGAGGTTGACTCCCCCGCTGTCATTTCCTCGACTAGGGCTTCGTTTGGGTGTGTTTCATTTTGGGCGGGACCCAAGGCAGCTGGATTCAGGAGGTCGGGCCGGTTCCTGCGGAGCAACTGTACCGCTGCCGCTATGCAGACGAGAGGGCCCATTGTCTTTAACATGTCTGTGTGCCGACGGCTGGCCTCGTGGGTTTCTTGGTGCACAACCGGGACCTGGCATAACCAACAGGGGTTCAGCTGGTCTTCAGAAAAGGAAGAAGCTGGCAATGTGTGTCCCCTGAAGGGCTGTGGGACCTGGTCGAGGGGTTGGGACGGGGTCGGTCTCGGTTGGTCTCTCCAAACTTTTTCTTGAAACGAAATGGCGGTCTTCTTGCCCGTCGCACGTCGTCCAGGTTGCCACGGTGTGGCAGAGGGGCCTGCGTCGCCTTGGTCTCCCTTTCTCTGTTACATTCACTCCGTTCCGTGCTGACGCTGGTCGTCCCCTCGACGTAGATGGGCTCAGCCCGTTCGCAGCAGAAGACTCAGCGGAGAACCAGTTCCTCGGGGATGGCGTGGCCGTCTCCAAGGGCGGCCTCCGCGCGAGTTGGACCGGTCTGGTCCATATCGGCTAGCTGAGCCGTCTGTGGAAGTGGAGCTCCTCGCGTCCCACTGCGATGAGCCACCGGCTGGTCGACCCCAGGGTCGACTACTCTGTGGGCTAGGCCGGCCAGCCCCTTGCCACCCAGCCTGGCTGTCCCCCGAACCAGATGGACTTGTGCCCAATCCCGGTCGACCTCCAGGACGGTAGCCTCCGTGTCGACCTTTCCGGGGTGGTATTCTGGGCAGAAGAAACACAATTAGTAACCCTGAAAATATAAATTTCTGGGCCGTAAATCGTAATGCCGGGCAGAACCACTGTCGAGGTCTTCCCCGACAGGTTCGTGCACCGTTTGACTGCCGCGCTTAGAGTGCGTTGTGGGTTGCGCACCAGAATCGCCCGGGACAAGAAGTTCCTCGTCCCCTTGTGCGCGTTCTCGTTCATCGTCGTCCTGATCACGAAGATGGTACTTTTTCAGGTCTGTGATGTGAACATCGCCAGACTACTCGTTCGTATTTTGCCGAGCGAGCCTGTAGGTAAGACGCGACTGTCGTGCCTTTACCACGTAGGGCCCTTCCCACTTCGGAGGAAGTGAGGCTGCGAATCCGCTCGCTGCATTGCTCAAAGGATGGGTTCTCCTAAGGACCAGGTCCCCGCCTTGTATTCCAGGTGACGATGACTCTTATCGTACTGGGCAGCCTGCTCGATCCTTGCAGCATCGAGGTTCTTTAGCGTCGTGCATTGCGCGCGCCAAACGGTTCTTTAATTCTACCGCGTATTTAGAGAGTGAGCGCTCTAGTGGTGCTTGGTTGTTCTGTAATCCTCTCTCTAGCGGAAACGGCAGTTCTTTACCCAAGTTTAGAAGCGCTGGCATGAACCCAGTCGATCTGTTCACAGTCGTCCGGATGGCGAAGCCCATCTCGCTGACGTACTGATCCCAGTCCCTGTGTCTCTCTGTTAGCGCGATCAACATGCTCTTCAAGTTCCGATTCACTCTTTCAGTGATGTTAGCCTGAGGATGGTATGGTGTTGTCCTCCTGTGTTTTATGTTTAGCGCCAAGCAGGAGTCAGTGAACACTTTGCTAGTAAAACAACTAGCATTTTCGCTGATGAGACACGTGGGTGTGCCGAAACGCATGAAAGTTTTTAACAACTTCTCCCAGATGCGCTACGAAACCAGCTTCCTCAGCGGGTGTAGCTCCACCCATTTTGAGAAATGATCGGTTATTACCAATAAGTACTGGTTCCCACGGGAACTTTTTGGTAGTGGGCCGATGATGTCGCAAGCAACCATCTCCCACGGGTAGTGACTCACTACAGGCTGCATCAGGCCAGGGGGCTTTCCCCCTCGTGGCTTCGCTTTCTGGCAGGCTGGGCAGCTACGGGCGTATCGGAGTGTGTCCTGCCTTATCCCCGGCCAGGTCGCGACGCGACATAACTTTTGAAAAGTCTTGCTGCCGCTGCCATGACCAGCCAGAGCCGAATCGTGGAAGTATCCGATAAACCGCCTCCGTAGCCTCCTAGGAATCACCACCCTGAATGAAGAGTCGTTCCCCTCCTCGTCGTCGATTGTTGGAATGTAGCGGAGCAATAAGCCGCCTTGGCCCAGCAGGTATGAATCAATATGTTCGTTAACTTGACCGCCAGCGTTCCCGGTGTTGCTTGCCATTTCCGCAATTTCCCCCAACACCCGCTGACAAAAACCGTCTGCCTTTTGGGCCTCGACAAGCTCTTCCTTGCTCACCACTTCACCCCAAGCCACAATCCTTTGTCCCCTCGTGCGGCCTCCTAACACTGCTACGATCTCCGATTGCATCGATCCCTCCCCGCTGTCTCGCTTATGAGCGGCCGCGCGGGAAACTCGTCTCTCGCAATCCCCTGGTTGCGTCCCCTCCTTCCAACCACTATCGTGGGGCGCCCGAGAAAGTGCGTCTGCAACCTTGTTGGTGGAGCCCTTTCGGTACTCAACAGTATAGGAGTATCGCTGCAAAGTGAGTGCCCACCGAGCTAACCTCCCCGCCGGCTCTTTCAACCTTTGAATCCAAGTTAGAGCGGCGTGGTCTGTCTGAATGACAAAGGTGGTCCCGTCTAAATACAGGTCGAATTTCTTTAGAGCAAACATGACGGCTAGCCCCTCTTTTTCCGTCACGCTGTAATTGCGTTCTGGCGGCGTAAGGGTTCGACTGGCAAACGCCACTGGTCGTAGCTGCCCGTCATGTTCCTGCAATAACACCACTCCGACATCGTAGTCGCTCGCGTCTGTCTGTACCACGAACGGACGGTTAAGGTCTGGCAAGCACAGGCTAGATGTATCTGCTATCGCCTTCGTGAGTGAAGAGAAAGCTACCTCTTGTTCTCGACCCCAGGCCCACTTGGAGCCTTTGTGGAGCAGCAGGCTCAATGGCCGGGAGAGCTCCAGTGCACCCTGGGATAAACTGCCGATAAAAAGCGACCATTCCCAGGAACCTTTGAAGGCTTTTCACGTCATGCGGTGGTGGATAATCAAGGATGGCCCTCAACGTATCCTCACTCGGCCTCAAAGTGCCCTCATTTACAATAAAACCTATTAACTCTTGAGGCCGCGAGCTGCACCTTTCTTGGATTAATTGTTAGTCCCGCCTTGCTCATCCTACTTAAGATAATCTCAAGGTGTGCTAGGTGCTCTTCGAACGACTTTGAGAATATCACAATGTCGTCCATGTACGCCATTGCAAAGTTAAACTTCGCGTCCCCCAGCACGATGTCCATAAGCCGTTGGAAACTCGATGGTGAGTTAGACAATCCGAACGGAAGGCGGATAAACTCAAACGGACCCCTATGACAGGTGAACGCCGTCTTCTGGAAATCGTTTGGTGCTACCTGGATCTGCAAAAAACCTCTACTACAATCCAAGGTAGTGAAAACCCTCGCGCTACCCAACGAGTACATGATGGACTCAATAGATGGGAAGGGATATGAATCCCTTCGTGTCATTTCATTAAGTCGGCGGTAGTCAACGCAGAGGCGAGCGGTGCCATTTTTTTTTGGCGCTAAGACTACCGTAAAAGCCCAGGGGCTCTGTGACGGCTGCACGGCCCCTGTGTCTATCATTTCATCGAGAGCCTTATCTAGGAGAGCTCGCTTGTGCGCACTCAGCGGTCTGGGGTTACAACCCCATGGTCTAGCATCTCCTGTGTCAATTCTATGCCGTTGTTCTACCGGCCCGTTGTAAGAAGCGACAATCACTTCAACGTTTCCCGATACGACTCGCGCAGCTAATGTTTGCTCCTCTCGTGATCCAACGAGTGAGCGTTCTATGCCATGACCGAAACTCGGTGGGACGGCAAATGGGATAAGGGGAGTCAACGGATTATAGTGGCACCCGTTATTCTTCAAGTCTATAATAATCCCCTCCCGGCAGACGAAGTCCTGTCCTAAGATCACAGGAATTTGCATGTCTGGCAGATAGAGAAAACGCTGCCTCCTTCGTCGGCCGTCGAGGGTAAGGTGAAGGCGTATTGCGCTTTGTGCCCTAGCCGATCCTGCTGCTAAACGCAGCGCGGTGGAAACTTCCCGCACGTGAAGTGCTCTTCGGCGACAGTCTTCGTAGACTCTGTCGCCGATTAGGGAAAGGGTCGAACCGGTGTCAATTAGTGCGTAGTAAATGTTACCACCGATCTCGACACGCACATACGGCCCCTTCTCAGATGTCAAACCCTGAGTCCGACATGCCGACGGGGCAAACACCAACCTGTCGCTGACCGCAACTCCAGCCCCGTTGGCAGACTCATGAGGAGCCTCAGCAGCGGCCGGCAACCGTGAGTCGGGAAGTCCAATTAGTGGCGCCGGCCTCTCCCGTTTCCCTGAGACCCATGGGGGGGAGCTGCCGTCCATGTGCACTGACGCTTGATATGCCCAAGCTGATTGCATTTAAAGCACCTGACCTGACTTCTGTCATTGTGTGCTGGGTGTCCGCCGTTACCACCCGCGATGCAGTGTCACGCCGAGGGTCATTGTAGTTCCCGCGACCCTCGTAATGATCTGCAACTCCGCGGTGGTCGGCTGCGCCGCCTCCCTTACGGGGATGTGCCCTGGTAGAGCCCGCGTTGGTTGCTCTGCGCCTCTGTTCAAAAGCGAACGGATCCAACGCGCGGGCACAGCAGTTTCGCCACTCCTATGTCCTGTAACGGCCACGTACGGCGTACGTGAGTCGTCGCAAGCTCCAGCGCCTCGTCCTGGCCAGGCGCAACCCGGCTCTAGAGATTCCTCTGCGCGTGGAGGGGGGCGATACTGTAGCTCAGCGAGCAAGCCCGCCTGAACGGTTCGCGCCTCTCTGGCAAGCGCTTCTAGGTTAACAAAATCTCATCCACGCAGGTAGGCTTTGAACCTAGGGTGACACTGGCGGATTGCCCTAGCTACCTTTTCTGCGTCGGACGCTGCAGGCTCAGCCCTCGAGTAGAGTTCTTGTAATGCGCGGACGTAATCTACGAGGCTCTCGTCCGGGTGCTGAGTGCGGCTAGCCAATTCGTCCCTGATCCGCATCTCAGAGTCGAGAGGTAAAAATTCCTCCGTGAATCGCATTCGAAAATCTGCCATTGTCTGGAACGGTCTTTTCAGCCACCTCCAGCGCGCGGCGTCGCCCTGCAATGCGATCGGGACGATCTGAGTCAAGGCCGTTACGTCCGATGCCCCCAACACGACTATGTATGCGTCCAAGTCCTGAAGAAAATCGTGCACCGATTTGACATCTGAATATCCCGAGTAACTCGGTGTGGGAACGCTTAACCGCGGACGGGGGACGGACATCGGTGCGAGATTCGCGACTGTTGGGGCTGTCCCCATTTGTCGCGAAAACGTCTCGAACATCGCCGTCATGGAACGTAGAAGTTCGCTGACGTCTCCCGCGCCTCTCGCCGCAGCCGTGGGCAAAGTCCCGGCCCCAGGCGTCACTGCGCCGTCCGCCTGTGCATTCGCGTCTTCTTGCGCACCTGCAGCGACGTCTGACACCGCCTGGACATCGCTGTCGGCCGGGACGCCCTTATTCCGAGCTGACCTTGACATCGTTAGTGTCTAACTAACACACTCAACGGGCTTGGGCGGAAACTTCCGTCCAAAAAGAGAACGAGGCGGAATGTGTGTGGCCTCCCGGGACGAACAGGAGCAGCGGCAATCCGATCGGGCCCCACGTTGGGCGCCAGTTAATGTGGGTGTCCTATTGCCCCTGCCCGATCGGACCGCGCTCCGCTCGCTCACCGAGAAACCAGACGACACCCGCTGCCATGAGAAGGAGTTTTATAAATACAGTATTTGCGTGGCCTGCCGCTGGCTTGGCCTCCCCTGGTCTGGCGACCGTCGCTGGCTCTCCGGTCTGCCTCGATGGTGCAGGTCCGAGTACCCGTGAAGGTCAGGGTCCACGACTCCGTGATGAAAACAGCTTCTGCCCTCGAGCTCTGCCGGATTCGACTGCCCCGCCCGTGCCGTCCCGTTCCACCTCTTCTTTTTCTCCTTTTCTTCTCATCCCTCGCGCCTCGCCCTATGCCTCTCTTCTTCCTCGTCCCCTACAAACTACAGCACTAAGCATATTGTTATGCTTCAACATGTAGGGACGGTCTTGTATATAAAAGAAAAGTATAAAACGCTGGGTTTCTGAGTTTGCATATCCGCTCAACTTCAAAGCCTTCAACTTTAAAACAAAATAAATAAGTCTTGAATTTCGGTATACAGTATAGTCTGATATCCAACACATGTCTAGCTACAAAAATATTACAGATAAAAAATAAAAAAAATAACTGAAATATTTTTATTATAAAAGTGTTAAAAAATTGTGCGCTTAAAGCAATTCAAAGTAGAAATAAAAAAAAAACAACAACACAGGAACTGGTTGTGGTGACGGTAACCTGTATGTCGAGATTAGTTACGCATAAAATATTCAGGCACGCAAAGTGTTCACAAGAGACATAAATAGTCAATGAGAAAAGCTGGAGCGCTTCCCAGCTGCTGAGACGAGTTCTGGTAACTTAGTGTCAACGAAGAGCTCCGTTCAGGTTTCGTTCATCGTACGGGGGCCAACCGCGGCAAGGCACGGATACCGCGGACCTCTTCTTTACACTTCACCGCAGCGTACCTCACCCTAGTCTTGGTAGATTTATTCATATGTACACGTGATGCAGTCACGTGTACATATCACGTATACGCATCACTTCGTGGATGAATCCACGAAGACTACGGCGAGAAACGCAAGAGGTGGATTTGAGGTGGAGGATCGCGGTGTCCACCACTGAACGCGGTACGATGTAAGAAAGCGAAACGCGGCTCCTGTTTTGCAGATTGCCTATAAGTAAGTAGAAATTCATTAAGTTCCTGGATTCTTGCTTGACAGGTTATCTTCACGTATCAGGCCCTAGCAGTTGTTGAGGGAGACCTCATCATGGCGGACAAGGAGTTTCCGCGCTGTGCAAAGATTCTGGTCGGAACACTCAGCCTGGCCTCCGTCATGGTGCTAATAGTTTTCATGGTTCGGCACCTGGTGAGAATGGTGAGACTTCTTTTTTGTTTTTAAATTCGTTCGGCGGACGTTTTTCTCTACTATGGGCCTCGAGATCGACCTAGAGGTGTCGCGCTATCAACGTCATCGAAGCGGAGGTGGAAGCATGGCCGCCCCATAGGCTCTCCGACGTTCGCTCGCGAGACGGTGTAGATTCTTGCGTTTAGTTTGTAGCATAGTATCGGTGGGAAAACAGTTTTAGCAAAAAATGGCGCGGTGCTGCTTGGTGCTTCCGTGAAGATCGAACCGTGTTACCAGCGTGGGGCCTAAATTTATATCATCGCTTGAGTGGACGCGTCTTCTGCTCTAGGCAGGCGTTGTAAAGCATGAATTACCACGACAAATGCCTGTTTCCGGGCAAACTGCACTATTTATGTTAAATATTTGAGTATTTTAAAAGAGATGTATCGGTTCACCTGCTTGAAAATTCAACAAAACAAGGAATTCCAACCTGAATACTTACCGGGTACTGTAGGTTGTGAAATCGCACGTTTAATGGATTTTTCTTTGCCTAACATTTAGCGCTTGCAGTAATATAAATATTTCGCATAGAAAGACGTTAGTGCTGTATTCAAGATTACCGTGCTTTTGCTAGCTTCAATGACTAAGACCGTTCCGATGCAGTCAATCTTCCCTTTACTGTGCCATGGTGTGGTTAAGTTGTTCGCTGGCCCAGCTTTTTCCAATCGCGACAATGGTATACATTCCTGGCTAAATCATCATTTATTCAAACGTAGTAGACTCTGCAACTATAACAAACGACCTGCACTACGACACAGAGAGTATCAGCCACAGCGACACTCTTACTGATGAGCGCTAGCGACTCTCACCAGACTTTCCGATACCTCTGCGCCCTAACCTAACGCAAAGTGGGAATGGGCAGTTCATCAATTAACCTTCAGACTATTCGAGTGACGCTGTAATCGCGATATTTGTTTTGCCATTTAATTGGAATCTTGTGCTAAAAAAAAGTCGGTAACAAAAAAAAAAAAAAAACAGTGGCAAAATGCCGGCTTTAATATTCTTGACGTCGTTATTTCTTTTAGGACAACCGATAAACCACATCAACATTCCTGTGACTGTCATCGAGGGTGATCATACTGATTAAATATTAACTTAGAAAGGACTCCACTTAAAAGTCTTCATATTATCTTGGCGTCGGAACGACGAATTTGAAATGGGATTGCAATATTTCATTTATGACAGAATGAGAAAAAAAAAGTGTAGTCTTAATGTATTTTATGTAATATGGCTGGAGAAAATCATGTAACAGATATATCAATTGATTAGTCTTTTAAAGAGTGGCGATTAGTCGGGTTAATGTTTTAATCAACACCGAGCTCCAATCAGCATTTAATATTTTATGAAAGCTATGGATTGTGCGAGAGCAAAAATATGTTGGACCAGTGGTTCTACAAACCACCTCGCTAAGATAATGAAAGCATCCGACTTAGTATTATTCGCTTTCTTTGATTTCCACGCGTGTAAAACAATACAACAAAACCTTTAAAAATATAAACATTTGACAGAGATCTGTTTGGTTGGGAATAATTAATTATTAAAAAAAAATATAAAGTGATGGGCTTCGTCACTTTATTGCAAAGGCACAGCCGTAAAAGAAGAAGAAGACCAGATACCCGCCGTAGAAGAAAAAGAAAAAGACACTGCTCCTCAACGACCATAGCCGTAGTCGCCCCTGAAGAACAGGCCGAATTGGCCTCGAAACGTAGGGTCTCTATAGAAGGGCTTGGTTGGTGTTCGAGTTTTGTAATAAACAAAACCTTTAGTGAAAAACAAAGTAGTCAGAAACGGGCTCGCGTGGTCGAGATCCATGCTTATGAACGTGCGCTGCGTAGAAAACGACGCACGGTTGTATCCCCGCTTTCGCATGTTTTCAATTTCGGCCACGCGGTGGCGACACAGTTCGATCATTGCCTTCCGTCGTGCTGCGCAAGCACGCTCGAGGTTCACGAGACACCAAAGTGTTTTCAGAGGTGGGAATCTCGTGCGCTGGAGGTGAGACGACTAATGGACCTCTCTACTGTTTTCATCCTGCCAGGAACTATGAAATGTTGCGCGTGTTTTGAGACAAAGGTAACTGAAGCTCTGTTTTGAATTTACAAAACCCAGCCGTCTTTAACTTGTGATATTTTGTTATATGTCAAACAAACGATTAAAACCTATTTATATCATCCACTGTATAAAACAGGTTCAAAGAAGCGCTTCTATTGTGAAAGAAACACGTTCAAACAGGGTATTGGTGCGGCTCCACTTCAGAAGTTTTAAGGAATTATTTGTGCGTTTGCCTCCCACTTTTCCGAGTTTCTTCTACACTCTTAAAAAAAGCTAGTACTATCTACTAGGTAGAAGCTAGTGACTGCTTGTTACATATGTTACTAGGTAGACTTGAACACGTAACTAAAAAAAAAGTAAGGAATTACATTTACAATTACTCATGGCTAAATGTAACTAATTACAGTTACAATTACACTACCATAAAAGTAAGTGACCATTACTGCAAAAGGTAATCCGTTACTTTTGCGGTGTTACTTTTAACCTTATTGTCCTATGGTAAGAGACAAGACACAAGTATTATAGAAGGGTCTATTGTTGCCGCAAGCCACACTTCTGTGACCTTGAGCATCATCTGGTTCTCATCGGACATCTTGCCTCGTTTCTATGTGAAGATGTCCGCCGCACCACACATTGACGTTTTGTTTTTAAATTTTTTTGTGTTTGTTTTTTGTTGGAAGGAAACACTTTGAACTCGGGAGTTTACCTAATATTGTTTTGCACGGAGAGTCCGGTTCTCTGTATCAGTGTGCTTCCAACTTCGTTGTGGGCGACCAAGCTGACGAGTTACGATTTGCAAACAACCAAATTACAAAAAAAAAAAATAAGATTTGAGTCAGTGGTTAGGTGACGTGAAGAAGAGAATGCTAGTCCTTCCGTTTTTAGATGAAGGTGACAGGGTGATTCCGGTAAAGCTTATCTTTACTGAAAAAAAAAATATTATTTTTTACGTCTTTTTTGGCCACAATCATTCCCTTACGGAAAAAAGGTAAGGAAATTACTTTACAATTACTTTCTGAAATATGTAATTATTTCCTTACAAAATTACCGATAAATGTAAGGGATTACAAGTAATTTCATTACTTGTAACGGATTACGTACAACTCTGCTCTTCGGGTGGAACTTCCGCCACTGCTTTCTGCGTCTTGTTTCGGTATTTCATCTGCCCAAGGCTCATATTGGCCAGAGAATAGCACGGAGTGGGATTTCGCTATATGAATTACTCTGGCATCCTTTTACTACGAGCAACAAACTTCTAGTTGGGATGTGCCTGTTCAAGCGAATATTTAAGAACGTTAATTATTGTATTTAGCTAATATAACATGCTAACTATCACATTACACTATCAACCTGACGTCCACTGCTAAGGGTAACGTTATCCTGGAGGAACCCGGTGCGTTGTTTCCAGTGTATCTTTTTAATTATTTGCAGTCTCAAAAAGAAAACAATCTGTATACTTAGTTAGCTAACAGCAGTGTTGGACAAAATACTCGATAAAAGTATTTAAGTTAAGATACCAAATATCTGCTTCATTAAGTATTTAAAATACTACTCAAGTTACTTTCACTGTAACGTATCTTCAGTAGAGAACAAATACCTAGAAATGTAATTCAATTCCTTTTGAAGATACTTCCGCATTGCGTAATTTGTATCGACGTCAGTGACAAACACAATTATACAGTTGCGCAAACCTGATTTTCCAAAATGGTTCATTAACACGCAACAGCAGAAAACGGCAGAAAAAAACACAGAAAACATCGTATAGGTTATTTTATGCAGACCAACTATAAGGAGCAGGACATCATTAATACGTGTTACAAATTATTTCTAAGAAAAAAAAAGAGGTCGCTTCAGTTATAGTAACATCGTCCGTCGGCACAACTTAGACGCTTCCTTTAGCTACAATCCATATTCCCTATACGGGAGTTGACTATAAATGAACTTGGAATACGGAAATGAGTGAATGGATAACAAAAGAGAGCCTACATAATAGCCACGGTACTGGTCGCACCTTCTTCAAGTAGGTTGCGTTGAGAAAGGCACACAACGTTGGGAGACGCCTTGTTGGCATTTTGAGAGGGCATCCCACTCGTAGTTCGTTTGCTGTCCTTTTCTCTGCATATCAGTGTTCGCTTACAGACAGTGTTCGCGTGAGCAATAAATGCCGAACTGAGAACTAAAAAAAAAGAAAGCTTGTCGTTTTTGTAGCGGGCTTAAATATACAACAAGCAAAAAAAGTGTATTATGTTTAGGTCCACTTCTTTTCTTCTATTTTTTTTTTTGTTGTCGTGTGTCGTTTCTTGTCTTGCGTTGCACCTCAGTTTGGCAATCTTTACTTCCGCAACCCCCCCCCCCCCCCCCTCCCCTTTTGCTTGAGGATTTTTTTGGGGAAACTCTAGAAAACAGAAGGCGCCTTTGAGCAGGCGAGGGGAAAACCTTCTTTGTACGAACTTTGGGGTGAAATATGAGTCAAAATCGGCACAAAAGCGACGTTTTCAAGAGCTCAATCTAAGTCAGCGTAGCATATCAGACCTAGCAACAGGATTGGGTTGCTTGAAAGAATGGTAAAGTTTTCTCGTGCCACGCCCACGCCACTTCATACCGAAAAACTCGGAAAATGACGGAATGTCAAAAATTTATTTGAGATAATGAGTACAAGATACTCAGATATGTAATTAAAATAATGTATCAACTACTCTCGATCAAAAGTGTTTGCAAGATACCAAGGTAGTTCAAGAAGTATTTGTAATACAGTGTCTTGAGTAGAGTATTTGAGATAGGCACAAGGCTGGCTAATAGAGCATTTAAGCTGCCTTCTCAAAGATTGAAACTTATAGACATCGTTTTAGCGCTTCTCATGAACCGAGTAGTGCGTTGCGGGGGTCAAAATAACACATCGCGTAAGAATGGAATGTGCAGAGATGCGCTCGTCTCATTTGATTTTGGAGAGCGCTTCAGACACATTTTGTTCAATTGAATATAGAGGTGCTGCAGGTGTTGCGTGGCCCGGCTCATGTGTGGGAAGAAAGGCGTCGAAGCTAAGCGCGAGTTATTGTTGCCTTGAACAAATTTAGCACAAGGCTGGAGAATAGAAATCAAGATGATTTAAAGGGATGATGAACCAAACATTGCAGTGTCCATAATAAGTGGCGCATGGTCTTTCCGCGAGCCAGCAACCACCGTGGTGTGCGTGAGCACATGCAACGAAATTGACGTCATGATCATTCATTCACGCTTAAGATGACAGTGAAATGTTCGGGCTCCGGGGAAAAGGAAAATAAAGTCAGGCTTTTCGTCTCCACAGTGGGGTTTGGTGTAAAAGGTAGGCGATTAATCGGTCTTACAAGCGCGTAGCTTTCACTTGTGGAGATGGAAAGCCTGTTTTTATTTTCCGTTTGTCAGGAGCCCAAACATTTCACTGTCCTCTTAAGCGTGAATGGAGGACTATGACGTCAATTTCGTTTCGTGTGCTCGCGCACACCGGCGGCTGGTGGCTCGTTGAAAGATCGTGCGTCGTTTAATATGGACACTGGAATATTTGGTTCAGTATCCCTTTAAGTCGTCATTTAGATCACACCAGTTTTACTGTGGTGATTTAAAGGGAAGGTGCAAGAATTTTTGTACTCTGCTTGAATACCACTTAGAATGAATCCCAGACGATTATAACCTATGAAACACCTATGAAACAAAAAGAGCATCGTTCTCTACCTCAACTCGCTGCCAGAACTAGGGGCCATGTGATATGGAGCCGATTAAATGCAGCCAATGTTTGCCATAGCCACACGCTGGGGTTTGCGAAGCATAGGACGCGTGCCGAGTTGCAGACATTGTTAGGGTTCGGCTATTGTCATCATTTCAGCGATTGAACACGAGTCACTACCCGAATGCTTGTCAAGCTGGCGATTACCGCGAGCGCAAAACGAGTTCTCACGCAATGCTCGGTTACAATCTATGAGCCGCATTCAAATGTCGTCACTGGGGAACTATGCCAACACTGCGACCTCCAAACAATGTCATCAAGTTTTTCGAAGGAGAGATTGGAAAAAAATAACGCTATTTTTTATTGTTAAAACTACACTGCAACTAACAGGTTTGTTGATCAATGGCGTTGCGTGCGAGTATACTTGGGTACTACGAGTGCCAGTAAGCTTTTGTAAAGTGAAAAACATTCCAAATAAATGTCGTTGCACAGCCTCTTTAAATTAAGCCTTTTACTAAAAAATGAATTACCCCAAACACTATTTTTATTTACACTTTTTCCTTTGTTTGAAAAGTGTTGTCTGCAATTATTTTGTATATCTAATTGAAATACTCATCTAGCAAGAACGATTGTGGGAGGCAGAACACGAGCAAAAAGCAGCGCTCTTCTGAGAAACTCGGAACGTTGAGCTATCTGTCTACCTTGCAATTGGTTCGTCAGTTAAATAGTGTTCTCGTACAATCCAATCATAACGCAAAAGAAAACAATAAAAAAAAAAAACAGTGTAATGACATATTGCTAGCAAATAACAATTCAGCACATACTATTAATCTTTTTACTCGATAAAAAAAAATCAAGTGGCATTCGTTCGAGTATGGAGGGATTTACACCGATAAAAAGTTAATTGAAGTGTATTTTAAATGTACAGTAATCATTTTTCCCGAGTTATTTTCAATATTCTGATAGACTGGCCAATAACTCTGCCATGTTTAAAAGAGATTTAGTGATAAATAATTACGCTTTCCTTGCTACAGGCATTTGCATCAAATTAAACAGTTTCGAATTAAATAAATTACATATAAATAAAATAAATTAGATTTCGACACAAAAATTTAACTTATTTGATTAAACATTTTATAACGTCCAATACTATGCGGAGGGCAAGTTCGTCTGCTTCTTGCGCAGGGGGTAGCGGTGACGTCAGAACGCCGAGCCCTGATTGGCTGATCGCGACCCCCCTATCTGAGCGTCGTCTGCTCCTTTGCAACGTCGTCTGCTCGCAACGTCGTCTGCGTCTGTCTTACCTTTCCTGTGACTTTCGGAAGTGCAGAGGCCAGATTCACAAAACCATCTTACGCCAAAAGAGTGTGTAAGACAAAACGTGAGAACAAATTCGTATTCACGAAACGAAATTATCGTAAGTTTTGCTCAGGTTACGACGGAATCCTACGAGGATCAACTCAGCATGGCCGACAGCGTCGCCCAGTTACTTGGTCGCGACGATCAACGGACGTTTATTTTTGTACGTGCTCTTCTCACGCGTCCCTGACTGCAAGCAGCAAGAAAAAAAAGTAAAAAGTACTTGAAATAAACCACGACGAACAAGAACGCTGGATCCACAAACACCCGGGAAATGCTCCAACGGCCACGATTGCACCGACCCCGAGTAAGCGAGCTCGGTAGATAGGCCTAGCAGGCACAGCGGTGCTCTGACGGTCCTTGGCCAAGACCGTCTGCCGGCTGGCGCGCTGAATGAAATATGCCCGCGCGACCCTTGTGAACCCTTCAATCTCTTCCTCTTGTCATCTCCTTGTTTTCCGAGGCAGCGGTGACTCTCGCCGGTGAAAAAGCGGTGAATCTCCGACAGACGCAGGAAAGGTAAAGCAGCCATCGCTTTGACTAGCAGACGTAAAGCAGACGATGTTAACTGCGCCAGGAGTCTCGCCGCACACGAAAAGAGGGAAAAAGTATTTGGGAGGGAACTTGCGGACACTAACACGCTCACTCTCGGTTCTTAGCAAACAAACCTCGGCGCCTCGGGACACCTCGCCAGTGAGTCCTTTCACTTTTCTCCTTGATGCGCGTCTGCTAGTTGTTAAAAACAACGTACCGCTCGATTTATTTCGTCTGCCCTCTCTGAAAGGCAAAGTCGAGTTCGCTCGTAAAGACCTGCACTTCCGAAAGTCGCAGGAAAGGTAAGACAGACGCAGACGGCGTTGCGAGCAGACGACGTTGCAAAGGAGCAGACGACGCTCAGATAGGGGGGTCGCGATCAGCCAATCAGGGCTCGGCGTTCTGACGTCACCGCTACTTCCTTTCTCATGCGCAGAAGACGAAAATGAGCCCACTTGCGAGGCGTATTGGTTCTTGATGCTGTGAAGTGCCTCTCAAAGGATTTACTCTGTCAGCGCCCCTCATAATTCAGCATCATTAGATATTCGTCTTTAACTGCGAAGTCTGCGAAGTCAAAATCTTCTTCAGCGTCTTTTAAGGGGTAGTCAGAATTACTATTGTGTCAATGGGTTCAAAACCCTTGGAACACTACAGATACACAATAATGTAAGTTATTTCCGCGTGACTACAATCTCTCAATTCACATAGGCTGAACAAGAGCCATTCCATTAGCTACGTATATAATAGTGGCACACTATTGCACGATTATGATGTGGGCGACACCATTTTCGTGCTTAGTGCAAAGCGGGCACAATAGACCCATTTCAAAAGTCCATCTAGCTACATTGGTGGTCGCCATTTTTCGGACACGAAGCACGCGATTGGAACCGTATTCTGGTTCCGAACGCTGACGCCTCGCTCGTTTTCAATACGAGCCAACGTTACTAGATCACTTCAGTTGTGGAACTTCCGCGGTGGGCGGAGGGGAGGGTGGTGTAGCCTTATTCACTTCAGTCCGCCTTCCGTCGTTTGAAGCGCCATCTAGATTTTCATTTCAAAACTTTGTGCCGCATAGAATGCACTGCAGCTAATATAGCAAGCCGTCCGGCGCGTCGGACGACGGGAGGCGAGCCATGGTAAGCAAGGGGGCGGAGAGTACTGCTCGTGCAGCTGAGTCTATGAGCAGTTCCGCAACTAAGCAAGTCTAATAACGTTGACACGAGCACAGAATGCACTGCAGTTAATATAGCAGGGGTGGCCAAGCTACGTCTCTTTGCGTGCTAAAGTGCGGCTCGCGGCTCCCTCCCCTACCCCCCACTTCCCCGCCTCCCTCCCGGTCACACGAGCACTTCCCCAAGAAGAGAAATAGAACGCGTTTTAAATCGAAAGACAGGTAGCGGTTTGGTAGTCTACTACCTTATGTACAGTTGAACTGCTTTTGACTCGCATGGATTGAAAGCAGTTCGAGTTTCATTTCTTGCTGTGGACAAAATCCCCCCTCCCCCCTCCCCGGATCTTGGAAGTTTCATGGTTTTGTTTGCGGCTCTTAGGCCGGGTCAGCCTGGCCACCCCTGTAATATAGCAAGCCGTCCGGTGCGTCGGACAACGGGAGGCGAGCCATGGTAAGCAATGGGGCCGAAGGTACTGCATGTGCAAGCTGAGTTTATGAGCGGTTCCGCAACTGAGCTAGTTTAATAACGTAGATACGAGCACAGAATGCATTACAGTTAATATAGCAAGCCGTCCGGCGAGTCGGACGACAGGAGGCGAGCCATGATAAGCAAGGGGCGGAGGGTACTGCTCGTGCAAGCTGAGTCTGAGAGGAGTTCCGCAACTGAGCTAGTCTAATAATGTTGATACGAGCACAGCCGAGTTAGAACGCTGACGCAACCCTTGTGTCCAATGCATGCTTAGAGTACGTGATCGAGCAATGGCGGACAGGCCTTGGCGCAGACTTTTGAGAAGGGTCTATGGGCGATCATTACAATTCCACAATCCGACTTTCTGTCCTTTAGATACGGCACCAGGGAGCTCGAGCGATAGTATTGTTATTTTGTTTCTCTGGCAGTCTTAGCATTTATAGAGGATGTTAGACTATTTCCTACAAACTCAAATATCGAGTCCGATAACTGGCATCGATGATGTTAAACACAAAGATGGTCGAAGCATTGCTACTCTAAAGCGTAGTAAATTTAGTGGCTCTACCCTACTGAAAAAAAAAAAAAAAACCCTTTGGGTATCTGGATCATGGAACTGGAAATCTATATGAATTATATCCAAATTTTAGAATTTTCGGATTTTTTTGGGGGGTATGCACTCTGGAGTTTAGGTTTCCAGAAACAATTTCAATTAGATTTTCTGTTTCATGATCCACATAGTGAAACGTTGTACTGGGTGTTTTGGTAGAGAGGTGAAGCCAAAAAAATTCTGAGCCACGTATTGTTGTTTTCAGAACGTGCGAGACCTAACCCCGCAGAGTTTGTGGAAAGCAATAGCGCCCGATCCCGGTTGGGGCCCACTGGATGCCGAGCTGAGCTTTGACTACAACGACCGGCTGCGGACCCTGCTCACCACGATGGCGGGGAAGGACCATGACGTGCCCACCAGCATCGCTCCGCAGCGCGTTGTCGCCAGGACCAGAAGAATGACCGGGGCTTCGGGACACTTCCTACCTTCGGCGACTGGTGTCAGCAACGTGGCCGACAGTTGGGTGTCTCACTGAAGGCCGGTTCGTGTATCTTAGTTTGAATGCGGCTGAGGGCGTCGTTCTCGCTGGTGACTCCGGATGACGCGAGCCTGCCAAAATTTGAGTTCTCGCACTTCTAACGCAATGTTTTGACATAGGTTTGAATGAAGTTCAGCTTTCGTGCGCATGCGTAAAAATTAAAAATAAACAAACGAGCTGACTTTTTTTGGCGCAGCAGAAATACCATACTTTAGGGGATATGTTGTTTCATTGTTTCACACTAATAAACTAACTAAAGCATTAAACGTGATTATGTTTGCTTTCATATTGTGTGACCAATGGTAATCATTTTGTTAAATGTAAAATAAGCTAAATTATAAATTATGCGTTTTATATTCCTACACAACTAGCTTTGCGTAGAAGTCAGGTACAATTTCCCACAAGTGGAACTTCGACGAATTTCACTAAACAAATAGAAGGTTCGGAAAATCAGTCGAACGTGTAGCCTCAGGCAGACATGTACACGTTACCCCAAAAAAGTGACTAAATACCGTTACCCGGTACTCGCTATAAAAGTAACTAAATACGTTGTTACCGATTCTCAAAAGAAACCCATGAGTTACCTCAAAAGTAACGAGTTACTTTTCCCGTTACTTTAATGACCAAGTACACAACTGTTTTTGTTTCATGGTTTATTGTGTTCTTTTTAGTAGTCGTTGCACTTAAGCAGTAGCTGCCTCTCGAAGTTTTCATCAGTTATGTTTCCCCGCTTCCTTGAAAAGGCATCTCCGGCGACGCTGAAGAATCGCTCTACCAACGCGCTCGAAGGAACGGCAGTGTTGTGCTCCAGCAAGAGATGGTGGATCTGGGATTTTCTCTCTCTTGTGTTCTCTCTACTTCTAAAGTTCGAAGTTGACAATGAATTATGTGTTTTCCCGCGTTGTCAACCTCCGGGCTTACATTCGGTCCGTACCCGGTTCTAGGAGGTTCAACCAACGAACCTTATTCTGTTCGTTGGGTGAAAGACATTCCCAGCTGAGTTCAGTACAGCAATGTTTATCGCTGGACACGTCAGTCGAACTGTTCGACTGACGTGTTCACCGAGATATGTTGCTGTACTGTCATACTGTTTAGCTGTTTTTCGGGTTGCCCACCTACCGTTCTCGTAATAGACGCATACTCAGGTCAGAACTAAAATGAGTCTGATAAACGGTGTTGTACACGTTACTCCTCGAAAGTAACGAGATACCGTTACTCGTTACTTCGCCTGAAAAGTAACTAAATACGTTACTCGTTACCGAAAATAGTAACTAGGTAGAAATAACTCGTTACTTGTAACGCGTTACGTACTTCATGTCTGGCCTCAGGTTAGACAAAAGCTTGTGACATCCTTACTTGCAGCCGCTTGCGACGAGAGAACAAACGGGGCGATGGTGTCATCTACCGTGTATTATCCCTGGAAGATTTCTGGTATCTGCACACTACATTTCCTAATTTTCTTACGCCTCATGCTACCATCTTGGGCTACAAATGATTCCTACAATCATATAGCAACAATTTCTTATTGATGGCGCGTAATATTGATTCTGTAAATACCGAGAGACTTTCAGTCTATAGGTATGCGCGGATCGGAAGAGTTCTACGATTATTTGCCGTGATGAATTGCGCATTACGCAAGTGGGTTCTCAAGCGGTCTCAAGAGGAAATAACGCAATCGGTTATTAAAAGGCCGTTCACATAACTTGAGACAGGTTAGGACGTGTGCTTTAAGACCTCTTACTACGAGAGAACACACTGGCACGCTGGCGCCATCTATAAGGTGACTCTGGAACTGCGCTTCACTAGAGCGGAGGTTTTCCTGTATTTGGGAGGCCGAATGTTCGTACTAGTTATGAGAAACAGTAATTTATAACATTTACAAAAGGTGAATACTTTCCGGCAGTTTGCATAACGTACAGTTAACCGTCCAGTAAAAGTTCATTCCTTTTGTCTCTAAAAATGTCTTTATAGCAGTGTTTCAATGTGCAATTTAAAAAAAAAAAAAGAATGTTAAACGCCAGGCGGAACCAATGCTCTTTTAATACGTTTTAGTACGTCTTGTCCTGAGACTCTAGTGTATAAATGCTGGTTTTTCGGTGTAGGCATCAGATGTACGAAAAGAAAGCGACATGCAGATACTACTACCACTCTCAGAAAACCCGACAATGATCCATAGCGCACACGTCAACTCGAGACTACAAAAACCTGGTAGCACATCAAGCAGCTTGGTTTGTATCACCGTTCGAAGAAAAGCCTCAGGTCGATCATGTATAAACATGAAACGAGAAACGATTTGACGAATAAATAAATGACAGAGTCCTATACGCCGCCCGCTGTGGGCGGAAGAAAAATTTTCGTTCGGCTTGTTCTTTCCTATTGAGACGCCAAGGTAAAGACTGCAAAAACGCGGTTGATACGTTGGATATTGACTCGCGAACAATGTAGCACTTGGAGTATATACCAGAGATTTGACATATAAAAAAAAAAGTTAAAGCCGTTTACAACTCCCTGTAACGCCGAATTAGAGCGCAGCTCTTGAGGAGGAGGAGGGCAGGGTACTGAGGGGGGTCACGTGACCGGGGAGGGGGGGTCACGTGACCTCAGGGGGGGGGCACGTGACCTCGGGGGGGGGGGGGGTCACGTGAATATGGGGGGATCACGTGACTTTCCCCCTCTCCGAGGCCACCGAAGGTACCCGAGGTCCTCCCGAGGTCCTCGGGGGGGGGGGGGGGGGGGTCTCGCGGTTACGCCGACGCCGCTCAAGCCGGAAACGGGCGCCTAAGAGCAGCGCTCTAAAAAAAAAACAAATTACAGATTGTCGCTCGCGCGAACATGGAAACATCCTTCCTCACGTGTTGTTCAGCTGATGCTTTAAGTTTAACAGTTTCCTCCGGCCAATACCCGACAGTATCGCGGTAATGTTCAAAGGGAACACCCAGGTACCAATATATAATAAAATACAAAAAAAAAAAAACAGATCGTGGCAAACCCACTCGAAAGCCTTTTCTAAATCTATCTGGAGCATTGCTTCTACCTATACTCCGCGTCACAAACTTCAAGGATGCTTCTAGCAATGTGTATGTTTCTACAGAAACTTCGGCCCTTCATCCCATGTCTGATGCGGCCCTACAATTTCCCAAACCACACTCCGCAACCTTCGTGCCTAACCTCTTCATTCAAAGTTTATAGTCGACATTGGCCAGGGTAATTGGCCTATAGTTGCTACTACAATAGAGCTCAGCAGAGTTATTACTCGTGGGGATTGGGACAGTATGTTTGGACAGAAACGATACGCGATACGAGCAACTCAGACTGACAAAAAATGCATTGCAGCAAAGGCGCATTCTCCAGCTTATTTTTTTTATATAAAAAATGCTGCGCTTAGCCGATCCGAACCTTTCGACTTGTCGAATGCTGAGTTCATCTATCGCTCTCTCGATCTCAGTTATGCTGAATGGTTCTTCCAGAAACTGCAAGGTGTCGCTATGTAGCTTTGGTGAAGTCGGCAAAACTTCTTCACCAAACCTTTTTTCTTTTCGTGTTTTTTTTATCGTGCAAGGTCTAATAATATTTTACAAATTCTTGCTGTATAAGAACGCGATTACCAGTCACTGACCCTTGGCAATCTATTTCCGGGATTTAACGCTAGCGTATTACTTTTCTAGCGCGAAGGCCCACTTTGTAGGCGTTCCTCCGACCAGTAACTTCTCAGTCCGGGCTCGGACAATCACCCGCTTACATTTTCTTCATCAATTCTTTCAAGATTCGCCTTAATAGTGCTGATGTCATCTTTAAAGACGCACGGTGTCTTTTTTTTTTTTTTTCGGCCAGGAGCCTTTGTGAATCAAGGCAGAGTCCGTTTTTGATTTTTCGCTTTTCCCGCTTTTTTGACATGCCCTTTCTACTGCGTCTATTTTTACTTGTTGTTTTAACCCTTCCCATTCTCTACAAATTTATTTCTCCGGCACGTTTTTTTATTTTATGTACTTTACTTTCCACCCTGTCAATTATTTCCCTATGGTCCACCAACTTTGCGTTGAACTTCCACAAGTCCCACGAAAACCCACTGCGCTTCTGGCGTCGACCCACGGTAAACGTCACCAAACTATGGTCACTAAACGATACACATTGAATGGCATAATCACTACACTGGAAAACTCTCTCCTGAAATTTAGGCCCTATCAAGCTTCGCGTGACTGCTCCCTTGATAATGAGTGGAGATTACACGGTGCCCACTGAACAGACACTGTGCCACATCTGCAAGTTCATTATGTTTAATTATTTGGTATAGCAATTGTCCGGTCTTATCTGTACTTCGCGTTTGACCTGAATCATCTTCATTCGTACAAACTGTTCGAGGCGGGGCTTAGGCCGCACGTCCGGAGGCTTCCTGGCTCGTGACGACGACCATTCCCCGAAGAGAAGAACCCAGGGGTCCAGTGGAGGTGGGAGAATTGGTAACGTAACGAACGGTCTAATTACATGGTAGCGATACAGTCGTCAAATCCGAGAGAACAACTGGAGCCGTCTCACGCCCCGCCTTATATAGGGTCCGTTTTCTCCCTCACTCTCCGCCAGGGCAGCAGGTGCGACCGCCGAGTGCGTAGCAGAAAAGTCCGCCGCGTCGTAGCCAGAAATGAGTCATAGCCATGGTTCTCCGCAGTTAGGCCAGGCCTCTCTCCCCTTCCGGAGCGCACGAGCCCACACGCACACACACACACGTCCCGTTGACGTCACGGACGCGTTGAGACACGTTTTGGGCAGGCTTCGACAGGTGGCCGGCAGTCCTGACACGTCGGGACTCGTTTCGGGACTCGGTTCCGCAGCGTTGAAACTCGGAAAAAGGTTGCCGAAGGTTCCATTCTTAACAGCCCCTCCGGGGCCAGGGAAACCTCGAATGGCCGGTGGTACAATCGCTGGCCTGAAGAGGTGGGCTTGGAGTAGGCCTTGAGAAGACGCTGCAAGCACCAAACAAACTCCCAAACCGCTCACAACGGAGGCATCAGCGGAAACGTCCCCCACAACACCACGCCACACCGCAGTCAAACGCTCGGAATTCGCCAAAGACCCGCCAGACTGGATTACGGATTACCAAAATTTGGTACGATTCCGGGTATCGAGACCCCCTGTCGCCAAAAAAAAAACTTATTTTTCCAACGAGGTCACTAAGAACAAAATACAAAAGACAAAAACTCTTCGCAATTTGTGAGGTCCTTTTGGGGTCATCGCTAGGAGTCATCGCACCGGTGCCGAAGGAATGTCACGACCACGTGATTTCACAATTCGCATTTGAGTTGAGGATTAAAGCTAAGGAGGAAGAAGTAGGAAAATCGTTTCATGAAGGCCCCTTGATAAAGGCGTTTTTTTACAAATGCCGCCAACCTTTGTTGTGGAAACGCGCAAACCACGTGCCACGAGCGTGTGCTCCGCCGCCATTCGCTTCCAAGGGCCGCTCACTTCTGTCAACGTTACTAGATTACCTCAGTTGTGGAACTCCCGTGGAGAGGGGTACCCCCCCTCACTCACCTCAATCCGCCTAGAGTCGTTCGAAGCGCCATCTATATTTTCGTTTCATAACTGTGCATTCTAAAGAGCACAGCTGAAGCGCCAAATGGCGATCACAACGCCGCCATTTCTCCCGCAGCGGTCACTCTACGAACTGCACGTGACATCTATTTTTGGCTTCAATCGGGTTACAGGGGTTCCACCCCCGTCTCCCTTGTGGACGCGCCGCGAAATACCCCCACAGTTAAAATGCACCTAGGTCGGGACGCGCACCTGAAACCCCGCTGAGGCATGGTTGTATAAAAACAATATTAATTGTGCTGCAAAACCTTGAAAACTAAAAATTTTAGAAAACACCACCCGCCCCCATTTTGTACTAATCTCCAATAAAAGTTATTACAAAAAGAGTTTTTTTCGTTGGTTTTTACGTTTCTAGTGACGTTGAAACGAACGTATCCCGATTCAGTTACAAAAGCAGCCGTCCGGCGGCGCGTCGAGCGAATCTGGGCGAGTCGTCGTGAGTGAGGGGGGGTACTGTTCGTGCATGCAGCGTCTATGAACAGTTCCGTAACTGAGTTAATCTAATAACGTTGACTTCTGTTGTGCTGCGGCACCATTCGCTTTTAAGGGCCACTCGAGACACGGGCCTCGTGCACTGGCACATTTGACGCCACTTGGAAGTCAAACACAAACACATCGAAGGACTTCAGTTAGCCTCTAGCAACTTTATTAGTTTGGATCAGTTTTGGAACTGCTCATAGACGCTGCTTGCACGAGCAGTAACACCCCCCCCCCCCCCCCTTCCCTCATTACAGCTCGCCTCCCATCGTTCGACGCGCTGCTACATCTTGGTATGGACACATGCCGCGATCTACGGAACGCGCCTTGCACGAGCCGTCCTGTTCCAACGCTACCTTGCATTCTATATTTGGAGTCAACTTACTTTTTTTTTTTGTCAAATGAAACCAAAGCTTTGGGTTCCCGCGCGCTCACGCACCTTGCGATCCAATCAAACTCGAGCACGCACAATCTCCTCTTCTAAAAGGCAAAAAAAAAAATTATATGCACAACATCAGCTCAGTTGAACCCTGGGAGTGGAGAACGCTTCATCCAAAAGACACAAGCATTGCTAAAGGTGAGTAATTAAAATGATCGCAGTGCAGCGACACCCCATTACTTGTATACGTCAGTTTTGCTGTTCTACGCTGAGTTGTGACAGGCAGAGAGGCGAGCGCGTGGCTTCAGAATGTGCCCTCTTTTTACTTTTGTGCGTGAAAACGAAATATTCGAATGTGTTTCGCGTTCTCACTTCGATGGCAATGATCCGTTGAACTCGTTTTGAACCAAAATATTCTGGAAAGCCAAGTAATGACAGCTTATATTTTACTAGGGGTCTTGCCCGCTTTGTTCAACTTGTTTTACGTTCGAAGGGCACCCACGGTCTCTGTAAGAACGTGCCTGTGAATATAGGCCTCCTGCGCTGAAGCTCTGAACAAACTGTGGTGCCCTCATTTTGGTTAGTATACTAGGGTGCCTTCATGTGCGTTTTGCCTGGGGTGATGCCATCTGGCCATTTTGTTTCGAACGCTTATTTTTATCTTTTTTGGTGTTGTAGCACGTGAAAGAGCGTGTCCCTGCACGCGCTCGTGGCGCTGACTTTGCTAAGGCGACATTCTATTTTCTGCGATTTCTTTGTGTTTTCCCTGTGAGCGCGTGCCGTCGGTATCGGGTACTACAAACGGTGGCATCGCCCAAAACAGGAGGACATTGAGGCACTCTATACTCTGTTTCATACTTAGTGTGCAACGCTGTCAAAGCTACTGGCACGGGCACGGGGCTTGATCTCGTTGAAAATTTGCACGCGCTCTCGCGCAAACAAGAACATAGATGAAGCCACGCGCTCGCGCCAGTAGCTTTGACAGCGTTGCACGCTAAGTATGAAACAGAGTATAGGTAGCACAAGCACACCTGATTGAGCCTCGCACTACTTATGGCACGTTGGTCGAGCTTTTGTCTTTCTGTGTGGTGCTGAAGAACGGAAAAATACCTTTGGACGCCCGAAATCGTACAGATTCGACGCCGCAAGACAATCGAAAGTGCCAAATTCAAGCCAGCACAGCTAGGGTCCTCGTCTGTTATCTCTGGGTGGTGACCTTAAAACATCTCTTTCGCGACGATTTTTTTTAAACTATTTTTAGTTTTATTTTGGAACGCATGAAACGGCGTCTTTTTGACGAGGTTCGAAGTTTTTTGTTTCTTTGTATTTTACTCGTGATCTCGCGTTCCGCACCAGAGTAGGTATGCTACTGCATGCGTGACAGTTTGAGACGCTCAAGTTTGTACTACCCAAAACAAGTCCTAAGAAGTCCCTTTTCGCAGCGTCCCCTTGGCAACGCAGGAGGCCTATGCTTAGCTACTGCAGAATAGTTTATTGCGCAAGTGTCGGCTGTTGTTCTTATTGGGAAGGAGATTCAACCTTTGCGGCCCTAGTGGGGAAATTGATAACTACACCGATAGGGAAAACAACAACATAAACTATTTATGTTTTGATGCAGCGATGGGCCCACGGAGCCGAACGTTTCGTCTGCGATCGGCTGGGCTCCTGCCGAATCAGTGAAGCCGAACGCGGACGCAGCACTAATCAGCGTTATAAGGTTATATAAGTTACGGGACTGCTCATAGACGCTGTTTGTACGACCAGACGAGCAATGCCCGCCCCAGTTGACTGCTGGTCTACGCGGCTGGTGGCCAAAACGGGCAATTTCGGGAAGGCCTAGCCACTGAGTGATTGGACTCGAACACTGCGTCACAGTTCCGAAAGGAGCTCGGACATTTGATCTCGAGATCGGGTTTAAGAATCGGTGCTTCTGACGCATTATTAACTTGTACTGGATTGAGCTTCTGACGTATTATTAACTTGTACTGGATTGAGAGGGGTTCATCCGCGATTTATTTGTAGCCCCTTCCTCATAGATGACGCAGAAGTTTTCTGGAACAAACAAGTTGTATGCTCGTAGCTGTGCATGCAGGTCGGGCGCTCGAGGTGAGCTCGGGCCACGGGCTGTTCGCCGCCGATCAAGGCGAGAGATTTTGTTTGCCCGGCGTCCGCAACTACCACGGTGGAAGAAACCGTGGCCACTACCGACAGGGGCCAACGGCCGGCGCGAAGAACGAGCAATATAGTAAAAAAACAAAATAAACAATTTGCTCCAATATCCTAATGGTTCCGAAGTTGGAAGCATATTCAAACCAATCAAACGTATATTCTTAACAATATATTTGCTGAGGTTGTGCGTTGGTTTCCACTCGAGTCATCAGCATTTGCAAATGCGTCATTTGTGTGCAGATGAAGTCGCTCACGCAACTGACGCTTTGACATCATATATATATGCTTTGGTGGCGTTCATCGCTTGTTTGTCGCATAGAATTCGGTTTACAACGAATACGCGGCGGCGTGTTGTAAAAGATGTTTGTAGCGTGAAATTTGCTGTTTTTATTTGCTTCATTAAATTTAGCCATTAGATTCGAGTGTGTAATGAGTAGCGTCAGATTAGGCACGAGTCATGGTCGTAGGTAGAAAATAGATTCTGACCATGGGTTCATTTTCAGCGCTTGTACGTAAGGCTCGTGCTGAAATGAACTCAGGATACCTGGGTTCATGATTAACGAAAAGTAAAGCAGAGACAAAAAGAACGGAGGACAAGAAGACGAAGTGTAGAAAGAGAGCGCTGCAACGATGTTTCTACACTTCGTCTTCTTGTCCTCCGTTCTTTTTGGTGCCGTTTCACCTTTCGTTAATCATGTACTACCAACTCGTCCAACTTTCCACCATATTACCTGGGTTCTTCAGCGCAATCTGTCACTCTATACTTGCTCCGAGTTGCGGTGCGCTAACATACTCAGCCATTGGCGTGCGCAGGATTTTTCATGAGGGTGGGGCGAGGTTTCCCCACAGCGCCCCCCCCCCCCCCCCCTTTCTATCAACGCACTCCCACTGATGTCCTTCCGCTCATATTGTAGTGCTGAGACGAGATATGGTTATGAAACGTTTATTTCAACAATATTGAATTGTAACATATACAAAATATTATTAAGCAGTTGGTTTCACTTTCTTGTGAAACGTCCGCAAAGAAAGGCAGTCCCTGCGCAGCTGAGGCGTCAGTGACACAACGCGCGTACAAAGAATTTTTATTCTTTCTAAACCAGAGAAAGATACGACACATATGCCATCTTTAACAGCACAAAAATATTTAAAAATATTGCCTCAACGTGACTCTGCTAGTATGGAAAATATAGTATACATACAGGGCAAACGCATGGGTGCACCTACACATGGCGAAAGCTGTCATATGGCGTCTGCAACGTTCATGCAGAGGACGAAAAACGCCACCCAATACACCACGTAATGGCAACGCTTAAAAGCACGAGAATATACCGCAGATTAAAAATACGAGAAACAGCAAGTTACAATATTTAGTAATTATTGAAGATAAACGCTATGACATGCTTCTTTTTTTTTTTTCTGAGCATCCAAATGTACAGCTGATAATCTTACTTTCTGGCGCTTGATAGAAACATGTAATAGAAACAAGGGCTATAATTACTTTTTTTTTTTTTTTGCACAAGATAACGCACACGCATTATGTCATGCTCAACAAGCATTATACAAAGTAATGGACATGTTATGGGGGGTAAAAATATTTTATGACCAGATTACTAAAAATGTGTAGCACGTGGGAGATATAGTACTTTTCACCAATCGTGAAAAGTCTAAAGCAAAATTCTACGCGATTTTGTCGCGAACTGTTCGATGACTAACTCAGAACTTGTTGACAATGCAATCTGTTGCTCAACGAACGGTAAAAGCAGCCACCGAAGCCGGTCATGACTCATAGTTGATCTCAGCTTTGTTTTCACAATGGCGAGCTTTGAAAACGTCCGCTCGCATGAGCAGCTAGGGACAGGGACAACTGCAAAGCCTTTAAGGATTTTAAAAAAGTCCTTATAAACTCACGCTCCTAGGCCGTTTTGTTGCAACCAGTCTATCTATTCATTACAGTCACCGAGCTTTATGTGCTCTGTGCTAACCTGTGCCGCAGCTCCCACGACGTCGATTCTTCCAGATCGACTGACACCAACCATCACCAAACACGTCTTCTTCGACCGACCGAACGACTCACACTTCAACGTAGTTCGCCATCTCCGCGGCTGACGTCAACGCGGCTTACACCACATGGACTGGCGGACTGCTCCCCGCCGCAGCCTGCACCCTTTTATACCCTCGCGCCCGCCGCCCGGCCTCCAGAAGGTTATTGTGTCTTCTCACAGTGGAAGCTAGCGAACGTTCTAGACTTCACTGGCACCTTCCATCCGTGGCGGCGTCACTCGGCGTCACGTGATGATTTTCTTTCGCGATCATTCGATAGTTCTCTAGTAGCCCGACGCGGCAGACGTTTCCAGCGGCGAGGAAGGATTTTCGCCGACGGCTGGCCATAGACGGGTTGGCGCCTGGCGCGGCGTCCCGGCGTCTTTTTATGATTGTTTTTTTTTTGTTGCGAGCACTAGAGGAAGGGAACTTTGGCGTCGGTGTTTTATGCCGTCGAAAAAGAAAGCATACCACCGGCGCAGTCGCGCCTCGAGTCGGGCCAACTTTGCGCCCACCCCCCCCCCCCTAGATGATTAGAGGGGGCGGCCGCCCCCCCTGCCCCCCCCCCCCCCCCCCCCCCCCCGTGCGCACGCCTATGTACTCAGCCACCAATCCCCCGCTTTCAAGCTCCGATTCCTACATTTCCCGCAGATGATGGCCGATCCGGGCGTGAGTGCCAACATATCGTCCAGGATCGCAGCTTGGCGGGCAACGTACGCGTCCTGCCTCGGCGACAGAGCCCACAGCACAAGGTCCCCTTGCAGCAGCGGCGGCAGTGCCCACTACGGAGTGTTCGTCAACAACTTGCCGCTGCACGTGACCCGAGAGGAGTTGTGTCGGCTGTTCGAGCCGTACAGTCGAGTTCAGGAGCTGGTGATTGTACGACGACCTCAGTTCAAGACCCACTGTTTCGGCTACGTGCTCCTTGACTCAGACGACGACACGAAGCTAGCGATCCAGCAACTCAACGGGACGCTGTTTGGGGGACTGAGGATCAAGGTGGAGGCAACCTTCGGCAAGGCGAGCCATATCTTCGGTTCAGGTGAGTCGCATAGTCTAATAAGGCTTCCTACTTGATGTGTGACGGAAGAGTGCTTTGGCGGCAAAAATGCTAAAAACATCAAAAGAGAAGAACTATATATACGAGTGGCGTTCATAAAGTTCGTATTATTGTCACGAAGGAATAGAGATTCAGCAACCAAACTCGAGTAGAAGTTGAGACTTTCTCTACATGTTCGCCACCGAAAGTTGCCCACTTTTCCCAGCGATGCACCACATGCCGGATGCCATTGTTATAGAACTCCTTGTCTTATGTGTTCAGGAACCGCTCCAATTCAGCAATCACTTGGTCGCCATTCTTGAAATGCTTTCCTCTTATTTGGCCACACTAGAAGCGTCTGTGCCATCTAACCAAAAGTGTCGTAACCTAGGACGTTGTCCAACAAACAACGCTCCCAGATTGGAATGAATATCCTTGGCACTGCTTCCCTTCAAATGAAAAAAACAACAAAAAAAACGGATCACTGCGTGTGCTTGGCACCGACGGCCAGTGCCATTTTTGTTTCGTCTCCATAGCGGCGTTCCGATCTACTTTAGCATGCGATGTTTATACTGTGCGGAAACTAGAGGGACGCGCGCTCATGTTGATGCCTGTTTTGTTCCGTTTCCTTTAATTATTTGTGCCGATAGTACGAACCTTATGAACGCCCCTTGTATATATATATATATATATATATATATATATATATATATATATATATATATATTGCGGCAGTGACGTGCCACGTCACTGCCGCAATTCGGAACTAGCGGGCCTTAAATCAGCAACGGTTGTCGTCTACCCAGTTAAGCGAATTCGAAACTAATAGTACACTGAGAGCTGGTCAGAAATTGAGTCCGCCGAAACCAGTGGCCGGGATGGTCTAATCGGTTAAGGCGTCGCCCCGGACAGGCGAAGGTTGCGGGTTCAATCCCCGCTCCTGGCCCAATTTTTCGCCAGTTCTCTTTCCCTTTCCCTTTCCCTAACGAACGACGAAAAAATACTAAAACGTTTCAACCTGTAACTAGTAAAAACATAAGGAGGAGGCAAAACGATGATGTGTGACGGTTACGCTTATATCCTAAGTGTCTTCTACTGGCGTGGCGACGGCAAAACAATGTTTCGCCCATACTGGAAGTGACAACAATTCAAGATGGCGGCGCCTTGATGAAAGTTTCTATAGTATTTGTGCGATGTCTGTCTTTCTAGTCCTTCTCTGCTGGGGAACAAAAACATGTCCTCGGTGAACAAGGACTTATTCCTAGCCCTTGTTCCCCGAGAAACAAGGGCCACTCATCTTTGATCTCTTGCAATATTTTTGCATATTTTTAAAAAAGTTGCACTATGTCAAATGATTGTAAGGTAAAGAAGGTGGTTAGATTGCATAAAGCAGGTGATACTCGCTTTCCCTTGAACTATAGGCCTATATCATTGGCTAGTGTATCCTGTACATTTCTTGCACATATAATGTCTTATCACCTTATTACTTTTCTTGAAACTAAATAATTTTCACTAATTGTCAGCATGGGCTTCGAAAGTCCTTTTCTTGCGAAATACAGCTCATGTCATTTACTAAAGACCTGTTTTCCGCTATTAAGGCTAAGCATATTGTTGAATACATTTGTTTTGGATTTTGCTGAAGCATATGACTTTGTCTCACACGATTTACTTATTTTTAAATTGAGTAAACTTAAATGGATCGTCCGGTGATATCCCAAGGTTACTACATTTTTGCGCTGGTCACGCAAGGGGGGCCAAAATATAGTAAGAAGTGATATTTATTTTATTAAAAGCTGCCCCAATATTCTTTAAATCAATAAGGATCATCAATACGAAATTTCAGGCCAAATTTCGCAAGCATGCATGGCTGGTGGTGTCGTGACGTCACATCGGGCATGGTCACGTCAGAGGCACTGGCGTTGACTCCTTCCCGGTTTTGATCAACATGGTTGATGGCGCGTACAAAGATCGTCGTCGAAGAATTGGGCTTCTCTCAATACTGTAAATCTTGTCTTTTTTGTAGAACGAAGTTATTTTACTGTGATAGCAGTCAAGATCAGTCGTGGGTCTGTTTTTACGATATTACGTCAGAGTTTCTGCTGTTGCCAACGAAACCGCTGTGTGCTTTGCGGGTGCATTCTGAGCAGTTGGGCTGTGGGCTGTGTTTAAAATTAAAATACTTGTGCGGCGAACTATTAAAAAGTCGGATATTGCGCGGATGATATTCCTAAAAGCAAATAAAATATAATTTAATTGTTTTCTGATAGAAATCATTTTTAACGGTCAATCCCTTTAATATCGACCCTAACATTTTGAGTTGGATGAAATGCTTTCTTTCTAAGCGATCACGATGTGTTACTGCTAACGGATATGATTCTACTCATGTAACTTCTGAGGTGCCACAAGGGTTTTGTGGGGGGACTTTTATTGTTTCTAATTCATATTAATAACCTCGATAAACAATTCACTTTCTTTCCCTTCAATTCACCTTTAGATGATGACTGTGGTTTGAATCGCATTATTTGCAACCCATGTGACAGTACCTTGCTGCAGCTTGATCTTAATATCAGTTCAGCCTGCTGCACTGACTGTAAAATGAAACAATGTTACTGAATGCAAAATCATGCGTCTCCCGACTTAAAAAAAAAACAAAAAAACTGGCCCTATCGCATACATTGTAATATGATGTTGTTAACATGTGTGGCTTCCTTTACAAGTAGTTGTATTCGCATAACAAATTATCTTTCTTAGAACATACACATCGACTATCTACAGCGAGTTCCCGAAAAACGAGAACCGCTTTTATCGGCCCGGGTAAATGAACTGTGCATCGTACAAAGCTCAAACTCTGTGAGAATGTGACGCTAGCAGTTGAATAGAACGTGAACGTTTGAGAACATGACGTCACCTGGATCAAAAGATAATTGAGGAAACTTCAATTTCTTTTTTGAGCCGATGTCCACCTAAGCCTAATATCGTCAGAACAGAACTCGACATTTTAGATGCTTGTGGGGTTTATATCAATGAAAAGAAACTTGTCAGCAAGAAACGATACTTTCATCTTTCTTCTGACAAGTGTTCTTCGCTGGAATAGATGCTACGGGCGCCCATAATGTAATTTATTCTTTCTTCAACATTAGGCTTAGCTTGACGTCGGTTCATAGAGAACTTTCGTTTTTCTCAGTTATTTTGTTATGCAAGTGACGTCATGTTCTGAAACTGTCGCGTTTTTTCCGAACCGCTAGCGTCATATTCTCACGGAGTTCTGCTTTCCACGATGCATAGTTTATTTACCCAGGCTGAAAAACGCGGTTATTTTTTTGTCGGGAGCTCCTGGTATATAAAAATACTTATCGCGTGCTGATATTTCTACGCTGCAACTTCATTTCTACTACCGTACCTGTTAAACTAAAATTATATAGACCTACGCGCGGCGCGGCTCTGTTTACCAACACAACCGGAAGGCCGCGCATGCGCAGAAGCTATGTGGGCAGAAGTGGCCAGGCTCTGCGTGTTTTCGCCATTCCGTTGTGTGGCGTGCGCTTGTTTTTGACGTTGTAGAGACGCTTTTAGCTTTCTTTGTGCATCGTATTTCCTGCCACCGTATTTCGTGCGTTATGCCCGACTATTTGAGCTCGCTTCCTGGGCTTGAACGGCAGCAGTATCGAGACAAACTGTGCGTGGATCGCACAGTTTGTCTTCGACGATCCGTACGCCTTAAACAAGGCCTGCTGGACTTCCAACGTGAAGTTGCTGCCACCGATGTCGACGGCTCACGTCGTCGTTTATTTAGTTTTTTTCGCCAAGCCAGTTTACGGCCGACACGGTGCAGGCCTACAAGTCTCTCGAGGTCTACGATTACTTCGAGCCGGTTTCCGCACGGCCGGCGGGATCAGCAGACTGTGAGTCTGCTGAAGTGTATTTAATAGTTGATTAAATACACACAGCGTCTTCGAGTGAAGGTATGATATTGTAGCGTGAGCTACACTGGCCTAGGTTGAGCAGTTTCGCGTGGCACTCATAATGAGCCGTGCTGCGCAAGCGCGAGGAGCAGTCACGTCACACGGCGCACAGCTGGCGCGCCGGAGCCGCCGCCGCCGCGGGCTCCGCCACCACCGCGCGCGCCTCGCCGGTCTGCGCATTCCAGAGGAGCGACGTCATAGCCGCGGCAGATGCACTGGCGCCGCCGCGTGCCCAGCTGTGCGCCTCCGTTGCGCAGTAGCCAAGTCTGACGCTGCATCGGAGCCGCTTGATAGAGCCTCTCATTTTGTGCGCATAAGCTCACGCTACGTATATCCTGGCATAGCCGAGCTAAGCCACCGCAATCTTTTTCCTACCCTCATGACCACAAGGCACGACAAGCGGTAACGCTTTGTCCGTTCTGTCGTCGATCTCCTCCCGCTTGGCAGCACGGGCGTAGCGAGCCATTGACGAGCGCTTGGCCGGTGCCTTGTGCGCTAACACCGTGGAAACAAAATCTGGGTGGTCTCAATCAGACGACAGTTTTCCTGCACATAAGCAAGCCTCGGGACGGAGATTAAAATGGAAGCCCCACTTTCTTTCAAGAAAGTGCTTGCCGCACAAACGGTCATTTGCGCGAGGCGACCATTCTTTTCGATCCGCGCATATTATCCCCCTTCTGCGCCTTTCAGAGTCCGCCGGGAACTTGTGGAAACTCACTCCGCTACTTTTTTTGTGCCCTTCGGTGCAATTAACGGCTACGCAGCTTTGCGGCATGCTTGTAATGCTATGACGCCCATGCGAAACGTGCACCCTTCTGCCCACGCCACCGGGCTCCGGCTAAAGCCCCTCTATCCTGGGAAAAGTGGCGCCATTCATTGTTGTAGAAATGCTCGAGGCACGTGCCGCGCGCCACTTCTGGGAAATTCATGGCGTCTGAAATCTAGCTCAATGCTGCGCTGTGCCGCCATGATCTTCCCAAGGGCTGCACGTTGCAGGTGCCTCGTGCATACACGCACCTTGCGCTACTTTTGAAACATCAAGGGGCTTTACCTCCGGCGCGATCGCAGCGCCGCCCCAGCTCCGTGACGTCACGCCCGCATGTCGGTCTATAAAGCTCTAGTTAGGCCTAAACTTGAGTACGCGTGATTAATTTAGTATTCTGGGAATGTAGCATTAACAACATTCTCGAATTCATTGAAAAGCGCGCCACGCGTTTCATTCTATTCAATTATTTACATAATGCTAGAGTTTCATCAATGAAATCAATCCTGAACTTACCTGACCTCGCCTTACGTGGAAAATAGTTTCGTCTATGTCTTTTTCATAAAATTTAAACCCGAGTTTCAAATATCAGTTGTTTTTTCGCGCACCATGTGTGCAATCTCGAAACCGATCATCATTGGAACGCCAGCACGTTATATGAACATATTGACCCCATCCCGAGAACATCGAACGACTGAAACCACCCCCTTCATTCATTGTTACTATCCTTGAAGCCACCTTTTTCGAGAAACACGCAAACGATTTTATATGTTACAACCACTCCTCTCTGTAATGCATCCGGCCGTTGAAAGTGTAAATGATAAATAAATAACTAAATTAATCAAATGAGATGTTTGTCTTTTTTCTGGCCTTTGTAGCTTAGGGAATAAAAACTACTCCTGGGACACAAGGACTTAAAAAAAATAATCCTTCTTCCTCAAAAAACACGGACTTTATTGAAAACAAACAATGGGATTTTTGTAATTTAGCAATGCTTGTAATCTTTCTAGTTTTTGTTTTTTGTAAAAAAAAGAAGACTATTTCATGGGGAATAGGAACTTCCTTTTAGACCTTGTTTCCCAGAGAACGAGGACTAGAAGGAAGAAAAGAGCACCTTTACTATTATTGGAATGTACTAACTAACGGATCTTTGCATGCCATGTAATTTGGGGGCCTGTTTTTTATATTGATGTACCGATCTACAGGTGGTCAATATAACTTTGTTCGTGCGGCTCAAATAAACCCCGATAAGTCGGCATACCTTCACTGATGACACCTCACAATACATGTTGAAGTAGTATTTTAAGGCGATACCTGTGTCTTCCCATTGAGGTGCACCCAAGCGGTACCACCGGCCGACGTTAGCTTTGCTACAGCTTAGAATAAAGTTGTACCCCCTATTCCCGATTCATAGAATGGTGACATCGTTTCTGACGGTCTGTCAAATTATTTTAACCGCAGCGGGCTGACGATAACACGTGAATATTTGTTTGCAAAAAGAATCGACTCCGAGGTAACCGTCAAATACATGCACGACTCCATCCCGTTCAGGATTTGAGCGTTGTACATAGAAAGGTTTCAAATAAGTATTATCATTGCCTATTTATTAGAAAACTTCTTTCGATTGGGCATAAGAACTACAGGGTGTTCTCAAGCTGCTGTTTGGACTTAAAAAAATCGTATAAATAAACCAATGAACTGATTTAAACTTTTTACAGAGGTGTCTTTAGGTAGTGCATTTAATATGCTCAAATATTATGAGTGTAGGCTCAAAGAAAACTAATTATGTCTAGAAAGACGTGTTTTCTCCTATGCGCATATAGGAAAGCAGCAAAAACCTTCTGGCTCACGCTCCTACTTACAGCTAATACCACACATGCTCCGATCTACTTGATCTGTTTTCAGGCATTCATCTCAAAGAAGCTTTCACATTTTTGCCTCATGTTGTGCCATCAATATGTAGCAGCGTCATCGAGAAGTTTTATGGAAAAAGCCCTATACGTCCCATTACGCGAAAAGGCGGCGTCAGCGTTGTGCCCGAAAGATGGCCATAAAAATAAGCCACCAAGCACGCGCAGCTCAAGATCACAAGTGGACGCGCCTCAGAAATAAAACACAAATAAAAACACAGCAACGCAGATGCTTAGTCAAGGAAGCCGGCGGGGGCGCTCAAGGTCAAAGCGGACGCGCCTCGGGAATAAAATAAAGAAAAGCACAGCAACGTAGATTCCTCGTCACGGAAGCCGTGGAGCCGGCGGGGGCACCCCGCCTGCGCAGAGGGGGAGCGTGATGACACCGCCGCAGCGCCGTGTGAAAAAGGAAGACGTGGCGCGCTGCGTGTAGGAATGCTTTGGTATTCCTACACGAAAGCAGTCTTAAGTGTCTTCGACGTGTTTTTCTTTTCCGTTCTCCACCCTGTAAATAAAAAAAGACGTTTTTTTTTGGCTGATTGTTTTATTCTCAAACCTTCACTCATAAAGTCTAAGTTTGATAAAGGTGCTACCTGAGAACCCATTTATATAAAAAAAAACTTTCAATGCACTACGTTTATTGGTTTATTTATACAAATATTTTTACGCGCGAATAGTGCACCGAAACCCCTCGTAAAAACTGCGACAAAAAAAAGCACCCTCCAAATTGTACGCCTTGTCGCGTCGTTTTTGTGCCTGCACCTCTACACTTTAAAGCACGAGAAAAAAATAAGAATACATAGAAGAATTAAAAATAATGAGAAAGAGAGAAATATAGAGAAAGAAGAGAAAAACTTTTAGCCTTTCCATTCTAGTGATAAAGCAAGAGCAGCGGAGCTGTAGCTTCTGTTCTCGGCTGTGGCTTTCCAGGCGAGCGATCTGCTCTTCTTTCGCAAGGGATGGGAATCTGAAGCGCTCGGCGCAGTGGGACTTTAGGCGGAGCGGCTTCGCGGCGGTTGCGGAACCATTTGCGCTGCTGCGCACATCGCCGCTCGTTCCGCTCCCCGCTCTTCTTCCTCCGAAGAAAGGTTGCCGCCGTCTATGAGCGACGGCGGCTACCAGTTGTCTGATTGCCACCGTCGCTCATAGATGGCGGCAGCTCTCTAGAGTTCGCTGAACCGGCTTGCCGCCGTCGCTCATAGATGGCGGTAGCTGTCCAGAGTTCGGTGTCATCATTTCTTTGCTGGTGGACACGATCCTGGGAAAACTAGCCCTTAACAGCTCCACTGTAAAAAGCGAATGTTTTAGCCGGGTATTTAAGGCTTAGGCAATGAGAAGTAGGGCAGGGCACTTGGTTTGCTATTGGAAGCTTTTTGTCCACAGTCGAGTGAGAAAGTAAAGAATATACAGGGTGTTTTTTTAGCTTTACAGATTTGTTTAAAAAAAGGCGTGAAAGTTACTCTTATGTGGTTTGGGCAGGTAAGTTCGTGGGAAACTCGGGGGCGCGCCAAAGTTACCACTCGTGAAGCAGGCGCAGAGCTAGCAGCGGCGGAACGCGGTTTAATGATCTAATCATTATCGCGTTCCGCCACTGCTAGCTTTGCGCCTGCTTTACGAATGGAAACTTTGCTGCGACTCTGAGCTTCGCACGAGCTTCAAGTTGTTCTAAAAAGAGTTATTTAGTGGTTTTCGATGACGCTCAGTAAGTTTCTAATTGGAACCTTATGTCTATTTGTACTAATTAAAATGTGAATTAACAAATTTTAATTAATTAGCCGAATTATCGCAAAGATTTTCCACCCTCATAATGTCCCCCTGGTCGTAGAACTCGCCTGCACAAACCGTAGAAGTGTAACTTTGATGGCTTTGTTTAGAGAAATCTGTATATCTAAAAAAAAAAAAAACTCCATGTAAATTGCGTATTGAGCAAGTAACAAAAAAAAGAAAAAAATATTAATATAATATATATGTTTATTGTTTAGTCGTTCGTTGATAAAAAATCACAATGCTTAAGAAGATAGCTATGTTGTTATAGCATTATCATAGCTCGACAGGCGGTTGGTTTTTTTGAAACGGGTAATGATTTATTATTCGCGACTCCAGCAAAACGGACGCCACCAAGCGGGAAAACCGGGAACCAGCCGGACCAGGTCGTTTTGCGCCCCTCTGTGTCTCTGGTGGCTTTCGAAGACACGTGTTGTTGGCGCGGTGGCGAACAATGTAATTTGACGAAGGTCCGAAAATTTCTTAAGTTTGCCTGATTGTTCATTAGTGTGGTGAAGCCTCAGTAGATTGCTTCCTTCCATCACGTGTTTGAAAGCCCGTTTACTCCACAACACACGGTCTCGTACTTTCGATTTCTTGGATGGGAAGGAATCACGGAAAAACGTTTTGATTTCTTGTCTGTCTCGAATCAGATTCAAAGTGACGACTACTTGGTAACTGATAAGTGGTTTCTTTATAAGGATGTAGAACAGTGGACTGAGGATGACAGCGTTTCACTGGGGGGAACACCAATGTTGCAGTCAAGTGAATGGGAAGGTTCGATAGATGCTTTTCTTGAGTTTGGTTGTGTTCGATGAGCTTCAAGTTTGAGCCATTCACACCGGTCGGTGCGTTGGCTATTCATCTTGGCTGCTTTTTGCCGAAACATTTGCCTCTGGACCACACTGAAGGAGTTGGGCTGATTTCGCAATTACTTGATTCAGGAAAACCTGCTCGCTGCATACGATCAATGAGGGAAATTATCTGCTTTCAAAAGGTGGGGGACGCGTCTCGCAAAGTAAGAAGCTGTCATGGCATTGTGATCTATCGCGCCTCCAATATTTATATTACGAGGGGCGTTCATAAATTTCGTATTATCGGCACAAAAAATTGAAAAAAACGGAGCAAAACAGGCATCAACATGAGCGCGCGTCACTCTAGTTTCCGCACAGTATAAACATCGCATGCTATAGTAGCTCGGAACGCCGACAGGGAGTCGAAACAAAAATGGCACCGCTCGTCGCTGCCAAGCAGATTGAGTAATCCATTTTTTTTATTTGAAGAGAAGAAATGCCAAGGATATTCATTCCAATCTGGAAGCGTTGTTTGGGAACAACACCCCAGTTTTTGACGCTTTGGTTAAATGGCGCAGACGCTTCCAGTGTGGCCAAATAAGAGGAAAGCATTTCAAGGACGCGACCAAAGGATTGCTGAAGTGGAGCGATTCCTGAACCCTCAAAACCAGGAGTTCTATAACAATGGCCTCCGGCATGTGGTGCACCGCTAGAAAAAGTGGGTAACTCTTGGTGGCGAATTTGTAGAGAAAGTCTCAACTCCTGCTCGAGTTTGATTGCTGAATCTCTATTCCTTCGTGACAATAATACGAACTTTATGAACGCCCCTCGTATACCCCCATCGAAGCCAGCAGCAATATACGTCTACATTGCTCAGGTTGACCGGCCACAAAAAATACTCATTTTCTTCGTTCAGGATTCGAAGTCAAGTTCAGTGCAGAGAGGTTCTGCGTGAATCTCCGATGAAGACTCTCTTCAGTTTGTCCGCATTCGTCTCCGTGCTACCGGCTAGAACCATTTGGCTGAGTTTAAGTAGTATCTCTCTGTCTGTCAAATATACTTTTATTCAGCAGTTCACTTAATAGCTAGTCAACTAAGCTTATATTTCAACCCAAAGAATATACTAATATCGCTTTAGTGGGACATAGTACGTAATATAATACATAACCCGCTCGTCAAAATGAATTCTCGATTGCTACTAAAACCTGAATTGAAATACGAGTATTAGCTGCTTAGTGGGGCGTTAGCGGGTTAACATGCTCCTTGGCTCAAGAAGCGGTTGCTTAATTTTCGTAATTTTCATGCAGCATGTTTTCTTGACCGAGCAAACGACTGGAGCTGTTTCTTAAACGCGGATACGCACAAAAGCTCGATTTCGCGGACAGATAAGTCGCATGGTCGGGGCAAGCAAGTTAGCTGAAAATTACTCTCGGTGGAACAATTTTGTAGTCATCGCCGCTTTCCTTAGATGATCAAAACTGATTAAAGTTCATTACCGTCTCTCCAGAGCCCATAGTTTCGGTTTTGAACGAAATCTCCGAAACGAAAGTTTGACATGAAAAGAACAAAACACACCGGGAAAACAAAACTATGCTCTGCAAGTTTATCTGCACCGGCTACACTTAACTGTCGCAGTTCAAATACCTATAAAATTGGGCATTAAAAGAAAATCCGTTAAATTGAATGCGCCACCCGTTCAGGCGGCCCGCCTGAGCCGACGCGACCTGGACTCAGCCGCCATGTTTGTTTGGTGGTGGCGCCCCCTATAGGTCGCTGGAGTCGCGAATAGGGCGACATGCGTGAATACCGACATGAAAAAAAAAAGAAGTAATTAAGATACGCGTGGATAGACATGTAACAAAAGTTCAATTTCTAAAGTGCAAACCTTTTTTTGCTTTGTCAAAACCAGGTGACAGCAGAGTGGTGCCAGTCGGTCAAGACTACAAGCGCTTCCCACGTCGAGACAGCTGGGAACCGGATTATCGCGTCCCTAATATCAACAAGAGCAGTCATTACTTAAATGGCAACGCCCGCTTCCCGATCAATGGAGGTTACAGGCCTCAGCTTCAGGACAACCCTGAAAGCCTCACAAACGGGCGCAGTTTCAACCCTAATTACGAGAGACGGTACGGCGGCTACAGAAGCGACGACCCTTACAACCCAGGCATCTCAATAGACGCGGCTAGAGAGATAACTCGGAAGATGAGGTATTCCTGGGAGCGCCATCTAGCGTCCGTTCCAGAAGACGAAGACTGGCCCACGTTCAACGAGCTTTTGGAGAAAGTAAGGTTCGCACCTAATAGGGTGCCTTTTGTACGTTACCCTAGGAATTACTCCAGCCCGGATGAGTACCAGGTTGACCAGCCGACATTCTGGCCAATATCTGATGACGAGGAAGAAGGGTGCAAAGACGCTGAACACAACCAGACAATCCTAGATGTGTTGCGGAGGCGACACGGCGACAAAGAAATTGATGACTTTCTCGCAGATGTGATGCCAGGGAGGGATGTGAACAGGAGAGCTCAAAACGAACTAAAAACAAACGACGGTGAAGACCTGCGTGCAGATTGCACCTTACCAGGCGGAAGGCTTGATACCCAAAAGGGCTTCCCTGGGAAACGTCAGTATGTGCACACTGGAGCCGTAGGGGTTTCAGAATCGATGACCATCGATGAAAAGTCGGTGGCATGTGATCATTCAAATCAAGTTTATTTGCCTGTTTTCAAAACGCATACGAATCCAAACGGTGAAATAAAAAAGCGCATCTACTCTACGGATGCTAATCGTGAAAGAAGCATTAGAACCGAGAAGGGCTCGCCACTGAAGCTGTCAAACCAACAAGAGATTTTACTGGCGCATCAGAAACGCGTACTTGATGAAGTAGAGGAACGGATTAATCGTCTTTTGGCAGGACAGGCCAAAACGTTGGCTTTACAGGATGATGAAGTTCTTGGAGACCATTTTTCTCACGTGGAGCACCAAGTTTGCTTCCAAGAGGCGCTCTCTGGTGACGACTGCGTTCTTGAAAATGATGCAGGGTACCAAGCAGAAGATGGCAACAGTGAAGATTCAAGGTGTAATGAAGACGACAAGATCATGAACGCCATTTCAAACTCTTGTACCATAGAGGAAGTAAACGAGACAGGTGAAGAGGTGAAACCAAGAGAGCTGCTTGAACGGCACCTTCAAGAAGAGCTGGGGCATTCATCGCAAGCTTTTGTTATAACCGACAGCTGTCGGGATTGTCCCATGGGAAACGGGGGCTGTCCCGCTTACGAGGATGTCGCTGGTGACAGCCAAGAAAAGAATGCTGTCGCCACGACTGAAATCAGGCACGCTAGCCAGAGCTTGGGCAACGGTGAACTCTAAGCTAGCAACGGCCAGTTTTGCATCAATTTTGATTGGGGATGTGTACACGCTACCACCGAGGACGACTTCTGTGTGGTTCATCGAGCTGACTTTGTAGTCATGGCCATTGAATCAAGCTGCAAAAAAACATAAAAAAGGAGAAAGTATTCAAGGGCGCTGTCTGTTCAAGGAATCAGGAATTAAGGCAGTAGATGACATCGTACCAATGACATAAAATACTACGCGCTGCAAAGGCTGCGCAGTAGACATGTTAGGGAAAACAAATCGGAGTCTTTCCACGTCTACCAAAATGACTGATGGCAACAAAGATACTAAGCAAATACAAGAGATTCTGGAAACCGCTACAGACCGCGTGCGTAACTTTATTCAGCATGTTCCCAATGAGGCCGCACCAATAGATTCTTCTAACGAAGAAGACCAGGATCAAGGTATAGACGAAGGCGAGCAAAACGTTCTCGTAAGAAAACAAGAGGGATCTGCCGTAAAGAGAAGATTTTTGTTATCAGGGAATAGCTGAGGATACTGTTAATCTTGAAGGTTTTTTCGTAGGTCTTGTGGAGCTTCAAGGGGTGTCTGTGCATCAAGATGAAGCTTGTAATGTTCTAGATGAGGCCAGATCAGATTAGATGAATAAGGCATGCGACATATGGAAAAGGTATTTGACCCCTATTGAAGCCGAGCTGGCCACTTCTGGTCTCATCGACGACGAAAATTGTGTACTTGAAGCGGACCCAGCATAACGCGTGAAACATTTGTCATGAAAACGAAGTAAAAGTAAGGAACAGAGTTGCAAACTTACGGACACATCCGTTTGTTTGTTTGTTTGTTTGTGATTGTTTCAGGTTTTTTTTATTTTTAATAGCAAAATATATATTTGTGGTTGGTCGAGCCTCATTGTTTTCAATTATGCGTGATTATACTTCTTTGTGTGTATCTTTTGACCACTTTTTTATACGGAATTGTGAAATGTGCATTATAAATTGAATAAAAAATAGTAAACAATATCACCTGACTTGGACGTGGGTAAATTATTTCTTGAATTAAAAACGTGTACTGAATTTGTAAGGTTATTGGAACTTTTATTATTTCGCTTTTTGCAGCCTACTCATGGTAAGGTCATTGCCTTCCACAATAGGCTCGAATCTGATTTATGAGCAGCTTTACTTCTGAATATATACTATGAGTTAATGACTCAGCATATATGTAGGGTTTTGCGTTTTCAATTTTTATTTTTTCGAAAATCGGCCTACTTTTATTCGGTGTTCATTTTAAAATTCAATTTTTTTTTTTCGGTGTATATTTATGCACACAAGATTTTACCGTCCTTTTTCGGTGAATATGAAATAAACACCAACGAACACCGGATCAGATGATCCTTGCAGCTTTGATATTTGTGATCACTCAAAGAATAATGACACAGATACATTGAAAAAGAAATGGACACTTTGCAACTGTAAAAGAAACGAGAAACAAACACAAGTACGAAGAGTCAGATAGGAAACCTATGCCCAAAAAACATGGAACTTCACCTTCTGTACATCAGGATTACGTGATCTTATTATAGTAAACACACATGTACTTTCCCAGGTTCTCGTTAATCCGCACTCACTCTTTCCTGTTAATATGACCCTGAGCTTCGAGAATGACACTGGACACTGGCAGGCTGAGGAGGTGAAGCGCTGCGTGAGCTGATACCGGCCAATCAACCAAATCTGACCGCCAAAAGAGGCGCGGTGCGACGTTTTGAAGCACAATTAACATATTTCGTGTACTCACTAAACTCTGGCTGTAGAGCTTGCATTAAGTCAGTCTCTCTTACAACGAGTTTGAAAATAGACTCGTACATGGCGAAGTCATGGCGCATTTCGGACTTCACGTTGCGATCGATGATGCGCGCATTAAACCATAACGTCGTGATGGCATCCGTGTAACCGATACATTCGGACACGTTTCGGTAGACACTGTCGTTCCACTTTTTCGGCATGGCTCTGCGGTACGACTGGAAGGTAAAATTGGCCTTTTTCGGTTAACACCGAATTTCAGAGAAAAGATTCGACGTAATTTTATCGGTTTTTATCGGTTTAAAACGAAAACGCCAAACCTACAAACTGACCCTTTTCGGTTAAAACCGAATTTCCGAAAATGGATTCGGCGTACTTTTATCGGTTTTTATCGGTTTAAACCGAAAACTCCGGACCCTACATATATGTAACACTTAAGGGACGTAATACTTAGTGAATAAAATACAGGAAACAGAGATGGTAAAATATTCGTTAAATCTCTGGCGATGGGGTGAAAAAGGAAACCAATAGAATAGGAGATAACTCCGCGCGTACCTAGGTTTCAGATAGTTTCAAAAAAGAGAATCAAAACCTTGTAAAATGAAATGTGAATAAAAAGGAAGGATATGGAAGACAGCTAAGTTCGAATAAGTGGAAGGAATTAATGCAACTTCTATACACGCACGAGCACTCCATGTCACGACGTTCATCCCAGTCCACGTGACTATTGATCGTGTGGTTTTAGCAAGGCGAGAAGACAAACTTTGAGTCAACCCACCCGGCGGACGTAGTCCAACAAAAGATGCCCGATCAATTGAATCCCTCGGCGCGTACGGAAAGGGGGAAAACATATTGACCACCAGCCGTGGAGTTTCCATGGAAAACGACGATGGTCAACAGATTGCCATCGACTGCTCCGGTATAGAAACGGAGCTGTGGCGGCGTCGTTCATTCACAATCAATGCCGAGCCACGGCGAGCCGTGGTTCACCGACTTGCTGCGTCCGCTAGGCCTTGTGGGGACAACGGGCTAGCTATGGTAGTTTGAAAGAGACTGATCGAATGCCCAACCTAACCGAAAGTTGAGGGGTTTGAATCAAGGTGCACGTTTCTTGCTTATGGGTTGTGTTCCTTCGAAGAGGGTGCAATCGGGAGTGAATGAGGTGAAGAGCCTGATTGTTAATGATACCGGGTCTCTTCCGACGACTCCGGTACTCACCTCTCCAGTTAAGGCAGCACAGAAGACTGCGTCTGCGCAGAAACTGGATGATGACGCTTTGGATAAAACGGCTGAACCATTTCAGGTGAGAATAAAAAAAAAACAATATATAGGATAAAACGCTTACAGGCAACTTTTTGTTCAGTCAAGTCGTTATGAACTGTCGGCAGAGAGTGCCATTACTTATAGTTGGTGGCCGGTTAAGATGATGCTCCGCCTTGAACGTGGGCTTTCTTCCTTTCGTAGTCGCACGCGCTGCCAAAGTCCCGTGGAAGGCGATGGGCGCATGCCGAAGGCGGAGCTTTTACAGTGTCTTTTGCCTATCACCGACAATACATAGCTTGCAAGTGTCGCCATTGCTGGGTACTAAAGTAACCGAGAAAAGGACGACTGGAGACCCCGGAGTGGCTGCTGGCTTGGAACGTTTAATCTGCTAGCCCTAGCCCTTTTTGCCCCGGGCTGTCGTCTCGTGAACTCGTGCGAGCGCCTGCCCGCTAGGCTGTGTTGCAGTGACCTAGCATCCAGACTGTGCCTGTCCCACGCGCGGGTTACGATGACGTAGTAGGTACTAACGGTTATTTCTACTTACCGGTTTCTTCTTCGAACTGAAACTCCTGCGGGGTGAAACCACGGCGAAACGAACTCTTGCGGCGCATAAAATGCTGGCATGGCGGCGACCGACGTCACATGCAAGCTATGCATAGGTTATTTGCTTGTATAGCTATTTTTAGGTTATTTGGCCTTTTTTGTTGCACAGTACATCTGCGTTTGTTTGATGAGGGATCGATAATATCATGTGAATTCTTGTGAGGTTAAAAGTTTTGCAATTGCTGCTGATGGCAACAGTTGAACTCTTTACGGACACAATAATGAGCTCTAACTGAAACTTAGCAACTCTTCGGAGTCTGACGTTGCACTACCAAGTCTTGTTATGCAATTATTATTTATCTCCTGCTTTGGTACGTGATACAAAGTGCACTGTTTCGGAACATTGATATCCATATGCGGTATTCACTGGGAGTCATATTTGAGGGCGCTGTTTAGAGCGCATGTTCAGAACGAGCTCACATTATTAGGCTGCTAAGACCGGCAATCTTAATGTTGTGAAATGCACGTTGCAAAAAGACTGTCGAAGCTCGCCATCAGCACGCGCTCAGCAGTCGCGCACATAGCTATGGCCGCCAGTGAATATCTTTTATACAAATACTGTAACAATAATACCAATAAAAGTGTATTAAAGCGGCGATGCAACAATTTTTCTACTTTCAATAAATGCAGCTTAGAATTATTCCTTGATATTTATGACACATAAAACACGCGTTGCTTTTTTTCTTTACGCAGTGATATCCGCAGAAAAAAATTCGAAAAAAACGAACAACGCTTATCTCTCCAACTCGCAGCCAGAAAAAGCGGCCACATGATCTGGAGCCGATTATATGCTGCCAATGTTTTTAACATAGCCACGCGATGGGATTGGCAGAACACAGGGCGCGCGCTTAGTTCCACTCATTGTTACAGGGATTGTCGTGTGAAATTTCGTATTCAAGAAAACATTTAGACCTCATTGCGAATGCCTGTAGGAGCATCTTTCATTACAAATCTGCATTTTGTGTGCTTTTCTGGACCAGTAACTGTATTTTAAACCAAGCGTGCATAAACTACGTTTTCCTTTTCCGCTCTCAGAGCAGCGGAGGTCCTGATGTAGCATAACGCAAAGATCGCGCCGAACTAAAGCGCCCTTCGAATTTTGCCCTCCGCGTGAGCACTACGTTGTTGTACTAGAAACGTTTTTGTGAATGAAAGGGGACTCCCGCTGTGCCGTTGTCACGCTCAATACTTCTCCGGGAGGTTTACAGTGGCGAATAAAATAAAACGTTGCGGTGCATCTCGATCACTGCGTTCCTACTGAGGAATGAGGCATAGGATCTGACAATTGCAAGTCTGGTGTGACGTCGCGTCAGGCATAAGAGTGCAGCCATTGCTACTTGCAAACTTTTGCATGAAGTTTTGTATAATTATCCGCCTTGGATTACAAAAAATTGTAGCGTCGTTTGATGGAATAAAATAGCCTATGTTAATCATTACGATCCCGCCAGGTAACTGTCAACATATCTTAACAACTTCCGGTTTTCACCTGAGAATCCCTTTAACGTTGGGCTATTCCCGTCATCCAAGCGACTGGACCAGAAAGACATGTTGAGCCATTGAATGTCACGAGCCAAAATTGAATGTCTACGCAGTTTTCGTGTCCACTGTATAAGCAGCATTTAAATATCGTTACAGCGGGGATCGCAAAGCTTGATGACGCACTCCTGGGGATCGCACTGTCGGCATTGTCCCCGCAGCTCCGTCATCGAGTTTTCCGAAAGAGAGACTGAAAGAAACGCCCTCTTTTATCGAACAAAACGTTAAGGCGCAAACGAGCTGGTGAAGGTTTAAGATAATTTTAGACAAACCCCCGAAACTGGGGAAAAGACGAAGGACGACACAACACACAGAGTCTCAAACACAGCTGTGTTTGAGACTCTATGTGTTGAGTTGTCCTTCGTTTTTTCCCCAGTCTCGGGGGTTTGTCTCTTTTATCATTGCAATTCCACCGACTTAGAGTATTCTTGGGTTCCACTAGTGCCGGTAGGCTGGTGTAGAGTGATAGACGTTCCCACCCAATACCGTTGCACAGCCCCTTTAAATCGATGCCTGAGGTCACGAGATCGATGGTGTGTGTCCTTCCTGTATTCGATTGGGGATGATGTTGTACACGTGCGTGTTTACGCACAGCTACTTAGGGATAACGCTAGAAATAAAGATTATTACAATCGCGCTATATTAAGGGTATCAAGAATTTTTTTTCCTTTGGTCAAACACTGAATAAACTTAATCCCAGATTACACGAGACCATGCCGATTTTTTTTACCCATCTGTCTTACAGAAAAGGCCGTCCTCTTGACGTTGTGTTAGGTCCGGTATAATTAAATTTATTTGTACACGATATTATGCGAGAGCCTATTAGTGCCGAGATAATTCTGTGGCGTCCTCTAACGGTTTCCGTTTGTGACGTCACGATCAGGATTTGCCTCTTCCTGAACCGAGAGATAGGGCTGGCATTATCAGTAAACAGGAAGGCTATGTCGGACAAATGTTTCGTGTCTCCTAAAAAAAAAAAAAACGGAAGTGGCGTAATCGCGCTTGATTGGGGAGAGGCTGAAAGGGGAAATTTTCCTATGAAAATGAGGGCGGAGAAGGGTGAACCGAGTGCGCCGCCCCCACCGGGCGTGACAAAACATTGACGTTTCGTTTCCTTGTTAGCGGTGGTTGCCTTTTTTTCTTTTTTGTAACAAAAAAAAAAGTTTGGTTGTGTTTATTGGTGTGTGTGTGTGACATGCACAAAAAAAAAATGTTTTTTACGAGTATCTGCCGCTGGCAAAGGACGCTTCAAAAGGGATTGTGCTACCGCTTCGTCGAGACCACAGTGGCGAGATTGTGACGCTTGTGTCCTGCGGGGTCGTGCTCGTTTCACGGTTTACCTTTATGCAAACAAAGCTATGTTGTTGTCATGCTGTTACAAAATTAATTGTGAATCCCAGCGAAACACCCCGTGTTGCGTTCGTCTCGGTAGTGCACGTTCTACGTGGGGAAACATCCAAGATCGCCGTGAACCGTGTACATGGGTTTCACACTCGTGCTAGCTTCTTCCCATTTCTGCAAATGAATTACCGGCAATCCAGCGTTACAATCACGGAACGTGAAATTCTTCTCCGTCGTTAGTGCTCTGTTTCATGAGTGATTTAGCCGTGGACAAAGATCATATCAAGATTATGTTTCAAACTTGTCATGTTGTTGCGATTTAGCGAGCGACGCATCCTTCGCAATACGTTTAGCCCAATATTTAAATTTTTATTTATATAGCACTGTATGTTGATCTGCGATAATTGTCGAGTAACAGGGAACTGGTAGTGTTAGAAGTTCAATTCAAAACAGATGCGACGCGATTGTCGAGCTCGCACAAGGCTATCGTTGCTCCGCTAAAAAGCGGGAAAGCTCCTCCGGTTGCCGGAGAAACGGACGCTCGCGTAGGGAGTATGTTCCACGTAGGTATGGCCGGGAAAGCGTAGGTACGGCAGGGGGACTGCGTTGCTCCTTCCACTCTTCGGGGGTTGGCTCTTGAAGCCTCTCAACAGAGTGACAGACGACAATCTCGCCATGTCGTCACGGCGCCAAAGAGGGCAGTTTCGCGTTGCGCGCCGTTCTGGGTTACGTCCCTCCTAACGCGACGTCACTTCTGTTTCTAGTTTCTCGAAAGTCGGACATGGCTACTCAGGAAGCTATGGTTTGGCCAATTGCCAATGCCGACCATAGCGACACTTTTGGTCGCACGTGCACGTCGTAAATATATAGGCGACCTTTTCACATCGTTTACGATCCTCTTATTTTATACGCCTAAAAATGCCTATAAAATAAGCGCAAGGGTGGAAAACCTCTAGCAATATGAAAGATGAAATAACTTAAATATTGAAGGGACTACCCGTACCACTGATTGTGTTAACAGAATCTTCACGCTCTTAGACGAACCGATAATTGAATCTCGCACTGACGTCTACCATCGCAGATCAACGTTTAAACAGGACACACAGAAAAAAATAAATCGCCGAATGTTTTGTTTATCGCACGAAGAGGAACTAGGTTTTGCAGAAGACGAGAAAGAAAAGATTAACAACTGCGTCTCTTGATTTCGGAGAAACCGCCTGCCCTATATACGCAAACAAACACCTAAAGAGCATTAACCAGAAATTGTTTGGAGTGGCCATCGCTCAAAAGCGTAGAGCGGGGTGGCCGTTCGTGTGGTTACCGCCGGAAAGATTTACACGCGCAAAAATGACAAAACTGACGCAATCTAAATTATGTACTTCGATGACGTTGGAAATATGGCTAACTAAATTGAAAAAAAAGATAACATTTCAGTTATAAGTATCAGCCTAGATGCATCAATGACTGTCACTTCGACTAGATGCGCTTATGTTGATCGTTCATCTGTTAATGAGAAATTCGAATGCACCAAACCAAACGCTTCTATGATGCAACCGAAACGCGAGAAACATAAATATTAAGAAAGCCAATCTTAGTGACATCATTTTTTTTTCTTCCCGTTGCCTAAAATTTTATGTTTCAATTGTTCACGGAAACATGGTTAACAAATAAATTACATCGCAACACATATTGAAAATTACGAGTATCAAGGTGTGGTGAGGGATAAAAAGAAAGGAGGAGGAGAGACAATTTACACGAAACGTAGTATATCATACGAGGTTATTAACGATTTCTGTAAACTCCATATAAGTAATGCATGCATGACACTAAAAACGCAGTTATTGCTGTAGTGTACCTCTGACCCTAGGGCAGCATGGTAGCTTTTTGAATTCACAAATGAACTACTTTGTTATGTGGGTTAAAACTGTGCCTCATTTAAATGATGCCTCATTTAAACTATGCCTCACACAGTAAGATGACTGGTGTTCGACCAGTCGTCATTCTTATCCAGCTCGCTTGCACCTTTGCATTAATTGCATTATCATCGTAACCTTAAAATGCAGGCCGTTCACGCTTGTTAGTGTTAGACTGTAGGCAGCTGATAAAACCCCTTTTGCTCTACTGACGTTTTACGCCTGGTTAGCTGAGTTGATAGAGAGCTACACTAGAAATGTAAAGGTCCCTGGTTCGATACCAGGACCAAGTGAATTTTTTCGCAGATCTGTCACCTTGTTGTCTTTAATGATTTGTGTTTGTCCTTTGTCCTCCTAGTTCCCCTTCTCCGAGAATCCTTAGCGTCATTCTTGTCCAGCTCGCTTGCACCTTTGCATTAATTGCATTATCATTATAAAATAATTTTTGTTGGAAGATATATTTAAAACAGGGCAAGAGGCCGCAGATAAGATAAATCAGAACTTCATACATGTAAGCAAGTATCCACAAGAACAGGAAAACCGAAGTGGTGAAAACCTGTGTAGAGGAATAATTATAGGTTATATAATGTTGATCCCAGTACCATCTAAAGAAATTGATGAAATGTTAAAAATTAAAAAAAAGATGAAACTGCAGCTGGGGAAGATTAAATTAAGCCCCAACCCATTGAATATGTGGCGTCTTTCATAAGTTCGTTTTCTTCTAACTTAGCAAATAAAATGTTACAAAGCAGAAAGGTTTCCCCCAACGAACTTAGAATAGTCAGAATTCATCCTCTGTCCAGAGAAGGGGGAGAAAACAAACAAACAAACAAACAATTAAAGATTAAGTTTGGTTTTAAGGACTTTTTTAATTTTTTTTTTTTAAACTAATATAAAGAATAGGCAAGAACGATTTTTAATAAACACAGTTATAGGGTCTTAACATGAATTTTAAGAACATAAATTGATGTAACAAATTGAACTCCTTGACTTCAAAGACGAAATAACTGCGAACGTTGAGAGTAAATTATACGCTCCCATACGTTTTTCACCTTCGAAAAATTCGATACTGTGCAGCACGAAATAATATTACAGAAACTTGATAAATACTGCATACGCGGAATGGCACAAAACCTAGTAAAGAGTTATTTGACAGATAGATATCAGTACGTAACTATAAATAAAATATCCTCTTCATAGTCAACTATACAGCATGAAGTTTCACAAGGATCAATCGTAGACCCCTTATTATTTTTATATATATAGAAATGAGCTGACAAAAATAACTCGCCCTCAGGAAGTAATCATGCACACTGATGATTGTAACATATTCTTCAGTGGGAAAAAATATCTAGAACTAGCTGCAAGCTCTTATATCTTAACTGTCACAATGCTTACAAAAATAAATTGCAATTCAACTTAAACAAAACAAAATACATATTTACAAACCAGTAAGTAAACGAGACGACAATAGAATAAATGAGACGATGATAGAACTGGAGCAAGTGAGCGAGTAAAAAATTCTTTGTGTTTGGCTTAGTGAAGAATTGCCATAGAGTGGCCAAATTGCCGCGCGCGCAGCTGGCCATGTAGGCAGCGCGGCCGTGGCCTAACGATTATCGTCCTTGCCTCCCACGCGAAGAGCTAGGGTTCGATTTCTGGGAACTACGTGTCTTTTATTTATGTTTTCTACTTGTCATTCTCGCAAGTTCGAGAACTTTTTCGTCTCAACGAGTTACAAATGTTCTGCGCACCGAAGGTTCTAGGCCGAATGTTCCAGAAACACACGCCGGTACAAAAAGTGCTCTGCGTGGCGAGCCGGAGTCAGTTTCGCCCAGCGTTCGACTCTTCTGTTACGCCAACTTCGACACCCGCGACGCTCTGCTGTTATCTTCCGTTTCCTTTTTATTTTTGGGCACAAGTTCACCCTATTAAACGTTTCAGTTAATCTAGTCATTTTCTTTGTTTCACCTCGTCATTCGTAACATTTTGGTGGAAGTGCGGGGTATTGCATTCTATGCCCGTTAATCGTACCCCTCCAAGGACATCCCGGCCAAGCGACGTGCTCAGCCCCGGGAGGCTACCCTTCGCCGAAGACACCGAAGCCATAAGAAGCCGTCGTACCAGAGGTCAGTCCCCTGAATTAGGTCTGCTGCCGGACAAGCCCAAGCCGAAGAAAAAGACGATGGCCGACCAGTCGCAGACCCCGGCCGCTTCTGCCGTCGTCTACCTGCCCGTCGCACCACGGACGGCTGCTCCGTTCCACGGTGAACTTCACGAAGACGTCGAAGGTTGGATCGACCAGTACGAACGCGTCGACGGCCACAATGGCTGGACCGACGAGCAGCGTCTGCAAAACGTGTATTTCTCCTTCGAGGGGACTGCCAGGTACTGGTACGAAAATCACGAGTCGTCTTTGACAACGTGGGACACTTTCAAGAGCCGGCTGAAGGCGACATTTGTCAACCAACACCGCCGACAGAGAGCCGAAGACCTACTTCGAACTAGAACCCAAGGCCCCAACGAGAGCATCACCGGCTTCGTGGAGGACGTTGTGCGCCTGAGCGCACGTGCCGACCCTCAGGCTACAGGAGAGAAGAAGCTTAGAATCATCATGCAGGGCGTGAGAGACAACATCTTCGGCGGTCTTGTTCATAGCCCTCCGACAACCGTCGAAGATTTTGTCACCGAGGTGACGAACATCGAGGGTGCCTTGCAAGCCCGAGCCAGTCACTACCATCGACCACCCGGACTCGCTGCTCTCGCACCGTCTAGCTGCTACCTTGGCTCCAGTATTCCTGCCATTCGCCAGGTAATTTGAGACGTCGTCCGGGAAGAGCTGAGGAAGCTGCTGCCTGCTGCCAACCAGCCGGCTTCGCTGTCGATAGCCGAAGGGGGACGCGACGAAGTTCAGCGGGCAATTCAACCGGAGGCTCCTGCCAGCGTAGCAGCACCCGCAGAGCCCACCGTGACCTATGCTGCAGTTGCCCGACGACCGCCGCCAGCTACTCAACGTTACCCGGTGGCGCCACAACAGGACTCACCAACGCAAGCGTACACCCGACGCCACGACGAACGACATCAGTGCGACCGTCGAGACCAACCTGCGCCAAGGAAAACCGACATCTGGAGAACAGCGGATCGTCGACCCATCTGCTCTCACTGCGGTGAAGCCGACCACATTTACCGTCGATGCCCCTACCGACAACTGGGGCTGCGCGGGTTCCACCCAAATGACCCGCGCCCAAGGTACGGCGAGCGCCCTCGCGACATCCAGGAGTACTTCCAATGTTCGCCATCTTCAGCGCCGCCTCTCCGCCGTGAATCCCGCTCACCGTCGCCCATACGTTTAGCGTCTCCAGCACCACGACCCTGCCGAGAGAGCCTGTCTTCCCTGCGTCGCCGGGAAAACTAAGTGCGGCAACACCTGGAGGTGGCGTTGCCAAAGAAGACCGATGTAAAAAGCCTCCAAGAACGCCGGAGCGCTCCCACTCTTCCGACGCCACGTATCGCAACGACGGTCCTGCAACGGTGCCCAACTACCTAAACGTTGTTATCGACGGCCACGACGCATCAGCACTCGTGGACACCGGAGCAGACTACTCAGTCTTAAGTGGGAGGCTCACTCGCCACCTTCGAAAAGTGACGACGCTGTGGGATGGGCCGCAGATACGAACCGCTGGAGGACACCTGATCACACCTGTCGGAAGGTGCACTGCTCGCGTCGAAATTCACGGCGAGACGTGTCCTGTGAAATTCATCGTTCAACAAGACTGTGCGAGGGACATTATTCTCGGTATGGACTTCTTGTGCGAATACGGCACCGTCATCGACCTAGGAGCGAACAGATTGATGCTACAAAAACCTGCCCTACCGCCGGAGCAACTCGGAGCGACGTCGTCACCCGCCGTCCGAGTTCTCGCCGATAATGTAAACTTGCCGCCACGCTCGTCTGTTTGTGTACCCGTCGGGACCGATGAAGCCTGTGTCGAAGCTCTGCTTGAGGGCAGTGTCCATTTGCTTTTTGGAAAAGGAATTGGCGTCGCAAGATAGGTAACGAGTCTTCAGGAGAGGCTTACCATGGTCCTCGTTACAAGCTTTCGACATGAGCCGGAACACCTTACGAAAGGTACCGCCGTAAGCCACATCGGGGAACTCCAGAACTCCGCCGAAATCGCCGCGATTACGGAAGAGTCCCCTCCACCTGAGCAAGACAGTACGTCGCCAGCGCAGCTCGACATCGACCGTAAGCTTCCGGGCCCGCAACGACGGCAGCTGATTAACCTCCCCGCCGAATACACCGACTGCTTTGCGACATTATCGAAGGTACGACAAACAACCGTTGTGAAGTACCGCATCATTACCGAGGACGACGCGCGCCCTGTGCATAGATCGCCGTACAGCGTCTCCGTAGAATAAATGAAGGTAATCCAGGAGCAAATTCAAGAGATGCTGAAAGACGACATAATCCAACCTTCAAGCAGTCGATGGACCTCTCCAGTCGTACTGGTTAAGAAAAAGGACGGAACACTTAGGCTCTCCGTGGACTACCGGCAGCTGAAGTCGGTGACGAAGAAAGATATCTATCCACTCCCCCGCATCGACGACACGTTAGACCGGCTGCGCCACTCTCGATACTTCTCTTTGATGGACCTGAAGAGCAGCTACTGGCAGATCGAAATTGACGAACGGGACCGATAGAAGACAACTTTTGTAACACCGGATTGGCTGTACGAGTTCAAGGTAATGCCCGTCGGACTATGCACGGCGCCAGCAACTTTCCAACGTTTCATGGTCACCGTACTGGCAGGACTGAAATGGCAGAGCTGCCGCGTCTTCCTCGACGACGTCGTGGCGTTTTCCGGCGACTTCGACGAGCACTTGCGACGACTCCGATCTGTTCTCCTAGCTATACGTACCGCCGGACTCACCCTCAAGCCGTCGAAGTGTCGGTTCGCCTATGACGAACTGAAGTTCCTAGGCCACGTGGTTAGTAACAAAGGCGTCCGCCCAGACCCCGAGAAGACTCGCGCCGTCGCAGCATTTTCACCGCCGACAGACGAGGCCATGCGAAGCTTCCTTGGACTATGTGCCTACTATCGGTGTTTCGTTCGGGATTTCGCTAGGATTTCCGCACCGCTCACAAACCTCACGAAGGACGCCGAGAAGTTCGAATGGGCGGAGGAGCAGCAGCAGGCACTCGACGAGCTGAAGCGACAACTCCAGACTCCTCCGGTTCTTGGGCACTTCAATCAGGATGCGGAAACTGAGATTCACACGGACGCAAGTAACGAAGGACTTGAAGCGGTAGTGGTTCAAGTGCAAAAAGGCACCGAGTGAGTCATCGCCTACGCAAGTCGGACACTGTCAAAGGCCGAGAGAAACTACTCCACGACTGAAAAGGAATGTCTTGCGGTCGTCTGAGAAATCAGGAAGTTTCGCCTGTACTTGTGCAGGAGCCCGTTCCGCGTAGTCACGGACCACCTCTCGCTCTGCTGGCTTGCGAACCTCAAGGACCCTTCAAGACGATGGAGTCTCCGACTACAGGATTTCAACATGACCATGGTCTACAAGTCAGGCCGCAAGCACACCGACGCCGTCTGCCTGTCCAGAGCCCCAGTCGAGACACCTCCCGGCATTAGCGACGGCGATGACGACGAGTGTTTCCTAGGCGCACTGTACACCGATGACATCGCACGACGTGAAAGAGACGATCCTGAGCTGCGCGCTCTTATAGAGCACCTTTAAGGGCGCGGGAGTACCGTGCCACGTGTTTTCTCACGAGCCCTGCCGACCTTCGCCATTCGACAAAGTGTACTCTATAAAGAGAACTTCAGAAACAACAACTCGCCGTAGCTGCTGGTAATCCCGACAGACCTTCTAAAGGAAATCTTTCAAGCCTGCCACGACGACCCAACGTCCGGACATCTTGGTTACAGTCGGACACTGGCCCGTATTCGTGAAAAGTATTACTGGCCCAAGCTACCCAAAACCGTCCACCTATACACTCGATCATGCCGCGAGTGTCAGAGACGAAAGAAACCTCCGACAAGGCCAGCCGGTCTCCTGCAGCCAGTTGCTCCGCCTACTGCATCTTTCCAGCAGATCGGAATGGATCTCCTTGGCCCTTTTCCGCCGTCAACGTCAGGAAACCGCTGAATCATCGTCGCCACAGATTATCTCACACGGTACACCGAAACGAAAGCCCTTCCTTTAGGAACTGCTGTGGAAGTCACCAAGTGTTTTTATGGAGTCCATTGTCCTCTTGCACGGCGCTCCCGAAGTTCCCATTACAGGCCGTGGATCCTCGTTCATAGCTCAGTTGACGCAAGAAATCCTTCGTCTCAGTAACACCAGCCACCGTCGAACCACTGCGTACCATCCGATGACAAATGGACTAACGGAAAGGCTAAACAAAACTATCGCCGACATGATCTCCATATATGTCGACATAGAGCACAAGAAGTGGGACGAGTTGTTACCCTACGTGACGTTTGCTTACAACACGGCAGTGCAAGGAACCACAGGAGTAATACCGTTTCAGCTCGTGCATGGCCGAAAAGTAACGACCATGCTCGACGCGATGCTGCCCCACGAACCAGCTAACGATAAAAGCCAAGACGCCCAGATTGTTTCTCAACAAGCTGAAGAAGTTCGCCAGCTCGCCCGACTTCGGATTCAAGATCAACAACGTACCGACGGGACGAGAAAGGACTCTGAGGGAAGCATATATAGGTCTGTACTCTTAAGAGCGTAAGGGATGACTGCGTTCGCAAAGCTCCTCTTGTATTTTTACTTTTTGGCGATGGTTCTTTTGTTCTATTCTGCTCCGAGTTTGATTTATTGCCAAAAGAAAGGCATAACAACACGACTCCTTTTTTTTGTCTGAGTGTGTGTGCATTTTTTTAAAAATAACCTTAGTTGCGAGAATGCACCTTTCGCGTTAGCTGTTTTGGGTTTTTATTTTGGGCGCTTTTGCTAGTACATTTGACATATATAGCACTCGTCTATTTACAATTTAAACATTTCATGCTTATAGGATATGCACAAAGTACCTTCCTGCAGCCTGATGTGCGAGAAAAGTGGGTTGTTTGTATGTTTATACAGCCTAGAACTTGGACAGCCTCAACGGGCGACGTGGCTTCCAGCTACAGCACACAGCAATATGTGCGATGGCACAGGAAAAGGGAAGTTGATGTGGTAACCTTCAAATGAAACGCTATTTTAAAGACAAACGTACAGAAATATGCTGTGCACATCAGAGGATAATGGCATTATTAGCAGCTATGCTAGTGCCAAAATATCGAAAAAAACGGGAATTAAAACTAACGGTTATCGACCAATATCGTGTTTACATACGAATTCACAAACTTAAGGCACACCGTTTTGGCCCGCAGTGCACGCTTGAAAACACAACCTTTGTTCCCAGGATTAGTCTACCTTTAAAGACCGCGAGCTCATCAACGAATGCACTTTTTGACAACTGAGTGAATGCTTCATCCGCGCTTTCACACCATGGTCGAGATATTCTGTTCCTCTTTCGGGTGACAATACTGGCAGAGCCAAGAGAGGCATCTCGCTCTGGAATAGTCTCATAAAACTTCACCGCAAAGAACCTTGGCATGTATAAAACAACCATTCCCCCAAAACTTGCCAAATCTACTTCATGCAAGACAGTTTCAGAATGTATTATATGTTGTTTTCGCGTATATAGCAACCGCACTACGAGCGACTGCCCATTATCACGTGGCTAAAAAGATCATAAATTATTTTAAAACATACGAACATTGCTTTCAGTCAACACGCAATTAGCTACTTAAAATAAGAAAAAAAAAGTCTGCGTGATATGCGCATACACTTATCATTTTGTTAAAACACCTGAGACTGGGTGTGAAAAACCTTGAAACAACTAAAAGTAGTAGAGACAGGGAAAGAAGTGAGTCAGACGGCGTTTCATGGTAAACTTACACCAGCTCGCCTGCGCTCTCACTGTGTTTATGTATAACAGCTTTCTTGAAAAGAAACCTGGAGAGAACAGGAAGGCCAACACAACGCGGACGGCTAAGGAGGACGTCGCCATTTTGCGGAACGCGAAGGAGTTAGAGCAATTAAGCTCGTTCTGCTGGGGAGCGAGCTGTATAGGACGACAGGAGACGCGTTCGCGCGCGCCTCATCTCGGAGGCCATGCTCAGCGCCACGAGATGTTCTCATTTTTCCCTGTATAGTGGGTTAATAAAAGAGGGATGTGTGGTGGTAGATTGCTTCTCGTAACACCCAGGAGAGGTCTCACGCTTCATTCGTCAGTGGGACTATATTAACGATATCACCATGGTATAATTTCAAAATACTTCCGTATGATGAATTACTCTCCGCTGTATAAACTGAATCGCCGGAGCGTTCTGGCCCAAGAAATTGTCACACATCCCCTTCTTAGCCCACCCTATTTACAGGGACGAATCTACGCCTCAACGCACGCACGCACGTACTCACGCACCTGTGATAAACACGATCATTCTACAGATAGATGTCAATTTTTCAGTGTTCGTTTACAACTAACCTGGGGAAATTTGTACCCTCTACTTTATTCACATCTATGCAACCGCTGTTTTCAACTCGCCACTATAAAAATGGTTTCTGATTTTTTTTTTAAAATTTGTTGACTTCTTGTTTACTCTGATTACTTTCTTTTGGCTTTGACTTCCTGTTGACATGGTCAACAGAAAGTTTGTTGATTTTGTGTTGAAACGTTTCTGATTTTTTTTTTTTGCCTGAGTCAAAAGAAAGGCTGTTGACTTTCTATTAACTCTAAGTTCATCTTTTTCTGCTGACTTCCTGTTGAAAGTGTCGTCAGGAATACTGCAGACGTTCTGTTTACTCCGTGTTGAAAGTATCCAGTTGACTTTCTGTAGCCAGTGTCAATAGGAAAGCTACAGACTTTCTGTTGACTTTTTATTCAACATGGTGCATCTTAATTAAATGTCAAAAGTCACTAAGTTTCTCAATAGTCTCTGACAAGTTGAGAACCGTAGGGAGGCGCTTCAGTTCTCCCGCCTCCAGCGCAAGCCTCCTATCCTTGACAACGCTTCGGCGTCTCGCGCCCCTGGAGCGCGAGCGCGCAGTCAAAGCACGACGGAAGGCATGGGGCGCGCGTTAGACGCCAGTCGTTCAAAAAACACACCCTGCCGTTCTCACTTTGTAAGTGACTACCGTGACTTTATTGACCCTATCCAACTAGTCAACTAGTAAAGAAAAGCAAAATAAGTAATTTAAAGTGGAGCAACCGCCTTGATTCGCTTCGTCCTGAGTGGTGCTATGCAGAGAAGCGATACCATTTGTTCTAAGTGCCGTTTTTGTGGATGTTGTTTTAGTGACTACGCCGAAATATTATTAGTTGTACCAATGCTTTTTAGTAAGAGACAGAGTTCACCAACTTTGAAACACTGTCTTCCCTTTGACAGACTTTCGAGAAGGATATCGGACACTTGGAACCTTAGTAAGTGCTGAGGTGGTCACCGGCAAATTGATTACCTTCTTTATGTCGGCTGTATAACGCTCTGGAGCAGTTCACAGGACTGTGATTCTGGTGTTGAGTGCTTCATGGTGTTTGTGTTTGTGTTTCTTCCTAATGTTTATGTGTGGGATGTATGTACCAAAAAGACACTATTTTCTAACAAAATCCAAAATATACATTAAAAAATTCAAGTTTTTTTAACGTTAATTTGCGGTTCCGTCAAAAATAATTCAACAAGATTTATGTAAGAAGCAATTCTAACAAATTTAAGTGGCCAATTTTAACTAGGAGTCAAGTAAGTTGCATAAAATAAAATCTAAAATACATCAAAAAGTTTTAAAAAAATATTTCAGTACGATTCCAGAAAATTTTTAACAGAAATTCAAAAGAATTTAACTACAAATTTTTGTACGGGCGGCCTCCCGACTTTATATTGCCGTCTTGATTAGTGTACTCGTGCGAACATCGAAAGAAGCAAAATTATTATTTTGTCCATGCCAAGCGTGGGAGACACCAGATTTGCATGGAGGGAAGCGTCTGTAAGCGCCGTGGCGACAGAAGCGCCACCCCAGTGACGCGATTACGGAGTCGCGCGTTGGTGAACCCTCGATTTGGTCGATTCTTTTTTCATCTCGCAGCGCACCTCAACGCCCAGGCCGGTGACTGGCCAAACACCAAGTGAAGATTCGGGTGTACACGAGCTTTATGAAGAGTACGCCGATGTCATCACCGAGTTTTCAGACCCGGAAAAAGTCCGTGCCATCGAACTCGACTTCAAACCCTTGAAAGACATCGGTAAGGAAGCAGAACCCTAAACAACTGTCGGCCCGCTGCTGTTTTGGCTTAATTACAAGCGTGTGCTTTTAAAACGGGTTGAAGAAAAGACGGGGCCTTTGAATCCGTTAGTGAATAAGCACTTGAAACCCAAGTACGGGGCATTATGTATTGGAGACTAACGGTATAGTTTAGAATTCGCCATGTTTAAGACGGTCGTCTGTAATCGTTGCCGACAACAGAAACGTATTTTCTGGTAGAAGGCTATTTCTATGGTGAGCACATTTATGCATTAGCACAGCTTGGCATGACGTCGGTTTGGAAATCATGCACTGAGTCGACCGAGTGTGTTGTTATTAAGTAAAGGGTAGTATAACTTACGCGGTGTTAGTCTGTCACCACTGTGCTTAGTTGTATGGAATATCTCTTCACCGTCGTGTCTCACCTCTGTATCTCTTCTTTTGGCTTCCGTACACACTGTGTGATTGTCGTATTCAGCAGCTGATTCGATTCCTTAATGGAGTGAAAACACGTTATCGAATGCACGAAGAAGAAGCGTTTTCTTGTCAGCTTGTTTTTAAAAGATGTCAGGAAGGGACTGAAAAGATACATTATCTACCGTGCTAGGGAGAAATATAATCTGCTGGCTTTCAGCAAGAAATTAAACCGGTGGACACGCGTTTCCTGGACCTTTGCCCCAAAACGTTCAGTTCTGCAAATATGTTGTTTCTGCTGTTTTTTCCGGGCTTCTAAGTACTAAAAAGAACGTAGGATTGGTTCAGAGTAGTCTCGCTGATTACAACATCGGGCAAAGCAATTTTGCTTTCACAGATCAACTCTACTGCAGTGAATTAGATTTTGAAACATTCAAATAAAGGCTAAACCGCACATTTGCTTCTGAGTGCGCCCGAGTGCGCTGCGTTCGCTTGTAACCGCTTACCATCGGTACACAGGCACCATAAATTGGATGTCCCTAGAAAACTTTCAGCCTGCAAATATATTGTTATATTTTTTTACTTATCGTTACTTAACAGTGCGCCTCACATTACACCAACAACGTGTTGAGCGACTATTTCACACCGATAGTGCGCAACGTTTTAGATTAGGATCAGTTGGGAAACTCCCGAGAGGCTGCGGCTTCATTCTGTAGCGCTTCCGAGAAGCGGCGCTGGCGTCCCGCGTTGCGATTTAAGCGCGCGCCCCGCGGTCATGATATCATCCGGCCGCGCGCTTAAAAGCGTGCTTCAGAGGCTCCGATAGTGCGGTATACGCGACCACGGTAACGGTTTGCTAAAAGTCCTTAGTATTTCTTGTCAGCGACCTACTTTACTAACCGGACGCGCTAAACTGCTCATGGCTAAATTGCTCATCTACAGCTGGGAGACAAGTCGCCCGTTGAGGTAGACTAGGTTCTAGGCTGTATAAACGTACACACAACCCAATCTTTCTTTTAACCGCACGCGCGAGCAGAAACTCGTGTTATATGACCGATGCTTTCAGGCGTGCCCCAAAGAGAAGAGCAAAAGCCCCGGATATGCGCACTTCGTGTCGAGAGAACATTGAACAATATACTAGCATTTTACTTTTTTGCTTTGGTGCGCACGTTCTTTTTGAATGCACTTGGTTCAGCGGTCATTATTTTTATTTGCAATACAAGTTCTACGGCGGTTTGGTTGGCCGCGTGCCAACGCTTTTCAGAGCAGGAGGCTATCAGACGACGCGCAAGATACCGATCCTAATGGAACCGCAGCGCCACCGCTTCGCCGTCTATAGGGCCGCCCACACTATACTTCGTCTCACCTTAGTATGAACTATTGTTAGCCGCGCGTGCTAAAAGCGCGAGCTAGTTGCTTCGAACGAAGCCTCGGCAGCTGCACGAGCGCTCGTGCAGCGAGTGCTCCAGTCAAGGCAGTCAAGGTTAGCCGCTCGCGCTAGCACAGCATTCGCGGTTAGTCCTATGCTAAGGTGAGACGAAGTATAGCAAGAAAACGCGCGTGGCACGCCGATCGCGGGAAGACGCGTCCCGCATCCTGAAGACCACACTATACTTCGTTTCACCTTATGTTGTACCGCAGCGAAGGCTAGAAGCGCGAGCTCATAGCGTTGGCAGCTGATAGATAGGGTTCTGCCGCCGCGAATGTCACGTGACAGCACAGGAGGACTCGCGCACTCTTGAAGCATTCGAACGCGTCTTCCCGCGATCGGCGTGCCACGCGCGTTTTCTCGCTAGTGTGGGCGGCCCTTAATGCAGGGATCCGCTCCGGCGCGCCCGCCTTCTTTCCCAACTGGCCATAATCTAAAAAAACGTTAATAGAGCGTAGATTTTATTTAAAAAATAATGCAACATTCTAAGCCTAGTTGTACTCAGCTCGGAAGTGCTCCAGCAGTGCCCGATGGATGGCGCCAATGTATCTGGTGTTCAGCTGTGAAACGCTGTCCACACGGGAAATGATTTCTGTTGGGCCCAGGATTTGCTAAACGGTAGCGGAGGTTTTCCCTCTACTTCGTGTGTAATTCGGGAGGTTCTTTGCCGGTGCTTCGGGACGTTGTTTGGTAGCGTCCCTGGATAAAGTCGTACTTATAATGCAAGTCAGGGACACAGTCCACTCACACTCTCACTCTAAGAAATGCCTGCGCGTCTACTTACCCGCAAAACACTCAAGAGCCAATCAATTCGATCTAGGAAATCAGCTCTGCGACTGAGGAGACGGAACATCCGTTTAGACCTAAAAAATGAAGTCCCTGCGCTGTGGCATTACGCAATGCAAAACGTCGTGCCTTGCATGGCGTAATGCCACAGCGCAGCTCTTAATTTTGAGGTCTAAACAGATGTTCCGCCTCATCATTCGCTGAGCTGATTTCGTAGATCGGAAATCATTGGTCTTGGAGTGTTTTTGCGGGTAATCGCGGCAGAACGCTATGCATTTTTTAGAGTGTGCTGGCTGTCGTCAAGGCCCCCGCTGTTGTTGTCATCAAAACCTCCCGGAAAAAAAAAGTAAAAAGGTAGGAGGCAACAGCGAGGAGGCGGGAAGGAAAGCCGTGCTTTTTTCGAGGTTGACGTCCTCACTGAAAACGTAGACGCCCGCCGAAACGGTCACGCTTTTTTGGCGTTAACAGCACAAAGCGTGTAGACTGTTTGGACATCCCATTACGGTGGAACGCAGTGGCACTCGAGCACATTCTAAGGAAAATGTCTCAGCAACGCTTATAGTTTAGAAAACATTATGCGAAGTTTTCGCGATGTTGTTAGCCAGAATGTTGTTCGTTTGACAGATTTAGTCGTGGAAGGCAAGCAGTGTCCTCGTCGACTCAGCGGCAAGGACAGGGATCGCCACGAACAGGAAGTGATTCTGGAGAAACTGAGGACAGAAGGACTCGTACTGCGACCAGAGAGCAAGGCGTCCGGAGGAATAGCGTACGTGGTTTGTTGTTTCTTCACTACCAGGGACAATCATGCTAGACACCAGGAGAAATCGTAGCTAACATAGTTTAGAAATGCGGGCAGGGCAGGTCGGTTGGGGAGGGGGGGGGGGGGGGGCGGGAGAGTGCCAGAGTTTACGTGTTAAGGAAGAGGGAGACGAGAGCGATTACCATTGTGTATTGAAAACGCGCGTATATCTAAACAGTTTTTTACAGCGGAGCTGTTAAAGGCTATTATCCCCAGGATCGTGTCCGGTTCCAAACACATGTCGACGCCCGTGGCTAAAACAACACTGGTTGCCGCCGTCGCTCATAGTTGGCGATAGCTATCCAGAGTGTTGTGTTTGCCGATTGTCTGCTTGCCGCCGTCGCTCATAGATGGCGATAGCTATCCAGAGTGTTGTGTTTGCCGATTGTCTGCTTGCCGCAGTCGCTCATAGATGGCGTAGCTATCGAGAGTGTTGTGTTTGCCGATTGTCTGCTTGTCGCCGTCGCTCATAGATGGCGTAGCTGTCCATTGTGTTGTGTTTGCCGATTGTCTGCTTGTCGCAGTCGCTCAGAGATCGCGGCAACATTTCTTCGGAGGAAGAAGAGCGGGAACGGAACGAGCGGCGATGTGCGCAGCAGCGCGAATGATTCCGCAACCGCTGCCAGGTCGCTATCGTCTAAAGTTACGCTGCGTCGAGCGCCTCAGATTCCCTTGCGAAAGAAGAGCAGATCCCTCGCCTGGAAAGCAACCGCCGAGAACAGAGGCGACAGCTCCGCTGCTCTTCCTTCTTCGCCAGAGTGGAAAGGCTGGAAATTTTTTTTTATTGAAGTTTTGTGTACATTGTGTACACAATGTACACAAAAGTTAAACTTTATGAAGGCATGTTCCAGTAAGCGCTTCATTTGAAGCCTAAAAACGAATGAGAGCAACTGAAAAAAAAAAATCCGTAGGTTGCCTCGACATTTCTGTCGATGTTGTTATGACATTGGATGGGCACAAAGTGAACTACGGAAAAAGGGACTTGCAATTAACGCAGGTACTACGACACATCTTAGAGTGTTCTATTACGTAACTTTACGATGGCAAAAAAAGGCGTCATTGGTGATTGGTGGAGTTGGCATTAGATGAAATTAACATGTGTTAGTGGTCGAGCGTAAAAAAACTGGCGTGGTTTTCATTGTTTCAAAAGATACTCTGTAGGTTACAAGAACCCAACTAACTTCGTACTGTTTAGGAGTTACCTTCACACCTCTCCACTGTGCCATTTGCAACAAGGACAAAACTATTCCACATACGCGCCACTAGCCTTCTCTGCAGACATCCGGATCTTAGATCAGGTTGTGGATAACGTTGTGGGATAGAAAAATCGATCTACAAAAACTCAATAGTCTGCCGTAGCAAACTAAATAGACCTGTAATAAAACTAGACTATAGCTAAACACATGGTGACTATTTTTTTATTTCAGTTTCGAGCTCGTTTCCGCCAGCGCCGCGTCCGACACCGGAGGACTGCGGTCGCAGACGCGACAACTTCCTCCCTTGCTTCAAAAGCGGAAGAAGACAACGAAAGGATCTGTCGGACCCGACGTCACAGAGAAAAGCATCCGTGACAAGCTAAAGAAGGCCGAAGACCGCAGAAAGGTATTGGCAATGTATATTCTCTCAGCAGCCGGGATAACGATTTCCGCAATTCTACCGGCAGCCTCCCTGCATTGGCTGTCTGAAATCATGTGAAAACTGCGGGCAAAAGGCTGACTTTTCGTTGACCCGGCATTTTGTGGAAACACGTCTCAAGGACAGCTTGTTCTGGATACACGTTTTATGGATGCACGTTTCGTCCTCACTAACGTTTCATCGATACTCGTTACGCGAATTACGCGCTGTAGGAAACTTTTGTTCCGCGCTCGTCACTGGGGTGCGTGTTAACCTACCCGGCCGACCCGTTCACGCCGCTTCGCGGCGACAGTCTGCGGCGGCTATTTACAAAAATGTAACCCAATTGGCCCACCCGTTAACGCTACCTCGCGGCGAAAGCCTGGGCCGGATCCTTACCGAAAAAAAGCTAACCTGAGCTGAGGATGGGCCAACAAGAGGCGACTGCCGGTAGAATTTTGGGGAAATTATTCTCCCTGCTGCCGGGAAAATAGACTCTACCAGGGTATATACGCTCAAGCCACACCTTCGTATAGACATGTTTCGCAAGGGCGCAGACATCTTGAATATCGCCACTTTTGGTATGGTGCCTGGATCGCGTCTTCGACTGGTGTGTTTAGCGTCCTATCCCTCCCATACATCAAAAGTGGTCCCGAAGTGGCAACAGATGACGTCACAGAAGCCGGAGTGTCATGCTGTTGACTGTCGCGATCCTGGCGGTCGGCCGCAGAAATGCTGGCGAAAAGCACGAGCGAACGCGAGTGTCGCTGTCGTCACGGCTAAAGCCCCTGTTCTTTAGTCACGGCGTCCCAGGCGTCCCAACTTCCAGCTGCTCCAGCCTCCGTGGACTGTCACAGTGGAGAGCGACCCGCAGCAGAACAGGCGTCTGCCACATACACCACAGCTGTTGAAACACCGCCAGGATCGCGACCGGCGACAGCATGACACTTCTATGACGTCATCAGGCGGAAATCGAGGGACCACTTTTTTGGCCGCGGTAAACACACCAGTCGGAGACGCGTTCCAGGCACCATACTTTTGGTATGCGGTAAAGCATCTTTATAATTTTTCTACGCTGCTGGATTATGTTTACGAAGAATGCGTGATTCTCGCAAATTCTTTTTTTACCTCACCTATATAGTCTCGCATATTCCAGGTTGAAAAGTTTTATTATTTTTTCGTCCCGCATACCACAGGCAGAATCCACGTGACCGAGAACGAAAGAAAACCGAAAACGTCTATCGTTCGTATTCACCTCCAGGACCGTAGTAATACAAGTTTGAAACCTCGCGGAACGTAACTAATTTTCTCCCTAATGTAATGGAGTTCGAAGGTGGGCAAGTCGGTGCATATTGATAACAAGACAAAACAGGGAAAAAAAAACAAAATAGACGCACGGAAAAGAAGAGGAAATACGCAAATACAGTGTTGACTCGAGAGTTCGTTTTCTTTCTCCTCTTTCTCAGCAAATATAAGCAATGAAGTGTGTTTTTATTAATTACTATTCCCACTTTATTGCTGCCATGTATTGAAGCAGATGGGGAAAAAAAAAAAAACGAAATCGTGAGTCAACGCTGTTTGTGCCTTTCGTCTGTCCTTGTGTTTTTGTTTTTCGGGCTGTTTTCTCCTGGCCCTCGTCATGTGGTGAATTAAGATATTAGTAGGTACATCTTGGATTATCTTCGTGTTATTTTACCGAGACGTATTATCGAGTTCTAATGAAACACGAACACTGGAACGCGTTGCCGTCAAGACATATTGCGCCGCCAAAAGCGTAACTAAAAAGAAACAAGAACACTGCGGGGTTGAGAGTAAGGCGCTGTGAGGGTGTGCGTACTACTCCGATATGTTTGAACCTGTCCCAGCCCATCCCAAGGTTCGACGCTGTGCCGGTAATGCATTGGAAGTTCCGTGGCAACTGTTTTCGAAGGCCAAAAATCACTGTTTTTTTTCTTCGACAACCAAATCATGTAAGCACTACTTCGCGCAGCGCATGAAGAATGCGCAACAAAAAAGTTTATTTTCCTGGATGTGACAACGAGCGTAGATAACATGTATAGGGTTTATATTTTGACATCATATACCGCGGGTCGGCGCGGCAGAGATTGAACACGAGTGGCGCGTCAACAGTTCGGGTGGGACTCGTGTTCTCGATGATTGGGCACGCGTGTCATGCCGAACTGTGACGCAGCCTTCGTGTCCAATTGGTGGTTCGTGCTGGCTTCCCGTGGGTGGCGGAAACTCCAGCGCCACGGCCTGGTTATGTCGTAGATGTTGGACCCAGCCGCCGGAAACGCTGCCGGCGTTTACGCGGAAATTCAACTAAATACGTCTCTGTCGGTCGTCACAGCGTGGAAAGTTGGGCGAGTTGGTGGTACATGATTTACAAAAAGAAAAACTGCTAAAAAAAAAAAAAACAAAGGACAAGAAGACGAAGTGTACGAACAGAGCGCTGACTCTCAACTGAGAAATTTTAGAGGCCTTCTATATTTCTAAGCAAAAAGATAGGTGTATCAGTTTTTTTTAACAGAGTTGGCATTTTTTTTTTTTGGGGGAGGCGTTTTGATGATCCTTGATTCTTTTCGATTTGTGTTTTCCGCCAATAAATCCGTTGAGAGTCAGTGCTCTATTTGTACAATTTGTCTTCTTGTCCTCCGTGTTTTTTTTTTTTTGCTCTGTATTACTTTTTGCTAATTGGTTGTCTCATTTTAATTTCAGGGAATGGTGCAGTCTTGATTTGATCGGATCCGAGATTTCTTCTGCGTAAAAAATTGGGCAATGACACACTTCTTTTGACATAAAGACGACGTTCCTAGATTGCTGGAAGATAGCCTTAAAGGGATGGTGAACCAAAATTTGGATTTAAAAAAAAAAAAAAATGCAGGAGATGTAGGCGGGACGCTACAATCCCTACAACACTACTCATAAGGCAATATCTCGAATGGACGGCCGTATTTTTGGAAAAAGAGGTCGAGATCGAACCAGGCCGACGAGGCGCGTGACGTGAAGATATCCCGTTTCCTCCTCTCTTCGCTTCGCCCCCTCAAGGCGGCGAGGCGGAGAAGACGCGAGGCAACACCTCCTAGAAATAAGGCCGTAGCGCTCTTCTCGTGAAGTCGCAAAGGAAGGCCATCGGGGGCGCGCGTCGAAGCGAAGGCAACGCGCGTGGATCGACCATCGTAACGCGCTTTTCGTCACATACGTGTGTGTTATTAGCTAAAATGAAAGCTGCACATTGCAACGGGTCTAAGGAACACTTTATTACACGGACAAAGCATTACACTGCTAAATATGCGATACGAAATGGCACGAGGTATGCGTAGAAGACGTCTATAGAAAAATGTGATTGTTTTAGGTAGAAAATATTGAGTCACGCAATTATTGCTGTAGGAATGCATATTTAATACAGAATTATTTCGACAAAATGGCGAGACACGCAGTGATTGGACACAGCAATACAGATCAGTTAAAAATCAGGTAGACGTAGCCAACGCGGACACGGCTCGGCAAGTGTCACTTACGATCATGTAAGCGATGTTATCGTGTGCAGTCACTGAAATAAAATTAACGTAATTTCGATCGAATGACCATATGGGGTCCACAAATCAGCTTGCGACGCTCGTATAATCACTCAAAAGAGCGAGCTGATTAAATCCCGTATTATTTAATCAAAATATATTAACTTTTCCGTGTGGCAGGGGTACTAAACTTGTTATTTACAGTCAACTAATTTACTTCTCCCTATGGGCTCGAGCTGCCTAAGAACAAAATATAACCTATTTTGTATACAATAATACTATTACCTTAATACAGTTAAGATTCTAGTATAAACGCGGTAGAGGCAACAAAATAACATTAGTATAAATAAACACATAAGCACAAACAACGTACTTTCAATAATCACACAAACTTGTTATTTACCTTCCAGTAAAAACTAGAATATTACCACGCATATTTACAAATGTCGACGCAATAGCAAACGGATAAGGACGAAAAACAAAATTGTATTCTATCACGAGATTAAAAAAACAATCGACTGCAGCACTTTACTTGCGTCTTATACGACCAAAGAAAGCCCGTAAATAAGTTGTTTCTCACCTGTCGATCGTATCAATACGTCCCACAAGATCCATCACGAAAACATTTGAACACGAACTTCAAGAAATTTCTCTCTGTCGAGAGAGAGGTCATCGACCAGTGACATCGTTGACTAGTTGCACACACATCACTCAAACCGTAGCAGGACTTGTTTCGCGAATCCACGTAAATGCCGTAATATCAAGCGAACACAAAAAAAAATCTACCCGAGACTGCGGTGACGACAAAAAAAGACGGGTAGGAGGATCAAAAGAACCACACACTCACACACACACACGAGAGCAGCAGCAGCAGTGTGGGACGAGAGGCTTAACATTGTCGACCCATCTCTTGCTCGTGTGCGCTCCCTGCGGCGATGACTAGATTTTTTTTCGGTTCCTTTCCATTTTGAAATGTCTCAGCGTTCCTTTTCAGACAGTCATCAGCTCACACACAACGTAAATTTACAAGAATCGGAGCCCGTGCGAGGGAAGAAGATGTCGCATCGGAAATTCGGAGCCGGTTAATTCGAAAAGTGTGGAGAGCTGTGGGACTGCGCGTAGTCCAGCGGTTACAGGGATAATCATAAATATAAATTTGGTACTTTGAACCTTGGCAACGCGTTGTATATATTATATATATTTAATATATATATATATATATATATATATATATATATATATATATATATATATAATAAATTGTTCAAGACTGTGCTTTTAAAACGTATATTAATGTCGGATAAACGCGCACGAACACCACCGCGCCGCTCGAGAAGAAACATTTTTTTCACGTCGATATGCGTCGATAGCAGAAATGTTCTCACGTAGTTGCGCCATGGCCTTCCTTCCTCCGACATTGTGACGTAACCACTTGGAGCGCTACGGCCTTATTTCTAGGAGGTGTTGCGCGAGGCCGTTCCCCCTGCTTCTCGGAGAAACATGACGTACAAAAATCTGTCAAATGCGCCTGCTTTTTTTAAAAAGTACGGTCATCCGTTAGAGATATCGCTGTATGAGTGATGTTTTGGTGTTTGTAGCATCCTGTTCCACGCTTTTGTTGCGTGTTTTGTGGAATCAAGATTTCGGTTTAGCATATTTTTAAGATTGTTCCGACATTGCTGGAAGATAGCCTTAAGCTTGTTTTAGATTGTTTGAAGATAACCTTAATATTGTCTTTTAGGTGTTCTTTATCACTAAGCTAGACCGAAAGTTTTGTGTTCTATGTTTTTGGTGCAGAAACAAGAACGCGAGAAAGTGAAGAAAACACAAGTGTCCAAGGATAAATCCACGCCACTGAAGCCCGTCGAGGAGACAAAGCTTTTGAAGCAAGCGGTCAGGATGGCTGCAACTGTGGAAAGCAGGTAAGCAACGTACCGCTGGCCATTTAAGCTGCGCTGTTAATAAAATTAATAAAACAATAATACATACAATACCATTCACGTACAAACTAGAAGCCGTCCGTGTTTGAGGTAGCTACCTCAATGATACGTTTGTTACCACTCTGTGGCTTTAAGTTATGCTTTAAGTTATGTACACTCGTCAAGAAATTATTTATAGCAAGACAGAAAGTGCGGAAAAACGATATAATATAACCACACAAACCTAGAAACAAAGCGAGGTGTACGAAGAGGATTGAACGTAAGTTCGATTAATAGGGTCTCCGGTCTTTGGTCAAGAGATTCGGCGTCAAGAAAGAACAGATATTTCACAAGAGTAAAAGCTCTAGTTTGATTAGTGTTCAAGCTACATATACACATTGGGCACGACGCCAGAACATGCGCAAGAGCCGAGCGCAAGAAACGCGGTATCGTGACTAAAAACCAAAATCTCTTTGATTACGATTAACTGGTCTTGCATAATTTGATAGCCGACGTTACCACAAACGGTCGCTGCATTACCCGAAGAGAAGTAGGTAAAATAAAACGCCGAAAGTTATCTCTTATATCTGGTAAATAATTGGTCCCACTTATTTGTCTAAAACATTGACGCCGTCGCTTTACTTTTTGTTTGCAAATACTGAAATCAATGAACTTATGTCAACAATCTACTGCTTTGCCTCTCTTAGATAACCAAAACTATCGGAGTCTAATGAGAAAATCGCAAGCAATCCGCTTACGTGTGTCACAGCAAAATTGTTCAGTTCACTGTGTAGTGTCTGGCTTATTTTCCGTGCCTCAGCGACATAAATTTTATTTGCTTATTGGCATACTACCTTCGAATTTTCAGAAAAAGTAAACTTCAATTTATACTCTTCTGAAGATAGTAAAACACTGCATTTTCTCCATAACCCTTTTTCTTCTGTCATGCCAGCCATATTTCGGCTTGAGAAATAGAAGGTTGGTCATGTTGCGATGAATAGATTGGTATCTACCTTGTAAATATTAATTCACTCAATTTTTGCATTTAACTGAAACAATGGTTCCCTCCGTTCTTTCCACATGTCAGTTTCTACCCACTCTCATCATGGTAGTATCCAGAAAATTGATAGAATAAAATAGTTGGGTGTTCTAAAGCAAATTTGTGGAGCATTAAATTGGGGTTTCTAGCCGCATGATTCTAACCGAACGGAGACACCTGGCTCAAAAAAATTAAAATATCTAAGAAAATGATTCGTCCCTTGGTTCTCGATCTTCAATGCTAGCAAGGCGACCTGGGCCAAAGGCTGCATTTTACTATTTTGAATTGTTAGAGAGGAAACTACGTTGTTGGTTGCATAGGCGTTAACGAAAAAGAACTGGAATGACGTTCATTCCTAGTGCATTATAAAAAAAAAGAGCAGTTTCAATTCTTGCCTTACGATGATACCAGGTGTCCTCGGTTAGCTATTTCATCAACGACACTGCCTTTTAGTTGGCTCTTAGAGAATACAGTTTTTTTGTTTTTTCGCAGAATCTAGTAGTGCAATTTTTGTTTTGTTCTTTACATATGTCGACGTGCCATTGTATTTAGATTGAGAGTAATGCTTCTATGTGAATTAGAATAAAGTTTTGTTACCGTTTATCCAAAGTGTGTGTTCTCTTAAGTTTCAGTGGATACAGTTGCTTCTGTCGGGCCACCGGTTTCTGTATAATTTATACCTATCGGACGGTGTAAAATACAACGGGGGCCGCCATCCGAGAAGTTGCGTTCCGCCACCGTTGCTTCTAAAGCTTTAGTTGCTTCAGGGTATGGGGCGCCCCCTTTGTTGCGGCAGGCCAGAGAGCCTAGATGGAAGAGAGGATCCATCTCATACCAGGGGCAGCGTTCGCAATATATTAATTGTTACCTCTTGCGACGAGAGGTCGCAAGTTTGAATGCGCTGCATTTACGCGTGGCGAAGACGAATGCAGGTCGAAAGGCAGTTACGTTAGCAGACGATCAAAGCTTTCGTTACCTCTTCTTGCAGCTCGTATTGCAAACGCGGACAATTAACCACTTGATTGCAGTGGAGCAGTCATAAACTCTCTGCAATACAGGCTCTCCTTCGGCTAACACCAGTGCTTTGCGCATGACGCGTCATCTGCTCGTTCCCTAGAGAGCTTGTATTAAAGAGCTTCTAACTGCCTGATTAGGGTCACGTGGTTTATGGGCCCCATTTGCAATACGAGCTGCGAGGAGGTGACGAAAGGGTTGATCATCTGCAAACTTCGCCTTTCCTCCTGCTTTCCTCATCGCCACGCCACAACGCAGCGCATGCGCACTTCCGACACACCTCCGCAGGATGCGTCCGTCATTAACTTGCAAACGCTCCCCATGGATAGAGATAGAGCCCCTAGATCAGCTATGCTTAGAGTATTAAAGGGCAACTCCGCTTCATTTTTGGTTTTGAAAAAACAATGCAGTCCTCTTCAGTATCGCCTAGGAAGACCACACGTCAAATATTACGACGCAGTTCTGTCTAAATGTTTCTTAAACGGTCCGGCAAACTTTGCAACTCGCCAAGTTGCCGAAATCGGCTGACTCGAGCGGGCGAATTCAGGCGCAACCAACAGCGCAGTCAAGGCTACGGCATGGGCGGAGCCAACATTGAGCTAAACGTCATCTTCATGGCCCCCTTTTACTTGTTTTTACCTCTCCGATTGAGCGTAGCGCATGACGTCAGCAACGTTGCCTCTCTGCGCTGAGCGGTGTCCACGTGATTGGCGTACGCGCCTGCGCAGCGCGCTTCTTGGGAGCAGACCGGCCGCCCGCCGTGGTCCCGCCGTTACCGCCGTCTTTCGCGTCACAACCACCGTCGTCGTCTCACCGTTTGTGATTATTGTCTCTCGGAGTTTCGTCCACACTATGGACACCACGTGCGCAGACTTATGCCGCAGTTGTGCAGACGTCGTTGAATGCCGTAAACACCAAAACGTGGCGAAGAGTGCGGTGCAGAGCAGACGACACTCGCGCCTGCCACACGCCCGCCTCCATCCCGCCCGTCGTTGGGCCGAGGATCACGTGACATCTAGAACCACGTGATGGCCATGTACTTGGCGGCCTGAGGACAATGTTGCCGGACGGAGCCGAAGTTTCGGTTTCGATTTCCGCTCGCGTTTAAAATTAGATTTAAAAATATATATCCCATTTTTCGCGAAGCAAACGACGTAGTGTCTTTTACTAGGGCTTTTTGATTCGAAATCACTCATTATCCCGAAATCTTCGGAATTGAGCGAAGTTGCCCTTTAACACTCCGTTTTTCGATCTGCTAGTGGGAGCCCCCATCTTGGTGCTTGGAGCAGAGCCGACGCAACTGTAGATCGTCACAATTCAGAAATGCGACTTCCTCAGCATTAGACAGGGTGGTAGGAAGCTCAAGCACAGGTGATACCATTTTCTCCGTCGCAGACTGTTCCAACATTTCTGGAGGACCAAAAACGTTTCCTGCGATTTTGGGTAAAGCTTAAGAAAACTGGCAACCATGATATTGTCACAAACAAGGACTTTTAAATAGGGCAGGACCCGGCATAACGTCATACCCAGCGACGCCGGAAGAGCAACCCAATCCCAGACTGCCCCGCGCACCGACGCTCTCTCATCCAAACTAAATTCAACAATGCTCCCATTGTCTGCTCTCCGCTCGGTCGTTAGGCTTAGGCTACGTCTGCTCCGTGCCAGCGGTCTGCTTCGTCTGCTCGCTGTCGCGGCTGGCTTTCGATTCGATCGGCGCACCAAAAGATGTTTCGATGCGAACCCGAATACTCATCACGGCGGAGTGAAACCAACATCTTCTCGAAGCAGAATTTGTACGGCTTTCTCAACCCGCGATGCCCTTCTCAGCGTTCGTGCCTACGATGACTGACTCGCGATCGCTTTCCAAAGCCGCGCTACGACGACTCGTTCTAGACGACGCTCCAGGCGCGGTCGCGCGGTGTCGAGAGCGTCCGCTACACGCCGACTTCCTAGTCTATAGACCTTTCCAAAAAAGGGCACTTGGCAGGTTCCATTTTCAGTGTTCGTGCGTATGGCGCGTGATTTTCTCGCTTTCCGAAGCGACGAACATGCGCGTTCCGGACTGTGATTTAACACGTGTGGACTGTGATTTTTGTAAACAGTGGAAACGTCTATACTGGTCAGGCAAGTGTTGGGCTCGAAATCTCGCCTGTTCGACACCGATTCAGTCGGTGCGTCGTCTAGAGCGTCTCAACTCTAGTCACTTACTTTCTGCTGGGCAACCAGGCGTTCGTTTATAATAATCTCATCCAATTCCGACCATACCGGTTTAAAAGTCTCCCGTTAAGCGCTGTTTCAAATAACAGTGGGTGCCGCCATTACTTTCGGTGCACACAATCGCGTTGCCACGGAAATGTCATCGCAACGCGGTTGTTTGCACCGAAATTAATGGCGGCGCCCACTCACTAGGCTTCCCATTGGTCAAGAAATGCTCGTCGCGGCTCGTGGCCACGCCTACTTCCGTTACACTTCGCTCCATGCATTGGGGATAGGGACGCCACCTCCTGCCCATTATAACCTCCTTGGTCACAAATGACAGACGATGAGGCGTGCGAAAACAGAATGTACTAAAGATTTAATGGGGGCGAACGAAAGTCCCTAGATAAGAGCTTGCGACAAGTAGCGAGATTTTTTGAAGTGCCGACTGCATGACGGTGCAGGTTTTCTGAAGCGAAGGGCGGCGCACAGCACAGGTCTGAACTGAATGACGCCATTTCCTCCCAGCGGAATGTGCTTTGTCATTTGTATTGGTTGTGGTTGTCGTTACTTGTAAAAGAAGTATCAAGGGACTTTAGGGCGAACTTGTGCCAGAAACAAAAAAAGAACACACGTAGAGGAAGCAACAGCGAGCGCCGACGGCGGCAGCAGGAAACGACAATGCGTCGGCGTAGCAGCTGGCTCTCGCGAGAGAAAATCAACGAATGAATCGGCAATACTGCGCTCGGCTCTTTATCAACTATGCTCGTCATCTCGAATATTCGACCTACCTAGAATGTTTGGGAAAGAGCTAGGCCGAGACTGACTAGGCCAAGTCATTCTGGCCTCCTTATCGTTTATGCTCGGGGTAAAGGTGTACGTGAATCTTCTAGATGAACGGAGGAGCGTCAATCAGCCTAAATATTTCCGCGTCAATCATGCAAGCGGAAATATTTAAGCGCCAAGATGGCCAAAGTGTCATTACTCTGAAGCCTAGCTCGATTAGTGACTCTAGTTTGAGATAGACCCTCTCTGCATTCAGCTTTCTATAGCTTCCCAACTTAGGCAGCACCGTCCCGCGGCGCACACAGACCTTAAAAGAGGAGGATAAATAAGTAAACACGGCAGCCTGGGGAAGCGCTTCCAACAGGCATAGTGTATAGAAAAGGCGTTGGTCAGACATACACAATTTTTTTCTTTCTTCACAAATGTAACCACATCAGTGAATTTTTTATTCTCTGCAACTTGAGTGTAAATAACAAAAATACGATAACGCTGACATCTGGTATATTGGCTTTGAAGCAGAATGATTATATTGACGTTGGCGTCGAAGCAGGATTGCTTTATTTATTTATTTGAAGATTACTGCGGCTCACATCTGTGAGCCATAGCAGGGGTGGATACATAGTGACTTGGTGTCATGTACGTACGAGCACTTTCCTCGTGGCAGAAGCGACTGCCTCAACAAAAATATTAAGTGACGGAAGGGTTGCCATCTCGTTAAACAAGGAATTCCAATCGTTAATTGCCCGAGGAAAAAAACATATTCGAGGACATTGTGCCCAATTCTATAATGTTTAATAGCCCTAGTATGATTTATTCTAGCTAAACCTCTTGTTGAGAATTCAATGTATATTTCACTATTGACATCAAAGATTCCATTAATAAAAATATATAAATTACTCAATCTCATTATTTTGGCTCTAACCTCCAATAGCTGGATGTTGGCTTGTTCCAGTAAACTTTACGTAGACACAGCATATGTGAAATTATTAAATATTAATCTCCCTGCCAGTTTCCGTATGCGTTCAAGTTTATTAATCCTATCTGCGGTGTGCGGGTACCAAACCGTGCGAGCGTTGTCCAGTATACGTCGTACGAGTGATTGGTAAGCAGTCTTTTTTGTTTCAGTATCTGCAAATTTTAAGGTGCGTCTAAGTGTATACAATTTTCCTCTGGCCTTATTGGCTATGTCATTTATATGCTGGTTCCAAAGTAGTTTACTAGTTATTGTCACTCAAAAGTACTTGTAGTGGTTAACAAATTTTATGGGGTTCAAATTTATTTAATAGCTATATTTCAAAGAATACTTTTTCTAGGTTATTGACATTGCCGCGATTTTATTGTAGTTTATTTTCATTTGCCATTTGTCTGACCATTCCTTAGATTTTGTTAATGCCTTATTAAGCATTACCTGATCTTGAGATGATTTTATTTGAGAACAAATAACACAGTCATCAGCGAATAATTTAACTGGAACATGAATTTCCTTAACGACATCATTGAAATCAATTAAAAATAAAAGACGCCCCAGCACTGAACCTTGTGGTACCCCTGATGTTACTGGAAGTAGTGAGGAAGTCTTTTCGTTGAGATATACGTGTTGCGTTTTATTAGACAGAAAAGAGGCCACCCACGTAACTAATTGATGATTTTTAAGAATAGCAGAAAGCTTCAGGAGACGTTTAGGATATGATACGCGTTCGAACGCCTTTGAAAGGTCAAGATAAATTAGGTCTGTCTGACTCCTATCTTTCATTAAATTTGGAAACTCATTACCTAGCTCGATCAACGGAGTACTCGTTGATAATGATCTTCTAAAACCATGCTGGAATGGAGTAAGAATATTATGATCATGAAGATATTGAATCATATGTAAAAACATTGTGTTCAAAAAGCTTTTAACACGTACTAGTTAAAGATACAGTCCTATAGTTTGATGGGCCTGTATAAGTGCACGTTTTAATTTATTTACAGAGAGAAGCGACTGGAAGATATGGTCCAGAAATTAAAGGAGAAAGAATCTCATGCCAACGCAGTACGCCGAAGAAAATTTCTCCGCAGCGATTCCCACGTGTCGTCAGCCGAGGTCTTCTACTGATTGAGAAACTCCACGTCTTCAATCCTTCGTATTTATGACCGCTCTAGCTACGCAGAGAACACATGTTTACCTGAAAAATGGGTTCTGAAGAATCAATGTGTGCTTTAAGCCCCGAAAGATTCTATTCCTTGAGTGAAAGTACGAGCGGTGTTTGAGAATTAGTTAGCCTACCTTGGAATGAGTCGGAGGATAATTACCAAACTTCGCCAGTTTGCACCCTCTTGCAGAAATGTGGGGCCACCATTGGTGAGAAGCGTTCTAAAAACACTTTAAGGTGGCTTGATTTTGCTCCAGGATAATGCGCTCTTTGAAAACTACTGTGCCTCCTTGCATCACATACATGAATGCGACTTTGAACTGCTACCCCAGCCTCTATACTTGCCAGATTTGGCATCGTCAGACTTTTATCTTTTCCCTGCAAGCAAACAAGATCTGAACGAACAGCGTGTTTACAGTGACGACGCCGTCATGGACGATCTGCGTGAGTGATGTGAGGAGAAGACCAACAGTTTGTTTTCTTCGGGTTGGCCGCACTGGAGCACCGCTGGAAAAAAAGTGCATCACACTCAAGGGAGACCCCGTAACAAAGTTATAAAGTCTCATTAGCCTGGAACAACTCCTTCACATTAAGACCCATTATTTCTCAAACATTCCTCGTAACTACTTTAAATTCTTTTAAGGAATTTAAGCGAAACGTTTTGAAGTGTTTGCGACTGCCTGTTATCCCAATACCCTCACTTCGGTTGTTCATTATGCTCCTATGTAGTTAGCATCAATTCTTAACAGACCTTCCCCTTGGACTGTGGTGCGTCGATGGTATTAATTATTAGAAGATAGAACTAGATCATTTCGACGTCAACCACACACGCTTTGAGGTATACTTGATAAATTCTGCCTCTTCTTTCCGCCCGGCTTATAAATTGTTCCTGTAGCTGCTCACTAGTTTTGCAATAGGATTCAGTGGAGACGAAAGAATGCTAATGCGAACTTGTGATACCTTGAGTTAGTGAATTTGACTTTGAGGTTGTGATACCTTCATTTTGCACACACGACTGTCCTTGAGGCTTGTGAGCAGTGATGTCTTGGACTACAATTCGTACATTCCAAAAGTTGTTTTCATAAAATCTCCGCAACATGGCTTGACTCTCCATTTCGTGAAATTTAGTGGTAATTACGATGACGACTGAACCAACGTTGTTCAAACGATTCTTACCAAGCTCCGACATTGGCAGGATGTTATTTGTTATTTTTTCCAGGGGAGTATGGTGCAAATATGTTTCTGCTTAAAATGTTAAGCAGTGCCCGACTTAAGTTCACGTATGTGGTTATATACTCGCTTGCTGCAAATAAGCGATTTTCGATTATCTTCCTGTTTCTAGCGTCAAAATTGGAGATCAGTATAAACAGCGGGTCTCACTATTAAAACATGGAAGTTCTGTTTTACTCCTCTTGTCTAGTATATCTAATATAATAATGTCATGTATAGTGGCCCAATTTTTTAATAATATCAAGCGAGCGTCGACCGCCGGTACGGCCATCGCTGTGCCGCGGAAAAATGCGGCGTCACGGGAGTGATTAAGCGCTTGCGCAAAGAGCTCTTTCTGTTGCGAGCGTCGTCTGCTAGGCTATTCCGTTGACCCCACACAGCCCCTGTTCATTGTCTGCTGGCATAGCTAACCGCCTTTAAGCGAAGATCTGAACAGCGCTTGCTTGCGTGATACTGCTCAGGCGTGGCATAAACAGCGCGTCATTTCGAGTTTAATTTACTTTTTTTTTGTTCCTTTCATGTTTGCGTTTACTTTTGTGAACACCAACAAAAACAAAAAATACGGTGACGCGACAAACTGAATGCAACGATGCACTAAACTATATACCGCAGACAATGCTACGAGGCATCAAAACCAATCCAGTGCTTTCACCCTTCCAGGTGACATCGTGCTTCCCCGTGCAGTTGTACCCAACGGGAAGGCCACGTGACACACTTTTAGCGATGGACTGGACAAGATAACTCGTAGTGTCGGCTGCGGTACAACACAAAGTGAAACGGACAGAATTTCCGCTTGGGCTTGGTGTTGTGTATTATTAACTGCGTTGTTGCTGTCGTCATCTAGCCGATGTAGCCGGGTAGTCACAGTTTTCTTTGACCTGCGGGCGCGCGCACATTTTTATGCCTCCTCGAGGGCCTGTAAAAACACGGAAACTTGTTGTGAGAATGTCGATGGGTGGCATGACGCAAAGGGATATAGAAACAACAGTCAGGGTTACACAGGCTAACGTCAATAGGATCTTGAACGCATTTCAAGAAGAGGGGCGTATCGGCGATGCACTTCGACATTGCAAGCGCCCTGCCCTCCTTTGCTACGGAGCAGTGGCTGTGTGCGGTCAACGGAATAGCCTAGCAGACGATGCTCCCACCAGAAAGGGCTCTGTGCAAGCGCCGCATTTTTCCGCGGCACAGCACTGGCCGTCCTGGCGGTCGACGCTCGCTCGATATTATTGAAAAATTGGGCCACTGTACATGGCGAAAACATCCATTTAGACGTATTTACAGACAGATTATCTGCAATGCTCGATCCAACATTTTGCTACGCCTGTGGTTCCCGCAAGTTTTATTATATCTCGATTTGTCAAGGAAATAAGAAGACCGAGATTAAACTTTTTATTCTCCATTTAATGCTTAGCGTACAACACTGTCAAAGCTGCTGGCTCGTGCCTGTGACTAAATATAGCCTTTCGCTTGCACGAGAACCCGTGCAAATCAGACTCAAGACACAGCAGCCTTGACAACGTTATGCACTAAAAATAAATCGGATCATAAGATTTCTTCAAAAGGGAAAAAAACTCCCAGCTCGCATGGCTGGTTCTTCACACTCATATTATCGGGGATAGTACAGTGACTCAAGGTTTTAATAATATCAAGCGAGCGTTGACTGCCGGGCCGGCCAGCGCCGTGGCGCGGAGGGGTGCGGCGATACGGGAAAGATTAGGCGCTTGCGTACACTGCTCCTTCCGCTGCGAACGTCGTCTGCCAGGTTATTCCGTTGACCGCACACAACCCCTTTTCCTTATCTGCTTGCAGAGCTAACCGCCTTGAAGCAAAGAACTGAACAAGGCTTGCTTGCGTGATAGTGGTCAGGCGTAACATAAACCACGCGTCATTGCGACACTCTTGATACCACCCAGACATTTGCTCTACTAACAGATACGAGTAGCAGAGAGTGAGAGAAAGAAAGAGAAGTGCTCGTTGAATAAACGATTATGTCAATCAGCGCATTGCGCTTCTTTGTTAAGGAGCAGGGGCTGTGTGCGGTCAGCGGAATAGCCTAGCAGATGACGCTCGCACCGGAAAGAGCTTTGTACGCACGCGCCTAATCTCTTCCGTATCGCCGCACCCCTCCGCGGCACGGCGCTGGCCGGGCCGGCCACTGACGCTCGCTTGATATAATTAAAAACGTGGGTCACTGTACGTCAGATGTCTTAACAACCTTTTAGTGCTGAAACAACAACTCAATACAAAAGTCGATACGCCGGGTATGTGTGCGAAGTATATATCCATGAATAACACGCTAAAGTAAAAGAGGCAGTAGGCAAGGTTCAGTTCGAAACCCTTTACTGAACCGCTGGATTCGTAACAGGCGCATAGCCACTCATAAGTTTATTCATTACATCGATACTTTGAAAACACTCCGGTTTTATCTTTCGTTTTTTTTTTCTTCTCGTGGGCCAAATTAAACTCTAACAGAAAAGCGAGGTATACATTCGAAGAAATGGTCTCTGGGCCTTTTAGGATATGCACAGGAGCAGGAACATAAACATTAACTTAAACACAGGAGAGAAGCATTGATATATCATTAGGAGTGGGCCGCGCTCAGGAACACAGCAGAACACACACGCACACACAGCTGTCTTTGTATATCTTTTCCTGTTCTTCTTCATCTTCTTCTGGGGCAATAGTAAATCTCTTTCGCTAGTGTATGTATAGGATAGAAGCAACAACAATCGGCGTTAGCGGGCCGAGGTATGTACAGGTTTGTTTCTCCGGATAGGCCTTCCAGAGAAGCGCAGGCGAGTGCGAAAGCGGAACAGTCGGTTCGGAACACTCGGGTAGTTTATGAGAAAGAATGAAAAATGGCGGAAAACAGAGAGAGAGAGAGATAGAGAGAGGCGATAGATTAAATAGATAGAGATAGAGAAAGAAAACATCGAGTGGTACCCGAGAATGCAGCATCTTCGCGTTTTGAGAGCGCAGCACTTCCGCTCAAGCAAACAAGTGATGCCACTATGGTTACCTAAACGCGACAGAATGGGACGACGGGACCTGGATCATTAAACTCCTTCTACTGCCGAAAACAACATAAGACAATTGCTAGTATAATCTACAGTTCCGTTTTTTTATTTGGAATCACCTCGTTTGAATCGTTACCCATATTATGTCGCCGCGATACAATTCATGTATCTTTACCGTAACACTTCTTTAACTTCGTTCAACGGACGTTGAGCAGTAAAAGTATTGAAGGTCAGCGTGAATAATAATCTTGAGAGAACGAAAAAATAACTGCTACAAAATGTTTCACAACCAAGCGTTCGGTAGCACGCAACATCTTGGATGTTTCTGTCAATGCTTCGAGATCAGGGAAAAAGAAAGAAATGCCAACTGTACAGACATTAAAACACCCGAGCTGTCTTGTTCTAAGCCTGTTGAAATTAATAGTGCCATCATCGTCTACCCGATCATCAACGCGTGCGCATCAACAAAACCACGACAGATGCTGGTTTCTCGAAGATCCACTTCTCAGCCGCAGACAAAGTAACACACCACTCATGTGGACATGGTTTCTTCAGCATAAATCTGACAGGAGACCACATGCCCTCTGCCTGGCAGAAGAAAAATAAGCAACGTCATCTGGGCAAGGAAATTGTGTTTTTGCATGGCTCACAGTTTCACTTCACTTTCCGCAGAAGGTGTGTGTTAAATCCTGCGAAGAGGAGAATACATCTTGAAGAGTTTGTTGAGCAGAGGAGGGTATCACCGCACGACGGGCGCGCACGGTTGGTTGAACTCTTCACCATCTTTTGTGCGTCGACTTCACCGAACCGTGGCTCACGTTTGGCGATGGTGTGGCTGTCGCAGTCGGATGGTGCGTGGCGAGGTGGGTGCAACGGTCACACTTGAGGGTATTTTTTCTTTTGGGCAAAAGCAAAGTACAGTTTGGTTTACGTAAGTGCAGGCGTTGTGGAAAATACAGTTGCATTGTTTGATATGGGTGGAAGAGGCTTAACTTGCGTCATCACAATTCCGTGTGCTTCTGTGGGCGCGAGGGCTGTGACGGTGCTGAAGGCGGTACACGGGCTAGAATATACATCCTCAGGTACACAAAAATAAAAGATAAAAAACACCTATGGGATATTGTGCACAACCTCGGTGCAGTCTGTTAGTGCGCAAAAGAGAAACAAGGGACAAAGTGTAGATATGGCGTTCGCAAGGCGAAAAACAAGAGAACTATTTAGTAGTTCCAAATATTTCTCACATTTCAGTAAAAAAAACGTGGTGTGTGAAACGAAGCACAGGTCGTTGGAAATGAGGTTCACAGAAGCTTCGAATTACATTATAGGTGAAAGTAGGAAAACTTATTATGCTAACTTATATTTCGCTTACAGCTAAAACAATCATTTTACTACTACTCGGGCCACGACACAAAGACAAACATTGTTTCTTAATGGAAGCAAAGCCCTAAACCGAGATAAAAATATGAATCAAACAGTTTTAACCCAGTAAGTCCCATTGTTTATACAGCACTGTGGCACAGGTCCGCAAACACTGACGTTACTTACACACATTGTTGAAAACACAGAAAGTTACGCAGTCTACAAACTTGACGCAGAAAACCGCATAGGATATGATGGGTGTGCTGGACTTGTAGTGAATGGCGGCAGTGGCGGCTCTCCCGTAGTATTCTGCATTAAAACTGAAGGTGTCTAGATTTGTGAAAATTCAACGTGTTTAGAAAGGCACCACCTTTGTGGCTTATGTACTAAACAGTGAATTCGGCAGACACTTGAATAACAAAAGTGCATTACTTCTCTTTTTAATTTGGAAGGAAACCTTTCTTATAGAGAAGGATCTTTAACACTTTAAGATTCCACTTTTTAATTATATATATGTCAAGTATTAGACCAGACTGCTTATCTTAATAGATTAGTAACGAACATATAAAATGCTCGTCCAGAGCAAGCAACGAATACTGTTGTTAATTTAAACAAGTTTCAGCATAAGACTCCATAAAGATGCGTATACATTCCCTTCATATGTGCTGCACAAATTAGTTGAGTTTAGACATAAAAATAAAATGTAATTTTCGAAAGATGAAGCAGCCGCCATTGCTACTATTCCAAAAGCCCACCTAACATGTGTGATATGTGGCTCCGCGGCTAGCAAAAAGCTGTAGCCGCATAACTCGGCGAGACTGATATGCATCTTGAAGTTCCTGGTTTTTGGTTCTTGGTGGTCAACAAAACAGACACCTCTGGACGCGACGCACACAACGCAGTGGGAAAACATTAGGGTGCCGCCACGCATACATACATGACGGATGCAACAACTTTCTGGGCACACACCCATAATTCGGGGGTTTCATACTCTGACGTGAACCCGTGAGAGTACAAGGGTGTCCACCGGAATCGGGTAACAAGAGAGACGTGCACAAGTCAGCGTAGCATATAGTACATGAAGTGCTCTGTACCTGAGGGTATTCCCAGTGTATCTAAGAAGGGACAAAATACGCTTTATGCGAGTTTCTTTAAATAAAGGAGGTGATTGGAATGTTTTTATATATTACCATGACGTTTTCGATTCTGCTGTTTGAATTTTGGTTCAACTATGTAATTAAAACTGTGACATGTGCATAACTGAGGTCAGCTATATGATGGTATTTTAAAATATGGACTACTTTTATTTCTTTTATGTATCATTTACAATATAATTATATTATCCTGGACATTGGTCGGATTTCGGTGAAAGCCTAGCAGCTTATAGTGTTTTTTTTTTACTTTACATAATTTTACGAAATGGGAAGTAATGAAGAACAGTATGGTTTTGTGAAATAAATGTTAGTTTAAACCAAACACTTGGCGCTTTCGAAGATGCGATGTTATCTGTCTCCCTCTTTAGCATTTGTTTAACTTTCATATTTTCGTCTCCATGCTAAATAAAAAAATGTGCTTACATAATCTAAAGAAGCTCCTAATACATTTGATATTTGTACCCTTTCCTGTAATAACTTAATTACCTTTATCATATGAACATTACAAGCCATTACAGAGGTGCCTAGATATTGGCATTGGTTACCCTGAGAACTGTGAACCCTGTATCTTGATTCCAATAGGCTACGCGCAATTGGAAACCGGTCTGCAAACAAGGTTCAAATTTGCATAATGTTAATTCATGTTGAAGAATACTTTGCAAGTACTCTTCATATATACGGCAGAAATACCTTCACCGTAATCAAATTAAGCGAAAGCAAAAAAAAAACTGTTAATGAAACAAATATTTGGAGGCGTAACGATCTTTAAGAATTAGGGCCTTTTAAGATTTCATCATTAAAAGGGCAGGCTCACTAAAACTGGATATTTCAAGATGCAGTTAAAAAAGAACGTGTTGCTAGATATAATCTAATTGTATGATACACGAATCTTGCCGATGTGTAATTTACGTTTATTTAGTTTTGTTCTATAATTGGTTGTGCCTACACAATATGTACAAAAAATGTACTACAATTGTCGCCAAGAAACTCCATACCGTGTTAACATAAACGATGGACAAAAAGAGTCATATGACTACAAATGGTTTGAAGTAACATCTTTATGCACCGCTTAGGCAGCATTGTGTTGGGAAAGAGTGGTGATTAATACAACTATTGTGACAAGGAATAATTATGAACGCACGTTGATATTTTTGGTGAATAATATAGTCAGCCAGCCCCAGGAATAAGTTATAATGAACATAGCTCAGATGAGTGATATGCGACACTGGAAACCTCCCCTATGGTGTGCCGATCAAATTTAAACTAACTTTAAAAGTGATATGCGCAATATGTCCACAATCTTGATATGCCTGTCGAAACTTCTCGCCTATTCTTCTGGCGTACTATTTCAGTCCAGACGCTAATGCATAGTTTAGGTACGGTCATAAAAGATAATTCTCTCCATTGAAACAACAACGAAGCCCAAGCTAGGCCAATATCAGTCAGTTTTGGTGCTTTTTGTACGAATAGGCTACGCTTAATTAAACGTTTGAAGCATACTGCTGCCCACTAAGCTTTGCGCCTGAATATTAGTGTGACACGGGAGTGGCTTTATGATATGTTTGATATATTTGCGTTTCAGGGCGAATTTGTTTGGTTTTTGTGGCGAAATAGCTGCGACATGACTGCTGCCGTAGGCCGAAGAAGCTAGTTTCTGTGAAAAAGTGGAATTTCCGCAGGCAGCAGCTTTTACCCGTATACGTTTTAAAACAAGTGACCAAACTTTTCAGGTGTGAGTAGAGCTTGTCTTCAGAAAGACGACCAAATTTCAGGACGATTTATGCAAAAGTAGTTTAGGAGGGATTAGGTTTTGTTCATTAATGACGGCTGTCTGTTTCTTGTACAACGCTCAGGTTTGCCTGTGATAGGGTTAGACACACAAGGTCGACAAACACTATACACGAATTTACAAACAAGGTTTGAGGTTTTCCTCGCAAGCCTGGATATTCACCTGCTTTGTCATATGAACACTTAGGATTTTGTACACGGTACTAATATAGTTTCAGTGCAATGTTAAGCAACAACATCGACCTATTTGGAGCGCGTAACAGAGGACAAATGACAAACTGTCCACCAATAAACACTTTTTTCTTAGGTTGTACGGTGAGACTGGTATAATAACAATAAGCGAGTCATAATTTTACCTGATAACGTTCCAAAGAGCTTTCAATGCAAACGTAATGAAGGTTACGTAGGATTGATGCTGCCGCCTTTACCACTCAGCAACGCTAAACATTTAAAGTTAGCAACATCCGTAACAATTTAGTGGCCTAACGGTAGGTTGTGGTAACATCGGCATAGAATAAAATGGTTCGTCAACAGCAAAACACACCCATGCGGTAACATGGGACGTAGGACACACCATGTACAAATGGCGAACGCTAAGTCTTATGGCGGCGAGGCGCCTGAGGTTAGCGCCTTTTCGAGTTTATATGGCTGCTTCTGATGCGCGAACAAATCCACTCAGAACGGTCCACCTCGTCAGAAGCTTGAAGAGACAGATCAGCAGATGGATTGTCAGAAATCAACGACAGCAATACGGGGACTGCGACACACAGAAAAACGGCATGGCACAGTACTCGGGGCTTTGTCGGAAAGCGTACTACTACATTTTGGGCATACTAGATGTCGCTTGCCAACGCACAATTCAAAAGAAGGAGAAAAGAAGTGCCGTGCGCCCCACGTGTCAGAGGTGAAAGTTACGCACGCACATGATTTGTACAAGAATCGCGCTTGCATAGACCTTGACAGTGGTGAACACTCATAAGCTGGCGTTTCCATAGGGACGAAGGTGCTGTGGAAGGAACAATGCGGGAGTCGGGTTGGGCAAAGCCAACAGTAGTTGAAGAAAGGGCAAATGCTAGGCTCAGCAGATTCATTGCCTGCACCTCGAGTAATGCAGAGCGGAGTGTGGAACAGGGATTTTAAAGTTGTGTGTGATTGTTCCTCATTTGCTACACATGACCAGACTTAGGAGTTTTCTTCACTATGCAAAGTTGTCAGGGGTGTTGTCTTGTACGGTTCGGGTTCTTGAAATGTGGAAAGAGTTGGTTTATGTGACGACGGCTGGTAGAAAGGTAGGTGTAATGTCGTCTTCTATCATGTCATCGCAATTGAATCCGACTATGCGGTTATCGGAAGGATAAAATAGCTGAATTGCGTACATTGATAACCTTGGACGCTCTTGGGGCCCCGTCGGGTTTAACGACACATAAGCCAGAAGGAGCTTCAAGTTCGATGATCGGGAACCTGATACGTTCGATTCACTTCTTAGTTTTCGATTGTTCTCCGTGCGGGTCTTAGCCGATGTAAAAAAAAAAAAGAAGAAAATACAACTAATATGTGCTGTTCTTTACATTCACTAGGCGTAAACTTAGATTTTTATTATCGACATATGTTTTCATTTAATTAACATGGCACCTATTGTTCTGGAATCAGTATTTCAGCACCTTATGTTTCAATGCTCAAGGTAAAATGACGCTAAAAATTTTCTTTAGTATGCGAACTATGCTACAAGCCATCCGCCGTATATCCTGCAGCTCCACAGAGCAACGATTTATCTGCCAAACAATCAACAAATTACATTTTTAGTCCCAACATACAAGTTGCTATTCACATTTAATGACAATCATAACTCTCCGTTATTCCGAAGGTATACAATAGGATTTCTCCTAAGCCTTACTAACTGAAAGTGTTCCGTTTTTACAGTGAAACCAAACAGAGCAAACAGCAGATCCGATAGTTGTCTTTGAAAGTTAGTTGTCTTTGAAAGACAAACCAGGTTGGCATGTGCAATGTTGTCACAGTCGATGCCACTCCTATGGGTTGTCCTGGGGTAGAGCTGAGGTTCACAAGAAAATGCCGCTATTAGCCTCGGTACAAGAGTCAGTACAGCCATCAAACTCTTAGGTTAATAGCTTGGTAACGCTAAGGAGATAATATAGACTTGCGTGAAGGATAGATCGTTTTCGGGTTTACATTGTATTGCTGGTGACAGGATGGAGTTTGCAACAAGGTTTCCCGTAGAAAGGCTGGAAGTGGGCCTCGGTCACTCTGGGTCACATGAAGGGAGAAGACGCCAAATAAGATTATTTTACCGAAACAACTCAAGCTCACAACTGTCTGTTTCCTGATATGCTTGTAACGGTGCTATATTCAAGTTTTCTATCCCTTTATAGTAATAAGCGCTCGATATACTTCATTAATCATCTTAATGAATATATAGATTTGAAAACCCATCTTGAGAATTTGGGAACATTCAACTCCTCCGTTCGTATTTTTGTAATATTTAATAATCATAATAAATAAATTATAAAAATTTAATGGACCTACCGCGTAAGTCGTTATTTATTTGTTGAGGCGGTGCAGTAAGTGTGCTTATTGAAACCAACCTGTCACGTTTCAGTGTATATTTTTATTAACTCAGTATGACCGAGGAGCAACTGAAAGAAATAATTATTTTAGTAGATATCCAAAAATACTTTCTAAAGTAACATCCGTGCTACGAAAACGTGGACACCGATCAGAGATAATAAATATTCAAGGGATAGAGTAAAAAAAAAAGAAAAAAAGAAAGACGTTTACGATTCTCTGTAATGCTGAATTAGAGCCCAGCTCTTGGGGAGGAGGAGCAGAGGGGAGGGTATGCCGGTTTGACGTCACGAGGGTGACCTCACTCGCGACCCTCGTAACGACATACGTGACGTCACTCGTGGCCCTCGTGACCCTCGTGACGTCACACACGACCCTCGTGGCGTCACACGTGACGTCACGTGTGACGTCACGCGGTTACGCTGACGGCGACGGCGACCGCGCTCAACTCGGAAACGGGTACCTAAGAGCTGCGCTCTAAAACCGAAAGTTCCAGATGAAGTTTTAGAAAAAAAAAAAAAATAGACGATGCCGGACTGCTTAGGCTTAGGCAGGACAAAACTGATATTCTTAACTTGCACTCAGCACATTATGAACCTACTTCAGGATAGCTCAGTTCAAATTTAGTTGAAATAATCCTATTTAAAATGAGTATAGACACAAATGAAAGCTGGCCAAACTAGTTAAAACTATTATAACATACGTTTTGACCCAATGGCCTTACATCGAGTGAGTCATACTTAGGCTTCGCTAAGATAAACCGAAGAATAAACCGTAAGCCGTCTTTTGAAGTGTGGCCGGTATTTAAACTTCGATTGGTTTGTGCACGGAGCCGTTTTGTTCCAGTGGCATGACCTCTCATTGGCTTAAAGGATATTCATTAAATATCGTGCTCGATATTGCTATTCTCGTACTAAACTCAGTGCTTCTTTCCATGCTTTTGATCGAAGTCTTGACGACTGAGGTAAATAAATCAACAAACTAGTATATTAATAAATAAACAAACAATTCTATAAAGCCCAAAGACTCGGGATTTTGCAAGAGCCACTCCAAACCAGGGAAATTCTTCTGCTCTCATGTCACCCAATCAGTGCCAGCGGTGAGCAGTATCCCAACTTCCAGCCTCGCCAAAATCCCAAACCACACAAACCCGTCGCGTCGGGTCCGGCATCCACCTTGCGCCAAATTTCCCGAGTGATAATACACTTCTCACGCACTCCTGGCATCCACGTAAATTTGGCTGAGGGCCCATGTCGGGCACCGCACGACGGGACCTGTGGGGATGGCGCCTAAACAACACCATTTGGACAGAACTCCGTAGTGCAGAATTTTCCACGTCGCCTACGAAAGGAGATGGCGGAAAATATAGATTCAACACGGGAGTGCAGCGTCATCGTTCGGCTGGAGCTCGTGCTTAATCAGTGAGAACACGAGACCCAGCCGAATATTGAAGCAGCATTCGTGTCTGTGCCCGCGGTCTTTTTTGTGGAACACTAAAAGCACAAGGGAACAAGGTCAAAAGAAAGGCGAACGATACACTGTTTTTTTTCTAGTCCTTGTTCAATGGCGCTTTTAGTATTCCTGCAATGTAGCAACTGGTCCGTCTTTCAATTCTACTGCGCTCTTTTTTACTTACCATCAAAAATCAAGAATAGGAAACAGCAGCGCAAAAAGACCAGAACAAAAGAGGATTTACACAAAAAGACAAAAAAGGGAGCTGTTTTTTTTTTTTCTGTGTGTCTCCGCTGTTGTCATTGTCCTTTAGCTCTGTTGCCTCCAATAGTGAATCACCAACTCGCTCAACCCTCCATCTTAATAACCCCGCGCTCGCCTCTTGTAGGCGGCGTAGAAACTCTAGCACTACGGTCCTTGTGCTCTACGAGGTGTTGACTTGTACACGGAAACCTTCAGGGGCGCGACATTCACGCTATGGTCGCGTTACTAACGGTCGGTCGCGGCTGGGGCAGAAGACGACGGGTATGCCCTCGAGGCGACGGCGACCTCGAAGAAGGCGACCGCGAGGGCGGCGACCTGGACGACGGCGACCTCAAGGAGGGCGACCGAGAGGAAGGTGACCTGGGAGACCTCGGGGACGACCTCGGGGACAGGGATCTGGGCGACAGCGACCCCGGCGAGAGCGACCTTGGCAAGTGTGATCTCGGAGACGTTGGCGGCGGCACTGGCAAATGCTGAAGGGGAGGAGAGAGATCGCAGATAGGTCGGCATCGAGCTTTTTTCTTCGCATTCTCGGCGGCTCGGGATGCTGTCGTGTGTCCCCTTGTCTGTCTGCTCCCGAACCCTGGCCTGGGCGCGGGGGCACCGCGGCTCCTGACGCGAGCTATTTTCCGGAAAACAGCTGCGACTGGAAGCAGGAAAGAAAAAGAGAGAGAGAGGCACGCGCTATGCGGCTCAGCCGTCCCTCTGGGTCCGCGCGGGGGACGAACAGACAACAGAGGGGAGGAGGCCGGTCTTTGTTCTTTTGATTCGGAGAGTGGTTGTAGACCTCTGAATTCTGCTTTTGGAATGAGGGACTCGAAAGCTAGAGACTGGTTCCCAATGGGCAATCAAACCGCTTGGCAGACTTTCAATGGGACCGCAAGAGGAGCCTGGGCCCCTGCTCTTGGCCTTAGCGCATTTGATGGCCTTGATGCTGGCCTGGGTCCTAGCGCATAACAGGAATAGCTAACGAGCGGCCTACACCTTCAGCGACTCCGTGCAATAAAAAAATATCGACATAAAGATTAAGCATCTAGCTTTGCAGTCCTACGAACAGCTGGGAGAATACGACGTATAGAGAACTGGTTCTGAGTTGCGTCCTTTCTTGTTCAAGCGCATTGTCTGCAATGGTGAAGAATGAGAAACAAAAATATAATATAGGCTTAGCTTTACTTGAGTAAGAGGCTTTTGAGTCGGCGATCTCCTGCGAAATAATTCTGTAATTCACAGGACAAACATCGTTGTGCACATATAACCATATATGTTAAGAATTGCATAGAACTATTGTGAAACACAATGGCGGTACGGTGGAAGGGGCAGGTAAGTTTTTGCTTAACTATTTACGTTCAGTTGGTGAGTGCTGTCAGACCTTAATTCGCCTACTCTAGAGCAAAGGAAACTTTTAAAAAATTTGCATAGGACTTAAACGTAATACTTACGTAAGTTCTAGCTTAGTACAACGACTATAATATTACCATACTATCTGCTTCCAGCCACCTGCCCTTACGCAAAAAAAAACAAAAAAACCAAGCGAAGTTAGTTCTTTTATTTCGGAGCCACTGAGTGCTGCTTGACGATTTATTGGCGTTCTGGGAACCAGTCAATGAAACCTTCGTCATGGGTACGGAATTCCCGCAGTAATTTAGACATGCGTGAAACCATTGGGTAGATTCGTCTACGGGTTGTTTAACGCTAGTCTCACAGACTGATGGGACATCCATTGATTGTTAGTCGTAGCTATGGTGTTTAAAATGTGAATTATGTTCTCTCTCTCCCAATACACTCTAAAAATCTCCAGGTGGTAAAACTGTTGGCCGAATTAGCTCGTCGTTTTCTCCATGTTAGATTACGCCGAATACCAGAAACAATCGTGCATTGACACTAATGGCATCTTGGACAGGTAGTCCTGACACAAACCAACATTCTGTTGTTGGTAGCTCAGAGGCATGAGCCTGATCGTAATGGCGGTTTTTAGAGTGTAGCGTGCTTACCAAAGCCAGAGCAAGAAAACACAGGACAGCACAAAAACGAGCACAAACTACCCAACTACTAACAGCCGTTCTGCATTCCTTCATTTGAAAGCGTTCGCGAACGTATTAGTCCATTGAAAGCTTGCCACCCTTGAAGAAGCCATATTATAGACGACAATCAGACACAGTAGAAACTTTGGAGGACTTTCAGTGTACGAAGTTATCGGCTGCGTCAAAACTATTTGTCGTGCTATCAGAATATTGAAAAATCTGAAACTGTTCACATAAATGTCTGAGGCTTATTCCTCAGATATTTAGACAAGAGGTGAACTATTTTTTATGACAAAATAAATAGGTTGTATGCCGAACTAACACAAAAATGTCACTGGTGACAATATAAAAAACACGTAGGGTGCTTTTTGAACCGATATCATTCAAATGATCGAATGTTCACATTACGAAAACTTCAATTGTCTCTGTTGAAAGCTTCTCTAGGAAGAGTTTTCTGGCTTGTGTGCGTCATAAAATAATGGAATGTGGAAGCAAGCTTTGAATGACTTTTAGGTATAACGAAGGCTTCCAAAGCAAACGCGTACATACTGTTATCATTCTCTTGCGGCAGGGCAGTCTAGACATGTCTTACGCCCACTAAAACAGGCACCTACCATATCAGCCCGAACGACGAAAATGGCCGTTTCTGCAGCAAACACCGCCACAAGCGTTTTTATGTCGCGAAGTGTTAAGGTAGAGTGACTGAAAGATTGACCGAGTTCACACCATGCTCATTGTTTACAAGTGTAATAATTTGTCAAGATGGCATAATTTTCCTTTACTCGTGTCTTATCAAAGTAACTGAGAGTACATTTTAGTGCAACGGCTTGGTAGGAGATATGGACGCATGCACATAACGGTGCTTTTATACTGTGAAATATTTAAAAAAAAATAATAGTATAGCTACAAATAAAAAAAAAAACTAACCTAAAGATCACTCAGCAGAAAGTAATCCCTGAACATATGCGGCAAGCTAGCAGATTTGTAATTTAGAACATTGCAAGTTTATATATTGAAACCGGATTTGAAAAAAAAAATATTATTGAAACATCAAAAAGTCTATAACCATCTTTGTTAAGAAAATAAATTCCAGTTAACCCTGAATTAAAACGAAAAGGAAGAACGTTGTGTGTCACTCCACTCAATTAATTAAGTCCCACTAGCAAAGCTGTTGTCCACAAACGGCAAGATGCGACGCACTTTCCAATTGTTCATCAGGGACATCGGAGTTCGACGCAGCGCAACAAAGGAGCCCATCAGGCAGATGCGCCACGCCGTGCTAGCGGAGCGCAGCAAAGCGCCAGCCCGGAGCCGCGAAAACGCAATTCAACGCAATTCAACGCAACGTGAACCGCAATGTGAACGAAACACCAAACGCAGACGCCACGCATTTCATGGCCACGCAACGCAAGAGACAAGGCCCACACACTCATGCCACGGCGAAGCAGGCAGCAGACGCAGGATGAGCAGTGGAGGGGGCGGTACGTACAACACCAGAGCCAATTTGCTGCAGAAAACTCGAGGCCTGATTGGCGGCGTTGGGAATTCCTGCGGCGCCGCAGACGGCCGCCGCGGAGTACCGCCTCACGTTGGCTCTGCTTGAGCTGAAGAAGTCCACGCCCAGGTTGGGGCTCGCCTGTGAAGGGAGGAACGGTACAGCATGGAACCAGTCCAAGTAGTTGGGGAGTGCGGGATCATGCCGGCACACTCCTTTGCCATCATCTAGTCACTTAGAGCCAGTGTTGTACACGTTCCTCAAAAAAAGGAACGAAAGCTCGTTCCTCGCTCCTTCTTATTTTTGGAACGCGTTCCCGTTATAAGTTCCATATGCGAAAAAGGAACTCGTTCCCGTTACAGTTTAAAAATTGTAACGCATCGTTACATATACGTTAAATTTGTATTTTTATGATTCCAATATTCAATTGGATTAAACAGTTTTTTTTGTTTTTTATCTATCCCATCAAATGCCAACATACGAATTTCAATGCGGTGATGGTAGGACAGGAAAAGAAAACAAGCGGAAGCAAGACCTCTTTTGTTGATATATTCACGTTTAAAAATCTCAGCTTTGGGCCATATTCATCTTTGTGGTGGGCCATTCAGACGAGCCAAATGTACTGTTACCCTACATTGCACGAGTATTTTAAACAACCTCACATGTTTCAGTCTAACAAAGTTCCTTCTTCGAACTTGCTTCTTGATGTTTCTGTCCGCAAGACGAGCAAGTGAAGAAGAGGGCGACAGTCTTGAAAACTGCCAGTCCTTCATGCAGGTTAAATTCGTTGTTCTGTTTTGAGGTGGGGGACAAGGGGAGAAGGAATGAAGGGCAAGTTTTGTGTATATTTTAAGTGACCAATGTTCGGGATACAAGGGTGCGTTCGATGTCTGGTAACTTGTTGTTCTGTTGTAAATGTAGGACTCTTTCTGAAAGTTCAGTGATGGCTGTAGTCTTCCTTAAATTTCTGGGTGTATGAGGATTAGTGGAAGCAAAGAAAGTAGTTGAGTTTGAGACGTCCCTCTTTCTGTGTCTTTCCCTTGGACTAAAAGTTTTGGATTTTTGTACCGCAGTCTCGGGCACTGCAATTTTTTTTATCAATGTTCATTGGCTTTCCTGCACCCAACTATTACAAAGAAAAAGGCTCACAAAATAAACCCTAAATCGCCGTTCACACACTTTCAACAGAGTACGACCGAGAGAGACAAGACCGATTTTTAAGCCTCTTGCGACGTCTTAGGACCAGCCCCACAGCAGCGCATCCCGTCCTACGACGTCGCACGAGGCTTAAAAACCGGTCTTCTCTCGGTCGGTCCAACTCGGTTGCAAGTGTGTCAACGGGCCTTAAAGCGCCTTTCACACACTTGCAACTGAGTACGCCTCAGAGAAACAAGACCGATTTTTAAGCCTCTTACGACGACGTAGGGCCAGATGCGCTGCTGCGAAGCAGGTCCTTCGCCGTCGTAAGAGGCTTAAAAACAGGTCATGTCTCTCTCGGTCGTACGCGGTTGCAGGAGCGTGAAGGGGCCTTAAGAGAAGTAAAAAAAAAAAAAAAGTAACGAGACCTTGCTCATCGTAATGATATTGTTTTTATACATTTTAAAATTTCCCTCTCAGAAATAAGTTAAAAATTACCCCGCTGGACGAAAAAAAAAAAGGAACGCCGTTTCTTCTTCCGTTCCAGTGAAAAAGTAACGAGTTCCCGTTACAGTTTCACCGATGCAAAATGGATCGGCGGGGTTCCTTCCTTACTCCGAAAAAGAACGCGTTTCAGGAACGCCGTTCCTTGGAACGCCGTTTCGTACAACACTGTTCACAGGTAAAGAAACGCTGGGGCAAGTTTGTCATTCATTCCTGGGCTTCTTACCTGCCAGTGTCGCCATCTCATTAACTGCGGAGCAAAAATACCATGCTCGGGGCTAGCCACGTTGTCCGTTTCTTCAGCTGTCCGTGACCACAAAATAATCCTCTAAACAGCCTCCTCTACCACCAGGTAACGTAATCACACTTGGTTGGTCTCAGTTCAGCAACTTGGCCAGGTCCCGACGCCAAACGTCCTTCAACGCGTTGACCGCACACGACGCCCAGCCAAATGTTGGCGCGCGCCTTGCGTCCGAGGTATATCGGCGTCCATTTTAATTGCGATCATATCAAAATGTCTGTGCGCGGGAGTTTATTATTCTGAGTGGTGTCGGCTTCTCGCTTGTCATCTTTGCCATCGACATTTGTCCAAACCCAGGTAGAAAAGAAGGATTGCATCATCTACGTCAACTACGGCGAGGCACAGTTCGGGCAAGGATGCTGCTGTACGTGTCAGCGTTCAACTAGGACTCCTGCCACTTACTGACTAAATACGAGAGTCTCAGGCGGAACGCTGACGTAGCATTTAAGTTAAATCTGCGTCTGTGCTCGATTTGACTGCGCTGACGTAGGAATGCTAGTGCACGTGCACCGCCGACCCCCCCCCCCCCCCCCCTGTCTCCTTCCCGTTCATACGGCAGTGTTTGCACTGGCGTCACATCACCGGCCATTGTGATGGCCTTGCTACTGCTGATCGTTTGCTTTCTGTTGCAAACATCAGACACCACCGGATTTTTTTTTCGGTACCAATACAAGGCTTACACGTGACGCCAACGCTTCATGCTGAGATTCATTCGTACTTGCTCGTGTCGAAAAAAGAAACAAGTTCCGTGGAGCGTAATGTACGCGGGAGAAGGTACGCGGTCAGCAGCAAGGCCACCACAATGGCCTTTGATGTAAGGACATTACAAGCGATGATTGTGTACCAGCCAACGTTACTAGATTAGCTCAGTTACGTAACTGCCCATAGACGTTCCTTTCACGTCCAGTACTCACCTATTCCCCTTCGGCCTGCCTACCACCGTTCTGGAAAAGGCTGGAATGGTAACTGGAGTGCATTCTATGGAATACGTATGTTAGAAACACAGCGTCATAGACGGCGTTTCACCGTATTCTAGGAACACACAATTTCGCAACAAGAATTTTAATGACGATTCAAACGACGGGTGGCGGACTGAAGGGGGTAAGGGAGGATACCCCTTCCGTTAGAGTTCCACAACTGATCTAATCTAGCAACGTTGCAACCAGCATAACACGATGACGTCTCATGCAAGCACGTATTACGTGTCAGGAACATTAAACAAGAAAGTATGTTGTGTTACTCTTTTTTTTTTCTGCGGAGAAGCGTGCGCAAGGTTGGGCTCACTTACGCTTGCCATTTTGGGCGAACTGAAGAATCCCGAAAAACGCGAGTCCTGCGTCCCGACACTGGAATGCCTGCGGATGGGGAGGCCCCCGGGGGTGTAGCTGACGGTGCCCTCGGGCGAGCAGGGGGCCACCAGGATCCGTGGGGGCTGGATCGTGTTGTCCGAGTGCCTCCGCCCTGGCAGAGTGGCCTGCACGCGCAGCAAGTTGGAATCTGGTGACGACGAAGCTGCAAGAAGAAAACGGGGATGCAGTGAGACGCGGAGACGATAGCAATGAAAACTCCGCCGTGCGAATACACTTTTACTCCGTGCTAAAAATGGCCGCAATTTTCTATAAACCCCTGTCGTGTTTACGAACACAAGCCGTCTCTGAGCTCCCAAAAGATTTCTGGTCGCTCAGTTTCTGCAGGGCCTCGATACTTGTTCATGCCACAAACTTCAAGGACGCTTCAGTGCGACAGAGTTATTTTTGGCGCTAAGGGGTCATGCGAGAAGACCCGAAAGCATGCCCAGGCAGGTTCAGGACACGAGCAAGTGTATCTTCGACTCCTTGTATTATACCACTATAGCTGCATCTCGTGCACGAACCTAAGAGCTCTTGGAACATCACATTTTAAGGCCTAAAAACATGGCCTATCGGCAGGTTTTACAGTACGTCCACTGCGCGTGATCTAAATGCCTGTAGATGTTGTAGGCAAGGAAGAAGTATATGCTGTAGGGGTGAATCGTCACGCGGGGTTTGCGCGTGTGTAGAGGAAGTGGACATGGGAATCAAGTGTACAAAATTTCGCCTCCCAACCTTCCGACCCGTTTGTACCATGTATGAACGGGGGCGCTTCCGAAGGTGACGTGACGTGACCAGTTGTTCTCTGGTTTGAGATCCACACGCGTTGTTCAATGCGCACGTAAGAGCGTCTACGTCCTGTCTTTTGTCGAAGTTTATCTTCTCTTTTTCTCTGTTCTGTTTCCCGCAATATATGAGGGCTTCGGGATCAGGAGTCTCTAAAGTTTAGGCAAGCTTAAGCCGAACCTTAGGGAGTCAGGTTCTTATGCGCTTTCTGTAACCGTTTACAGCAGACGTGGATAGGTACAACTGAAGTCCGCGCTAGGTGTCATCGATATTCTTCCAACTGCGCTTGCTTAATTTGACAAAAGACTCTAGACCAACCGTCACTTCGTGGAAACTTCGGGGTGGAAGTTTTGTGGTGGAAGCATTGTGAAAACTTCAAAACTTCTGACGAGTGAATGTTATAAAATTGTAGTCTATTGTTCCTAAATGTAATTTCTGGTGCGCCATGCCTTGATGCATGATGTCTCTGGCGTAGTTTACTCAAGATGTTTTGTTTTATAGACTGGAGTACAGCGGTTCTTGATCCTTTTATTATAAGTCCCTCGTTCACAGAACTATCGGCACGGTATTCCCGATGGTTCTTACACATCTGATCTACATTGGTTTTGACGGACAAGCCTTCAGCAAAGTATCTCGTCAAGAGGTGACAGTCGAAAAATAGTTTTATTCTTCCTGGATTTGCTGGGGTCTTCTGTCAGCGGCGGGGACACTGCAGGTGACGCCGTTAAAGAATGCCTGAATCTCTTCTTCGAATATACAGCTTGAAACTTCAGCGAGAGGATATCTGGATAAGACATCAGCGGCAATGAGGTCTTTGCGTGGGACCTATCTGATGTCAGACGCGTACCTCATCATGCGCAGTTTAATACGTTGTAGTCTCAGCGGGATGTCTTGCAAACATTTTGCAGAGAACATTGGGACAAGGGGAATGTGGTTAGTTTCCATTAGGGCTTTCAATCCTGTGATGAGGTCACGAAATAATTCACAGCTCTACACCACAGCCAACCCTTCTTTTTCGATGTGAGCCTAGTGCCTCTTAGTGTTGTTGAGTGATCTTGAGGCACAAGCGACTGGACGATACGTGTCGTTGCTTTCCTTCTGTCGCAGAACTGCTCCTATGCCATAGGATGAGGCGTCTGCCGAGATCACTTTCACTTTTCTTAGGATCAAACAAGGCGAGTATTGGGGTCGATGCGAGTGCTACTTTTAAGGAATTAAAATCAATGTGCTACTCACAGTCCCAAATCCAGGAGTGTTCGAGCTAAAAAGCATTTTCCGACAATGCGCTTCTTGGGTTAAGTGGGGATGAAGTTTCTCAGATAGTTTATCCTTCCCACAAAACCCTTTAGCTCACTTATGTTGGCTGGTGTGTTCATTTTCCTGACCGCCGCAAGCTTGTCTTCGTCAGGGTAGACCCCGGTTTGGTCTGTGATGTTACCTAGGAATGTCACTCGGGTTGCCTCAAAAACGCACTTAGGGACGCTCAGTGGGATTCCCACTTGTGTGTCGCCTCGCAAAAAAACGTTTTTCAGTTTTTGTTTTGTTCATTCTTGGGAGAGTCGTAGACGAGGATGAAGTCCATATTGCATACATGGCCCTCAATACCACTCAACAGTTGGTTCGTTTTTCAGTGGAACTCCGGTGCAGACGTGAAGCCGAACGGAAGCCTTCTGAACTTGTACCATCCGAAGTTAGTGATAAATGTGTATAGAATCTGAGACTTTGGTGCCAGCTGAAACTGCTGGAAGCAGGAGTTGACAACGAGCATTGAGAAGAATCTCGCGCTTCCCAGTTGTGCAAGAGCGTAATCCGTGGCAGGGAGAGAATGAAAGGCTTTCTCAGTGCATTTATTCAACGACGTTAAATCCATGCAGATTCGATACCTTCCATTTGGATTCCGCACCACCGCCATAGCGTAACACCATTAAGTAGGTTCTTCCACGAGTTTTATAACCCAAAGTTGAATCATGCTTTCGAGCTCTTTTTAACCTCTTGAATTAAAGGTGTTGGGATCCTCCTTGAGGAGGCTAAGAAAAACGGCACGGCGTTTAGGTACAGCCTTATCGTTTATGGCATATTTATGCATCAAAAGCCCGTGAAGAACAATGGTAGCTAAGTTTTAGCATTCACTCTTTTGGAGCTTGAAGTGATCACCGCATTCAGTCCCTTGATTGCACCTAAATTATTGCTGTCTCGTCTCGACAGGACCGAAGAGTTAAGGCTCTTCAGAGCATAGATATCCGTGGCGACATACTTGGTCATGTAGGCTCTCACGGTGTAGAACGCCAACGACACGTAGCCTGTCTTGACCTGGTCTCTTTAGAAGCTTTGTCGGCTTTATCAGGGGCAGGCGCTCAAAGTGTTGAATATATATATATATATATATATATTAGAGATGACCGTGACGTCGCTGCTGTGCCAACATTAAATGGCAAATGCTTGTCGGAGCTCCAGAGTAAGTCCAGGGATCATTGAATCTGGCATCCACAATCCCCCTAAAAAAGAGCTCCTCGTCTTTGGCTATAAGTTCATAGACAGCTTGGAGCCCAAGCAAACTTTCTCAAAGTGTCCCCTTTTTCCACAGTTGTGACATATCGCAGCCTTGGCTGGGCATTCATTCCGCGCGTGTCGACTGTGCGCATAACAAATGCTGTGGAGGCTGTCGACGACAATTCTGTTTTAAGCAAGTGGTCGTCTTTGCAAGGAACTGGCTCCTGATTCAGGGAATGCCCTGACTCGATTAACACTGCCGAATTCAGGTCGAATGTCGGTTTGATGCAGTTTGACTATTTTGGACAGGCAAGCCATAGTGGTTGATGCTTCTAGAGTCAAGTTTGCGTCTATCTGAATTTTCTTCAGATAGTTTGTGGTCATTAATATCAATCACAATACGATCTTTCGTCATCTCGTCGTGTAGAACCTTGTACTTGCAGTATTGAGCCAAAGCATGGAGATCAGTCACGAAGTGTTCAACGTGCTCGCCATCTGTCTGGATCCTTGTGTAGAATTTTGATATATCTTAGATCAAGTTTTGCCGACCTAGGAAGTGATTGTCGAACGCCTTGTACCGCTTTGCAATGTGTCATTTGATTGGCGTTTAAGCTAAACGAGAGAAAGATATCTTCAGCCTTTCTCCCACACAATGAATGAGGGCGTTGACTTGTTCGCAGCTGGTTTTATCTTGGAGTTCGCTGACAATTTGCAATCTTTTAAACCTGATTCACGTAGTGTAATTTTACTCGGAATTTCTTAATCACAACGTCGCTTGTGCGGCAAAAAAAAAAGGGGGGGGGGGGGACGTTGCGTGTTGATTGGTGCCCATTCGAAATCACAAGTAAAACCGTAACCTTGTGAATCGGGCTTGAAACCGACGGATCCAACGGTGAAAGTCCTCTGACTTTGAAATGTTAAACTCTTCCGGTGGGTGACAGGTCAGCATTGGAGTCGCCATCTTGGTTCGAACTCTCGGGATGTTCGGGTGGCTCAGCCTAAAGGAATCACTGGTAGCACCTGGCTCTACTGCTTTGCAGCCTTCCAGGAAGCTTGAACGACGTGTGGTGGTGGGGGTAAGATCCAGTTACGCTGCAACAATGTTGAGTTTGGCATTTTGGCGTCAGGCGAGCGGATCAGAAAGCCCGACCAGCCTGGTTCAAGACACAAGCGAGCGTCTCTTTTATTCCTCGTCTTCTACCACTATAGCTGCAGCCCGTGCGCCGCTCTAACCCTTCAGCAAACTGCAAGGACGCTAAACTGCTACTGAAAGAACAAAGTGGAGATTTATCAAGGTCTTTGTGCCTTGCTATTTAACATGCATGAGGTGATGAGTTGTCGTACAGGAGTAATTAAAAAATTTCCCCCAATCTTTGGTAAACTATCTTTTAGTTAACCTCCTGGAGAATTGAAAATGAAATATGAACTTTGCATACAACGAACGATCCTATGGCGGGGATTGTTTGTCCTTTGATTTCACAAGAAGTTTTCGAGGACGAGGATTGAAACGGAGTCTTCTTGCGAATCTTTCACGGAGAGGGTCTAAGCACGATGTCTATTCCAATGTGGGTCTTCCAGCCTACCTGAACTACACGTCCTGCGGACAACATCATCCATGCTGATGGATGTTCGCCTGGACTCGAGTCGAAGGGAAGGGGGACGGTGGGGATATCCCGTTGGCTGTTCCATTGTATACTGCATCTGCACTGGAAGCCTACGAGGGTGGGTGAGAGAGGGAGAGAGAAACGGGGAAGGTAACCGACAAGCAAAGTTTGTTAGCGAAGGTAATTTTAAAGCGATGCTAAGCAATCATGGCCGTACACCGGCCTACTCGTTTTCTAGTACATCTATTCTTTTAAAATTCTTTACCCTTAAATGCAAATTTATTGAATTTAAATATCATTCAATTACTTCTTATAACTCTAACTGCCATATGATTTCGCTCATTAATTGTTTTATCAAGTTTGCAACTCGAAAAAAAAAAAAGATTCGCGTTCTCATTTTATCTGTGTCATTGGCAGGCTATATTAATTACCAATTTGAAATAATATTTTAACAAGTCGTAAACGCACAGATGCTCAAAGAGGGTTTATCACATAATAAAACGACAGAGTTCAGTTCAAACGTACGTACAATAATATTTTGACCTAAATAAAAATAGAAAGTCTCATACGCTGCCCTTTCTATTAATTATATATGTAAAATATCATATAAATACCCTTGAAGATTAGGAATTATCAATTGTTACAAAATTCGATTATTTGTTCTTTCAATGAAGATAATCAAACAATGTAATATTTATGTTTGTTAAGTTAGATAAGAAGAGTTATTGTGCTTCAAAGGGATCTACAGATAAGGAAGCAAAGTGTAAGAAAGTAAATAAATAACAGAAGCGACGAAATTTTACGAAGCAACATCATGAGCAAAGCGTCCCAAGATGCAATGCGCGTTCTTCTACGAATCATAAAACTATAGAGCTTGCAGTGTACAAACCTACTGCTAAAATGATTCCGAAGGAAGTAGCTAAGCCAGTCCAAGCAGGTCTTGCCTAAAGAAAGCCATGCTAGAAGCAACTACTGCAGCGTGAGTTTCGACTGTTGCCAAAGCGCAAATTGACATGTGTTTCAACAGTTTATCAACAAAGAACTGTTAGAATAGTTGCTACTTGTGTTACGTCAGGTTGTCAGTTTTCTCCATAAAAGCAGGTAAATATACGCCACAATTATTAACCATATATTTTATGTATTGTTTTATTGTAAATGTAATCGCGACCGCTCCGTGATGAAACTGAAGCAAGCATCTACTGAAGTGTCACTATAAGATGCCAAATCAAAAAATCAGAAAAACACAAGCCTATAATTTGTTATGACTTCAAAAACAATTTATTTTTAAATTTTGTTGTCTACAAAATGGTAATATTCACGTAGATTAGTATACTATAGTTAGGAGGTCGTCTAGCCCTGCGTCCGACTTTTGCTGCCAACAAAAAGTGGAGGTTTTATTTCTTTTCTGTTTCTCAAGGCGCCTAACTGTGCTTGTCTAGATATTTCGACAGATAAGTTTTCACGACGAATACAAACTTTAGGTTTCTAAACTGCATTTGTTAAAGCTAAGGTGCACGAGGGTCAAGGTGTCTCAGTTTTTCTAACATGCGAGGGCCCAGAAACTGTCATCATTCACCGACGTGTTTCAGTCTTTAATCATGCCTTTGCAGTGATTTATTCGGATTCTAAAAGGTTGTGCATTTATTTTTGTGGGTTCGAATATGCAGGTTGAGTTGCAATGTGGTTAATAAAACCTAGTGGGGAAATGTATGGCTATGTGTTGGAAGTGCGTCTGGCTTAGCAGGTACCAGGGTGCAAATATAAATCGTTTTTTTATCTACTTAGTGTCTTAAAACAATAGCATTCTTCAGTCAAATAAGAATGGTAGCTTAGAGTATTCAATAAAATAATCATGAAATAATATAGTCCGATAGGCTTGCTCACGTGATTTTTTAAGAAACAATGTAATTTCGTGGCTGCCTGCCAGCAAAAAATTGATATAACATTTTCGGGCAGAAAAAATCCCAATATGATGCAATTTAACCCGAGACTGGGTTAGAAGGAGGATAAAAGTTTGACAGTGGTAGGAAAAAAAAGAGGAAAAATGTCTTTCATTGGCTTGCCTGAGCACTGACAGTATTGTCGTTAATCCCAACATGTTTGTTCAGCAAAACATGTTTCTAAAACGTAATATGTTTCTCACTATTCAGAATCCCAATACGCCCGTTGCTTACGTAGGTTTAGTTCATGAGATAGAGCAAAGCTCGAAGAGGGCCTTGACGTTTTCGACGCCTTTGCGTTTATTTGAGGCATACAGTTGCCTTCGTTTAGTCACTGTTCCGCTCAATTATTTTAGATATAGCATTCATTCCGCCACGAACAACATTAAATATTATTATTTATTTTTATGCATGCAATCGTGTGTGGGTTTCATTTAAGGGCTAAATTACTCTTGATTGCGCACGCATGTTTATGCTAATGCATGTTTCACTTCTCGTTGTGTTTAGCAATTAAAAGCATTCTTGTAGAAAAACCAAGCTGATAAAAGAAACAACTCGGTTTCCTGAAAGTTCTCTCTTTAGACTAGATCGGGTTAACACTAGCTGGATTTTCAATTAGATGATGCGGCGATAGACGTGATAGAAGAAATGGTCCTTCTCTTTTGCACCCTGACCAGCGCTGCCAAAAGGGATTGCTAGTGGAATCCAAGAGGCGGGCGAGGCAACTACAGCGAGCAGAAAAAGAAGAAAAGGATCGGGACCAGGAGCCGAGACTGTATGCAACGTCAGCCAAGAAGCGATGCCGCTAGAGTGGGTCTTTGGGTTCGGGGGACCTAAGTTCGAGTACAAACCTATCCGGAGGGTTCACGACTCGGTGTTGAGCTTCGTCCACCGATGCTGGGCTGTTTTAGGAGAAGAGATTGCTTGCGTTGGACCCCTTTCTTATCCCCCAAAACAATCTTAGACTACCCAGTGAAGCTTGTAAGAAGGAACGGTAAGACGAAGCCATAAAATGCACTTCCTGACAAAGGAGAACCATAAACACTCGCGTATCTCTTTGAGTGTGGAAAATATCATTTTAGACTTTGGTCCCACTTGTATCAAAAGGGCGAGCACCGTTCATTTTCTTTTTCTTTTTTTCAGAATGAAGAGAGAAAAAAAGGTTATAACCCCTTCCTATTACTCTCTATCGATTGTGCCTTTTGACCATTCTGAATGTTTCAACGAGACATTTATTTCGTTTTCATCAGTCGAAAATTCCACGAATTTAGTTCATTCTTACACTCACCGCTTGTTTGGTCCTAAATTATTTATTTTATTGGGTGGCTTATGTCGGAATTGAAGCGCGTTTCATTACTCACTTTCGTCATACTATCGCAGATTGTAGGATTTATTTGTATTCATATTAGTATGAATTTAGACGTAAAATAATGTGGTGAGATATTGGACAGTCATAGGCGCCAGTCAGCTGGTTACGCATTCAATAAATGGTATAGGGATGTCGCGAACCTGTCAAAGTACGTGATTGACCAAGTTCGACTTTTCGAAACATTTCGCTCGAAGTTTGGAAAAGAAACGTTCGACAGAAGCTCGACAACAACGCACATATAAATATACTCCAAAAGACGGAAAACATCATAAAAAAAGTAATTACAAACACGAGCTGATACCGCCCTGCGGTGGGGGGTGTAGCATTTCGAAAAACATCACTAATATATAACTAGCGGATATGTATACTTTTATATTGTATAAAAATTATTTCTTTTTTTTTAATTTAATGCAAGCTATTTTATAAATAAATGTTTTTCAACCTTTTTTTTTTTTAGATGTCGCGTCACACTGTTTAAAAGGTCGAACTTGGTCGAATTTTGAGAAGGTCGAATGTTCGCCAAATTAGCCGAATCTCGAGGTTCCAGAAATGTTCGAGGCATGCCTAATAGATGAGCATAAATATAAAGCGGTCAAGGCATTGAGGAAGTGCAGCTCACATGTCTGTGGAAGGTATCGACAGCTTTTCAAGTTTGAGCTTGTTCCGCTGGCTCTTTGAAACATGTTCCAACATTTCTTGGAGCAACTCTATCAAACTTGTGAACTGAAAAAGAGGATTCAAGGAATAAAAAAGTGTCCAAATTAGTCATGAGTTTGTTGAAAGGTAAACGCCTACATTCGCCCCGCACGTTCTGTTTCACAGCTGCTTTACTATTTTTTACATGTGTATTTACGTACACATGTCAAAATAAACCACCGATTGTGCTTTGAGAGGCACGTTATTGTGGTTGACTTGTGAATATTTACTTCTTTATATTTAGTATTTGCATTAGTATGAAGTCTCATTGATGAGAAATAGTTTAATATGTACGAAGGGTCTCCACTTTCTTAATTTAGTGTTTGTTTTATTATATGTATAGAAAGTAGGGCGCGCAAATTGCTCAAACGTTAGTAAGTCAAAGTCAAATTTGGGGGTTTTACGTGCCAAACCAACGAGGGGCATCTGGCACGCCCCAGCGGAGGACTGAGGATTAATTTAGACCACCTGGGGATCTTTTGACGTGCAACCGAAAGCTCGGTTAGCCACCGAGGCGGCTCAAACGTTAGTATAAGGAAAAACTATCTTGTCTCACTACTGTCCTGTTTTCTATTTTTTTTTGGCATTATAAGTTTTAAGTTTTTGAATTAGTATCTTAATTAAATTACGAGTTTACATGAAACACTCGTACAAAGCTAGAATCATGTCGAGGCATTCATGCATCGACTTCTGCCCATGTTAATAAAAGTGACGAAAGAGAAAAAAATATATAAAAGTGCGGAAAGATTTGCAAAACTTACTTGATCTAACTTTAGTGCAGGACTAACTACGACGGGGATGAGGGCTGGCATCACTTTTGTAGCTATAAGGTTGACCGTCAGGCCATAGCGCTTGTCGCTTAGCATGTGTTTGTATATCCCTGAAAAAAAGAAAATGGTTTTTCCGCATTACGAAGCCAGCACCTCTATACACTTCATGCAGCTTCATGAAGCTTCATGCAGTGTACAACACTGCATGAAGCTTTTCAGCGTAGCTCGAGCATGGTTGTCGCTGGGAAGGCACGCACCATTGGCGACGTAAGCGGTTGAAAGCGGCGCTGTGGTCGACCTTCCACGATTGGCCGAATGCTGACTCCGTCGTCAGCAAAGTATATTTCTCATCGACGGAAATAACAGTGTTGGTTTCAGAAAGATGTGATTTTAAGCTTCCACCATGCTCTTTACAGGCAAAATCGAACTTCTTCTTCGAAGGTAATGACGTCACGAGAAGGAACCATAGGAGGGCGCCACCAAAACATCTCGTCGCTAATACGCCGGAACTCTCAAGACAGCACCTACTAGAAGCTCGTTAGTGGAATCTGGAATCGTTTATAATGATTGCCAAAATAAAACGGCAGAGAGACCTTTCAGTTAACCGGCCTCCAGCCCGATTTTTTTTTTGTATTTTCGATAATACTTCGGTGTCTTGTGAACCTCGAGTGTGCAGGCGCAGCCAGAGCGCAACAAAAAACAACGGACGCCTGCTGGCGGCCGGGTGCCGGAAAGAAACGCCCTGCCGTCCTCATTCTTTCGCTAACTATTATATATTTTTTGTTTTTATTGATCTGGTCTATAGAAACATTACAATAGCCGGACTTCTATCAATGTTTCAGAAACTTGTTTACTGTTGATTGCCGCGCAACGTGGCTTTATTCATACTTGGCGAAATGTCGCTAAGATGGAGTTATATACGGAAAGAGGTGCTCGCCCGTCATAAAAACGTGCATGGAAGGGTTCTTTCCAATCCGTACTGAGAGATTCTGTTGACTGTGGCAATAATGAAAACAAATGCTTAGTCACGGAAAATTGTGAATAACAGCTGGCAATACGCGACCTTGCACAGAAACCTTAGGTGCAATAAATAGATAGATAATGATAAAGCTTCAGAAACGAAACGTGAAATGTCAGGCAACGGTATTAAATTTTGTTTGATGTATTTGCCCTCATTGCATAAGGCATTACGGAGGGGGTGTGGGGAACTGCATGTGAGTCTCTATTGAAATGAAATATAAAAAAAATGGATAAAAAGAAAGATCAATAAAATAAGAAAAAGAGAATAATTAACGCCTTCTTAAAAAGAACACTGTCAGTAATTGAGACGATGGAGGTCGAAAGGTGTTTCCATTAGAGGGATGTGCCTTGTATAAAGGTGGAAGATTTGTAGACCATTCGAACGCGGCGAAAAATAATGTTCGTGGCCTCTCAGATGCAGCGATGCCTTGAATGGCACGAGCCTAAATAAAAAAAAAAAAAAAAAATAAAGAAAGCTGTTTAGTGAAGTTGTGTGCAGTCCACATAGACAAAAGAAAGATTGAGAGTGCGTAAATTAGTTTTTTAACAATTATTAAAAAAAGAAGATTGCTAAAAAAAAAGATACTACGTTTAAGTTTCCGATGAGCAGGAAACACAACCCTTCCTTACTGTTTCCCTGATACCTTCTAATACTTAGGATGGGACTGGATCGTAGTATACAGTTATTTAGTATTAACTTCAAAGGGAGTTCATTAAATACTTCTCGTAAACGGTACGTTTACGAGTCCATGAAGCAGGTCTGCATTCTATGACGCACTGGCCTACGAAAATATGCTATTCAAGTGGCTGCTTTTGGGTACAAAAGCGTATAAAACACATTGCAGCATTGCGTGAAAATTTATTTACCTGCAAAACAGCCTTATACTTAGTATGACGTAAGTAATAAAGGCCGCGTTAAAACGACGATTCACAAGGTATACACTCTAAGAAATCTGGTGCGTTTCCGTTTCTGTAAAGCATCTGCGTGAGACAATCGGTGCAATCTACGGACGGCGAATGACGGGGCTACAAACAAATTCAGAGCTAAAATAATAAATCTACTTCGTGACACTGAGCACGATGTTTCACGTGCTTAGGGCATGACGAGTGTCATAGCGCAGACTGTACGTTTTATTGTATCTAAACTTGTTTTGAGCTTCGTCATTTGCCAAGCACCCTCCGCAGATTGCGGCGATTGGCTTTCTCAATACGTTGCGTGAAAATAAAAATCTTAGTTTTTTTTTTTTTTTTTTTTTTTAGAATGTACAAGAGTTAATGCATTCACTTCTATACACTTTGCATAAACGCCACTTACTAACGACTGGCATCAGAATAGCCGGGTCCTGGAGTTTGGCCTTGCCGAGCATCGGTAGAACTTCGTCCAGAATGTCAGTTTTTTCAAGTTTGTCGATGATTTTCTCGATGCACGTTAGAGCATTGGCCTGGACCTGATGTTCAGATACAAGTTATGGAGAAAACATCTTTAAACAAAATTGATAAGACATTGAGTTTTTTTAGAAATAATAAAGGCACAAAATAAGCGCGTTGCCTTGTAAACAAAAACGCGTAAAATAAAAAAAAAAAACTGAAGACTCGTTTTTATTAGAACCAGTCTTCAGTTTTGATAATAAGTAGACCACTATCAAAACGTTACATATACCGTTGCGTCAGTTGCTTAGGACTTCTTAGTTTAAAATACGCTGTAGATATGAGAGATTGAATTTTACGGGTGCATGATTTTACAATGGTGCCAAGCAAACAAGCTGAATTTTCAGTTAATGTAAGATGTATAATAAAAAAGTAGTAAGGTGAAAATATTATATCCCACGTCCCACAAATGGTGAACCGGAATATCAGTTTTATTTCTGAAACATTCCTATTACTAGTCACCTGTTAAAAAAAAATTACGGTTATTAGATAGTCAGTCAAAATATAACTTCTCTGCAGTACACTTCCACATTTCTGTGGTGACGAACATTTCTTTATGATTTTAAAATCTTTTATCTTAAAAACCATGAAAGTGTTTTACGTCATATTAATTATAACTATAAAACACCCAATGCCGTCTAGATAGAATAAATGTATGTCAGGAAAAAACAAATATGGTTCATGTTTTATGGACAAGCACTTATGTGCAACAACCAGAAAACGCATTAAACGCTGGTTATTCCTATCATCTCCACTAAATATACCACCATTGACTAAATTATTGTTTCAGCTACTACAGAAACAGTCGCCTTGTGGACGGAATATGCTGTGACACGTACCTTCACACCTGTGTTGTTTTCGAAGACTTGCTTAGTCCTCGGCAGTACCATTTTTCGGACAGCGCTTTCCTCAAGGTAGTCGGCGATTTGCGCTATCGCGTGCATGGCAGCGCACTATATTTGACATAGAGAAAAAGATAAAGCATAACAGGGCCTGAATATCTACAAAATCATTTTTAATGTGTACTGATTCAATATTGTAATCCGAATATTAAACACCCCAACTTAAATTCCCGTCAAAAATAAAGTAGAAAAAAAAAACTTTCCAGTTTTTTATGTTTTGTATTTTTGTCCGAATTGGAAATTTAAGCGTTGCTTAATCGCTTTTGGATATTTTTTTTTTAAATCCAACATCTTGTGCAAGATTTGAGAGTTTCAATAAGATCTGATTGTTTGGCAGAAGTAGCGACGCGCTTAATCACGGCACATATCCTTTTTATGCATTTTCGTGGCTTGGATGTTTAAGGTTTAAGTATGACTAATATTGGCTCACTGCCTTTGAAACAGCTTGTCTTATTCTGCCGTTAAAGTACTCCGAGCGTAAAGCTTTCAAATACTAAACATATACTGTGAAATACATCTGGGGAAACAAATACAAACACATATACACTGAAGCCATATTGAAGGAAAGCACATGTTAAAAGATTCAGTTTTCTCAGAATGACGGAGTCGCCATATTTTTATAGGTTAGACAAAAGAATTAAAAGGATTTGGTTACTTCGAGATTCTCTCAACCGGTCTCAGGTGATTTAAAAAAAAAAAAAAAAAACAATATTCAATAAAGTGCCCCTTCGATGTACTACTCGAAGAGGTGGTAAACTTTACAAGGCAAGAATGATGCCCTAACGTTTTAAGCACGCTGCCCATAGTGAAAAAATTTATACAGTTTATTGTCTCAGTCCATGGCTTCTCAAAAATGGTTCCTAAAATCACAGGGGTTCCGCACAACTTCCTTACGGGTTTACCAAGTTCACATAGTTTCTCGACCGTCGCTGCCTGTAAGCAAATTGTTCCCAGTTTAAGCACTATTTTACAAGATCTAAACCTCTCTTCGATGCATAACTATGAGCCAAACACTTCTCCTTAAGCTCAATATTGCACGAAAGCTCAGTAAACTACTTTAGTGCATCAACATCAAGACTGGGAGGTGTTCCTCAGCTATTATATTCTATCAGTCACGGTATTGAAACGGGTGAAAATCCCCGTCTTAGACAGTAGAATCTTCAATTCAACACGAAAAGGTGCCTTGTTGAGTAGTGCTGCTTAGAAACACCAAACGTTTAAGAAAAATACCTCAGACAAAACGATAACAGGGAGGAAATGTGTTTGCTTAAAACTCTGAGCTGCAATTGCATCTGCGCCTACGTACAGATAACGACTCACCTGAATCTGTGGAGTTGTTGAGTCAAACGAATTGTACAGCATTGGGAGAACATCCGCCTTGATGTCCGTTTTGGGTGTCTTTTTCATCAGGACGTCTAAATTCTCCAGTAGCGTTACCGTCGCCTGAATGAGAAATGTAGCGCGGAAGGTAGTAGCACAACTGCCACTTAATATTATATTAGGGAAATATTGCTCAAAACAAAACCCGTAGATAACAAAGCTTGTTAATGTGTTTCGGGGTGCATTTAAATATAATAAAAACTATGGTAACATACATTAGATAAGAGCGAGGAAAGTGCAATGATTCAGTAGTTTTACCTATGGTGTCTCAACAATGCCACAAACAAAACATTGTTCGCGGTGTCCAATGCTATGTTAACAACTTTGCTAAAACTCTGCGTGAAACGATTACAACCCGTTTGTGCCTAAAATGCTATAGCTTAGTGGTGGGGAAATGTAATGCAGTGAAATACTATAATTGCAAATAATGTCTCTTTTGCAAAGTAAATAACCCATGTAAGAATCGTGAAGCATCAGAATTGTTGGCATAATGAGATTCAACGAGATAATTTGAAGGTCAAGCAAAAACGTCTAAACGGCACATAATTACAAGGAAAAAAATGGTGCCCATATTTTCAGCAGAAATGTTTCATCCATTTTAAAATAGATGGAAGGCTACACGTCGAGTAAGCCAGTTGATCCGATTTCTTGTTACATGAGCAAAATCGGAAATTACCTGAACAGATTTGGGCATGCCGAAGACGCTTCGAAAGATGGGCAAGATGATGCTCTGATATTCGTCCACAGTACTCTCCTCGATGATGAAAAGAAGCGGCTGCAGGGCAGCTGCTAAGACCTCGGGAGACTGCAGCTCCATCTTCAACGACGGCAGCACATGTTGCCACCACAGTTTCTGAAAAAAAAACAAAAAAAAAAAACTCGAACATAAAGCTCTCGTATATAATTCATTAAATTTCTCAGAGCATGCATGCGCGTGTTAATTACACTAATACTGGTTTTCATAAAAGAAAAGTAGCTCTACTAATCAAACAAATTACAGGTTAGAGTTTGCCTGTTTTTTACAGTCATGGGTGTCCACCCAACGCAAGGTCTGTGAACTCGCGTCGTTACGACATCTACGATCTAGGAGCGTCTGTGACTTCAGTTTCCCCCAGAACACGGAGATAACCAATCGCGACTAACAGTAGAGGTATCCCAGCAAATTACCAAGCTTATAGTACGATTAGATCCAGAAAAGGCCATGTGTGCCCGAACTATGAGGAAGTGAAACGTCATTCTCATTGTCGCGGTGCACATCGCACTTTTTGGGTCTAATCAAATTATTAACTTCGTCATTCGCTGGGATGTTTCTACTGTTCGCCGTGATTTGGTTTCCCGCGTTATGCAGGAAAGTGTACTGGTATGCCTTTTTGTTTTTAGAGTGAACAGGGGGTCCCACAAATGTGTTGGTTTTTTTTGCAGCAAACATAAACTATACGCATCGCCGAAGGCTCATTCTTCACATAAATATAGTTTTAGCATTTCGATCCAAGTGCCCAAAATTTCAGAACTAACCCTTATCGTATTCAAAAGTTTTGAGTGTTGTTATAAAATTTTCGATGGAAAAATGGGCGGCCGACGAAACTCTCGAACACATGGAGTTGACTGGCGCGTCAGTTAACGAAAACGTGCATAAAAAGGGCTCCATTTTGCCATTGAAAATTTCAGAAAATCTCTTATAACGTTTGAATGAGGTAAGGCATAGTTCTTAAACTTTGGCATCTGGATCGGACCGCCATCGCGACATATGAACGGAGAATGGAAGTTCGACAATGCGCACTTGGTGTTTGCGGTAAAAAACTAAACAATGTAACATATTTTTGGGACACGTTGTATATACCTCTGTGGAGCGAGGGGCAGAGAATGAACACAACTGCTGCGTTAGCGTTCGGCTACCAGTCCAGGTCAGGGACATAACCAAATAATCCAGGTTTTTGTTGTTCGCATACGTTTAGGTATCAACTTGGCCGCTAGGGGCGTCGTGGTTGCATCTCTTCCCCAACACCGCAGTCTCGGAGACTGAAGATACCACAAATAATTCGCAAACGATGGAAACAAAATACCCTTCCCTGTAAATCAGAGCGCGAAAGAAGCTCGAACCTTGAAACAAAACGGTAAACAACAGGCGACTATACACGGGTTTCTTGTCTTCTGCTTCACAACGCAACAACCTTTCCGGACGCCAACCGTAGTTCGAGCTTTCACCGTTTAGTGAGAGGAGTTCCTGTGCAGTGTTGTACACGTTCCTCAAAAAAAGGAACGAAAGATCGTTCCTCGTTCCTTCTAATATTTGAAACGCGTTCCCGTTACAAGTTTCATATGTGAAACAGTAACTCGTTCCCGCTACAGTTAAATAAAAAGTGTCGTATCGTGGCATATACGTTACATTTGTATTTTGTTGAGAACCATATTTAGTTAGATAGAGGAAAGTTTTTTTTTCTATATATCCTACCAAATGGGAACATACAAATTTGAATGTCGTGATGGAAGGGCATCAGGAGAAGAAAACAAGTGGAAGCAGGGTTTCATCTGTTGACATGTTCACCTTTAAAAATCTTAGCTTTTAACCATATTCATAGTTGTGGTGTGCGGTTCAGACGAGCCCGATTTACTGTTACCCCACATTGCATAAGCGTTTTACAATAACCTCACACGTTTCAATCTAACAAAGTCCCGTGTTCGAACTTATTACAGTTGCTCCTCGATGTTGCTGTCCGCAAGACGAGCAAGTGAAGAAGAGGGTAGGGCTTTCGGAAGGTCAGTCTTGTAAACTACAAGTCCATCTTCGTGAAGGTTGGATTCATTGTTCAGTTTGAAGGCGTGGGACGAGGGGATAATGTATAAGGGCTATCTTTTCATTATATTTTAAGTGATCAATGTTCGGGATACAAAAGTGTGTTAGATGTTTGGTAACCTGTTATTTTGGAGGAACTGTAGCTCTTTTTGTGGACGTTCAGTGATGGCTGTAGTCGGCCTTAGATTTATGGGTGTATGAGGATTTGTGGAAGCAAAAAAAGTAACTTTTAAGTTACTAGTGTTCATGATACAAAGTGGTGTTCGATGTCTGGTAACCTGTTTTTTTGTTTTAACTGTAGATCTTTTTGTGAAAGTTCAGTGATGGCTGTAGTCGGCTTAAGATTTCTGGGTGTGTAAGGAATCGGGGAAACAAAGAAAGTAGCGAGTTCAAAACATCCCTATTTCTGTGTCTTTCCCTTCGACTAACAGTTTTGCATCTTGCACTGCAGTCTCGGGCACTGAAAAAAAGAATCGATGTCTACAGGCTCTCCTGCACCCGACTGTTACGAAGCGTGGACTACATAAAATAAACCCTAAGATAGATAACCAAAACGTTAACGAGATCCTGCTCTTCATAAATATATTTTTTTATACTTTTAGAATTTCCCTCTTTCAAATAAAATAAAAATTACCCTACTAGAAAAAGAAAAGGAAAGCCGTTCCCTTTTCCGTTCCAGTAAAAATGTAACGCGTTCTCGTTCCAGTTCCACCGATGCAAAATGGAACGGCGATGTTCCTTCGTTCGCCTAAAAGGAACGAGTTCCATGAACGCCGTTCCATGGAACGCCGTTCCGTACAACACTGGGCCCGTGCATGCTTTAAACTCTTCTGGATCTCGTCATTCAACAAACTCCACTTTGTGGATCACAGCGATTTGGCTCGCCGAGTACCTTACGGGGACACGGGGCACACAGACAGTTTTTGAGTACAGGAGACAGGCAACGCGACTGCGCACATAGTCACATACGACGCTTACGTAGCTATTCGGCATACAAGTTCTCCTGCTGCTAGCGCAGCCCGTGCGTTTGTTTACCTCTCAAACCCGCCATCATGCTTTTGTTTCCCCCAACCTCAACCAATTACTGCACGAGCTTGGCTGCTTCGTCATCGCGCGTTCCCTGGGCGTTATTTATGTTGCCTTTTGATTTGTGTGCTTCTCCTTGACTTACGACGCGCCCACGAACACATTTTGGAACACTTGATCGCCGCATACTCACTGAGAGCAGCATAAGAAATTCGGGATGCGGCTTATTATGCACACGCTTTTTTTCTTGTGATTTGTTTTTCGGCAGCCTTATCGGCTAATGACGCAATCTTATTGGCTTGCAATCGATAATAAAACGCTGGAAATTCACCTCCCCACCCGCATTTCTTCAGCCCTCCTTGACTATTGTGGGACTGTTTTAATAAGAAGCGTACACAATAGCGGGTAGTTTATAGAAATACGACCGCAACCGAATTCCGCCAAAAACTGGCGTTGACATTTACGTTTATATTATTCTCGAATAGGGTTTGAAATTATAGGTTACGTTTCGCAAGAACAAACTTCCCTAACTGCGTCTCATCATGCATGTTTGTATCAATCTAAAGCCTGGTTCATACATTCGGTTTTTGACCATTCGCCTTACGACTACTGGCGTTCCACTACGACGCGTTACGGGGACCTAGGTTATCATAAGCACCACAGTGTTGCGAGCAGTCATATGCGGCTGCCTGCAACTTACTGCGTTACACACAAATGCAAATGATCCGAACCAGAATTGAACGTAAAATGCGGCGCAGAGCTAACCCTCAATCTAACCAAAACAAGAATAGGTGAATGGACAGATTATATTAGCCATACCGTTTGCATAAGGCGGTATCTTGTGCCACCTAGACTAGAAAGATGTACACTCCTGAGTCCTATCTTACAAGTTGCTCTAAATTCTGTCTCTCGTTAAAAATGATCTAACTTTCCAACTTTTCTGCAATCTCACACTCCTCTAGACCTTTTATACCAAACTTTGTTTTCCCATTTTCTAACGTCAAACGATGTCGATGATGTTGGGACTACAACCGTGACCCAGAGCGGTCTGAAGACAGTTCAAATAAGGCCATTCATAATAAACGAATTCAGAGCAGGAGAGGATTCGAAACGGCTCAATCCAGAACCGACCAAAACAACACGACAGACAAAAACAAAAACCAAAAACGGTTCAGAAAACCTCAAAGAGAGAGGAAAAGGGAGGCATGAACTTCCAGATACTCGCCCACCTGGTGCCGGCTGCAGAAACTAATAGACGTAACATCGGGAACATCTGGCCCTGACATCGTTTCCCTCCTGCGCAGTCAGCCTCAGCCAATGCCGCCCACAGCCCGTCAGAGCAACCTCGGAAAGCGAGTCAAGACGCTCAGATGTCATATTTTCCCCGATACAACAAAACGTCCGAAAAGAAAAAGAAAACAAAAGTCCACAAGGCGGAACACACAAAAGTTTGGAAAAGAGGAAGGTTGTCCTTTCAGACGAAGGATTTGCCTCTACTTGGTCTCGTCTTACGATGCACCGCAGCGGACGCTAGAAGGAATTCCAGCCAATCCCTCGAAGAGAACGCACCACGAGACTATACGGGCCCAGCGCGTCGCTGCTTCCCAAACCCGAGGTCACGTGACACTCAAGTGGCACTTGATTGGTTCCGACGGCTCGTGGCAGGGTCCTCTGTGGTCCATCGTAAAGTAAAACACGACTACTGATAACCCTCAATGTATATTTCGGGTTCCGTTCCTGCCTAAGATGGACCACTACGAACACTGCGTAAGTCGTGTCAAACCAATCCGGAGTTGCCAGCCTGTGACGTCATTTTTGTTTTTGGGCGCAGCGATAGGCTGCGCGTGGAATGACGTGACAAATTGGCGGCGCTTGGTTGGCTACTCTTGCGGGGAACCTTTTCGCGAGGTTCGACCGGCGGTGAAGCTTGGCTCTCGCAAAGGTTTCGCCCGCTCTTATCGTCGCAGGTAGGTTTTCTTTTTTGTCGTTGTCGTTGTTGTTTTTTATTGTCCCACTCGTTTGGAGATCGTAGGATCTGGCGGGGCTGTCATCCCAGGACCAGAGCTTCGGAGCGTGAACGGGATTCCAAATAACGTCGGCGTTTGGCGTGAGTGATGAAGAAAAAAATAATAATAATGAAAGAAAAAAGGGAAAACGAATGCAAGGCAGGTTGGCCGTGGAATCTTCTCACGTGAAAGCTCGAGCGGAAGAGGAGGTGGCTGTCGGTTCTTCCGTATTCCCTGCACCGATTTGGAGCTGTCACTGCGTTCAATTTCGGTGTGGTGCTGAATAGGAATTTAGCAGCTTGCTGGGCTGACGCGATCTTCCTCTCCCCCTGTCAAGTTCATTTGGAAAGAATTCGCCCCGGATTCGTAACTACATTTCGGCTTTTGCATGCGCGATTTTTTTTTTTCTTTTTTGCGAAAGAGACGTATGATGATATGTCTTTTTTTCCTCTGTTGGTCTGAACGCGTTGCCATTTCGGAAAAGCTGGAGGGGCGATGGCTTTGAGGAGAGACATAAACAACGTTTAGTAAAGATGGTGGGAGTAGTCATATTTATTTAGAGGTAGACAAAAGCATGTTTAAACGAATAAATTTAAATATTTTACTCCTTACCTCAGCACATTTTGGTTACAAGAAAGTGTACAATGACAAGAGCTTCCGCTAGTTTAGTCTGTACCCACTGAAGTCACTGACCGCTTCAAAAACGCAGTGCTTGGTGGCTTATTATCGTTCCAAAGCAAATGAGATTCCGCCTTTAGAAAATAAGAACGTCGAGAAACTAATCAGAAAGCCAAATGCCTAAACCTAATATGCCGAGCCCTGGTTTTCTTCAGTTGTCAATGAATTTGATAAATCGACAAAAATGAGCGTGTGCAATTACTGGAAATGTCTTTCGCTGGTAGTACGTAGAAAATGAAAAGACACCCAATATTTACAGTAAAACTGGGGAGCAAGAAAACGCAAAAGCAACCGACGAGTTTTTATTCTTTATTTTTTTCGTGGCAAGATTTTGAGCGTATAATTGACAAGTATTCAATACGGTGAGGGAATTGTGCTTTTTGATATATTACGAGGTAAAGAGGCGATATCCTTCCCAAGACATCTCAAGTGACGTCGTTACCTATTTATTTCCTCCCGGATTTCAGAGTCTGTAAACGTTTCCCAACAATCAAATCTCATCCCAAAGGCAAGTCATATATCAACTAAAAATTAAAAATTTTAAATCCAGTTGATCAATCTAAACACAATCGCATCAGCACCACGTGTGGATTTTTAAATTTACTGCGATTTTTGGTGAAAAAAAAAAAAAGAACTGGAAAACAGGCCTCAAAGCAAGTCTCACTGCTTCTTAAATTGCCGGTCAAACCTGCCTCGCTATTTACCGAATACGATGAAGAAAATGCATCGTAGAAACTTAAAGGAAAACTGAAGGTTCTGTAGTTGAGTAAAAAGACTTAAATCGTCTTCATTTGGCCTGAAGCATCATGAATATCGAGATTAGTTTTCAATTTGGTACACAGAGGTTGCAGAAAGTCATTTTTCAAAGAATCAACGAGGTCCCTTTTTCCCGGAGCGTTACGTCATTCAAGGTGCTTTCGGAATCTCCGCTCTCGCGCATCTTCAGTGCATATCAAAGCTATGCATACTCTTAAAAAAAAATATCAGAAAAAGTCGAAACGACTTGCGTCAGTGAGGGGGAATATACCTGGCAAGGTTGCAATTGCACACGCTGCCCACAGCGCTTGGCGGCCGAAATATCATTTTATGACGCAACAACTGGTCGTAGGTTTTTCATTTCTTTCTCGCGTTTAGTTACATCGTCGGGAAAAACGAGTGTGATATTCAGATTCACGGAATAAAAATACTTTAAAATTCACCTTTAACTCGTTTTTTTCAATAACTTCTTCAGCTTGCCTTTAAAACTACGTAATAATGTGACGGTAGCGGTGGCGATAGAATGCAAACGTTTGAAAACATGACGTTACTTGGATTAAAATATAAAAGGGTACGACGAAATTTCTCGACCAGCCGACGTCTTTCTAAGCCTAATATTTGCCAAACAAAGCATTAACATTCAGGACGCCTGTATAATTTAATTCGGTGAAAGATACCTGTCAACGAGAACGACAATAGTGTTTTCTCTTCTGGTGACTAGTCTTGTACACTGAAATGAATGCTACAGGCACCGCATTGTTATTTCTTGGTTTAGCGAATATTAGGCTTAGGTGGACGTCAACTCAAAAATATATTGTCTTCAATTTTTTTTTTATCTATTGATCCAAATAGCGTTATGTTCTCAAACTTTTGCGTTCAATGAAAACCACTAGCGTCACATTCCTACAGAGTTTCAGATTTTTGCGTTGCGAAACTTAAATATTCCGGCAAAAAAAAAAAAAAAAAAGTTTTATTTTCTGGATTAGACTTGGTGCAATAATAGCTCTCACGCGGGTTCCAATACAGCAATCTTAGTGAACTATTCGGCTAAGTGCATGTTTCATATTCGGCAAACTAGGGTGCTGGGACTAAGTAATTCAGGTTGCAATTTTATCTGCTCGAGAAAGCGCCACTTTGGTCGGGACCGCTAGGTTGGGTCCGATAACTGCTCCATCCCGAACGCAGCTTTAGCACAGTACCGTTAGCGAAATTCTGCTAGGCAAAATGGAGCGCCATGTGTTTTCATAGCAGAAGCTGGTTCTGCTTCTGCGCGCCTAAATGTTTTATACTTTTTGTTTATTGGTCAGTGATGTACTGCGAATGTAACATTTCTACTTTGAGGTATACCACTCACTGAGCTTGATTTTGCAGAGAGTGTTTGCTTGTTTACAGTATAAAGTACATATAAAAGTACTTGAAGTAAAGTACAAATTAAATGAGAGGCTACGTACTTCAAGTAAAGTAGTAAGTACACCAGCTGCAATGTACTTGAAAAAAAGTACTATAAATGCAATGCACTTTCAGAGTAAACTACAAGTACTTTTTTATTACAATCTTTCAGATGCCCTTTCATTACCTATATATGCATTTCATTCATTTCTCCAGGAGTAATCGGAGGAGAATCATTTTTTTCGGAAATGGCGACAAATATTGAATAAAAGTCAAGTCGCCACAGGGTTGTTGTTTTATTCTTGCTGGCGAACTACTTCACACAATCAACTTATAAGGCACTTATCTGTATCGGTCTTATAGCCGCCGTTGCTTCACTTAGAGAAATGACCGGATGACGTCTCGAAAGACGATAGCGACTTTTGACATGACGATACGTCATTTTTTGTTTTCAAGTTTGGAGTATGTACTATGAGGTCGCGAGTTGTACTTTCCTTGCAAAAACAAGTTAGCAAGGTACAAGTACATGCTCAGAGAATGTACCTAAAATAAAGTACAAGTTTTCTAAAAATACTTGAAGTAGTGTGTTAGGTACCACGCACTTAAAGTACTTCCCAACACTGGTTGTTTACTATATTTTTATTTATGTAAAACCACGTTGGGGGAATTACTAAGATTTCTCAAACTATATCGTATATTGGAAGACCTGCCTATTCTGAGTTTTGAGAGGAAAGGCAACACAAAGAGGTCACGTTTGCGTTACCCTTTAGTACGCGATAGTACCGCACAAAGTACGGGAGCACCGGATGAGCTTCAGAGCGGCTGCTGCATTTTGTTGCCTCCTTTGAGTAAGGATGGAGTGTGTACAAATCCTGTAGTGGGCGACAGTTGATACATTTTGGAGAAACGGGGACAAGCGCCTTCTTCAAATGCGTCAAGTCTCCTTGAGCTTCGGGGCAAAAAGAAACGCCAGTCTTCACGCTAATCTCTCAGTTACTCGGCCTCACTTGCGACGTGTTTATCCGCTTTCAGCGCCTCGTAGCAGGGTTGTTGCAGTGGGGAGCTCGTGAAAACTTTAGGGGGTTTCAGACACTCCAAACCTCCCCCCCCCCCTTTTCTGCCTACGCCCCATGCTTCCCTCTCATTGCAACTATTAGCTGATCTCCCAACATGTTATCTCTTCTTGTGCAAGAATGTTTGCTGATAAGCAAGCCTACCACTAAATTCCTAGCATAATTTTTAATTACAGTAGAAGTTACTCGGAAAAAGCAAATAAATTAAACTATTAATTACGGAAATAAAAGTGTTAACTGAAAGTTACTATACTACTCAGAAAATAGTTAAACTACAGTAACTTGAGTAGAGTGATTGAACTACGTACGTCTTGCGCTAAATGCACGCTTCTAACTTCCCTTGCTGCTGAAATCGTGTACCAAGTTAGATAAAGACTTTCTGGACTTACAATACAGCATACCGTGCATCTTTCAAAAAGGTGTGCATTATTAATGCATATTTTAACAAGTAATCAAGTCCTGTTTTCATTACTCCATGGCCAGAACAAACAATTTCTCCCGAACGTCTACAACATTGATGGTATTGGTACAGTCCCCGTGGGCCGGGTGGAAACCGGTGTTCTTAAACACGGTCACACCTGCTCCACTCAGTGTTGCCGCTGAAATACAGTCTGCTTCAATGCACCATGAGCAAACTTTGAGTGAGCCTCCTCCTGAGGACAATATCGGCTTCAATGTCAAGTACTTATCTGTCCTTTCGAAGCACGACCTCGATTACCAAGCTCCAATGCTCGCAAAAGAAAAAAAAAAACAAAAAACCAAACAAAACAAGAAAGCTATTTTTATTAGCGTTTTTTTCGGCTTTCACTGAGACGAATGCGATCAAAGACACGTCGCTGGGAGCGGCTTAGGTAGAGTACCTGATATCTTAAGAAACGATCGGTACGGCGAGTCGTCTCATTTACACGAACCAAAAAGCGTGACCATAATAGGCCGCACCCTACGCTCCAGGCTGTTGGTGACTAGTGAGCGAAAAATGTGAAGGCAAAAAATATTAAGGCAGCTTTTTGAAATCGCCGAAACCTCTGAACCAACAACAAAACACGGCTTTTCATAATATTTGGCGCGCCGAGTTTGAAACAAAAAAAAAAAAAAATCCAATGCGATTGGCAATACTGGCAGCTAAAGTGTTAAATAGTATAACATGATAGCATTCGATCATCTGAAGTAAAGTTTGTCTGATATACATTTCAATGTATTACTTGTGCTTCGTACGGAGGAAGTAATTTTAGAAAGGTTAACTATAGCAAATCTACTCTGTTCAAGGCCTTTAGTATTCTTGTTGCTTTTAATACGTTTCCCTTTCGTTTCCTACATTTTTTTTCTTAGAGACTGAACGGTACTGGTTTAAACCCAGTAAACGCTTTTACTAGTTAAAAGTATTGAAACATCTTTCTTGCTTCCCTCTTCCTTCTATTTCTGTGCCTCAAATCCCTTCAAGTGATTCATTGCTGCAATAAAACGTTAAAAGACGTTTCGAATGTATCCTACTATCTAGGAAAATAAGTATTTAGAAAGTACTCTTTAAGTTTAAATAATAGATTCCTGAATGATATACAGATGGTCTATAATATCTAGACAGGAGCGAAACATGGAGGTTGCGGTTTCTGAAGCTATGTTCTTAGACGCTTTTTTTTTTAATCGAAGACAAGTGTTAGCACATAAACGTTTCCACTGGACGGTATGAATTATAGGCTAAAACGTATAACATGACCCCACCGTATTTTATTTGTGAGACATATTTTAAAACAGACATGAAAATCTATAATAAAAAAATTAAATATCAGGTGATAATTACCCGCATAAGCAGTTGTTCCCTTTCGTCGAGCATAAATGCTTTTTACTCAAAAACAAACTTTCATGTGTGTGTGTGTGCGAGTGTGTGTGTGTTTGTTGTTTAGCTTTTTTTTTGGGGGGGGGGGGGGGAGGGGACGGGGTACCCTTTATTATTGAGCTAGGTGTGCGCGTTGAGTGTGCTCACCTTGGGTATGTTTGGCAGCGCTGTCTTGAGGCTGTGATAGAAGTGAGACTTGTGCGTGGAGTCCTTCATCTGAATGACGTCGAGGTACTGAAGTCCGTGTACGGCAGGATCCATAAAATACTTAATCTGGACAAAGAGAGAGAAAGCAAAAGCGAGAGATGGAGGAAAATTATTTTAATTACACATATACCCAAATAAATAATATTAAGATGAAGAAACGGCACTGTCAACCATTGAGACATTTTCATCATACCACCTCCGTAATACCATATTTTATTACCGCTTTTGTAGCATATTAAACGTGCATAAATTATAATAAATCCTATGACTTATCCTCGCTTAGACGCGTGTATGATACTTAAATGTGTAATTCAATTTATGGGACTTGGTTATTTGCTTAGGTAACAAAACTATGCAAGGAAGGCACACATATGATGAGGTGCCATACTTATGCGCCTTCTAAGGTACATTTATGACTCACCAAAAAACAGGTTAAACAGAAGCTGAAGCGGTTCTGTATTTGAGTAAAAACACTTAAATCGTCTCTATTGTGCTTCCACAATAACGAATACCGAGATTTTCTTTTTTTTAATTTTGGGAACGGAGGTTGCATAAAATAATGTTCAAAGTACCGCTAAAGCCGCTCCTTTCCGGAGCGTTACGTCGATAAAGGAGTTTTCGGAATTTACGCTCCTGCGCATCTTCAGCGCCTACCAAGGCTATGCACGCGCACTCTTGCTATTTTTGAAAAGGTAAAAAAAAGACGTCACGACTGCTGTCAGTGCGGGAAAATATACCTGACAAGCTTACGATTGCGCGCGCTACACACACGAGCGACACTCGTTTGGCGGCCGAAAGATCGATCCTTTTATGACGTAAAGATTGGTCGGAGGTTTCCTTGTGTTTTTCGCGTTTTGCTGCATCTTCGGGGAAAACGAACGTGATATTCAAAATCACGGGATAAAAATACTCTAGATTTTCCCTCTTACTCGTTTTTTTTTTTTTTTCAAGAACCTCTTCAGCTTCCCTTATCCTTATTGAATTCGATTTTATGCCGGAAGAGCAGAACGAATAGTCTCCTGGTTTTTCAAAAATAGGTTCGTCGTCTCCCGAGAAAAGGCAGAAGGGAGAGTATCTGCCTTTTGCCAGTCCTCTGAATAATTTTGTGTCAGAAATAAGGAAAAAAAAAAAAAATCACACTCCCGCAGCAAAAACCTGATATGAATTCGTTTTTTTCATCTGAGCATTATGACCGCCGAGCCGAAGGCATAAATAGACTAAAAAAAAGTCTCTGGTAATAAAAGAGAAATTACCAGTAATATGCTTCGTTTCAGCTTACGTTCAGACGTATCCGACGTGGCGAGCTGTTGGGCCCAATCATACATCGTCAAACGACCACAATCCTAGTGTTCGTCAAATTTTCATACGTGTTCTATCATCGCTGGACCAATCATGAACTACAGGATAGGGTTAGTGGCTTGCCCTCTTGAGGGTTATTGATTGGTAACATTAACTCGTAGCGTCGGATTCGTTTGGTACTGAAGCTGAAACGAGGTGTATATTTTGTTTCACCGCAAATCAAAACGCAGCCGACGTTTTTTTTTTTTTTTTTGTAAATATTGTTTTTTTTTTTTTGGGGGGGGGGGCGCTTTACAGGAGTTGAACGTAGATTTCCATACATGTCATAATGCGCAATATGTAAAGTGGGTATCGTTGACGGAACGTCGAATCGGTGAATTGAGTTGGTGAACCAAGCCCCTTACTCTGCGCGAAGTTCGTAAACGGCTAAAAGTATCACGTGCACTGAGCACGCCGTGACCTTGCACTTTTTTAGTCTGTTCGTCTGTATCTGTGTCTTCTAACTTTTGACAGGGCTCTGACTTAAGCTTAAAGGGATACTTCAACGAAGTTGGAAATATACCCGTCGTGTTCAAAAATAGGTTGAATATGATCCACAATATCCGTAAATGACGACCGCACGTTTGTATTTTGAGCCTGGTGGCTGTATTTTTTGTTATAAACTGGCAAGCGCTCGGAGAACAGCCAGCGGAGAGTACGTGACATCCAACGCAATCGTGACGTATTTCGTCTCGGGATGAGCAAAGCTACGGCGAGGCTGACGTCGAGAGAATGGCCTAGTCGTTCCAGACACCGAAGCGGCTGCTTTTGTCGGCATTTTGAGTGACGGGTTAATCTTCTATACTCTTGTAGGGGGACAATAGTGACTTCTGGGACACACAAAAGGGATTCTCGGCAAAAGGGGAATTCCTCCTTCCCCTCTTCTCTCGTCGTGGCCGGAGGCGAGACATTTACCGTCACTACCTGCCAAGGTTCCTAGACGGGCATTACAAATGAGGCGTTAGCGGCATCCACCAGGTGGTTTCTGCTAATCGTTTAATTCGTTTTAGAATTCTTTTTGAGCGCAGCTCTTAGGCGCCCGTTTCCGGCTTGAGCGGCGTCGGCGTCGCCGTCGGCGTCGGCGTCGGCGTAACCGCGCGGTGCATGATGGGTAAATTTCCCCGCTAAATTTAGCGGAAAATTTTCCCCGCTAAATCTAGCGGAATATTTTCCCCGCTAAATCTAGCGGAAAATTTTCCCCGCTAAATCTAGCGGAAAATTTTCCCCGCTAAATCTAGCAGAAAATTTTCCCCGCTAAATTTAGCGGAAAATTTTCCCCGCTAAATTTAGCGGAATATTTTCCCAGCTAAATCTAACGGAAAATTTTCCCCGCTAAATCTAGCGGAAAATATTCCCCGCTAAATTTAGCGGAAAATTTTTCCCGCTAAATCTAGCGGAAAATTTTCCCCGCTAAATCTAGCGAAAAATTTTCCCGGCTAAATCTAGCGGAAAACTTTCCCCGCTAAATCTAGCGGAAAATTTTCCCCGCTAAATTTAGCGGAAAATGTTCCCCGCTAAATCTAGCTGAAAATTTTCCCCGCTAAATTTAGCGGAAAATTTTCCCCGCTAAATCTAGCGGAAAATTTTCCCCGCTAAATCTAGCGGAAAATTTTCCCCGCTAAATCTAGCAGAAAATGTTCCCCGCTAAATTTAGCGGAATATTTTCACCCCCCCCCCCCCTCGAGGTCACGTGACCCCCAGGCCCCGTGACCCCCCCCCCCCCCCCCCGAGGTCACGTGAGCCCCCTTTTCACGTGACCCCCCCTCCCCCCCGTGCCTTCCCCTCCTCCTCAAGAGCTGCGCTCTAACCCGGCGTTACAGGGAGTTGTAAACGGCTTTAATTTTTTTCTTGACTTTTTTAGAGGGATACTGAACCGAAATTTGGATTTCGCAAAGTAAGGCCGCAGAAGTGTTGAACCGGACGCTACGAACTCCAAAACATCACTCGTCCATCGATATCTCAAACGGATGGCCGTACTTTTGGAAAAGAAGGGCGCGATCAAGCGAGTTCTTTGACGTCACTGCCCTCCGGGAGAATTTGAGAATGAGGAGAAGCGGCCTCGCTTCTCTCCTCCTCGCTTCGGTTCACCATCTTGACGGGACGTAGCGAGGAGGAGAGAGAATGGGAATCGTGACGTGCCTTGTTTCGTCGGCCTCGTCGGCCGGGTTCAATCGCGCACTTCTTTTCCGAAAAATACGGCGATCCGTTAGATATATCGCCGTATGAGTGATATTTTTTTGTTTTGTAGCTTCTCGCCTATCCGCCCGGCCTTGTTTAGTGAGCTCGAAATTTCGGTTCAGTATCCCTTTAACAAGATATTGGTGTGTTCGATGTGATACTGCTCCTTTGAACACATATAAACCAAAAAATGAGCGCCGAAATTTCGTTGTAGCGGGAGGATTGCGGTTGTGAGTCCTCTAAATTTCCCACTGACTGAGTTCAGCAATGACACGACATCACACACGTCGAGTGCGTGATATGACCCCATTGTAGTGCCGAATAACTAGGTATTGAAATAGTAATACCCAAGCTTGACTACTGTCACTGGACTTAGGAAACGCAATGATTGGATGGTCCCGAGCACCTTACACTCCTAGAAAAAGGGGGTGTAGACGTTACACCCCTCGTCCCATACATAACACCCCAAGAACTACAATTCGACGTTCCGTCAAGTGACGTCGCACCGACTATACCAACTTTCACGAGCCGCTTGATAGTCGAGTGACACAGCTTATTAAGATAGCTTATGGACGTCATTAAATACTACATAAAAACTCTCAAGATTATGTTCGCCCTGCTGCAGAGCCTCAGTGCGTTTTTTTTCCTCTCCAGACTTTGACACCTATACACTAGTTCTTTAGTAAGTTATATCTCACAGCTATCAAGCCGCTCGTAATAGTTTGTCTCGCCAGTTTGACGTCAGCACATTGAACGTCGAAATGTAGTTTTGGGGTGGTATATAAGAGAGAAGGGGTGTAAGTACTGCACCCCTCAGCTCTGAGAGTGCATTATCGCTCCGCAGCCAATAAAACCGCAGGATCAACCAATAACAACGCCAAGAAACCAATCACAAAGCAAGGAGTGTGAACACTATAAGCCAAGTTCTGCGCTTCTGAAGCTGCCAGCGACTCTATAGGCCGTTATGGGATCGTCGAATCGCCTCGCTTCCAATCCCAAACCCTTCGCTTTAAATGAGACCGACACGAACATAAGTGGGTGCACACACAGATACACACAGAGAGACAAAAGAGAAATGAAGGGCACCCTTTTGAAGAGTATGATTGGTTCAATCAGACTTATGGACGGACTCGCACACACGCAACACACACCCACATAAAACCTCTAACGCGGTGCGATCCCTGATTCCCGATTCCCGGACCAGTGTATATTACGGATCTTGGACATAAAGGCAGTTCATGTCGACTTTGCGCATACACTCTTAGTCCGGTAACGGTTAATGAAACGGCTACAGCCTATTTAGGCGTGACATACAGTGGATTTCGGCATGACAAGAGAGTGACCCTGAAATGTAGCCATGACAGTCCAGCGTTTCCACGTCATACTAGACCGCTTAGGCGTTACAACATCATTTATAGCCGTGACATTAAGAGCTCCTCACATCATTGGCGTTACAACCTCTTTGTCACGCTGATAATGTAACGCCGATAGAACGAGTAACGGCTAAATTCAGAGCACAAAAATAATAAACGTACAATTTCAAAGTTCGGGTCTCGCCGGAGGCAGCGTGCGTTGGCAGTGCTACGAGCCAAACAAACCGACAAAGCGCCGGCCCCGGGGCCCGAGCACGGTTGACCTTGAAGGTCTGGCGCGAGAGCGCTCGGTTTAACGACGGCTAACATGACGGAACCTCTTAAGAGGGACCTCTCAATTATACTTTTTCAGGGGGAAGGAGGGGGCGGAGGAGTCGGCGACTCGGCGATTTTTGGACTAACCCACGGCTTCTTTTTTCGCCACGAGAAGGCGCGCCACGGAGTGTCGGACTCGAATTCGCTGCCTCGCCATTGTCTTTGTCTCCGAACTTACGGACCGGAGGGAAGAATTACGCTGCGTTGTTCCCGTTCGCAGACATTCGTGGCGTAGTGCGCGGCCATTGTCGCCATGAAGGTTGTGACTGTCAGGAGTTTATGAGAGAGACAGGTGGCCCGGGCCCAGTGGAAGTGGGAACGTTGCATCTCCGTTCGGCTGGTGCTTATACTGTGGTCACGCGCCTGCAAGCCTTGGGCGTCTTGAGTTTTTAGGTGAGCGTTTGGCTGTTTTTAAAATTTACAAATTGTGCTTAAACCCGCCGAAAACTTTGAACCTCGCTGGATTAATTTGACGCTCCACAACATCCTTCAGAAACTCCACCTTCTTCAGAGATAGAGCGTCGTTTCCTGTTTGCATTCTGTTCACCCTTAAAAACAAAAGGCTTAAGCATCTCATAAATATAAAGAACAAAATTGCCGTGATGTACCCCGTGAGATTGGAGCTTTTTTTTTTTCTTTTTTTTTAAACGTCCGCAATAAACTGTTGAAACTCAGTTATTCTCGTTTTCGATTCTTGTTAGTTTATTTCGAGTTGACATACGATTTTTGGATATAGTATCTTATTTGTGCTCCGACCACCATAAAAACAACAACAACAAGCAATTGCAAGAGACTGTGATGTCTTTTTGCTCAAGAAGCGCAAAGCACGCGGGGATAATACTTAGTCATTTGAACCTTTGCAGTTCGCATTTCGGGTTCGAAGGCGTTTACCGACATTATCATTTTTGAACAGATTAGACATCGAATGCCGCCGTCTTGCTTTTTAGAAGAGGTATATACGCACAACGGTATTTTTGATTGTAACACCAATTTTCATTGCGACCATTTGGCTATTAGCCGTTGCGAGGGGTCACATTTTTTACGTGAATTTAAGCCTAAAAGTGTCAGCCGCCTTTAACGCCTAGCGGCGTCACAAAAGTGACTCCAATATGTAACGCCGCGAGTAGCCGTTAAAAAAGTGGCACCTTTTCACGGCAAAATGGCCGTTACCGAACTAAAATTGTAACGCCTATACGGCGCCGCAGAAGTCACGTCAATATCGCCGTGACTTTTGTAACGCCAATATCGGCGTGACATGTAACGCCGCGAGTAGCCGTTAAAAAAGAGGCACTTTTTCACGCCAAAATAGCCGTTACCGGACTAAGAGTGTAGGCAGCTGCACCTCTCGTGTAAGCACCGAGTTAGCATTGTGTCGTTCGGAAAGCTTGCCCGGTCGGCCTATGATTGTCCCCGGGACGCGGAAAACCGGCCGCCCGGAATAATGCGGCCTGAACGTCCTGGCATAAATCACTCTCGTCGTACGGCTACCTCATTAGAGGAGTCGAATGTTCCCGGGGTCCTTCGCTGACCGTTTTAATCCACGCGTACCATGCACGCCGCATGGGAGATTGGGATGTTGATGCGGGGACTTGGATTGCAGCTCTTGACAGATTAGTTGAGAGCCGCCATTATGGTACCTTCCTTTTGTTATAATCATGGACAAGAGGTGTTCCTGGTTCTCACTTTAGTCCCTGACAGCTCAAGAAATGCAGGGACTGGCACTCAGCATCTTATTATTGGTCCTCGGCCAATGAGTTTGTAGCATTAACTGCAAAACAAGAAACGTGAACATATAAAGTCAAACCCTGTGTTTCTTAAGACCTGCTCACACATACATCGGAGCAGTGAGTTAGCGCTACGTGAGCGCTCCAAAGAGCGCTCATGTGGCGCTTCCTAGCGCGTGACTTAGTTTTAATATAGCGCGCGATTAGTGCTTTTGTAGCGCCTTGCTAGCGCTTTATAGTAGCGTCTTATTAGCACTTCAGTAGCGCCTTGTCAGCGCTTTTTGTACGGCGGTTATTGCTGCGGATTAGCGTGTGCACTGCGGTTCCGGTTCCTGTGGTTGGGTGTGCGTCAACAGTACCATGGCGGACATGTGGGACGCTGAAATAGACACGGGACAAATGCTCTTACATACGCAATTAGTGCATATGTGTGTGGACGACTTAACACCCGGAAGAACCTTCTGGGTGCGCGAAATCTATCACCACCAAGATACCAACGGCTCTCCGGCGAACCTTGTTCCCAGGCTGAGGGGCCGAGACACAGAGCTCTTTCGAAGGTGATTATTTTTGAACTGCGTGTCTTTGAAACCAGGGTCACGCATATCGAATAGAAAGCGATGAGGTCGTACCCAATCAATTAGTCGCTCAGAGTCGATGACTCTGAATCGTCTGCCCGACCCTTTGCTTGGAGAGCGGCTCTTTTTCTTCCTCTTTTTGATGCCAAAGGAAAAACAACAACGACGGAATCGCCGTGCACGCTCTGTTCCACAGCAGCAAGCACGGCACAAGGAGCGTGAGAACGCTTACACTGCGCTGCTGAACCGCTAACCGAGAGCGCCTACTGAAGCGCTTCTGAAGCGCTAACTGAGCACATACTGGAGCGCTTCTGAAGCGCTAACCGAGCGCTACGTCACGCGCAAGTCGGTGCCACATGAGCGCTGCTGCCAGTGCTCATGAAGCGCTAACTGAGCGCTCCGCTGTATGTGAGAACCGGCCATTAATCTGTTACTAACTATAGATACGGGAAAATCTTAGAGGCAACGCACTTGAATTATTATAACAGCGATATCTGCATTAAAAGTTGCCAAGAAGGTTTAATGAAAGCATTTGGCAAGTTAAGCAGGCTAGACTTCGCTTGTGGCAAGAGAATGTGGATTATGGCATTTTTCTTCGTATTATTTTACTATCTTGCGGGATGCAAACGTTTTGACATTAATAATTTTTTACACATGCTTACGTTATATACGAGGGGCGTTCATAAAGTTCGTGTTATCGGCACAAAAAATTAAAGAAAACGGAACAAAACAGGCATCAACATGAGCGCGCATTCCTCTAGTTTCCGCACAGTATAAAGATCGCATGCTATAGTAGCTCGGAACGGCACTAGGGAGACGAAACAAAAATGGCACCGCCGGTCGGTGCCAAGCACATGCAGTGATCCGTTTTTTTCATTTGAAGGGAAGCAATGCCAAGGATATTCATTCCAATCTGGGAGCGTTGTTCGGGGACAACGTCTCAGTTTACGACACTTTTGGTTAAATGGCACAGACGCTTCTAGTGTGGCCAAATAAGAGGAAAGCATTTCAAGGATGGCGACCAAGGGATTGCTGAAGTGGAGCAATTCCTGAACACTCAAGACGAGGAGTTCTTTAACAATGGCCTCCAACATGTATATATATATATATATATATATATATATATATATATTGCAGAATAGTTATGAATATTTGCATAGTGCAAACGACCGAAGTTTCGCGAATACCTCATATTAGAGTACATCAGGACCTGAAAAATATTTCCCGAAAAATTGCTCAAGCGATGGTAATAAATCCATAACTATCTCCAATGGTAATAAATACACAACGCAGAATTCACAATCTCAATATTTTGTACCCGTCGTATATCCTCGTATACACTCTAAGAAAAAAAGAGTGTAGTCGGTTGTATCATGCGCACATGCACCCTTTTTTTGAAAGATGCACCCTCCGTTGCCCAGTCAGTGTACTTGTACACCGAAATTGACCATTCTCCTCTCCCTTAAAATCTCTAGGTGTATCAGTGCACCGCCACGCTAGCCACGCACCCCGATCACCTTGTGCTTGGATTCCCCCTTGGGGGTCACTTTTTGGGTCGGGCATGGGTTGCCAAAGGCATGGTAGCGCTTTTTAGACGAGGACAAAAGAATATTGGTCTTGGGTTGCCTTTGGCAACCCAAGACCAATACCAACTAGCCTAGCATTCAGCATTGATGGGTCGGGCAGTTTCTCAGAAAGTATGGAGCTGTCCTGTTCACTCGGTCTTGACAGTAGAGTGGACGCTATGCTTGTTTTAGGCCAACCGGGTCTCCGGGTAGGATCGCGTGACTACAGTCTCCAAGTTAGAGATAAGGCAGAGCACGGCACCTGCCTGAAGGCAAAGGCCATGGGTAGCATCCACTGCACTTCTTCCTCCTTAGATTTAATCCTCAACTCAAATGCGAATTGTGAAATCACGTCGCCGTGACATTCTTGGGCACCGGTGCGATGACTCCTAGCTTCCACTGTGCTTTTTAGGCACACCATAGAACTTGTCATTCCCCAGTGACGATAAGTTCCGTGAGGGCACTCATTGGCCACGAACGCAAACCCGAATATTCGTCGACGGATTTATTGTTGACGAGCACATACGTCCGAGTGACGCAGTTCTCGTGTCCAATGCGTGAGCTTTGCTCCGCTGACGTCAGGTTGGCACCGCTGACGCGCTTTTGGAACCGCGGATGTATCATAGTGAAAAGGCGGAAAACTTTCGAAAGGAAGAAGGTTCAAAATAGTCCGCTATATTTTCAAATGTTCGTACCGAAAAGCTGGCTGTTGACTTTCTACCCTCTTTTTTTGCCAACTAAACGATATGCAATTAGTAAAGTCCCAATTTAAAATCATTTATCCCAGCCCAAAATTCGTTTCATGGCCCCTTTAACTTTGGGTCGAATTTTCAAGGGGATATAAGGGACAAATGCTCTCGTTGAGTTCATTGTTGGGATAACCCTGAAGATAAGCCTTTGCGAGGACAGCCTCTTTTGGCCTTGAAGGAGCTGCTATTTTCGTGTACTCCTCTCTTTTCTTTCTCTCCCTAAGCTGAAAGCGTCGAAGAAGCTGCGCAGTCGCCGGACCAATAAACCGGAGGCTTTTTTTATCCCTTTACTCCGCTGCCTGGGCGCGAGTAATGGCAGGAGCGTGATCATGTGGTAAAGGTTTCGCGGATGACGAGGTAGCTCTTTCCGATCCCGGAATGTCTGATTCCCGGCCCCTGTTGGTAAAGATACACCCCGTTGGTGCGTGTATCTTTACTCCCAAAACATTGCGTGGGTGTAGAGAAGGGAATACGTGTACACCTTAAATTGGGGTGTACCTGCACACTGAAGCCACAGAGAGGGTGTAAGAAAGGAGTAGTGGCACACCCCAATATGGGGTGTATCTGTGCACCCCCGAATGCTGAAGGTGTCTAAAAGGGTGCAAATATCCACCCTAAAAATGGTGTATGTATGCACCTCGTCTTGAGGTGTACATGTACACCTTTATGGGTGTAGTATATGTGGCAGTACTTACACCCCCTGTGGGTGTACCCACTACACCCTCTTTTTATGGAGTGTAGCCGAAACTCGAACTTAGCGAAAACGCAAAAAAGATCGAGTATAAGTTGCAATGTGGCAAGAAATCGTCATTTGACAACAAGAGAGATGAGCTGAAAAAGATAACGAAATATGTAATCTTTCAATAAAAAGCAGGAGGAACTCGAGATCAACAAAGCTTGCATTGTCAAATATAATTCCATGCCATCCGCGTTTCTCTCCGTGAAGAGGCGCCACGCGAGAGTTCGCCCAGTGCCACGCCAGACCCAAGAAGAGCAATGCTATAGAACAACTCAACTCACTGACGTCACACCACTTCGGTGGCGCTGCTGTCGGTACTGCGCATGCGTAGGCGCTTCACTCCTCCCGAATTCGGTTTCTGCGCAAGCGCAGTGCCCACGCCTGGTGTGGGCAAAGCGGGCCTGTTTGTAAACACGGTGTTGGTGTATGATTTGTTCAGCGATGATACAACACATACAAAAATATGAGGGACACCACGGCGGTGCGCTTTTGAGGCAATCTGGTTGGTTCCTGTCAGCTCGTAGCGTCGGCGGCCTCTGGACTTAAAAAGGTCATGAAAGGATATCGGGTTGGAATGTTTATGACTTTGCATAGACATACTGGTCTTAGTATGGCCCGAGTATTCTCGCACAGACAGCCACTGATTCGTAAGCTTGTTTGTCGCGGTGAAATTCCGAGGACAAAAGACGACTACTTCTTTCAGACTTTCTTTCGAAAAGCTTGATGACGGACTTGTGGGATCGAAACCACCCCCGTGACGACAGTCGGGCGCGGCTCATGCATTCGACGCGAAAACTGCGTGAGCACTGTACTTCGGCTCGTAACAGTCAATGCCTCGGCGGACATTCGGGTAGTAGCTCGTGTCCAACTACTGCGGTGATGAGAATAGCCGAACTCCAACAATTCCAGGAGCTCAGCACGCGTTTTCTACTTTGTCAACCCCAGTGCGTGGGTATAAGTAAGTTTGGCAGCAGAGGATAGGAACCAGGCCACGTGGCCCATTTTTCTGGCTCCTAGTTGAGGGGATGAACGATGCTCATATTTCTCAAATTATTTTGGCGAGCGCCATTAACTAGAAATAAAAGCTAAGGCAAGTCTATTCAGTTATTAACGTTAGGAAGGGAGTAATTCTAAGTATATTTAACGAAAGTAAAAAAAAATCGTCTCAAGGTTACTTTAAAGGGGCCCTGCAACGATATTTTCTTGGAATGTGTTTCACTTTGTATGAGCTTACTGGCACTAGTGGGACCCAAGTATACTCGCACGCAACTCCACCGACCAAGAAATCTCTTTGTTGTGGTGTAATTTCAAGGACAAAAGCGAGCGTTGTCTTTCTTCCGCAAACCTTTATGACATAGCTGGGGGATCGCAGTACACCCAGTGACGATATTTGAATGCGGCTCATAAACCGGACCCGAGCATTGCGTGAGCCCTCGACTTGGGCACGTGATAATCAATAGCTTGACAAGCATTCGTGTAGTGGCCCGTGTCCAATCGCTTCTATGACGACAATAGCCAACCATAACAATATTTCGAACTCGCCGCGTGGCTTGTGCTTTGTCAACCCCAGCACGTGGCTATGATCAACATTGGCGGCATATAATCGGCTCCATATGACGTGGCCACTTGTCTGGCTGCGAGTTGAGCGGATGAACACTTCTCGTTTTTCTTTATGTTTTTTTGTGACTTCTATACATAACTTGCATGTGACGTCACTCACGGCCCTGTCAGTATTTTATGCGTCGCGAGCGTTCGGTTAGCCGAGTTAGCTGCACACCACAGAAGTTGTAGTTCGAAGAAACCAGTAAGTAGAAATTGCTGCCAGTACTCAACAGTCTCGACACTTGCAAGCTATGTATTGCGTGTGGTGAAAAACTAACGCGTGTTTCATAGGTCATTAAGGCCAGATGTTCGTTCTAAGCATTATTGCCGGAAAGCAAAATAATCGTTGCATCAGCCCTTTAAGGTAAAACGAAGTATATACGTTTTTTTCGAAATCTTATCATCGCATTCTTTAATTAAAATTCTCTCCCCCTCCGCTTCAGAATGGTGACCGATTCAAGAAAAACATTCGTTAAAAAAAATGCAAGAAAGGGCTGATGACGTTTTTGGAAAAAACTGCTCAATATACAGTGCGTGTTTAATCTATCAAACTGGTGTACGGAAAACCATTCAGAGGCAACGTCATAAAACCGAAAAGAGGAACCCCTTCGACTTTAGAAGCAAAAATATATAAAGCTTAACGCACATTTGGTTGTCAGATTATTGAACGAAACTGGTACAACCTGAAACACAAAGGCTGCAAAGCGAAACTTGAAAGGCACCAAACTGCGCCCATTTTAGTACCTTCTTTCATATGGTGTTCAACTCAACTTTCGAAATTTTTCTTACGAATGGTGTCTACATTCGAACCTGTCGACATTCCGAGTTGCGCAAAATTAAATCTGCAGCTTTTTTTGGGGGGAAAATATGTCTAACGAAAGGCCAACGAGACCAGAATCAATTGCAAGGCCCACCAAGCATTCTGAAAGTGTCAAAGGTAACAGCTGCGACAAGCATTTTGGGGTTGGTCAACCCACGTTGAAAATAACAGCCGGTGCCGTAAACTTTCCTTTTTGATGAGAAGGGAAAAAGGAGGCCGTATTTTTAGCACAGCCCAAGAGTTTCGCCAGATAGGATTTGTAGTAAACTACATTTTTCATGTCGCATGAAATGAACAAATGATGGATGTCAGCGTCCTCCCTTAACCAACATTGTTCGTGTCTGCGCGTACACACAGGCAATTTTTATGATTTGATTAGTATGCCTATTGAGAGCCTTGTCATAAAAATATGGGGCACGACGCTCGACCTTTCATACTAAACTGTCAATCGAAAGCTTGTTAGTTCTGCAAGCTTATACGAGACGAATGATTTTAATTCTAACAATTATTAAAAACTGGTAAGTCAAACAAATTCAAATAACATATTTAATAAGAAAAATATTTTCACGCTTTCTCTCTATGGCCCGCGTACTAATAGAGTATGTTGTGTTTTTTCTTTTTTGTTTTTTTACCTGTGTTTAGTTTTGATGCGTGAGTTATGTAATAAAGCTTTCACGCCCAGGGGCCAGCGGAAGGTTATATCGTGAGCCTTATCTCAAAAGGCCATATTGCTTCAAGAATATTTGAAAACTACCTTAAGAACCTGACCACGTATGTTTCAAGGCTAGGATGGGCCAGGTCGGCAAGACTCATCCCATACTGTTGGAGACTAAATTTTATCTGGCTTATCCCATTACTCGTTGTGAAAATGCTCAAACTACCTCGTCGGAGGTCCCACCATCCCAAAATGCGGCCCATCGTAAGTCCTCGTACGCTGCCGCAGCACAAAATGCCTTGCTAAACAAAGGACACACACACACATACACACACACATAAAAAATACCCAACTCAAACTGAAGGATAAACAAAATTTAAACTTATAAACCGTCCGTCCGGTTTCGATTACGTTGTACAGCGATTCTCTGGAGTCGCTTCACAGCCCTCACTGATTCCTCAATCGCTGCCTTTACGACACCATTTTGTGGAACACGTCATTACAAAAAAACAAAAACAAAAAAGACAAACAAAAAAAATGTGCCTTCCAGAACACATAGACTTCAAACTTCGATTGGATGCCCACGACACGGCGCTGCGCAATTCAAGATCTACACCCCACCTGTTCTCGTCCCTTCTCTCACTATTATTTTTCTCTATCTTTCTCTTCTTTCCCCATTTTCCTCCCCCTCCCCCTCCTTCCCCACCTCCCTCTTTTCTTTTTTTGCCTCCCGTATACCCAATGCTGAGAAATGGCGCGTCGTGATGTGAATAATTCAGCGTCAGCACTGTTGCCGTCGAAGCCGCGGCGACGAAACTATTCCCTCTCCCACACTCCGTTTCGCTTTAAGATGGACCGCAACGGACGCAACGAGCCATCCCAGCCAATCAAGGCCTGCGAAACTTGTCACGTGACTACGCGTCCCCTATGCGTCGCCGCACCCCCCGCCCGATGGTCACGCGACACTCACACGACTTTCGACTGGCTTCGATGGCTCGTTGTAGCGTCCTGGGCGGTCTATCATCATGCAAAACAAGGTGTACACAGAACCGGAACAACGGTCGTAAAACGAACGCTCGAGGCGCCATGCTTTAATGATTTTAATATGACATGGCGTGCGGACGCCGTTGTTCCCGTGAACACCCCCATCCCTTCCCCCTTTTCTCTTCTTCTTCCCCTTCTTTTGCTACAATGCAATTTTTGTCTGTATATATATATATATATATATATATATGTATATACTCTGTGTGCAAAAAGAAAGCATCTAAAGGAACAATTGATACCCCACTTTCCCACGCGTTAATATTTAGAAACGTTTCGAGCGTTAGGGAAAGATTAGGAGGCTATTGCAGGTCGCTGACTCTGCCTTCTTTATTCCGTCTCTCACTACTTCCCGAGCACCCGCTCTGCCTGTCGTTTGTTTACTTAAGAATGGAAATTGCCTGGCCGATACTCTGACTTTCAGTTTGGGCCGGCTTTTTCTGCTGCGATTAGGCCCGTAATAAACATTTCTTTCGCACCGCCCGAAATGACTGGGAAATGGAAGCTGACCACGAGGATCCTGATGAAACTTCTTGACCGACATGCGTTCACGTCGTGACGCGTAATCCACGAGATCGGAGCGAATGCGGTTTGCGGACATGTACGGCGAATAAGACGATAAAGTGGTTTGCCTATGTGTACTGACAACTTAATTTGCTTCATCGGGGAGTAGCATTGGCTGGTGTCAAACTTAGTGGGAAACGGAGAAGAACATTGCTTGATAAAGAGGGCCGAGGTTGCGGGACTTAAATATTTGTTCAAAATACTCAATGGTCAACCCTTCATGAATAAAAAAGCAAGGTTAATTCGAATGTTGAAAAGAACTACAAGAAGATACCGCGGTGGGTGTACCAAAATCGATGGATTGAGGTGATAAGTAGCTTGTGATTCAGTAAGTCTAATCTTATACCGAAAAATATAAACGTCCGTTTTAAAACCATCAGAAAAATCTGTTTTCGGTATGCGAAGAAATCGGAAAAGTAACGGTCAATTGTTTTTCATCTCAAGTAATCAAGTAATCTATTTGAATACATTTTAATCGAGAGTTACTGCAATTGTAACCGATTACGTTCTCGAGTAACGTCTACGCTGTGACATTCAGCATGGTGAAACATAGTTCTCTGTGCCTCAGCGCAGACTGTCGTTTCTTAGATCTAAACAAATAATACGCCTAGCCATTCACCACGCTCCCTCCATAATTTGCAGCGATTGGCCCTACAAAGAGTTCTGCGGGAATGCTTATGCTCCAGATTCCTTAGGGTGTATGGAGTCATTGGAAAGGTACACGTTTCCAAAAGTAAGCACGAACAAAATTCGGGCTTTGACTGGCAGAAGGACGTCCGCGTACCATGGAGAAGTTCTGGGCGTTGGGCCTTCGCCTGGGGTCCACCTGTAGAAGCCCCTGCAGCGGTTCCTGAAGGTGGTGCGGCACTCGGTCCAGCATGTTATGCAGGCTGCCCTCAAGCTGAATGAACATGCAAGGAGAAAACAAAATACTTTTTTTTTTTTAATTTGCTGCAGCACGCTTGTTCTAATACGAGGACGAAAGAGGGACATTATTTATATGTCTCTTATGTCCCTCGTTAGTGGTTATATTTATACTTCACTTCACCTGAAGTCACGACATAACCGACGCTACAAAGTGACGGGACCAGTCAAACAGCGTCAAGAGCGCAAGTCACTGGGCCTTCTATGCACATGATGGGTACAGCTTTGAACCAAAACACATGACGAACACAATGTTGCTGCTCTTTTGAGGCTGTGTGATTTGTCCCAACAGACGGTAGCGTCGGCTGCCACCGGGAATAAGAAGAAATGAAGTAGACATCAAGATGCTCATCCGTACAAATCGCACTTTATTGTATGTGGTTCATTTCAAGACCGAGTTGTCACTTCTACATTGCTGAAAAAAAAATACAAAAAAAAACACAAGCACGGACAAGACAACATATCTTACATTCAGACTACAAACATGTGGAAAGTTTGTATTGGCATTGCTTGGCTTTCCCATTTCCAAAGTCCTGCCAAACGAACGAAGAGAAGATCCTAAACATAAGAAATTCTAGGAATTATAAAACATGAAATATATATCGATAACCGCACAAATAGACTCCGCTACCATGTAAGGTACTCTAACAATCTTAAAGACCCATATATTCGAAGAGGCAGTTGCGTGTTGCTGCGCAGAATGCGCTTTGGCTAGACCCGATTGATTTGAACGAGGAAATTAAGGAAGCTTTATTTTATTATCTCTCCAAAAGTGAAGCGCCTCTGGCCAACGTGTGCTTAGCAGCTCCGCATGACCTGCATTGGCGAATGAATCCCTCGTATTATGAGAGACGATACATCCGTATAAAAATAATATTAATTGCTCAATAAAAAGAAATGAAATGAAACTGAACCCCTATCAAACTGAATTAGCCATTTTTAGCATGGCGTTCTTTTGTCATGAGGTGGGTTGCTGATATGACAATTCTATTTTCTGCGATAAGAAGACTGGGGACATTTATATGTTTTGCATGATAACCAACGTGCTTTCATATCGTGGTAAGTGAAGCGTGCTCTTTCAGCTGAGTACAAGGTGATATTCCGAAGCTCTTCCTTGAAATTGATCTTCACTTTACTTACCGAAATAGTGTACAAGAACGAAGATATATTTGAATCTTAATATTATACGGTTTTGATACATATAAAAGAATGAAAAAACGAGGCAATTAGGAGGGAAGTATACCTTTTTTTTTAAATATATTCGAAATGGAGGTTTTGGATGTTCGCCTCCTTGATTTTCATGCCAGAGGGTTATTTCCAATTTGATTGTGCTTCGGCCGCTAATTACCCTTAGGTTAAGCGCACACAGTATAGTTTTTTTTATGTCGCGTTTTGGAAAGCAGTCAACGTTTTTTTGCGTTAAAGCTGATTACAATCGCTATAAGTAAAAACTAGCAATTGCAAGATTTGTTCTTTAACACGTAATACAAACATTATTGTTTAATTTTATTGGCCATCTGATCGTGGCGGTCATTTCTCCATCGAACGTTTGCCGTACCCGAGAAGCTAGCAGAGGAGAATTTTTTAATAATCAATTCCTTTCCCCAATTTTCTTAAAGGGGTACGGACAGGAAATTTTAGAGATCATCCTATTTCTTAGGTTTATACCGTGTCGCCTCAGCACCTGAGAAACATGAGTCTTTCGTTTGTGAATGCAAAAAAAAAAAGATTTTAAAACAAATAAAACAATTTTCCCGCTTGCACCTGGTAATTGGGGGGGTCGAAGTTTTGTTGGGGGATTGTAACGTGTTGCTCCTCCCGCAGTGGCGCCACCCACAGAAGTACACAGTACTCATATAGATACCATAGCCGTGATCGCAATGACGCAATCGCGCTGGTTCGCGCGGCGCGCGATTGTTTTGGTACCACCGAATTGTTTCTGTGTTTAATCATCACGTCTGCCTGCAGAATACTGCGCTATTGCGCGGCAGAGGGTGCCGGCAACAGCGTGCTGGGATGCAAGACTCCGACTTACAAGTTTCCGAACGATGAGAAATTCCGAAGCGTGTGGATGCGTCTCGCGCGTCCGTGTTCTCTCGGGCACCGGTGAAACCCGATCGCCTTTACGGTGACCATTTTCGCGATGAGGAATATGAAAAAGACACACTGTCCTCCTGGAGTCTGGGTCTTCCTATAAAGAATATTCTGTTGCTACCAGGGGTTGTTCCGAGTATTTTTTTTTTTTGTTTCAAGAAAATAAAAGCAGAAAAGTTCAGTGAACCGCACCAAGAACGAAGCAAACTGCGAACTGAGCAGGCTGTTAATAAAACACCGCCAAGTTGCTCAATCATTATTAAATGCAAGCCATTTCTTGGCGATCCCGACCAACTTCAGATTTTGTCGGGCGGACGGTCGGTCTGTTGGATGGTTCGTACGGTTCTAGCGCGAATCGCCAGTCTCTCACCATGTGCGGGAATGACTACTCGCCCTCGCTAACATCTTCCGAGTCCCCTTGGTAGCCGAAATCCTCGTCCTCTCCAGCTCATAGATCATGGCGGAACGCACCGCGGGCTCGAAATAAATACGTCTCGACGGTCGTCGTGCGGCTGTGCAGCTGTGCAGTCTTCCGCCACTCAAAAACGCGAGATTGTAACACGCAAAAGCCAACGCGTGGCGGCGCTTATAATCCCGCTAGCATCTGTCTGTGCTTAGGAGCCTCACGTTACGACTGCGACGGAGTTCCCATGACGCATCGCACGCCTCGATTGCCGATTTCGAAGCGCTCGCTAGGATCGGACGCTTGAAACGAAAAATATAGCTATCCGCTCAAAATACGGAAATGCGATTGCCATTTACAAATTTCATGGGTCATATTTCACCCATTTCGGAAAGGTTTCCGTATATTTTGATTTTCGTGCATGTACCCCTTTAGTCTATGTTAAGCAAAACTAAATACATTAATTTATTCAGGGACCCGCAGAGCGTAAATAATTGACGAAACAAAGCCTTATTGCAGTTTCCCCGAGGGCTTGACCCATCATCCAAGTGGAAAGCAAAAATGAAACAAAACTTGTGTGTATTTCAGACAGAGGGAAGTTAGACTACCCCAATGGGTGTCTGGTGCATCCACTGTAGATCAGATATTTAGCCAGTGCAGTATCACAACCAGCCTCGGGCCTTTAATGTGCATCACATGACTGCATGCTAATACAATGTTGATCCATTTCAAAACGGTGAGGGGTGGGGATTGAACAGACAACGCTTAGGTTCTGCAGCGCGAGATTGATCTTCACGTGATTCGGGCTGTTGTGTATTAGCACACTCGGCCATCAATGCCCCCGAGAAAACAGACACTGACAGAACATTATTGAGCCCACGCGACGTTGAAACAGTGCCGCAACATGAACGCACGTACTCCAGGAAAAAATGAAGAAAAAAGAAGATATAGTGGGCGAAGATCAAACATCCTCACCACTTCAAGCTGCTTGTTGTAGGTGGTGGTGGAGAGGTTTCCTTCGATGATGGAACGCCCGCCGTTGAAGAGCGAGCAGACGATGAGACCCAGGGAGAACATGTCTGAGAGCGGGGAACAGGAAGAAGCCGCCTGCACTTCTGGGGCCGTGTAGTCTAGGTCCGGCTGGCCCATCTTGGGCAGCTTGGACGTGAACGGCTGACAGCTCACGGGGCTCTGAAAGAGAGCGGTCATCTTACCGTGGACACTAGTACTATTGATCACCCCACCATTGCCAATCCTACTAGTGCCAACTGTACCATTGGTGACTGTATCGTTGCCCATAGTACCAATGTAGATGCTACTATTGCAAATGAAGCCATTCCCGATGGTACTGTTGCCGATGATCCCATTGTAAATGGTACCACTGACGATGGTACCATTGCAAATGTTACCATTGCCGATGTTACCATTGCCGATGGTGTCATTGTCAATGACGCCATTGCTGGTGGTAATATTTCTATTGATACCGTCGCCGCGAGTGAGGTAGACGAATGTATGTTGGTCAATTATACCTCTGGCAATAGTGCCATTGACAATGGGAACATGTACGATCAGTCATTTTAAATTGTACCTTTGGTGATTTTAGTATAGGTGAAAATAAAGTTCCTGACAGTATTATTTCCGACAGCTATATTGTTAATCGCATTGTTGACAACCTAGCCTATGCGTTTCGTAGTACAGGCGATCGAAGCGCCTCCCAAGTAGATTGTGTATTGATCGTCGCAGCTTTTTAAATTGTACTATTGGTGACCATACTATTAGCGAACCTACCATTAATAACTACGAATTTATGAGCGTTTCCATCGCAACATTAGATGTACAAGCATTGTTTAAAATGTAGCCTGTGCATTGTTAAAATTGTATATATCAGTTTTAACTAACAAACTGAACTTTTAGCGTGCTACGGCTCAGAAAATCTAACGAACCATTGCTCTTAGCTTACAATTATTATTTCTGCTTTGAAGGAAAACAGACAACAGAAATTACGCCCTGCGCACTGGAAAGGCTACGATTCTGAGAACTCGACAAAACCACAAATGGTCAAAAGTAGGTTAACGAATTCAGTTATAAACGTTACACTATGTGCTCACGCTGTCTGGTGGTTGACTGAAAGCTGAAACATTTGTGTATCTAAACACGAGTTAACTCTTAAGAAGGACCCTTTGTCATAATATTAGCAATATATATAACTGCTTGTACAGAACTTATCTGTACGGAGCAATCCGTACAAAACGCGACGGATTCAAGTGTTATTTTTTATTAATACGAAAAAAAAGATATAACAGTGATTCTTTAGACGTGCCTTTATAACGAACATTTTTAACAAACAATAAACCACCACACAGTTAAAGTGACTGAGTATATTGAGCTTTAAAGTTTCTACTCGGTCTAAGTTCGACGGACCAAAATAGAAACGCCCAATTCTTACGCCAGTTTCTGCGATCAGTGCCCCTTTGCCATTCGCCAATCAACAAAACAAACGGAAAGTCACGTGCACGTAGAACTAAGAATTCCATCAATTACAAGCTGTAAAAGCGATGAATCTATAGTAACTTATAGCTTAAAGGGGCACTGACACATCAAAATCACTTTTATTATTATTATTATTCGAAACGATTGAAAACAATTCCGGGACATTACCCTCAAAATTCGAAACTTGGGAATTCAGTATTTGTGAAGTAAAAAAATCAATTTCCAAATGCCGAATTCGAAGTTCCCGCGCCTGAGAGCCAACTTTCTTTCTCGACTCCGTGCTGTTGCCACCGCGACCCGATGCGAGGAGGAAAGGAGCGGGAGATAAGGACGCCGGCGGACCGAGAAAAACCGGTTTTACTCCGTGCGAGCGGTACCGCCTGCCCAGGCGGCATGTTTTCCGGGGAGGTTACAATTCGAGAAGGCGACATCACAGAGGACTCCGAGTTTTGGCATTTCAAAAAGAAGGGCCACAGTGCGTTCTCAATTGAGTTGAAAAAACATGCTTTACAATTGCCGTTATTAGGTGTTATAAAAATGTCGCCTACAAAGCTTCTAAATTTTGTGATTTTTGACGTCACGAATCAAAACAATCAAGGAGGCGAAGAGCAGGAGAGGAAAGCGCCAAAAATAAAAAAGAGCGCGAGCGCGCGTGGAAATTTTTTTTTTGCGATGCGTTTTTTTTTTTGCGTGTCTATGACTACAACTTGCATCGTTTTAGAAAATAAAAAAAAATACGACCCTTGGGGTGTCAGCGCCCTTAAGAAGCGCGGAGCGGGAGGCACGATATTCCGCATAACAAAAACTGCGCATGCTCACATCGGATACCAAAGTCGAGTAGGAAAAAGTTGCAGCGCGCAGAGGGCGTTTGCTTCAATCAATCAATCAATCAATCAATCAATCAATCAATCAATCAATCAATCAATCAATCAATCAATGAATCAATCAATCAATCAATTAATCAATCAATCAATCAATCAATCAATCAATCAATTCATCGATCAAACATCAATCAATCGCAAATAACTTACAGGCCAATTCATTCCGCCCATATCAGTGACAATTGATTGTGGAAGAATGCGTAAGACGTGAAATTGCGCACAAGACAGTTCCACGCATTCCCGCAATCCCACTCACAGCTAGTTTAGAGTAAAAGGATGACGGCTTGCAGAAGGCGATTATGGGAAGGGTATCTCGGTGCTATTCAGAATATCGCATTATTAATATAATGCAATAAAGGTGCGATATCACTAGTGTACATGATACAAAACTGCGCTCAAAGGGACAGGACAAAGTAAGACACACAAAAATAAATTAGTCGATATAGCTGTTTATACAGCAGGAGTTTAGTCTCCCTGAATACGGCGACATTGTTACCAAGGTGGAGAATAAAAATCAAGACGATGAAAGTTATGACTTAAATCATAATCTAAACCATGATCTGGATCATACCAGTTCTACGAAGGTGATTGTAATCGAAGCTTTTCCGCAAAATAACCTCGAAAATAGTTCTTAGTTTTTATGTAGTGTTTGTCTATCATTTGATTCTCTCTCTGTGCATTTGTTTTGAACTGAACTCAAAGGATCATAAATCAATACAGATGTATATTAGGCTAAGCACGAGCACAAAACGGTGCTCTTCTGAGAAAAACTGGAGCATTTGGCTTTATTTCTACCTTTCACTCTGATGGTGAGCTATGTAACGTTCTATTTCAAGCAAATCAAAACGCGAAAAAAAGATGCAACCAGAAAAGCGATGTTTAATTGCGAGAGAGTCAGAATGTAAAAGAAAAAGTAAATAAAGCTTTATAGCTAACTAAAACAAAAAAATCAAGCTGTTTTTATTCTAGTTGCTGGGGTTTACATTAACATAACGTCGTGAATCTAACGAAACTTCAAATATACGTAAATTATTTTTCGGTATTGTTATCAATGATCGGACGAGCTTATCAACCAATCTACCACATTTAAAAATACATGCAGCGATAAATTGGGACCTTTTTAGCGACAGATATTTAAATCAAAATGGTCTGATTTAAATAAAAATGATTCTGTTTTATTTTATTTAAAAAAATTATGATTTTTTCCGCCCTTGCTGTTACCCGCTGTTGGCGAAACATTTATGGAGTGCAGTACGGTTGCTAGCCTGGGGTCTTTAACGTGTGCCACACAGTAGAGATACACGACAGCACGCCGGCAGGATTCTCATCTAGATCCAAAAGGGCAGGGGTGGGAATTGAAACAAACACAGGACACTCACGCGCTAACTGGCAACTGAAATATATTAAGTAAAGAGAAGAAAGACGAACCAAGCAGCGAAGTATACTTCAGTTGCGAGTCATAGTGTGTGTGTCTTGTGTTCGTTTCTTTTGTCCTATAGACGCTTTACACACGCGCCAGAATACAGCCGCCATTGCTGACCTTCTCTTGTTTTACCGAGATCCCGAGCCACTGAAATTGGTGTGGACGAGCCTCCACAAAGGCCAATGCTGGGGAGAAATACAGAATAAAATCTAAGATGGCAATAACCTGGCCTGCTATGGTAATAATGAAGTGAAGTAAACGTAATAAGGGAAAACAAAAACTGAAGGTCAGTTATGGCGGCGCCCATGCACAGCTGCTGCAAAGCGTCTATATCTTTGAGAGGTGTTTTTCGTCGTGTACAACGATCATCAACAAGCCCAACTTGTCACCTTGCTGCACTAAGATACGGTTACTAGAAATTACTACCTACTACGCAGCCCCCTTTGCTACCCAGCGGAGGGAAAAGGGTGTAAAAGGAGTGTTAGTATACCGCTTTCCCCACACCCCTTCCCCTTCCTTCCGCGCAACACTATGGCATTGTTTGCGCGCGCTATGGCGAAAAACCTTGCGCTGATGCGCTACGTTGCTAACGCTCTTTCTCGTGGCTAGCTAGCTGCAATGCTCCCAACATGAACACTTGCGAGCAAGATTTGTGCAGGTGTTCTCATATAAAGCTGTCGCTTTAAAAGGTTCTCACGCCCCGAGGTGTGCAGTCCTCGAGCAAAAGACGACAAAATCCCACCATGTTAGAAAAAGAACTTCGACTCCTACACTCACCAGAAAATCGAGCGGCCGTAGATGGAATATAAAGCATAGAGAGAAAAAGGTATATCTAGAAGCGTTCTGTAGGAAGGTTAAAAAAATAGCGCAAAACACACAAAATAACAAAAAAAAAAAAAACCGTAAGCGCGATTTCATGTTCCGAATGATTGGTGCTTATTGTTTTATTTTTGAACGTTGGTTCGACCCAGAATTTGTTTCTCTTTTATTGGGCTAATAGAACCCGTGACATTGGGAGTCAGTGTCACGTTCTTTTTTTAGTTGCTGCTGGAAAGAAATATTTAGGAAACAAGAAAAAACAAAAATGGCTGAGGTGAAAAAGGGTGAATCGTTCGCTTCGGAGGACAGCATTACATTGAGCAAAGCTAAGGCAATTCTGCAGTATTTTTTTGTATTTTTCATTTTGCCATTGCTCTTTTATGATGCGTATTTCTCTTCATTTTTGGAGTTTTTCTTTTCCTCTTCGTTACGCACTTTTACATAGTCTGTCCGCTGCCCATTTCTTTTTCGCGTAACACCCTGAAGATAACTAAATAAACCATGAAGTTTTCACTAACTGCTTTTACAACTTTCATTTTCAGCGGAAGCTTAGACCGCGGGAAGCACCTCTGCCTCAAAAGATTTCGGAGCTGGTTTTTTAGAAGAAAAAAAAAAAGTGTCTCGGCTAAGATAGAAATATCGTTTGGTAGCTCATTCCAATCGTGAATTGCCCGAGAAAGAAAGAATTTGTCCGAGAAAGAAAGAATATCTGAAACAGTCATTCTTAAACCTCTATTGTTTTAACGCTCTAGTATGGTTTAGGCGTCGGGACCCTGTAGATAATGGTTCTAAGTAGCTAGAGCTTTAGATTTGAATAGTGCCGTTAAGAATATTGTACAGTACTTTTAATTCATCAATTTTTGCTCTTGTTTGCAACGGCTGAAGCTGCGCCCTGTAGATGAGGTTTCTGTAGATGAGGTTCCTGTAGGAAAATTATTAATAATATACCGAACACCTAATTTCTCAATACTTTCAAGCCTGGAAATACCATTTTGCATGCGAGGGTGCCACACTGAGCTGGAGTATTCTAACGCAGGTCTAACAAAGGTTTTATAGGCAATAAGTTGTGTATATGAATCAGCAAATTTTAATTTCCTTCTCAACTCTACAACTTTATCTGAACAGTTGCCGACAAATTTATTTAAAACGCATTTACATATTCGGGGTCAAAAACTTCAAATAAACCTCGCAACGGTACCTCTGATTTTTTTTTTTAAGTTTCAACATTGAAGTGTGAATTGCACTATTAAGATTTACTAACAAAAAATGACAGACATGTCAATCCTTTTCACTTTATAATAGAATTAAGTATGCTGCATAGAAACTTAGTATATATGCGCCCTAAGCATCCTTTAAAACTCATAATTAGTCACTTGTGTATTTTTTTCTATTAAAAACGTGGCCCAAACAACGTTGTTGCGGTTTGAAGCGCTCCTCAAAAACTGGGGGCTTTGGTGGTGATGGGGGGGGACCGGCTTCAACGAAAAACTGATTTGTCCAACTGAAAGGTTCGTTCTGCCCGTGCTCGCTCCCATGTCAGCTCTTCTTCTTGAGATAGACAGTCTTTCATGCCGGCCACTATTTGGTATTAATATTCAACAACCATAACCCCCAACCCCCTCTTCCTGAAATATATCTCACAAAAAAAGGGGGGGGGGGGGGGGTTACGCGGCTTCGGTTGCGATTTTAGCAGAGAAAAAATCTAAGCGATATTGTAATTTTAAATTTCTAAAGACAGTTGAGACACTTAAATTGCGTTATTGCCATAGATAAACGAATTAAAACTCCCTAGCTCTTTAAGATGATTTGCTTAGAAGACATTTACGGGACTATTTGTTTATGTACAAGTCGTCGTTATGCCGATTTTCAACAAATTATATTAAAGTCACACAACTCAAGAATCTCACGTTAGAAACACTCCGATTCTGTACGGCGAGAAAACGGAACTACAAAATTGAGCCTTGTCTTTTCCCCCTTACATCTTCACAACTGAAAATCAGTCAGCAACTTCTCTTTTGCTCACCCTGCAATCTCACCAAATGCGTGTAAAAATACCGGCCGATCAATAATAAAAAAAAAAAAAAAAAACAGACATTCCCGCTGTAGCATTTCGCCATTTCGTTCTGCTTTAGATACGGTCCAGGAAAGGAATGACCCGCGCCACGCTGAACAATAGATGATCGACGACCGATGTAACCCACGAAGTGTCTATACGACGCCCACGATGATCTAGAAGTCTTGTTTTTGTGCTGGTTGGCCCAGTACTGAAAGAATTCGTAATGCAACTTTTTGGCGATTTCACGGCAGAACCTCAGTCAAAAACGCCTTCGAACGATGTTTTCTTATCACTACGCCGTCGATCATTCGGCAGGCCTTGTCGGTCGAACGTCTCTATTTTATTGTTTGTTGGTTGTTTCAAGTTCGCAGTAGATATTTGTTTGGCGGTCGAAGATATACTGCGCTGCAGTAGAAGCGAATATTCAACGATAAGAAACCAGCGAAGAAATATTACGGAATACAAAATAATGCGACACCACGTAGTTGAATGCCATTTTGCTTCGTCCTGAACAGCGAGAAATATTATTTTTTTTAACTCGCCTTGATCATTGGGATAAGCCACATAATGGGCCGCACATTATGTATCGTACGTGTATTACGTTTCCGTTATGATTTTCTATGCGTGGTTGCGTAGCGCGTTGGAGGGTTACTGATACGTTGTACGCAGGACGCGCCATTTGCTCCCTGGGTTTATCACAATGACAAGTTTAAACTTATACAGGACTCGTGTTATCGTGAGATCACGCGGGGAGCCATCCTTCTGCATTCGAGAACCAGCTGAGCGCTCCAACAGTCACCTGCAACCACAGGTTCGAGTGAGACATACCGTCCAGCTGTTTCCGTTATCGTTCGTCCACTCCTCGTGGCGCCGAGCGAAAGCGTCCGGTGGTGGATATCATGATTCGAGGTTTAATTCCGGCCGCTCCGCTCATTGAATTTCAATAATTACAATTCATTATTCTAAATTATGATTAAGCGTGACTAATAATGCCTAAGTATACGTTCTGTAGGCTTTCCATGCTTATGCATTGACTGCAATGGGCTATGTATGCTTTATGTTGCCTTGGCCTGCATGTAACGGTTTTGTTTCTTTGTTACTCTCAAGCATAACGCTTTTAGCGTAAAACCGGGCCGTTCAATATATGCTGCGTAAAACATATCGAAGTAAAAAAATAAAACGGAAGTGACAGATATGTTTTGCATTTATACGCGCTCATCGAGTCTATTCGTAATTCCGAGGGAGGCGACTCCACCTTCTTAAAAATACGTGGAAGAAAGATGTGGAAGGTGGCTCCTATCCAAGTATGAAGTGAAAGATGGCACTGCCTGGTGGCTTAAAGGGGCACTGATGGCATTTTTGAAAAAGGTTGTTTTTGATCTTATATTGTTTAAAAGGTGTTAATACCCGCATATTCCAAGTCCTATATTACAAAACCGCCTATTCACCTCAAGGCAAGAGAAAACATGTGGACTTTTTTTTTCTCGCGGACTACACTGTATGGACCAATGAAAGCCCTACTATACGCGCAGACTCCGAATTATTTTATTATACTCGTTTTGAAGAGAGTCTGATAGGTATGCATTCGGATGAGACTTCTCTTTTTCACCGCGGGCGAAGCCATCACTTGTAACTCGCCGCAAAAGCGCCCTTCGTTGACCACTTCACTCGGAAGAAAATTGTTCCCAAAAAGGGAGTGTCGCGATCTTTCAATACGCTTTTATCAAGGAAATAAGTTATGCACGATTGTAATTTCGGGTTTACTGGAATGCTTTGAGTGTCTAGATTGAGTTGTCACCACAAAAGAACAATCTCAGAATAGACTTCAGTGTCCTTTTATATGTAAAACTGAAAAAGAAGGGAAAGATGCGCGTTATTGGAGTGTTCCTGATATACGGCGGTGACTGTGGAATTCCAATATTACAAGCGACTCTTTGTAGAGTATGTCCTCTTCGTCAATCGAAGTAACATAGTCACTGGTGGTCTTACACTTTTTGAACCAAAAAGTATTAGTGACGTATAAAATGTAATAGTAGATGTATTCTTGCTAAATCATCAAAAGTCAGAAGCGCTGAAATTAAGAAAAGGCTTCCCCAGATATCCCGAATTAACACATAAGTTGCGTCGTCTTGTGACGACAAAGACGTCGTTTACCGATTTCAATACTCACGGTACAGGGGCCTTTTATGAACAACAAATATTGAAAAATATTGAGGTACTGCTCTAGGAGATTGTAGACTAGTTGCTGGGATTTTCTTCGCTATAATCGAATTCCAAATGTTCGCGAGAAGATTAAAGCCGGGGTCACACTGCTCAAACATCATACAAACGACAGTCTGCAAACACGAGTCACCGCAATATCCGTGGTTCGAATACCGCGCGCCAAGTTTCACTATGACCTCATCGCCATGCGGCATTCGAAGCGCGAACCTCATGGTGAATCGCGCCCGAACCTGTTTGCAGACTGTCTTTTGTATGACCTATGAGCACTCTGACCCCGGTTTCAGGCTTTGGACTGTGAGCTGAAAAGCGGCGATAAAGGAATAAGCGTAGAAATCGGCAGTCATATTTAGGGCGAGAGTGAAGGACACAGCCTTCCATTAGTCGCCTCTTCGCAGGTGTAATGCGCTCGGGAATATGAGAGTTGTCTGTTTAAAGCAGTAGCTTTATATGAAAACCCTCCAAAGAGGTTGCTTGGTCGTGTTTGTGTTGGTCGCGCCGCAGCAAGGTTATGGGAGAGTATCAGCAGATTTGACGTCATAGCGCTTCGTGACCAATAGCGTAGCGCCATGCGGATTGTGAAGGGCTGCCCCCCCCCCCCTCCCCTCTCCTTCCTCTTGGCTGTGTGGGAACGGGGAACGGTCTCCCGCTCTTAACGCATAAGAGACTTCAAAATAGCAATAACAGCGTAAACTGAACTATTTAAAAGCGGCAGATTGCACTCGAAGAACTGGGGAGCGTGGATGGCGCTCGAGCAGGCGGAGTGAAAATTTTCAAAACTGTAAAAGATAATTCATTCCATGAAAAAAAAAAAAAAAACCGTGTTCAAAGATAACACGCTTTCTGTCCGATTATATTTTGCCTGCAGTTGCAGAAAGAAAACATAACATAGAACGATAAAACCCTCGAGTATTTGTGCTACCTGTGTTGGAACAACTTGTGCGTAGAATGCTAGATATAAGCTTCAATAATTAGACTGACTCTTTTCATTCTCAACGGCTCAGAAGTTCAGTCGTTCAACGAACTATTCATTTGTCTTCTGTACACTTTTCGATCGCTTATCACGCAGGCAAAAAGAGAACGAGTCACTGGGCTGTAGATGTAGGTGCGATCTTCCTCAGAAGATAGCTACAACGTATGCTCAGAACGGATTCCACAGCCAAGTAGTCAAAAATGGCAGCGCGCAAAAATTAATTATCGAAATGGTCTATAGACTGTTCTTTTGTGGGCAGCGCCATTTTGAATTCCGCAGCGCCTCCCGGAGCACGTCGGATTCTGCCGCCGCGCCTGGTTGGGGCGGATGGTGACCTTTCTTATCTGCTATAGGCTCCTTGCACTGAGGTCCCATAGCATACTTTTGAACACCATGTAAAAGGAGGAGAGGGAAGCTGCTTTTGTAAGAAGCTTGCGTGACGTGTTAATCTTCTATAATCTTCTGGGAGGAGAATGGCGACGCCTGTGCAAATCCGGGAGGCACAAAGGAGGATCCTGATAAGAGGGGAGCTCCTTCTTCCCCTTTTCTCTGGAGGTCATCGGAAATTACGTCATGTGCAAAGTAGTGGTGTTCGAAGAATTAGCTTCATGACCGCCATCCGGGTCTTTCGATCCAGGTTCGCCAACCCAGCAGGGAGGAAAACGTGTGGCAACCCTTTCTCATTTTTCTCTTGCCCTCTTTCAGTAAACCGGTGTATTGAAAGTGACGTTCGTTGTGTGCATGATTCGTTAAAATATTTGTGGGAGGGCGATAAGACATCTCGACTACCTTTTTTTTATGCCTTCATGATAGATGCTACTCGCCCGCATGCTTTATGAGGGAATAGTGAAGCACATATTTACCGGAATTTAATCGCTCAGAAAAAGGCCCGTCTCGGCACATTAGCCGCCTCATAAAACTGCGTCAACAGCTGAGCCGGAAAATATGTGCGCGATATGGTTTACAAATTTATATCAGTTTCGATAACAAAAAGAATGAATCTGTGACTGGCAAGTTATTTCTTTTCCTCCTCAGAAAGTGACTTTCATAATGTCCCTTGTACAAACCAAAATTTAAAATAAAATTTCTGGGTAACCAGAAAATATTTAGAGCACATTTTTCTCTCTTCAGGCTAGACTAAAACGGTAGATGCTATGTGCACGAGTTAAGGGCCTTGCATGCATGAAGAATTTTCAAGTATAGAATGCTTTCTGACGAAACATCCCACTCTAAGAAATTTTTAAACCCGTTCATTCATCCATGGAAACATTTCACCCGCTAAATTTTGAGGAAAAAATTGAACAGGTGTGTAATTAGACATCAATTAATGTTGCGCACGTCACACGTCCTCGGACCCGCAGAAACCGTTATTCCAGCAAATATATCGGGGAAATTGACGTCACGTGCCTGATCTCACGTGCGGTCAGATCACATGACAGGCTTTAGTTGAGCAAGCTGATTCAAGCTTTATGAATGTATACAGATGAAAGACTTAGACAAAGCATGAAGGTAAGAAACGGACGAAGACACCACTACGCACGCTTGGTGTCGCGTTACCGTCGTAATCACGTGACGCCAAGTCTGAATATTATCGAGTCACGTCACATGACTCCATCCTGTGACGTTCTTTCACGTGACGTCGGTCAGTGAATAACGTGTTCTTCTTCATTTCACAAAACTACGTTTTACTTTACGCGGACCTTCGCTGGACTGTGGTCTACAGACCACAGTTTGAGAACCGCTGTCTTAATTTAATGCATTCTAAAGAGGTAAAAGTGATCGCTACACAAATACTGTATTAAGCGCATTATGGAACTTTGTAGATAACAAACGTTTCTCTGCAATGGAGTTTACTCACAAGAAGGTCCGTCTCGTTACATTTTTCGGTGAACTCGAGGCCAGCGAGTTTCCAGGTGCCTCGCTTGTTGACGATCACGGACTGCGGACTCAGGTTCCGGTGGATGAGTTTGCAGGAATAGTGGAGGAAGGACAGGGCTTCCGTAAGCTGAAAAAAAAATAACAATAAGGTAAAATAAACCAGAGATGAAATAAGAGTAGCAGCTACTCTTCTAAGGCGTTGTTTGTGTTTAAAAATTGCGTGCTCCGAATTGTAAGCGCAGCGTATGTTTAGGACAGAGAAACCTCCCCCCCCCCCCCCCCACACACACACTAAAATGTAAAAAAAATGCGGCCTTAGGAGCTGTATTTTATAATAATAAATTAATAATAATAATAATAATAATAATACTATGCTTTATTGGCTCAGAAGAGGCGCTTCACAGCAGAAAGACAACAGTCCCTACCATGGAGGTCCGCGGTGCCGCGGATATTGATGGTGATTATGTAATGACGTGATATACAACGTGCAAGAGATGGTGATTATAAGATGATATGAACAAGGGGAGCACGACGTGGTCTCCTCAACATCGCAAGCACCGTTGCCCGAAGTTTCGGGAAAGGTACAAGCGAGTCGGCCAGCGAGCTGAGGTGATCTCCCTCGGGCTGTAAATAAACGCCTCAGATGGGAAAACCAGGTTTGGTGGTGTCCTCGCCCACTTCAATAAAGGCAGCGGGCTTCAAGAGGTGGCATCGTCTTGGTAGACGGATGCCACCAACCCAGGCATTCCGTCCAGGGCTTAAAGATGTACACTTTAGAAAAAATAAAAAAAAATTTCTTGCGTCTACTTTCCCACACAAAACTCGGAGAGTCAATTACCGCAATTTACGGAGGCAGCTCAGCGGATGACGATGCCGAAACATAAGTTTATAGACCAAAAAACTAAGTGCGAGTTGTGACATTAAGCAATGCAAGCGTGACGTTGTGCATTGCTTGATGTCACAACTCAGACTGCGTTTTTTGGTCAAAAGGATGGCTCCGTAAGTTGCGGTGATTGGCTCTCCGAGTGTTGTGCGGGAAAGTAGACGTGCGAGATTTTTTTTAGAGTGTAGCGCCGCACTCACTCGGTGTAGCATCTTCTTATCATCGTTTGATATGAAGAAAAATCTCCAAGTTCAGTAGTTTTATATGTTGACTTTAGACGTTTAAGTGGTACCAGACAATCTCCCATGTTTTATACACGTATTACATCTGTAGAACACAAAAATTGTCACCCTCTTGGTGCCACGTTCATTTACTATATTATATATCGTTCATTAATAAGGAACGAAAGGTAAGTGAAAGCAAAAAATGTCATTCACGTGCCATCTGACAGACAATGTGCGGTAGGCAACCATTACCACACATCAAATTGACCTGCATGTCCTTTATTGAGAAAAGAGGCATACAATAAATCATATAGTTTGTACTTAAGGCATTATAGAACATAAGTCGTTTTAGTCCATTTTTTTTCAGTTAGAATAATTGGAATATTTATAGCCGTACCGGAACCTGCACAATCCACCGTGCATGTTGTTGTATAGCCCAGAAAAAAAAAAAAAAAAAACCTTACCCATAGTAGAGATATAAAAGGCGGAAAACATATGTAAGAAGGGCGATCTTTTTGGGTGTGGACGCTTTTTGGAAATGTTTGGGAACAAAACAAAAATCTATATATTTTCGCTATGGAGTCCTATCACTAGCTAGCTTTTTTTGTTTTGCCAATAAAATATGGCACTTAATATATAGGGTGCGTGAGGATTAATGAGGCCGAGCTATAAAATGATGTACCAAAGTTGCGAATCATTACGACCCAGTAGAATCTGTTCACATGTATTGTGATGCAAAAACCATGATAAAACCGCGAAGTGTATTCGACTAGACAAAGCAATGTTTGAGCGCAAGGTGACTTATAAGGTCATTGAATATTAGACAAGAATTATTACGAACAACTTTGCCTCCTGGTGACAAGCCTTTTTTTTTTGTTGTTGCAACTTTAATAAAAACAGAAACGAGACACACGTAAAAAGGCGCAAAATCAAAACGCCGAGAAATGAAAACAAATCCTCGCCTAACAAAAAGAACGATGCTGTTCAGAATCTACATTTTCATCCCCTCTTTATTTTTCTCAAAGCACTTGTCTTCACAGCAGCACAGGGTTGTCACATGTTACGTTAATGGTTCCCCACTCCCCTTCCCATTACTTTCCTGTCTTTAAGAATCCGTGTCGTTTACCCAGACCATTAATTAAGGCCGTACAAGAAAGAGTTGCGCTACATTAGCGCCCACGACAATATTGGTGCACGCGAACCAAGAAACAGGCTTATCTTTTTGAGAAACGAAAGCACTCGACAAAAAAAAAAAAAAAAAAAAAAAAAAAGGTATTAAGAGAAAAACAAAAGAAGAAAAGGAAATAAAAAAGGGTCACGGGTACTTTGAAAGGAAATGCCTCATTTGTACCTCGGTTTATTTTTAGTTCCGGAAGAATCGCGGGCCTTATTGGCACCATTGGCTCCGTCTAATTAAGTTTCTACGAGAATGGTCGCTCCCGTTGGCTGACTCAGGCGGGGATGTGAGGGATTCGGAGAATAATACTAAAACAGAAAGAAAAGGGTCTAATCTTTCTTCGCATTAGGGTCTTTCTTTCTTCTTTTTCTTTTTTTTTGTACGCGACATGAACGGTAAGTTGAAGAAGGAAATGGAAGAGGTGGGACGCGAAACTGCAAATGAACACAGGTCTGAGGGTATATCAAGGAGATTGTGAGGATCAAGAGACGGCCTCAGGTTTCTATTTGTGGTAGCGCCAAATGGCATGCGTGCCAGCTTAAGATGGAATGACCCGTGAGGCGTTTATTTTTTTTTTTTGCCAGTTTCTATCCCTCACGGAGCTTATTTTTTAGAGCATTAAAGATTGTAGTTTGTAAACGGAAAGATTTAGAAAAGAATGGCCCACGCTTTTAAGACGAAAGCTTTGAGGAGAAAAGTGTACTTGGACGAATGAAGCTGGAGCACAGGTTTCATTGTGTTGCTCAATTTCGTCCTTCGTTAAAACGTCATATAGGAATACTTTCAAGGAAAGATAAAAGTTTTGTGGTCGCCCAATGTGCAGAAGAGAAAAAGCGCATTCAAAGTCACTTGACTGCAAAAATTCCGAAAAAAAAAGCCTTTTTATAAGTCAATATTATAAAACAGCATTCTACTTTCAAAAAGGTATTCTTATAATGTAAAAAAAAACAAATTTTTATTTACATTTTTCTTATATGGTTTTTGTAAACTGGTAAATGTTTCATGGACATTTTTTAACATGGACAACATGAGTGAAATTTTGGAAACTGTGCTAAGTTTCTTTTACCGTTGACAGGTGTTTCTTACATTGTTTTGAAAAATAATTTTGTGAGGAGTTTTTAATCGCTCATCATTCGAAGCAGGCTAAAGGGAAAAAATCCGTCGATTTTTTTGAGCTACCCAACTAACTTTATTTTAGGCATCACCGGCCTTCAACCTTTCTGGTATGCTATTTAGTATCGCGCAATTCTGAATACATATGGTGAAATCAACAAGGGAAAATGATGCCAAAACCAACATCTAAATATACCCGCTCTTTTCCGTGCCTTGGCGTCAGTGAAAGGCAGGCTTGCAGGTCGAGCGGGCAGTCTAAAAAAGGCGATGTCGAGCATTTCTTTCTTGCTGCTGCGCGGGCGCTGGAGCGAGCTTCAAAAGCATTCATTGGATACCATAAAGCAGCTTGTAATGAGTTGGGAACAAAATCTACTGTCTAAATAGTGAACCCCTGCCTTCCGCTGACGTCACTTTGTCACTGTTGCGAGTAGAGTCTTTCACTTTGAAAAACACGGTGAGAACCAAAAGTGTAAATTCAATAACTTCGCGAAAAAATATATATTTCGACCAAATATTTGGGTTACTATTTTAGCGATGTCATTGGTGTGTTTATCAAATTTTCGGGCAAACCATGAACTACAAAATACTCACTGGAGTACCCCATCAAAGCAACAGATAAATATTGAGAGCTAGTAAAGCAATTGCTAAAATGGTTGACCAAAGGCAATGGTCTATAAGAATGACACCAAAACATCGTGTCAGAAAGATATTTCTTATCTCGGATAGCTTCAAAGTAATAGATGCAAGTAAGTACAAATATTTGTAACCAAAATAAGCAGTTTGTTTTCACAAAGTGATAATACATCGAAAACGGCATAACCACAAGAAAGCAACAGAAACCACATTTACAAACCACAATTCTAAGTTGATAAAAGAGCTGTCCAACCAACTCGTAACGAAAGAAAATGGAAATGTATTAACGATTCCCGTTTACCATATATACGATTCATATATCGCTTACAGAATCAGCTAAATGCAGCAAATCGCCCTAAAGAGTATCTACTTTGTTTTCGTAGCGTGCCAGATGAAAATGTAAAGGCTCCTTTATACCATTACGAGACCCACCGCAATCTCTACCCACTGACCTTCGTGACAGGACCCAGCAGTGGTGGATCACCACCCCACAAAGCAAAACGTAAACAAGAATTAGAAAAAAAAAAAAAACATAAAAAAAGAACAGGAGTAACAACGCGGCCAAGAAGCACACGGATTCCGTTCGAGACGCCCGTCCTGGGTGGGAAACGATATACGGTCACACTGAAACAGTAGTCGAGGAAGGCGTAAAAAGCACAGCCATTATATGCAAGGCGAGGTTTGCGATTCGGAAGCAACACTTAAGCAAAGAGGGGAAACTTGGAGCTATTAGGGATTCGCCTTGGAAACCAAGTCCCTAACCCCAAAGGGCTCCAGATATTTATGCATATACACGGACTCTAAGGACGCCATGGCCATGTGCCGGAATCGTAACTCCCCCAGCAAGACCGCGACTAAGGGGGAAGGCAAGAGCGAAGACCCTAAAATCCGGAGGAGTCAAAGTAATCATCCCCTGGGTCCCGGGACATAGAGCGACAGAGCGGAACAAGAGCGCGCACGAGGCCGCGCGAGGGCGCGAACTTCGGTTACCCTAAGCCAGAAAGAACCCAAGAGGACTTCGACGACGACGAGGAGCCCAATTGCGAAGAGCAGATGTCTTTTGACCAAATCGAGAAAGCAAAGAGTCCTGCCTAATTTACTTGCGGAAGACGATGACCCACTACCGAACGGATATGGTGCGTGGGGTACCGCGTCCTTCTACGGAGACTCGAACCTGGACGGCCGTCTCCCCGGCAATCCCAACCAAATTCAAGAGATACAAACTGAACAACGGCGACGAAAAGGAACACGCTAAAGACGGATCCGGCAGTCGATATGTCGTTTCAAGTGTCGGTTTCAAGACACAACCTCATACCTTCCAATCTCAAAAAAAAAAAAGAAAAAGATTAATAGAAACACATGATACGAACACAGGATGCAAACAGGAAGTTTTATAAGTGTGATCCTTCTACTTCGGGGGAAAATGTAAATATGTAAATATGTAAATACCAAGGTATGTGTAGCTATAAAAATAATAATCTCTTGCTGTAAAAACATAATCATTACACAAAAACTAAAAACAACGAAGAAATAAAATCATCTCTGCTCCCTCTCCTCCCCCCCCCCCCCAAGAAAAAAAAACAACATAAAATTAAGGAGAAAGACAAATAATAAATCAAATGAAAACATACATGAAAATACCAAGATACGCAGATATACATAATTATTTTAAAAAGAAAATCATTAAAAGAAAATAAGATTTTGAAATTGTATCAAATTCATTTTCCTATATATTCCAGTACGAAAATTTTAAACAAGAACAAGACAACTTACTCGTCGGCAAGAACACCGAAGACAAGAGGCAGGAACAAGCGTAACAACAATTAATAACTTAATACCAAAGAAGAAAAAAACGAAACACAATAATCATAAATGCCCGCAAGATTCTCCAAGTTCGTTCCAATGCCAAAGTTCAGCTGCCTCCCTGTTTTTCTTTTTAATTGGCTTTAAGAACTAAAGAAACTCTTGGCCAATTACGGCCCTCATTGTTTTATATTATATTGGATTAAACCTGTTATACCGTCAGGTGGTGCTTGTAGAGAGAAACAGTTTATTTCCTTTTTTTTAGCTCTCACTTAGAAATTGAGTAAATTGGGTCGATACGCAAGTGGGCTACGAGCCACAAGCGCACACCTCTTATGGTAGTGCAGGGAACTCAGCCAGACGCGGGAAGAAGCGATCGGGAAACTGCCCTCCAAGCTGCGCCCGAGTTCTCTTCGGAACTGGACACATCTGGGGGACGCGTCGTAGCACCGACAATATGTCTTGGACTCGCTGCTCGACTTTGTCGCGGCAGCCGTACAACTAGACTATCTAATCGCGGAAGTTCCCACTACCTCCCTTCCTCCTTCACCCCCCCCCCCCCCTTTACTTCCCCCTCCGATGTCAGTAGACATCTTTCAATAGAGACATATACAATAAGTGTAACATTATATTTACGAGACTTCATTCACACGAGCTCATAATATCTAGACCTGTGCCAACCTATTACGGCCAAGGACCAACCTAGGCCCAACAATATTACTGCCGGAAATACTACATGCCCTCTTCCTTAAGAAACGCAGGACACCTAATATTGAAGGGGGTTACCGTGCACATATACAATTAAAGCACACTGACTAAACAGAATACTATTTTTTAAAGTGAAAGTGTCCGTATAGAACACGTGAGTAAAAAAAAAAAACACCAAATCATTAGAAAAAAAAAAAGCAGTTGGCGAGGCATATTTTGATAATTGCCACGTGCTTTTACTTGGTGCTTGTCTTTCGGGACGAGGCGTACCCAAATGGGAGCACGTCATGGTATCGCTTTTAATCATTATCAGGCCCACAATGCTACAACTACAAAAAAAAAAGATTTTTTAAAAATATTATTTAATGTTGCAATCCAGGCAGTCTCTTTGGGAAGTTCGGTGTTTATACTAGCGATTCCGGCACATGTCTCTTTTCGAGTTCACGTTCCGAAATATCCCAATTTCCCTTAATTGAAAATGTGTCTCGCGTCGTAAATAACTGTTTTAAAAGTTTTCTTTTTTTTTTTTTTTCAAGGGGAGGGGGGATTTTGTTTTATGACAGTCAGCATTCAGCAGAACGTTTTGTTTATTTTGAGTTCCAGGTATTTTTTTTAATGCTTGCACGTACACACTCCGAACAAAAGTATACATTACAGTTATGTCTCGCTAAAGAGGACCCCGTTAATATGAATACCCTGCTATACTAGTGACACAGTTTTCAGGGACGAATCGGGTAAATACACGCATGTTTGTCTCGATATTATGGACAACTCACACTCTGGACAATTTTTGAGGGAACGGAGTTGTCCATATTACGAGGCATCACTGTGCAGCGATGACTCGCTTTTGTAGACACGCTCCCCCCCGGGCCGCAAAAAAAAAATCGAAAACAAAAACGAAGCGCTTATAATAAATTTGTTGTGTAACAACGTGACAAGCATGAATGCATTTACCCGACTCGTCCCCGACAACTTTGTCTATGGTGTAGCGGGGTACTCATAGTAACAGTGTCCTTATTAATCAGACATCACTGTAGATGCACTCACAATGTCCATCATACATAAATGTGTTTGACACTGTTTCGCAGCAATCCGATAGATCAAAGACAAAGATGACCAAATCAAGGTGCTCACCTGTAAAAGTCCATATTTGATCTCGATGTCGAGAAACTGGTAGTCTCGGACTTCGGGTGGCAGGCACTGCGGCAGTCTGTCTTCTAGGCAGCTTAGGATATTTGCCAGGCTGCCGAGCACGGGTTCCGTGGCGAACGCAAGGGTCTCGCTGCATAAAAAAAAAAGAAGGGAAAAAAACCATTAAGAAAACACAACATTGAAACAGAGCGCGAACCATTTTCAAAACCACATCAAGCAACAGTGGTAGTAGTCACTTTCAGTTACGAAAATTGCAAAGGGTAAGAAATTGCCGAAGGAAAGGTATCATACTTTTGGTTCTTAATTTCTAGGCTAGGTGGCGCAAGGTACCGCCCGTTATGAAGGCTAAAGCCGTTAGCCCCCATCTATTGATCCTGAGCACAAAGCGTGTGATTGGTTCCGAGTCCTCGCCGAATGCTGTCGTAGCACTCGCCCAGGATGCCAGCTGAGCCGAGTTCACGCCGAAGGCCGATGCAGCCCTCGTGTACAACAAAATGGAGGCTCAAGGCTGATTCGCACACAAGCTTCTTGTGACTGCTTAGAAGCGGCTGAGCAGCAGCGCAGCCTATTGCGTGCGGTCACAAGTGGCTTAGTTAGAACCCGTTTTTAGCTTCTCCGGTCATGAGTAGTCGCAAGTGTGTGAGCCAGGCTTGACCAAAGGAAGGCGGACTGGGATAATAAACCTTTTGCTCAATTACCCACGCACCAAGGAGCGTGCTGCGAATGTAGTTACACGCGCTGCACGTTCTCGCATTTGCTGTATAGTAACTGCATCTAAAGCAAAAGCATAAAACAAATTTAATCTTGCACGCGCGCTCGTCAACGCTTTATTTAATTGCGAATTTTTTTATACGGCGAAGGCGAGCACGCACGGCGCGTGGACTGTAATTCTCATTGATGCTTCGGTAATTTAGCTACAGGTATAATGGCCGCCCCTAAAGGTACTATAATGCGCGTACAGAAGAAAAGGGTATATTCGGTAGTTTTCTGTACTTTAGCATGAATGCATCAAAATGACAACACTTTTAAGGAAAAAGACATTGGATGCTGAGATAATAAATAAAGTAACGCATTTTGAAAAAAAGAAAACAAACAATAACAACAACTCTAAAGTCGCAATTCTTGTTATGTTTATAGCGGGGAGTTTGGAATTTAGTTAAAATATGTTATTTTTATGTTACGTTATAATTCCAACACCCCACAAATTTGAAGTTCGACAATTTTCATGCACGCAGGATCCATGATTTCTGTGAAGGAAGCAAAAAAAAGTAAGTCGCAGTGTCGCACCATGAAACAATTACAACGTGTTAGAAAAAGATAATAGTGTTTTTTTTGTTTTTTTTTTCACTGCATAAATTAACTAAAGGCAGCGGCAAACGCTCATTTTCCGTCAAAATGTGGCACTAATTAAGGTCCGAAATATCTCAATCAAATACTGTGGGAAAATTTAAATGCGAAAAAGGGGACCCGATTTCGCCAGTTTTCGGTAACTCGCGCCATTCAGCTTCATGTATTCGAAAGCCCCATCAGCCGTCATCTTCCCATTCAAAATTAAAAAAAATAACATCCTATATCTTTTGAAGAAGATAAAGGTTGGTTTTGAAACTTTCACATCTGATTTCAAACGCTAGCGCTACATTTGGGCGGTAAATTCGCATTTGTCAATGCGTAGTTTATTCTTGCGGTGAAAAGAACGATGACATTTTTTTTAGGAACACACTGTACATAACCGAACTGAGAAAGGTGAAATTACATAACATTTTAGTCGTCTCTATACACCTGGTCATGAACTTGAGAGTCATATTTGTTTGAACACACATTTTGTTTATGGCTGGCTCTCTGCCACTTTCTGCAACGCACTCCTGTAGCGAAAGGGCGTTACATGAGTGCTGCGCCAGCGTTCTACTGGAACGCATGTCCTCGCTGAATGAGCATGAGTTGCAGCCAAAAGATCGATGCAGCACTCGGGGCCATTCTGCGTTCCATAAAAAAAAAATCTAGCACGGCTGCCTTGTTATGGCGAATTTGTGTGGTCAATCGCAGGCGTGACCGAAACGGCGGCGGCGGCACACCGCGTGATTCTCAGCACCCGAACATGAAAGGCCAGACAGGGACAGTTTACTTTGGCCATTGCTAGCAAGACACCGCGCGTTTTTTTTAATCTATTTTCTTTGCTCATGGCTAGGTGGCGCACGTTATCACCTTGTGGTGCTACAGAGTCAAAATTGCACCCATTTATTTGGTAACTTGTTTTGGGTCGGTTGTAAACATCCGCAAGAAAAACGTGTATTCCTCCGAGTCAACGCTTGGATTAGAGTCTATCTTGGATGACAGATATCAATAGAACCGTCAAACATGACGTGTATGATGTACTTGATTTTTGGCCTCGGCTCAGGAGCAGAAAAAAAAAATGAAGGGTGTTTTAAACAAAATAACGTCCTTTTGAGCATTGCCACTATCACTGCCGTCCGACTCTTCAAAAAGTAACAAAGTTGTTACCGTTACAGCATCGACGATGCGAACTGAGTGAGAGCTGTCGCAGCCGTCACCCATGTCCTCCATTGTCCTTGCGGTATTGTCCCAGCGGCTTGGATTGACTCGAGTATTGGCTGCTGAGGTGACTTCAGATCAGTTTCATTCTTTCGCTAATTTTTTCTTCCTGACCTCCTCTCCCATTTCGGATGTGACGATACCGGATATAGTCGGGCGCCCGCACGCTCGGCAGTTCGGAGCTCAGGCGGAAAAAGCGCCGGAAAGTTGCCGGTGCTTGGCGGATAACCACAACCCGAACGGTTCGTGCCAACCGGAAACTGTCCATGCGAAGACTATTTCCGGTTTTCCGGCAAAATAAATTGTGGACGATTGACCACCCGAGTTCGCCAATAGCTGCGAGGTGTTGAGCGAATGCGCTCACACAAACGGTGGGTCATAGCGCACGAGACGAAGGTGAAGTTATCAAGCACGTATTTTACAGGAAAAGAAGCGACGGAAAATAGCAGGGTTAAAATTTGGGTGTGTGACCGCAAGTAATGCGAATTTTGTGTTCCGCTCCTGCTGGGACGCTAGCGTCTGACGGGGCTTTCTGTCAGAGCTGCTTATGCAAGACGATGTTCGTTCCTCCTTTGCATTCAATACGGAACGAGCTCATCTGTGCAACATCACCGCGCATCAAAGCTCACTACATCCTGTGTTACCAACGCCTTTGCCGCAATAATACAGAAACAGAAAGAACTTCTTTCTTGAGGCGTGTTTATCGGTATTTATATCTAGATTATGTATGCTTGAATACAAATCACACTGTTAGTTTCCTGTTTTCTGGCAAGATTAATATGTAGACCGGTGGTCACTGGCCCTTCCCAAGTTACTGGATATTTTATTCAGAAACTTAAACATCCTAAAAAAGTACAGAAAAAAACCTTATACCCATGCGTTTAAAGCCGGGGTTAAACTGCTCATACATGATACAATAGACAGTCTGAAAACACGAGTCACCGCAAGATCCGTGGTTCGATCGCCGCGTGCCAAGTTTTCTCATCCAACTCATTGCCATGCAGAATTCGAAGCACTCATCGCGGTGACTCACGTTCGAATCTGTATGCAGACTTTTTTTTGTATGATCAACGAGGTAGAGGGGCTTAGAGCGATAAACCGGGGTTCCGGTCTACACTCGAAAGTGACCCCCACAAGGCCGCTGCCATTGTACACAAATTTGACCACTCGTCACGTGACCAAACCAAGTACGTGACGTCACAGGAAAGATGGCAGCGCCCAGGCAGCGGCTGGCCCTCCTTGCTGGCCCCAGCTGGGCCGGAGCTTGTCGGATGCTTTGTTCGTTATCATTCGTGTCGGCGACTTGATTTCAGACGCGGAAGCCGTCATATGAGGCCGGTCGAAAGCGACTTTAGAGTTCAGCGTGGTGTCTGACGTAGGTATAACGTGAAAATAAGGAGGAACGGTGTGCATTTCGCTGGTAACCAACGGGGATATTGCGACGAGAGACAATCGGCCCTACGTTGCTCGGACCTCGGATTGATTCGGATAACGCTAGGATAACTTTTAAGGCGACGTTTCTGTGCTCTCGTTGACCATCGGAATCTTCGAGGTCTGCAGTGAAGTGTGTGCAATATATTTGGATACACAGTTTAGCGACGGAAATGGCGTGAGTCGTGCTTGGCAGTGTGCAATCCTGGTGCCGCTTCGTTCAAATGACCGAAGGCTCACTTTGGTTGTGCGGCGCCCCGGAGAGCTCTTCAAGCTGGTAGTTCCTGTGCCGTGCTTTAGGTGATGTTGTGCTGCTTACTAAATTGTTCTGGCATAGACGTGCACATTCACGGAGCACAGGTGTTGCAGTTGGTATTGATTCCGCTTGTCTGTTGCACGTTTCGTAGACACAAGTTTCATCAACACTCGTTACGCGAATTGCAAGCTGTATGGACATTTCATCGCGCGTGTTACCTACCCAGTCCACCCGTTCACGCCGCTTTGCGACGACAGTCTGCAGCGGCTCATTACCAGAAAAGCGGTCCCACATCCATTTCAGGTCAGTTCGTCCACGGCAGTCGCCAAACCCCGAAGGAGAGGATTGATTCGGGCAGAATGCCACTAAAGCAGTGCAGCTTCTTTAGTGGTCAGGATAGACTCTCTTCTGTCGGTTTTGTTATATTGTCACGGATGCTTTTTCCAGTTCTATCTTCTATCAATATTTACTATTCTGGAAGGTTGCACACCATGCTCAGCTGTCATCGTATGTTCTGGTGGAGGTGCTGGGTACTTTACCCATAGCCCTTCACTCTGTGTGCACCCTGGCGGCTCCTCAGCCGAGTTGCCCGATAACGGGACACGGGCGGTGGAACATCCCGCGTCTTAGAGCCTGGCAGAAAAACTGCAAGAAGAGCGAGTACCACAAGGACGAACCTCGGAAATACACCATGAAGAACCTGAAATCCGAGCCAGTCGCTGCTACCAGCAAGAACCACCGGAATTCGGTCTTTTGCCAGAAAAACCGAAGCTGACTAAGCCAACAATGACAAACATGTAGCAGCAAACCGCGTCCGCTCCCACCATTGTTTGCATGCGCGTCGCACCTCACACTCCGACGCCCTTTCACGCAAGGTGTATGAAGACGTCGAGGGCTCGATTGAACAATATGACCGTGTCGCCCGCCACAGTGGGTGGACAGACAACCAGCTTCTGCAGAACCTATCCTCCTTAATGTCGTGGAAAGTTTGCAAGATCGAGCTGAAGTGCATATTCATCAGCCACCATAGACGAGAGAGAGCCGAATTTCTGATTCTGTCTAGAACATGGCCCCAAGAGCGTCACTGCCTTCGTGGAGGACGTTTTGCGCCTGATCGAGCACCCACGCCAACCCTGATGCTACAGAAGACAAGAAGCTAAGAATCCCATGTCATTCATGTGAGGAACAATACCTTCGGCAGCCTTGTCCGCAACCCCACGACAACGGTCGAAGGGTTCATATCCCCAACGCCTACTGAAATGAGTGATAGAGCGCAGGCGAGCTGGTTTACGTTCATGCTTTAAGACAACCCTGAGACTGGGAAAGACAAGAAGGTCAAACACAACGAAATTGATTTTGTCATGTTTGTCCTTTTTGTTTTCCCCAGTCTCAGGGTTGACTTAAAGCACCGAGGCTTCCAACATTGAATGTACACTGCAGGCCCGAGCCTGTCACTATTAACAACTCCCCATCGTCTCGACACTCGAGTCGTTCAGCTGCAACGTCGACGCCAGCCTTCCAGGCATCCCGCAACATCACCCACGACATTGTCCGGGAGGAGATCAGGAAGCTACTTCTTGCCATCAGTTGCCCAGCTTTTATTTTGATAGCCGAGATTGTTTCGGAACAAGTTCGACAGGCATTTCAACTGGAGGTCTTCGTCTTCGAGCGAAGCGGCATCTGACGAACCGAGGGCGACTTATGCCACAAAGTCACGACGTCAGCCACCGGCTACCCATTAGTATTCAATGCCAATTCAACGAGACACCCCAACGCCAAAGCATTCTCGACATCGGGTGTAGGTCCGCGCTGAACAAAGCACACCGAGGAAAACGGAGGTGTTGCGAAAGGCCAACCAAAAAACAACTCTGCTACCACTGCATGAGGCCAACCATGTCTACCGGAGCTGCCCGTACCCATGAATTGGCCTGCGAGGGTTCGTGCCGAACGACCCTCGACCACGTCTCAAGGGGCGATCGCAGGACATTGAGGATTGTCTTCGGAAGCTTTTGTCCTTGGTGCCGACATTACCCCGAAGCTCCTGATCCCCATCAGCTTGACGGGAGGTAAGCACGACAAAGCAGGTGAGCGGCAATGCAATGACCGTTGATTTGGTGTCGGTTGTCGTCCAAGGACAATACGTAATAATTTGCTGAAACCAATTATCTGTGTACACTCAACGAAGCACACAATTTTCAACTTTGAGGGAGAATGCCGCTGAGTGACTTGAAGAGATAGAATGGTTGGTTGTTCTCAAAAGTGGACACCAAGCATCACCCGACTTTACTTTGCCAAGCGGGACGTACACAAGTTGCAGTGGTCGCAAGATGCAGAAGAAATCGACATTACGAAACGGAAGTGAAATGGCTTGGATAGCAGACAAACATTGTTGCCAGCCATGAAGTCAACGGTACAGCAAAAGGCACAGTCACGTAAGCAATACATGCCTGAGCTTGCTGCATTGACGCAGAAAACTACCAGAAAAATTTGCGGACTAGAAGCCAGCCCTGCAGCTTCAGCGCATCAGATGTCAGTGGCGGCACATGACGTATGATTACAAGACGGCATCAGTCGGTCAAAGTTGCCACATCTGAACATTGACGTGCCAGGAGCGTCATCCGACAAGGAGCACAGGTACTACGACTGAACGCCTGACACGAGACTTTCGCAGAAAGAACTCGTTATAGAACCATCTGCTAATAATAAATAGTTATGTAATTAAGTGGAAATAAACATATTTGGTTCACTAACCGAAAAAAACATATTTCCGCTTGCCTTTACGCCTTCAGAGTCTGTACACCAAGAATTCTGTTCACTGAATGCGCTGGACCTTTTGAGGACACTCGCATCTCTGACCCTTCAATATTATACCAGACTGGCAGACTTGTTGCATGGTGCTGCACTCGATCCACCTCTCCTGAACATGTGGTGCATCCGAAAACCAACTCCAGTGATGTGAAAATGTTATTTATTAATTTATTCCCTCCAGGGGCCTTTTTAGGCATTGCACAGAAGATACTTTAAAACTACACACATGATGATAACATCAAAGCACACTGACATTAATGAGCACAAAACGGGCCCAGCTACCAAAAGCAAGTACTACACTCACAAGAAATTATTATTGCTGTAACTTGTTTATTGCAAAAACAAACACACCTCTGAGCATCTAGTTTAATAATATGTGTTGATGCATTGTTTTATGGAAGACCACTTCCCATATGTATGACACAATAGACCCTTTGCAAAACCCCATCAAGCAACACAATTGTCACAATTTTTTTCAGCTTAAAGCGCACGAATGGGTTCCAGTTCACGTCGAACGCCAATGCAGCATTCGAGTCAAATAGGCGCTGAACCGAGTTCACAGTGATGGCTGACATAACATTCTTGTCAAACAAATACCCAAAGTACGAAGGCTTGGCTAATTAGAGTAGTAGCTACTGTAATTCGTTTCATCACAATTTGGCAAACGGCGAAGGCTACAGTCTCGATGAGTCAATATGCACGTTGGAGAGAGACACATGACAACATATCATCAGAGTGTTCGTCTGCACAAATGTGTCGCACACCTTCACTCCGTCTCTCTGATTGGCTCGAGGGGGGTCTAGCGGTTGCCCTGTTCCCAGTTAGGGCGAAACGAAGTATAGGCAGCCTACACTTTTGAAAAAAAGTCTATTGGGGCAGAGACTGAAAGGAATGGTAGTCAACATTTTTCAACAAGACTGCTTCTTCGAGCAAGCAATGAAAACAAATATGACTCGTCTTGTCCAGGTAATTAGCACAAGTAACTAATTGACCGACTAATACAATGCAATCTTGATGAAAAAAGTTTCCTATACGCTTCTTAAATGGGCTCATTTTCGTGTTCTGCGCATGAGAAAGGAGGCGCGAAGATGGGAGAGGAGGTTGATAACGATTCCGACTAAGCTCCGCCCTCGCACATGTCGGTTAATTGTCTATTTCCGAGTTGCATTACACTTAACGAATTGATATGTGAAATTCTATCTCTGGACCTCTAAAGAGTGGGGTTGCATTTTTTTAAAAGATTCTAGATGCTAGAATGATGGATTAGACAACTACCAAAGAGGAGCATGATCATACATTTGTAGGTTACTGTGGACTATTGATACGGATCGGCAAGGTAAAGAGCCTACTAATAGTAATTTCTAAGGGACATCGGATGCAACATATTGTGCACAGATCAATCAAGAATGTGAAGACTTGCTGTGTTCTGAGTTCCAAGGGGACAAATAAACTGTTTTATAAACATAAGTAATGAACTTTTTTCCCGAATGATTGGTTCGAATGCTTTATAAGAGTTCGCATGCACATCAATTAAGCAAACACCAGCTTTTCACTTCGAAAAAGTATTGCGATCGAATGTAGAATCGTCGATTAGCCCAAAACGTTAAAAGATCGCGGGAGCTTCCTCGCTAAAAGTTGCTATGGTTATTCGGTGACGCAGGGCTGAAACAACTTTCCCTAGGCCCTAACGCGACGTATACCCTTTGCTTCGATTCTTAGACATTCCAACGTTCAAGCAACGCTAGAAAATTGTGAATATTTTATGCTAGAAGTTATGTCGTAAAATTGTTGATAAGTACAAAACGTAAAGATCGCAGGAAGTTCCTCGCCAAAAAGTTGCTGTGACTTATGCAGTTACCCCGGGCTGAAACAAAATCCCCTAGGCCCCACGTCCGACGCATACGTTTCGCGTCGATTTTCAGATATTCCAACGTTCAAACAAAGCTAATAAAATGTGAAAATTTCATGCTAAAAGCACTCAAAGTTCTATCGATCCTCGAACACATCCGGAAATCCGAGCACTGATACGGCGATACGGTTGATGCTGTCTCACAGGCGTTAATATCCAGATGATCCAGAGCGATCTTGCGTAAAAATGTTGTAATGACGACGTCATGGCTCTTGTAAGGTCACGTTACGATGTGGTCACATTTTCGTACAACATGGCGGCAACCGGGGGGGGGGGGGGGGGTGCCACTTCCGAACTTCCGGTTTATCACTCTAAGCCCCTCAACCTCGTTGTGTAGGATGCACGAGCATTATGCCCCCGTCTTAAGAGTGCAAGATTTAAGCGTACAGGCTAATACGAAATATTAAATAAACAATTGAGATATCACGCCCCACCCTTCGTTCCCACCCGAGGTTGTCCTCAAAAATAGCAGTAAGCAACTGTCGCTTTTCATATTACCCGTAACGTTAATCGCTCCAGTGCGCGTACTCAAGCAATATTCTCTGCAACGGCACACAAGCACGACATAGAGGGTTCCTAATTCTCTGCTGGGTCCGTCCGAATTCTCTCTGTAGATTACCCCAATGTCGCAACGTGTCCCCTAATCCGGTACAGTCATTTGGGTCATTCCTCGGTGCAAGAAGTGCGTTCCGACTGGCTTAGATGGGACGAAGCGTACAGAATAAGCGCCGGCGCAGCAATCCGAGTGCTCGGCTGCTTCCTCCGAATTGATTTTTTTTTGTCGCAATCAAACGGGGTGCGGCTCTGAGCGGTATTGAAAGGAGAAAGAGGAAGGGGCGGGGATCGTGGCCACATCTGGTCTGATTTAGGACACGCCGTGCCTTCGACTTTTTTGTCGTCCCTAGGTGCGGTGGAGGCTCGTATACGTGAGAAGTGAGGTCAAAGGGCAAATTGATTGTGGTGGATGCTTACGGAACAAACAAAAACAGATTTGAGATGCTACCCATTTGCCGACAGTTTAAGGAACGCAGGAAGAGGCGCGTCCCTGCCGTCTTGTTATCTCTACACTGCCAATGGCATTGCGGCATCAGCTGAATAAAAAAAAAACGATATAACGAATTACGAGTCAAGAAGAGCGGTCATCAATAGGCCCCACCCCGCAATTCTTGCATTTCTTTGGCTGTCCGCGATTATAGACCGACTGAGCACTCTAACGTCACGCTACTGCGGTGGCGCTCCCGTCGGCACTGCGCATGCGCACAGGCTTTGCTCCTCCCGAATTCGGTTTCTGCGCACGCGCAGTGATGGTCGCCGACGTCTTTAGAAACGCAGGGAGTCGCCCTATTTTGATCACCCGTTGATAATTCGCGATTTGTTCTTTTGGTCTTTTATCGGTTGATGCCGTGGTCCCATTGTCCGTGGAGGGAGAACGTGATGCTTGGGACTTTCCTGACCCTGTAATTGTAGAACGTTCCCATCTGCGCCTCCACTGTGGAAATGGAGGAGGGCGATTTGCTCATTTCTGTACTATACCGCTAACCTCGGTCCATTAAGCGTGCATCGTGCACTAGCCGTTTCATGAATCTAGGGCGGCGCAATTTTTATTTCATAATTATATAGGGAGGAGTCGTTGGATGTTCTTATGGTTGACTCAATGTCGCGAATTTCAGCTCTTTTGTGATGTCGAGTTGTATTGGTTAAAAACTCGCGGGTGCTACACCGTGGTGTGGTTACCGTGAAATACGTACCTAGCCTCTTAAAAAAAGTATCAGAGCTCACTTTTTTATAGGAAACGGAGACAGCCAATTGCGGTGAACAACAGAAGAACCGCAGCGAGTGACAAAGCACATATTACGATTAGCCTTGAAAAAAAATGCGATATGCACAGGAATAATGAGCAAATGAAACGTCATGGTGAGCGTCTTTTTGTGTTTTCGTATTTTGTACCTTTTTTTATTGGGAATCCTTTATTGTTCACCGTTATTGGCTGTTTATTTAATAAGTTGATAGAAAAGAAATTCAATGACATTTTGTTTTTGTCAGAGTGTATCGTACTTCAGCGTTAGCCAACTAAAACTACAGCAAATATTTGTAACTTTTAATTAGGCATAGTTCGCGCCATCCGAAGATTTGGTTTGAAGGAGGACTGTAAGTACACCACATAAATGACTTCAGTGGAAAAAAAAGAAAAAAACATGGCGGACACTCACACTGTTTTACCATCGCATTTGGGGCAAAAATATTGAAATGACTGCTAGCCAGTCAGCGTTACGTTATGATTCAATAGTAGTGTTCCTGCTCTCTGACTTTAAGTTGCATAACTCCCGAAGTGCTCACCCGAATTTCTTTCGAACGTTGTCAATAAATTTAATTATTTAGCAACTTGTTTATTAAATCGTGTATCTCCTGAGCATATTTAAAATGCCAAAAAAAAAGGAATAGCCTGGAGAATATATGCGGACCTTTAAGCATATTCCTACTAACGGTTGCTCTAAGAAAACAGACGATGCATGTACACCAGTTGTGACAAGGTCTAATCCATCGGCACTAGATAAACGTCATCGGCACTAAATAAACATCCTACCATCATTACTGCAGGGCGAAGGCTTCGCTTCCGTATACATTTAACAGAACGCAAATATATATCATAGAAGCAACACGGTCGCGTCTTCGTGTTTTAATGTTTAGAAAATAGCAAAAAAGTCATTATGGTACATGTGTTACCTAGCCCCATCTTTAGTTACGAGAGTTACTCAAAGTAAGAGCCGCATTCATTTCCTGTTAACTGATATACAGGGTGATTCAAGGAGAGGCCAGGCTCTTTAAATCGACCGCAAAATTCGGTTTCTTCACCTATCGCGCTACAATTTTGTGAAGCGTTGCCCATAGATGGTGCATTTCTTTTTTGTAAAATTTGCAAAGAACGAACATGCCTTCGGAAAAGTAAAGAAAGAAAAAGGCTTAGCTCCTATGGGAACGCAGCGAAGCCACCGGTCTTCAAACAATACGGCGCCGTTTTGCACGGGAGACAAGAGATGGCGCAAGCGGTCGCGACGCCAATAACCGCCCACGAACAAGCATACGGCGCCGAAAGCCGGCGTCTTTAGCAGACGATCGTTTCGACTCAAAAACGGCGCGCGTTCCGCAGGCGGCGACAGTCGCAGAAACAAAAACAACAACTGATATAAAAAAAAGCTCGCGCCGCTTTTGATTTGAAAAGACCGTCTGCTAAAGACGCCGGCTCTCGGCGCCGTATGCTCGTTCGTTGGCGGCGTTCGTTCCGCCATCTCTTGCCGCCCGTGCGAAACGGTGCCGTGCTGTTTGAAGACCGGTGGCGTCGCTGCGTTTCCATAGGAGCTAAGCCTTTTTCTTTCTTTACTTTTTCCTCAAGTAAGTTCGCTCGTTGCAAATTTTACAAAAATGCACCATCTGTGGGCAACGCTGCACAAAGTCGTAGCGCGATAGGTTGAGAAACCGAATTTCGCGGTCGATTTAAAGAGCCTGGCCTCTCATTGAATCACCCAGTATTTTAAATTTTTATTACGGGGCAACTATATGCTCATTTTGTTTGCATCCATTCTAATTATAGAAGTCCCCATAAGCCAACCGCACACAAAATTACATCTACTATAAAACAATAACACAATAAAAGAAGCGCGCGAGCGCGCGTGTTTGCGACCTGGCATTCCAGAAATCCATCTTGACAACCGATCCTGCCAAGCGAGCATCGTACCTGAAACGCGACGTTGATATATTCCGCTATCCCTTCTATTTCTTTTTTCTTGATATTATCCAACTCCCTCAATTTTTTCCGACTCCGTGCTCTCATTCATTCTGCCTTTCACGATAGTTCTATCTTTTTTTTCTCAATTCTCTTTCCCAAGGTATCCTTTCCTTCTTACATGCTACAAACCATTTTCCTTCCCTTGCCTCCCCAAAGCAATAACCCAGAAACTTCCCTTCGGTATAGAGGCGACACAAGCGCAAAAAGATAAAAAAGAAAATAGATGGATAGATAGAGGCAGAGAGAGAGAGAGAACTACTTGGTACCTTTGCGTCCTATATCCGAGTTAAGTATTTGACTGCGATTTCACTACTGCAGGTATTGTTATGCTTATCGTGAACTGAAGCAATAACTGAACAGCCGCAGAATTTTCTTTTCTTACTTGTGCTTTCTTATCCTAAATGTCGCAATTTTTTTTTTTTCGCGGTCTGAATGATTTGTGTTTTCGAGAATACATTACGCACAACGCAGAACCCACATCTGTCCCTACGCTCGGAAATCTCGCAATGTCTCCCCAAGACGCTTCGGGAAACGGGAAAAGAGTGGGAAATGGGAATGATGAGGATATATGAGGCAGAAAAAAAGGGGAAAAAAGGCTACGTACGTAACGTTCTTTGAAGGCGTATATGTTATCTTTCTTTTTTCCTTCCCTTCCCTTCAATCTTGTCTGTCGATTTATTTCTAGCGGTGCTTCTTCCGGTTCTTCAAACGGCAATATCGCGGAATCCGAGCAGCCAAGCGCTCCGCAACGAAAGCACCTCCCTCCCTCCCTCCGTCTTGCTTTGCCCATCGTCCTCCCTCTAGCAATTATTATAGGGCCGCGTATACGCGAGGCCTTCTAGGATGTCCCTTGCCCATATATACACACTGGAGCAAATGGACGTACGCTGCTGCTTTACCCCGTGGAGTCGGATTCTGCTTGTTCGACTGTTGCTGCCGCGGCCGTTTTTGCTTACTCGGTACTTGGCCGTATTGATTTATTCTCCAATATGCCGCCGTGTGCTCTTACTAACTCGTCAGGAAGACGAGTCCGGGAATCTTAAAGTAATGAAGGAGTGTGTTTGTACGTGTGTGTGAGCATGCTGTCTTTTCGTTGTCGATGCGGAAAACGATCGCATGCGGAAGCACGGACGGCATCCGGTGGTATGGTGTTCTGTTTCCAGCATCGTCATTTGAATTCCATTTGAAAAAAAAGTCGTTTATTTGTATGACTTCCTCCTTAATATTTTTATTTTATGCGGTATATTTTGTTTGTCAGGTTTGTCCTAATATCTAGAACGTCTCTGAGTCTTTCTATTGCGACTTGAAGTTAAGGAGGCGCAAGGTGCATTGAGTACCGAGAATTATAACTTGGCTCCGTAGACAATCTGGAGCGCAAATTCGTCTGCTTCTTTCGCAGAGATTGAGGTGACGTCAGAACGCCGAGCTCTGATTGGCTCTGATTGGAAGGATAGTGGGTAGGCCTCAATGCAGTTAGCATCGACGTCTACCCACTATCGCTCTTATCAGAGTCAATCGCAGCTCGGCGTTCTGACGTCACTGCAACTTCTGCGCGAGAAGAGAAAGACTTGGCGCTCCGCATAGGGTAGCGGAATCTGCCAATAAGGACACCTAAGAACGAATCACTAAGCCAGAATCGTGATTGTAATAAACCTCCCTACCGAAAAACCCAGTATACTATCTGGTTTATGAAATTGAAAATCTGACTGGAATTGTTTTTTTGTAGACCTGAAATCCAGAATGCAGACTAGAGAATAATCTCAGAAAACCTAAAATCCAGATACAATCCAGATAGATTCCAGTTCGATGATCCAGATAGCGAAACGTTATGCTGGGTTTTTCGGTAGGGCTTGCTTTCCGTTTTATTAGTTGTCGATTACTCTAGCTATAGTTTTTTTTTATATATATAATTTGTCGTCGCGTATCGTCAAGATGGGTTCCTAACCCCAGGTGATCCGATCACAGATGTCCTGATGGTAGCTCCCGACTCTGATCTCCTTCAGCGATATGACGACGTGTTGGTTAATACGTTAGTCTAATAAAGAGGTCTAAGGTATACCAAGTCCAACTGAAGAGGAGCCCGGCTCCCGAGTCAGATATCTCCATATCTCCATCTTGCCCTTTTCACGGCGGTTAAAAACGAGACTCGGGAATTATCGCTGACCCTTTTTTTCCCCGGTGCTGTTCTCTCTTTCGTCCATCACGCTGCGGTCCGTCCCACCACACTCTCTCCTGGTCGTAAAGCTCGCAGTTGCACGTAGCACATGTCACAGAGGGCCCTAGCACGCAGCCCGAGGTGCCACAGCATCCCCAGGCGTCCAGATGCCGTAGAGGTCACCTTCCTCGTACAAGGACGCTCGACGAGCCGGAGTCAAACACACACAAAACGCAAACATGCCTCGGCAAAAGGCAGGTTTGAGCTTCGGCGTAGTCGTCAATTGCTTTTGGTCTCGGGTGTCCTCCCTGAAGAAGAGCCGTCGCTTCTGCCTCACCGCCGCTTCAGGATGACCGCTGCGAAGTCGTTAGCTGAGCACGTCGGCCGCGTGTGTTACCGTTGCCGATGGCGGGCGGAGCACTTGAACCAGCCACAAATCCCTCTCCGCCGGTGTTCTGGGGTACACCAACGTTGGGAGAATTATCACCTCCCCCACCTTACGGCAGCGTCGTGAGACGGTCCGTTAGAAATCTCACCCCGCCGGTGTCAGTGCCTCCACATGGCGTCTAAGAACGCGCGAGAGTCAGGCCCATTTAACTCTTCCGCCCCCCCCCCCCCCCGCCAGCCGAACGCCTAGCGCCCCCCCCCCATCTCCCCCCCCCCCCCCCAGCCTGACCCATAAATCCGTCCCTGGTGTAGCCCTGCCAGAATACTGTCATTCCGAATGCTCTCGTACTCATTCCACGGCGTCAGACACGAAAGGTTGACTCACGCACTTGCGTTTAGTTCGCCAGAGTGCGACGGCAACCAGTTTTTAAGCCTCTCACAACCGCGCCACGCAGCAGCAATGGTGGTTGTAAGCGGCTTAAAGCCCCGTTACCATAGCAATCCGCAACATGATTAACGTCGCAAGCCACTGCAGTCGCACTCGACGCGCGTGTGTGAACCAACCTTAAAACACTTGCCCTTTTTTTTCTTTTTTTAATTTTTAGAAGAAGTTAGACAAACAAACTTAATTCGTTAAAAAAAAGAAGTCACCTTTATTGATTCATGAATGTATCGCATCGCTCCAATCACCCTAAATTTGTTCATTCTAAACTAAGGCTTTATTGAAATATTTCTAAATGAACCAAAGATTATCAGAAAGAAAACAACACCATCTTCCTGAGGGGAACCATGGGGTGATGCGGAGCATCGTGTTGGTTCCGAGGAAAGAGTCAGTTGCGTGCTGACGTCGAGAGATGGCGCCACCGACTGCCCTAGCGTTACCCCCTACGCAAGCCTTCGTCGCGGCTCGCGGCAGAGAAACTTGGAACGCTCGCCGCTCGCCGTTTATTTTTTTTCACACTTGAAGGAGAGGAGACTAGAGGAGGAGAGTTGCGCGTGCGCGCGCGGTGTGAGGAGAACCGAACGCACGCGCAGTGCACGCAGCTGGTAGAGAGAGAGAGCGGAGAGAGTAACGCGCAGCTGTTGGAGAGAGGGAAGGAGGAGAGTTGCGCGTACGTAGTTCGAGTGCCGACTACAACGCCGACGCCGCGGGACATAGACCCGAGCAAGAGATGCTCCGCATCTAAAACAACAACATATGATTCGCTTTCTTCATACCAACTACAGGAGGATGGCATCTCGAACAAAAATTCTCCGCTCGAGGAATCTAACGCCAGAGCAGACAAGGCGAAAAAACGAACGCTTAAAATTACTTCTTTAATTATTAACGGCAACCTCAAAGGTCCGTTCACCGATTGCGTTTGGCTACGACCGACGGAGACAACACCAGTCCACTTGTGACTGCTTAGAACCGGTTGCATTACTGCGCTGCCGAGTCGTAAGCCGTCAAACAAGAGTCTTGAATACCGCTCTTGTCTCAGTCGGTCGTTGTCAAACGAAAGCGTAAGAACGGGCATTAATTTTCGTCCAAATACATATATTCGCCCGGCTAGTGCCAAAAGGTCAGGCAGATTAAACAGCTCCAAAAATATTTCAAACATTCAATAGTCGAATGGATACCTTATGGCAATGATTTCTCTTAAGAAAGATAGAAAGTCTGGAACTTACTGCTAAACAAAATTGTGAATAAAAAAAAAAAAACTGTATCATCCCTTGAACCTTCCATCACTCAGCTGTTAACTAAATTGAGTTACAACCTTCTACTGCGCGTTAATGTGTGTTCATTTTCAACTGTACCTGGATTGTCGAGTGTATATTTATAACTTACACCCTTCCTGTATTGACACTAAAAAGAGCCGACAGTATTTAAAAACAACAAAAACAACATACACTCTTTATTTTTGAAAGCCTAAAACCTTCAGAAGAACTCGTCGCCCAAAAAGGCGAAACACTGAGTGGTGTGGTTACATTAAACATTACATATCACTTACGCCTCGATCGAATGGGAGCAAAGTCATGTAATAATATTATCCAGACAATATATAAAATTAAGTAGAACGTACCATTCTCCAAAACCTAACAGAGCTTATTCGTCAGCCTAAATAAGTAGTTTCTACTTCCACTAACAGAAAAGATAACGTTACCGGTCCATCGTGTTTTTTTTTTTTTTTTTCTTAAAGGGCGCACTCAGGAGACGCGTTTATTTCTCTTTGGCGTTAACGTAAAAAAATGTAATCCCCTTTGCATTCCAGACTAAAGAAAAGCGGATCCGTGTTTCGACTCTTGGGTAAAGAGACGTGTTTTTTTGATAATACCTTTTACCACAATCTAGTTCTAGGAATGCTGTTTTTTTTAAATGTGGAGAGGGTCGAGAAGCTTTCTGTTCAATGTTTTTAACCGCTGAAAAAAACTACACATCGTATAACGCTCAGTTTCCGCCCAAATGTGTTGCTAGCAGTCAAGACCAGATACCAAAGTTTCAAAGCTTGCCGTTCTCTGGTTCAAAAAGTTATAAGCGATTTTGGGAATGTTTCATAGTGAAAATGGGGCCTGTTTTCAGCATCGGACGCTCGTAAACTCCGTGTGTTCGTACGTTTTATCGGCCGTCATGTTTTGCGTTGAGAAGTTCCCAAAGTCTCATAACATTTGAACGAGTTAACTAGCTCTGAAACTTAGGAATCTGGTCTGGGCCATACGCTATGCATTTACTTATTTATTTATTATATCGCCAAGGCCCGAGGGAATTACAGAGGGGGAGAGCAGATACAAAAACGGGCAGTAATACTGAAACAAATTAAGAGAAAATAGTATTTGTATGTCGAAAGAACAACAGTCAAACGGGTCATAAATCATTCCCAAGTGGTTGTGATAGCATTTTGATACATATTAGGGTCAGCGGTAGTAGCAACAAAACAGGGGATGTGGTTCAATTCTTGGGCTGTGCGAGGAAGGAACTATGAGTGAAATGCCGTTGTTAAGGAACCTATTAGGACCTCAGATTTATGCTTGATGATCGACGGGAGTGGAGATGTAAAAAGGCGAGAGTTTTCATTTGATCGCGTAAGATAGGAGTAGGAAAAGAAAGCTCATAAAATAATCATAAACGTGAACAATTTAAGACCTAATTTGGGGGGATACTATGGGTTCTGTAATGCGTAGTTGAAATTTGTGGCAACCAAAAAAAAGAAAACGTAGTTAATTATTTTTGCGTGCACCCTCAAGTTTTATCTGAAATTTGGCAAGCTTCCAGCTGGACATAACCTGTCGTTTATCGTCATTGACAACTTAGAAAGCTCAGGGCGTGTCAAGTCTCGCGCATTATTATCGGCCCTTAGCCAACGAGAACGCCCAAGAACAAGTGACGAAGCGAGAAGAGGGAAGACAATAAGTCACGCCCTGGGTTTTTTAAGTTTGTCAATGAGTATGGTTACGTCACTGACATCTCCCCAATTTGGACTGTAGTTTACGTTTTGCGCTCAAAGTAACTTAAACAATGCTCCTTGCAACACATAATCCGCCGGTGGACCTTCAATTCTCGCGAAAAACAAAATGTCCAATCGGAGCCGAACTGAACCGAAAACTGGAACCGAGTCGGTATTTTTAGGCGCACCGGAACTGAACCGAACCGAACTCTTCGTCGCCATCTTGGAACTCCACCGGAACTCAACCGTAAAAAAAAAAATATATATATATATATATATATATATAACGGCAACCGGCTCAAAACTGTTCACTTTACATCTTTTTATTCTTTGTGAACATGACAATATGAATATTTAGGAAGCAAAATTTGGCAGCAGTATGTTTGTGTATCGATCAAATTGTCACATACAGAATTGCAATGCATGAAGAAGGGTGGGATTCCGTGGCGTTTCTGTATTGGAACTATGATTAATAATTTGTTGTCACGTGTCACGTGGGAACGTGACTTCACAGCGTCAAGGTATGCTGTAAGGTAATGTCACGTCACGTGGCCCCGTGGCATAACGTGACGCGGTCACGTGAATCACTGTGTCAAGTCGATTCGAATGGAGAACGTCACTAGATTCATTGGCGTTGTTGACACCGTGATGTCATAAGACATCACGACGTCGTGGGGCCAAGCTCTATGCTTTGCCATCCCCAGCGCACGCCTATGCTGAACACAGACGGTATATAATTCACGTCACATCACGTGGCCTCTTGTCCTAACTTCTAATTGCGAGTTGAGGAGGGGAAAGCATGGCTGATTATGTTGGCGATTCTTGTTTCGTGATTTTATATTCGCCGTTTTAATCGGTATGTGCAACAATCTCACTGGCTGATTTCATCTTAAATCATCCAGGCAAAAGGAAATCGAAGTTTAATTTTCGACGAAAAAAAGTATGGGGCAGGGAATTTTCTACCTAGATGCAGGCACTGTGAACTTTATAAAGTTGCCTGCATGGTAGAGGAACGTTGGGTGCAATATGTTATTTTAATTGAATGACATCTCATATATCGAGAGGTTTTTAATACGTAAAACATTTTTTTTCTTCATGTCTTGGTCTGTTTTTTGTCGCCTCACATTGAGCCCACCACGAGGGCGGGGATTTATCGCCCGAGATATATACTACTAAATTTCAAAAATTCCAAAGATTCCCAAAGTGGCAAAGGTTGCCAGTTTTTCTAGCTAAATACGAACACGCATTTGACAAGATTGGGGCTTAAATAAAGGCCACAAAAATATATATTACATTTATAAACAGTGATTCGTGGACGAAAAATAATCCTTTTTACGATGACGCAAAAAGGTTTTTCAAATAATATATATTTTCCTATTTACCAAATTTGCAATTTTTTTCATTTTTACGACTTTTAGTGTTACTGTTGCCCGAGATAATGCGCAAAACTAAATAATTCCCATATATTCCTAAGGAGCTTCTTTGGGCTCTCCAAGAACATAAAAATTGTAAATGTAACTCAAGCTGGTCGCAGACAGCAGTCCGTCAACATTTATAGGAAATCGAACTGAAAGGTGAGTTTGGCGATTTTTTCAAAAAAAATGTAAAGCGGCTAAAAATATTTATTAAATTAAGACCTCTTCCTAATATCCGCCAATTTATTCACACAAATGAAAATAACGTACATGCAAACATCAAGGGAGGAGAGTGAGTCAAATATGCCTCATTGGACCGTGGGAAAAAAACGTCCATTTCCACCGCGGTCGCTTCAGCGCTCCATAACGCGAGAACACAAAAATCATCCAAACCCGCGGTTAATTGTTACCTTTTTTTCTATGTAGAAAATTTCCTACGACGTACATTTTTATCGTCAAAATCAAAGAAACATCACCTTTTTCTCAAGTCGTACCGGCTGGATGTTAAGCGATAATAAAATAGTACGGACACGCCACTCCTTTCATTGCTTGCATTGTCCGTGACTATACGGAGAGCAAGTCGTCTGCTTCTTGGGCAGGAGTTGCGGTGACGTCAGGACGACTCCGAGCTCTGATTGGATTTGATTGAAAGGATAGTGGGTAGACCTCAATCCTAGATGCCTTGAGGTCTACCCACTATTTTTATTTCAATCAGCCAATAAGAGCTGCGTTCTGATATCATAGCAAACCCTGTACAAGAAGCAGACGAACTTGAGCTCCGCACAGGGTTTCCGTTTTTAGCTAGCCCATAATCTGGCGCGCTTAAGGAGAACGTCGGCCCGCTTGCGGTAGGCAACCTGCGATAACTCTGCCAGTCTCCATTGAGTCCCATTCCATTGGGCACGGGCTTAATTTTGCAGTCATCAATTGAAGCGCCACGGCGTGTTTTGGAAACAAAGCTTGAGAGAGTTCCGGCATACTCAAGAGAGTATCGAGTGGCACTGGTGCTGCCGCACACCTTTTAACATGGCAAAGCCGGATTTCGTGAAGCCGCGGCCTGTGACGTCACGTGACGTTCAGTTTCGCCGCTAGATTTAGCGGGAAAATTTACGTCACGTGGCTTCAACGCCAATTCAGTTTGCCCGCTAAATTTAGAGGCTAAATTTTGAGGGGAAAATGACGCCGCATGACTTCGTGTCACGTGATCTATGCACAAAATCAATTTTCCCGCTAAATTTAGCGTGGAAATTGGCGTCACGTGACATGATGTCACGTCATGCTAGAACGTTTCACGCGTGCAACCCAATTACCTGGCAATTTGCCGTACACTTTTTAAACACCGCGTTCGCGCTTGTTCTGGGTTGAAATAGAGCGGTTATCGAGGATGAGGCGACACATTGGCTAGATGGTGACAGCGCCTACTACACTCACGGACAGGGTGCGAACGGCAGGAAGGAGTTCCAGTTGTCCGGCCTCCAGCAAGAGCTTCTACCCTTCGGTAACCCTCCGGGCTCTCGTGACATAGCCTCCTATATAGTGACAAAGCCTGGAAGATCGCCACGAGAAGCGGCCGCCGAAATGAAAAAGGGTGACCTGCAGACAACAGATGAGAGGAGTGCCACGTGACTGGCGCCCCGCTGCGACAAGACGCCGAAATTAAACTTTTCCCGAGCGAACATGTGTGTTTCGGGTCCTCGCCGCTGCAAAAGCTGTGCGCTGACATCCAAGTTCCCCGAGAAATGAATTTTTGATGCTCTGTGCTGCCAGATATCCTCGCGCTCCAAATCTGCGACCGGGCACTCTATGGCTCCGTCGTTAAACTGCCAGGCTTTGTGTGTATAGATGAGGCTATGGTCGAGAGCATCGTGCGTGCACGAGCGGCCAAAGCACGGCGAAAGCAAACGAGCGCGTATTGGAAGGCCAAGCGTTCGAAAGGGACGCCCCACCGTCCTTATCTTGTCAGTGACTGCGGACAGAAAATCCGTAGTGCCGAACTTGTGACGCCACCCGAAGAAGACCAACGCGCGAGCACGCATTGGACGCGAGTGCAGCGTCAGCGTTCGGCTATGACTCAAGTTCTTAGTGATTCAACACCAGTCAGAGTCGAACGATGACGCGGCCTAATCTGTGCAACAGGTTGGTCTTCGTTAAGTGACAACAGAAATGAAGCACTACGGCATTGTATTCTAGGAGGTGTGCGCTGGTGATCACTGTGCTCACTTGGCCTCCTCGATGGGGTGGTAGAGGGTGAGCAATTTGGGATGCTTGAAGCGGTCCAGCTGCCTCACACTGAACCTGAGGATCTCCGTGATGGTCTCCTTCCGCTTCGGCTTGTGCAACTTGTCTGCCACCCGCTTCTCGAACACGAACACCGAAGCCTCCTGCACAACCCCGAAAAAAAAAAAAAAAAAAAAAAACATGTGCTATAGTATAGCTAGCTTCATCATAGGTCAGTGTACAGTCAAATGTTATAGTCACACACTTTCGGAAATTTGATGCAGTCACTTTCCCGCAAGGTATTTGCGACAGAAAAAAGATTGCTGCAAACTACGGAGGGATCTTGGCAAATGATGAGGCTGCAAATATGTCTCAACCTAACATAAAAAAAAATGAAAGCCGTTTACAACTCCCTGTAACGCCGAATTGGAGCGCAGCTCTTGAGGAGGAGGAGGGGAAGGTACGGAGAGGGGGCTATGCCCCTCCTCCTCTCCTGCTCGCCCCTATTTAGCGGAAAAATTTTTCCCCGCTAAATCTAGCGGAACATTTTCCCGCTAAATCTAGCGGGGAAAATTTTCCACTAAATTTAGCGGAGAAAATTTTCCGCTAGATCTAGCGGGGAAAAGTTTCCGCTAGATTTAGCTGGGAAAATTCTCCGCTGGATTTAGCGGGGAAAATTTTCCGCTTGATTTAGCGGGGAAAAGTTTACGCTAGATTTAGCGGGGAAAATTTTCCGCTAAATTTAGCGGGGAAAGTTTTCCGCTAAATTTAGCGGGGAAAATTTTTCGCTAAATTTAGCGGGGAAAATTTTCCGCTAGATTTAGCGGGGAAATTTTTCCGCTATATCTAGCGAGAAATTTCCCGCTAAATTTAGTGGGGAAAATTTTCCGCTAAATTTAACGGGGAAATTTACCCATCATGCACCGCGTGGTTACGCCGACGGCGACGCCGCTCAAGCCGGAAACTGGTGCCTAAGAGCTGCGCTCTAAAAAACGTGGATGACATTTTTCGGGTTTACGTCATGCTAAGCATTAGAGCGTAGACTAAGGTCTCAACCTATTTTTAACCTCGTCCTTTTTGCCGAACTCCATCCGGAGATTGCGGCGATTTGCTGTTTTAAGTTTTTTGCGGGAAAGTAGACGCACAGGACGTCTTGTAGCATATAGACACTAACGGTTTAAGAAACGCGGCGCCTGCAGGTTCTGAGCAGCTCTTTATGCGTAAACAGCCAATGAGATTGCTGCATTAGTGCATTGGCAACTCCAAAGAACGAATCAAAAAGAAAGAAGCCTCAACGTAGTAAGCCAAGCCCGCAGTTTCTTAAGCTGTGAGTAACAACACCAGCAACTAGCTCTTCAGTTCCAAAGCTGACGTGTACACGGGATCTAAGCACGAGACCCACAACCTTCCAGATTATAGCTGCACCGATCTAATCATCGGAGAACGGTGGGCAACCGACCGAAATAAGCGCCGCAAGTAGCTCACATGGAATCAATGGGAAGACCGAGTCGCGTTGCGTAATATCCAATATCCATTCGTCGATGATAGCCCAATGTGCGTGCCTTGGTCAGGGGGAAGATATTAATAACGATGTCTATACGCTAATGCTATACTCTCGGTACCTTTAACAAGCCTCTGCTGTCACTATAGTTGGTTTCATCTTACGACGATCCGCAGGAGATCCTACGAGCCTTCCCGCCTTCCCAATTCACTCCAGCGCTGTGAACAAATCGCCTGACTAGGCGCTCTGCGCGTTGCTATGCCCCCCCCCCGATGGCCACGTGGCACTCGAACGGCATTGGATTGACCGTGATGGCGAGTAGGCTATGCTACACTCTAGAGAAAGGATGAAACGGATCACAGAGGTCCGCGAGCTTAGATTGCGTAATCGGTCGTCACGCGTCGCAAGATGATCGTCAGACTCTTTCATCGAAGGTTCACATTGGGTGCTCCTCTTCAACGACCCACCGCGGAGTGCAAACACAGCGAGCCTGAAAGGTTAATATATTCTGATACCAAATACTACACCATACTTCGTTTAATACTAAGTTCAGAAGCAGAAGACGCTACGAGCTGATGGCTCCAGTGAGGCTCAAAAGCTTATCATCATTGTGTTCGTCATTCTTCTGTCATTGTTCTATCATCGCTGAACGAATGATAAACAGAGGAGGCCTAGTGCCTTGCGCTTTTGACGGTGCTTGTGTTGGTACCATTAGCTAGTAGCGTTAGTTACGTCTGGACTTAACCTGTAACGAAGTATAGCGGATAACATCCTCCTCCGCGAAAATACAATAACCTTGCAGTGCACGGGTTTTGCGTAGTGGGAACGGCTGGACGCGCCGCACACTCGGGTTTTCTTTCCTTCCCCTTTGAATTGGGAGGCGCGGCTGCCGCCATCTATCGTTGCGGACACTCGAGCCCTAGTATAAACAGAAATAACAGAACCCTACACTCTTCCTTCCCCCCAATCCTTTCGCAACACCGTGTTGTGACCACAACAGGCAGTAACGGAGATATCGGGTTGCCGACCCATTGCACTTTGACTCGGAATACTGGAATACTTGGCGCTGGTGTGATTGGTGACGGTGCTTGGAAATTCGGACACCGTATGCTGAGCCTTCGTCTCGCCTCCCTGGATACTGTGAAGATGTGCACCGGACTTCTGGACAAGACACTTGGACATTTCTAAAGGATCTCCTTCCTTCTGCGGCTCTGCCGCTTTCCTCCCAGCCGCATCCTGTGGCTCCTCGTGCCCCGCTTGTCGGCTTTGGCGAAACAACCCTCCTCTCTTTTCAGTTTTCTCTTCTATCAGCTGTTACCCCTTCCCCCCCCCCCCCCCCCCCCCCGATCCAACGATGACCGTTCGGCACATGGCTGTAACTCCAACGTTGTTTTTTGTTTTCCTCTTTTGCAAGACTTCTCTCTCTCTCTCTCTCCTACACTCTTCCGTCAATAACTACACAAACAAAACAAAAAAAACGCACAGTTATTTGGATCTAGACGCATACGATCGACGCCTGATATTTTTCGCAGAAGGGTTCTACAGCGCATGCTCAGAACGCGTTCCACAACCCGTGCAGATAAAGATGGCGGCGCGCAGAAAGCAATTTGTTGCAGTAGTCTATAGTCATTGGCAACTAAAGAGAGGAAAGGCGTGGTTAGTCACGAGCATCTTACTGTCGCTCGGCAGCAAACGAGATTGCTGCGTTAGCTGATGAAATATTAAGAGATAAGAGATGAGATAAGAAAAGAACAAATAACGAAACAAGAAGCGCGAACATAAAAGGACATATCTGCGTATATTAAGCTGTCGATGACTGTGTGGAGCGCAAGTTCGTCTGCTTCTTTTGCTGGGATTGTGGTGACGTCAAAACGCCGAGCTCTGATTGGCTCTGACTGAAGGATAGTGGGTAGATCTAAAGACAGCTTGCTTTGAGGCCTACCCACTATCCTTCAATCAGAGCCAATCAGAGCTCGGCGTCATTCTGACGTCACCGCAACTCCTGCGGAAGAAGTAGACGAACTGCCTTTCCGCATAAGTAAAAAGAAAAAGTCGCGCTGTGTCCGACGCAGGGGGACGCGTACACTGACATATGCAAGGTGTTGCACCAGCGATTTAGAACAATAAAGAAAAGGACACCTTGATTGAAGAATATGATTTCTTCGGGATAATGTTCTGGACACTAGCGGACGACAGCGTACATAAAATGAGCAGCGATAATTAGCTACAGAATGACGTAAAATTCCTAAACCAACTTTAAGAATATATTTACCTCAATTTTGTTTTTTTCATTATATCGGTTGTTGGTGAAATACCACGTATATGAAAAAACGTTCGTCGCCTTTGCGTAAATCGTGGCATTGCGGGTGAGAGAAACAATATCGGCAGAAATGTAGAACAAAGACATCAAGGGCGCGAAATGTTGCAAACTAATAAACTAAGTTCCTGTGTTGTTTATAAATGTTTTTCTTTTATTGCTTTGAAGAGAGGCAAAAAGGAGCAATGTGTCGAGCGTGTTTTCTTCTGAGAACTGGCGTTGTCAGATCGGCGCTCACCAGAAAGGTCGCAATAAGCGTCGAATGCTATTTTTTTTTTCTGAAGGCTCCTTTTTTTATAAATATGTAACGATAGTTTTCATAAAGATGTCACTCTCTTTGCAATATCTGTGTCTCTGGACTGCGGTCTTGGTCAGGAACGCAGTATCAACTTCTTTATATTTTTATATACGTAATACCAATCAGCCTAAATAAAATCAATTCCCACATCAAAATAAATACGCGTTTACATCTGGTCAGAATTGCCGTCAATACAAGCCGAGATTATTATTCAACAAAATATATTACTCCCCCCCCCCCCCCCAGACACACACGTATCCTAGAAAACAAAGCTTAGACAAGCCGAAATAGTTATTAACCGAAATATATTACCCCCCCCCCCCCCCCACACACACACACATATACATCCAAGAAAACAAAGTCTCCGACGAGCGCGCAAACAAGTTCTATACCCAAATTCTACCGTGGCGGTATCCAGATCTTGTTTCCGATGGTGAGAGTAGCAAGGCGCCTACAGAGTTACGCGCTCTTACAAACACAGGAAAGCGCAGCGGGTAGAGCGTTGATTCGCTGATTCACACTTGCAATCACAAATACGTCCAGAAGTTTGATAAAAAAACTTAAAATTACTTCGGTTTTTGGTACGGGAACCACCAAATGAGCTCTCAGAGTATCGGCACTTTATACCCCGATGTTCTTGCGGGCGCCGCCATTTTGGCGCACACTGCAGAGTGGGCGCAATGGGCGATCGTAAGAATTCAAAAAAATGTCATTTCCTGAGCTTTGGTCGTGGCGTCGGGAAGCTCCTCAGGCAAAACCGTTTTTCTTTGCCGTGGATTGTTTCATGATATCCGGAGCTTGGAAAACCGTTTCCCGTAACTTCAGATAGAACTTTAGATAACTGGCAGCCAACATAATTATCACCAAGGTAACTGAAGTGTGGCTACTTTGACGGGTAGCTTATTTATCGGCTTTAGTTAGAGTACTTAACTCTGTACGTAAAACTGCTTTTAATGGAGATTACGTTTCAGAGCAACGAGAAGTCTTCCTCGAACTATTTAAGTGTGGATGGCTAGATTACGTTATTAAATAGCCGTATGTGCTTGAGACAAAACAAAAAATGTAAACTTGTTTATCATTATCATCAACCAGGAAATCACGGAATGTCTCGTGCATGATTGAGCGTGAGTGAGAATTCTTTTTTGCTTGGTTATAAAATGCCTCGGGTAGTATCGGATGCGTTGCACGCACTACACATTTGTGTACTCCCCAGGTTTATCAAACGAATTAAGACAAGTTTCAATTTTTTTTTTAGGACCCGTGACGTCGTGATATCACGTGAGGTGCTATGCATTGTCATTTGGAAGGCAGCTGCGCGCGTCGGCAGTTGACTACTACCGCAGGATTCCCTTAGTGATACATAGTCGAGTCGCTTGCTCTCCCGTTCCCCTCCTGCTATGTGGCGCCGAGCAAAGGCGTCGGGTTACGATCACATGGTCCGGGGTTCGATTCCCGCTGCACCGCTTGGTAAATCTCGCCAAGGATTAAGTATAATTACTATATGTTTGCTATGCCTATGCATTGCCTGCTATGGACTATGTACGCTTTCTGTTTTGCGTGGTCTGCGTCTGACGGCTTTTCTTTAGGCTGAAGCGTAACACCTTTCCCTTAAACTCCAGCGCATAAACGTAATGTGTGTTAACTATATTTTCAATCAAAGGCGACAAAAGCTAGCTAACTGTTGAGAGTTCGGCGCATGAGTCAGCGCCGAACTCTGTAATATGCGTTTTATTCGTATTCAGGAGGCTCGTGCGAGAGCCTGCGGACAGCTAAAGCTTCTCCTACCAAAAGCCAAATATGTTATGCACATATATTTATGTGTTAGCAGTCAGACGTAAACCCTAGCTAGGTAACGTATAAGCAGCCGACTGACGCAAAGGATTTCAGACGCGTCATTTATTCATCTGTCCGTCCACCCACCTAGAGCTCATAGATAAAAGGCGCAATCCATGTTATGGTGGGCCAAAAGGGGAGGCGTAACGGGTCCTCAGTTACCTCCGCGATCGAGAGAGGCCCCACGCTTCATGCCGTCACTGTTTCGTATCTGCTAGTAGCCGCTGCTCGCAAAACAACTGCGCACACCACCAAGTCACATTAACTCGAATGAATTGGCGTGGTTTGGATATCCTTTGGAAACTTGACTCTGTATAATGCTGACAAAACTGAACCGGTCCGAAAACCAAGCGTGAAATTTTAGAGCTCTACACAATTCTCATTTTAGAGCTTCCACACGTTTATACGCTAAAATCAGTCAGTTTTCACCGAAGGAATTTTAAACGAAGGAATTTTAAACGCTTGCACGCCAAGGTCAGGACACTGAAGCGTCTCTCGCGCACTCCCCACCAGCCATTTTTTTTTTTCGACCGCAGCTGTCTTCGCGCTTGAACCGGCACATCCAATAATGGCGAGGACAATAGAACAAACGCGCATCACGGAAAGAGCCAAATACAAAAACTTAGAGCTAAAGCCAAAGCCAAAAGTAAGAGCCAATGCCAAAGCCAAAAGTAAGTAACGGGGAAAAGAAAAAAGAGACCCGATAATAAAACATACCGGTTAAACGAGGGAGAAAAATAATAGTAGGCTGTCTCCTGCTGCGTTGAACGGTTCGACCTTTTTTTATTTGTTTCCAGCTTTCTTCTTTCGCTAGCTCTTTCTTTTTTTCCTGTCTGGGGTCAGCAATTTGTTGGGTCTGACGTGGACTCCGGGGTGGGTGCGGCTAGCGCGCCCGCCGCGATAGGATTCCATTTATCATGGAGACAATGGAAAATGTTGGGGAGTCACTGCCGCATATATGGTGGTATATAGAAGGAGATCATCCCCTACTCTTTCACCATATCGTCTGCAGTTCTTGGTTGCTCGGGCTCTCATAGTTCATAAGTGCGAAGATGATGCCAATGTTTTGGGAGTATGACGCTCAAGACCACGTCCGGCCGCACCTACTGCGCAAGGTCATAGTGTCGTTCGAGTGAAGAAAACATGTATAAAAAATAAACACGCGTGAGTTCTGGATGTTTTATATCACAATGTGTTCAAATGCAAATCATTTAAGCTGTCTACAAGAACATCTAGCCTTGTTTAATAAACCTTTAGAAAACAGCCAGAGAACATTTCTCTGTCAGCCTTCATAGCTTAAGAATTCACGGCCAGCCCTATATGGCCATCAATATGAAAAGTACATTATGGTTCCTTGCGTATTTCAATCATATATTTTTATACACAAAGCAAGCGCGTTTCTTTTATGAATTTAGCTTTATCGACCCGCAGGAAGAAGTTTGTTTTACCTATAATGCTTCTCGCGTAATTCAGATAAATAATGAAGAAGAGATGAGGTTAATACTTGTTACTGAAAGACCCACAAGTCAGCGCCGCCTGAATGAGGCAAGATGTCTCTTAGAAACACCCCTTAGATGACAAGACCCGCATAACACTACGTCATCGTTGGTAGATCCCCGACCCGCCCCTAGCGGCGAAAATGCTGAAGCTCGACGAGGGTACCCGGCAAAGATGCAGACGCATCTACCTTTGCGTTCCCGCGCGCTCTAGCAATGCACTCGCTGTGGGCATCCATCAGTGATGATGTGAAAAAAGGAATGGTGCAGGTTTTGTCTCCCAGGTGGTATTAGTTTATGTGGAGAGCAAGTCGGGGTCTGTTTCATTTCCAGGAGTTGCGGTGACGCCAGAACGGCGCCGAGCTCTGATTGGCTTTGATTGAAAGGAGAGTGGGTGGAACTCAATGGTAGATGCCTTGAGGTCTACCCACCATTTTTTTCTAAAATCAGTCAATAAGAGCACAGCGTTCTGACATCATCGCAACCCCTGTGTTACAAAATAAGCGAACTATATACAGTGGACAAAGTAACCAAAAACAACATTCATTTACATTTCACCCGTGACACCCGCGATTGCGGCCTTTGCGAGTGAGACCTGGTCAGCTTTTGGCTGAGAGCGCGTGACTGTGTTTGAAAAGGAAGAAAACGAGAAAACGAAATCTCGGCGACACGAAAAGCAAGCGAGAAAGAAGAAGATCGAGGACTGAAGGTGATGGTGAACGGGCTGAACACCAAACTGATCGTGAACGGAACGGGCGGAACGCCAGAGTGACAGCGAACGGAACGCCAGCTGAACGCCAGACAGTGAACGGAACGAACGGAACGCCTGCTGAACGTCAAACAGTCAACGGAACGAGCCGAACGCTAGCGGAAGGCAAGCAATCGGATCGACCAGGACGAATTGAACGAGACGAACGCCATGAACTGACTGAGAATCTGCAACTGTAAATATTTATACATTTATTTTATCAGTGTAAATATAGTTTTTGTTTTGTTTTTACGTTAATTGCCTGATTTAGATACGACGCCCACACGACATCTTCGATTCTGAGACATTATGGTGCCGAAACCCGGGATCGAGAACGATTGAGGTGAGCGGATTTTCCGCCTTTGTGGAACACCTGCCTGGAACGCTGTTTCCAAGAGCTGTGTGGGAAATCGTAAAACATGAAACGTCTCAAGGCAAAACGTGGGGTGAAGCGGTCGCAAAACACGAAAATTATCCACGAGGCGACAGCGGGGATGGAGACAGCGTACCTGGCATCGCTGACTGTTTGGCTGGAGAGGCTGAAGGCCAATAACAGGGCACTTCAAGAGTTGAACGTGGAGATAGCAGATCATGTATCGAAACAAGACCTCGTCGCAGAATACACTACGGTCACGGAGTACGACAACGAGGCTATACGAATGATGACGCTGTTGGACTGCAAAGCAGACTCACTGAGACGTAAGGAACAGCAGGCACAGGCCACCCAGATGACCACATCCGCGACAACATCTGCGACTGCCACTACAGACCTGGGAAGAACTCACACCAACATAACTAGCGGTGTGAAGCTTCCCAAGTTACGACTTCAAACTTTCAACGGCGAGGTCAGCGCGTGGCAGAGCTTCTGGGAGCTTTTCGGTCGTGCTATCCACGAAAACGATAGTATCCCACGATCGGACAAGTTTCAGTACCTGCGCAACCATGTCACCGGACCAGCGGCGGCGGCCATCGCTGGACTCCAGGCAACTGAGGCTTGCTACGACGATGCCATTGGAATCCTGACACTGCGCTTCGGTGATAAGCGAAGGATTGAGCAAAATCATCTGGCGAAGCTCCGAGCACTGCCTCCTGTCGCTTCCGCGAAAGACACGAAAGGCCTCCGAAGGATGTATGATCACGTTCAGACGAACATCCGCGGTCTGAAGGGTCTCGGCGTGGGATCGGCAACGTACTGCACGATGATGTCCAATATCCTCCTCAAGGCATGCCGAGCGAAGTCGTCGTAAATTATCACCGGCAGCAGGCAAACAGCACTGCCTACAGGTCGTCGGGAGAAACGCAAAACAGTCCGACTTCTCTGAGTTCACCAGCGGTGCCGGACACCGGACACTCTAACGACGGACCACTTTCCACCCGGAGCGCTTCAAGGCCGCCCTCTTTTGCCGATGCCGAAGATGAGCTCGCCGATATTCTAAGCTTCCTTCGGATTGAGGTTGAGAGTAGGGAGAGAGCCGGAGTAGTAGAAGAACGCCAAGAGACGCAAAAGAAAAGGTCTGAAAGACCCAGATTGCCAGCAGCCTCTGTGCTACACTCAAATATCCCAAGCCCCTGCTTCTTTTGCCGGTTCACAAAGCACGCAACAGAAGTATGTACTGGTGACCTCACGTTGGAGGTGAAGAAAAGGAGGCTGGCGGAAGAAAACCGCTGCTTTAGATGCAGAATTGGAGGACACCGGGCGGGGGAGTATCGGCGGAATGTGACATGCGCGTCGTGCTCCGGTCGACATGCCACATCCATGTGTGACCCGAACTGGAAGCCTAAACTGAAGAAATCGGATAGAGGTGCCCCCGCAGCAAGCGTCCAGAACACCATCTCCGACAGTGCTGACGTCCCATTGGATTCCGAAGTGCTTTTTGAAACGTCCCGGGCCTGGGCTGAGAAAGGCAACCAAAGATTTTACGTGCGAGCCATTATCGATAGGAGGTAGCCAACGGACGTTCATTCGTGAGGACCTTTCTCGCCAACTCAGCCTCAAGGTTCTGGGAGATGTTAGCCTCCGGCTAAACACGTTCGGCCACTCCACGTCACGACCGCAACGTCGGCGGTCAGTACAAGTACGGTTGCACAGCCAATACGGCCAAGAAGAGTGCGTCATCGAGGCCGTCGAGGTACGCCTTCATCTGTAAGGACGTTGTGCAGGTACCCGTCGACCACGAATTTGTTCGCCATATGATGAAATACGGCCGTCGTATTGCGGAAATGCTTCTCTCCCCTCTGGCCACTGCTGAAGAGGACATTTCCCTTCTGGTCGGTTCAGACCAGCTGTGGCGAGTGAACGGTGACCAAGTGCTGCATTGCAAGGAAAATCAGAAGCTGGTAGCTATAAGCACCATTTTTGGCTGGACCTTTCAAGGTTTAGTGTCAAACCACAGTTCTCTCAAAGGCAGCGCCAGCAGCATGGTATGCGTGCTAAGAACGGAATGTTCCACAAACGAGGACGTCGGAGGCATCCTGCGGCGTTATTGGGAGCTGGAGAGCATAGGAATTTCTGACCAGCCCTCCAACAAGATGAAAGAAACTGCCTTGACGTAAAAGCTGACAATCAACAGGTTATGATTTCCATAATTGACCAAAGTTGTTGAAATTGCCAGAACCCCGAGCGCAACCTGCACGGTTCGGAACGGGCTGGAGCCCGAACGTCAAGATTGAGATGCACAGAAGTGACCGTGGAGGCGCAGTACGGGAGCTCAAATCGGACAAAAGCAGTACGGTGGAGCCCTAGAGACAATCTACGACGCAGGAAAGGGAGAAAGCTCTTGTCAAGAGATGAAGCTCAAAGAGTTATGAGAAAGCTGCCCACGGAGATCAGCCATGACAACAGCGGGCTACATCGAAAAAGCCGAAGATGAACAAAAAATCTCAATGGTCGTGGTCGTCCGGTCAACGCTAAGAAGAATCAACAAAGACGCCAGGTCAGCTGTGTACAAAGACGAAGGGCCACCACCCAGTTTAGTCACAACTCAACCTTACGTTGTGGAAAACGTGGAAAACGTCGTACAAGGAGATCGCGAAGGAAAGCGCATGCAGCAAGACGGACGGGAAGCGCTCGAAGCTTTAGGTCATACGATTACACCCAAATTACTTATTGGCAGGCGAGGGCAGACTTGAAAATTTTAACTGCCCCCATCAGATCGACGAAAAAAAGAAGGAAGACTACTGAAGTCATGAGAAGTGTACGCGGAGACATGCGAGCATCACGAAGCTCAAAAGCAAGTTAAACATTCCAAACCGACACACCAGTAGTGACGCAAGAGTATGCCAACACGCACAGCAGCAGCATAAGTTACGAGAAGTACTTCGCTCGCCGCATGGAGGACTTCAAGGCTGGCCAAAGTAAAATATCTATGAGGTCTATCAATCCAGAAGCTGCAAGTTAGGACGAGGACACCGCATCAAAGACAAGGCCAACAAGCAAGTCCAGAAGTCTACAGGCAGAAGACACATTGGAAATAGAGGCCACTGGAAGAGACTTCTTACGAGGAAGGTCCAGTGGAGACTGGAAGTTGAAGGGTGGAGACGACCGAAACAAGAAAAGTACGCACTAGCCGATGAATGCCAGCGACGAAAGGTTAGATGGAGAAAGGGTAGCTGTAGAAACTACGAACACTACCAAACGAAGAAAGTTTCGGCGTAGAAAGAAAGGGGAGATTTTAGGAAGTGACATCGGTGAGACTGGGAACGATGAAACAGCTGACCTGCAAGAGGAAAACAACGGCGGAGGGATTCGAAACGGTGTTACGAAAAGGCGAAGAGGCAAAAGAAGGCGAAGGCAAACGGAGGCGTGGGCAACGGCGAGGCACTCGAAATAAAGGAAGATGCTGGGAAGTCAAAATCTAAGAAGGCAAAGAAAGTGGCGGAAATGAGCATCGACCGACCCGACGAAGAAACGGAAAACCCTCCATCCAAGAAACGTGACCGACGGAATACTGTCGGAAAAACGGATTCGCCCAAGAACGAAATCGCGAACACCGCGGAGAAGCCGCCGATCAAGCTGCAGGATCACAATAACAAGGCATCTCCTATCGTAAAGGTGAAGGTGCCACGCACCAACTCAGACCAGGCGGGTCGTCTGGGACAATGGATCGTCGGAAGTTCAGGAGGCTTCGAAAGCCGTGGACAGGCAGTCGAAAAAGAACGGGGATTTGATGACGTCGCAGCTGCGGTACCTGCTCCTTCGGGAGCACAAGGAATCGCACTGGACACAGATCCCAGGTTACCGAAGCTCTGCTTGGATGAACAAGTGCACCGCGCTGCTGATTCTGACCCTCAAGAAATTAGAGATGGTGGGATCAAAGCAGAGACCGTGACCGAAGCAAAGATCGCGACCGGAGCAAGACAACAAGACTCAAGTGGAGAATGGAAAGGATTGAAAGGGTTCAGACAGACAGGGATAACCAAGAGCGTTCGTGCCTGGTGCGAATGCCCAACGGAGCAATCCTGAGACGTCCCGTCCAACTGTTGTACCATCTGGAACTTGCCGACAGTAAAGTGCCAAGCGTTGCTCGTTCCGTAGGGTGGGAGTGTGTTACAAAATAAGCGAACTATATACAGTGGGCAAAGTAACCAAAAACAACATTCATTTACACTTCACCCGTGACACCCGCGATTGCGGCCTTCGCGAGTGAAACCTGTTCAGCTTTTGGCTGAGAGCGCGTGACTGTGTTCGAAGAGGAAGAAAACGAGAAAAAATCTCGGCGACGCGAAAAGCAAGCGAGAAAGAAGAAGATAGAGGACTGACAGTGATGGTGAACGGGCTGAACACCAGACTGATTGTGAACTGAACGGGCGAAACGCCAGAGTGACCGCGAACGGAACGCCAGCTGAACGCCAGACAGTGAACGGAATGAACCGAACACCAGCTGAACGTCAAACACTCAACGGAACTAGCTGAACGCCAGCGGAAGGCAAGCCATCGAATCGACCAGGACGGATCGAACGGGACGAACGCCATGAACTGACTGAGAATCTGCAAATGTAAATATTTATACGTTTATTTTATCAGTGTAAATACAGTTTTGTTTTCTTCTAAAGTTATCGGCCATTATTATAACGACGACAGCCACTCGCTCTTTGAATCTGAAACACCATGTGCAAGAAGCAAACAAACTTGCGCTCCGCGTGCCGCCACGACGGCACTGCGAATATGTCGAAAGTCGTACATTAACTGGCTACGCGTTGGGACCGCGTCCTTTCGCGAACTTCGGATGGTTCAATCCATGGGTGAGGTCTTACCCTGGTCACGTTATAAAATGGATGTCATGCACAAAACCAGGTTCTTCTGTATACGCCTGTGCTGTAGTATCGGTATTAACTAACGCGCTAACATACATCATACACAAATATCGCATCGGGTGATACTTGAAGAGCAAATCGGTTTAACCTGTGTCGACACACACTTCTACAATAACTGTGAAGTAACAACGACTGATGGTTTTACTTCGTCCGTAAGAAAACGTCTTGTAGTTGTCGAAAAAAAAAACAATGTACCCTTCGAGGTATTTTTTTTCCCTCTTTATCAAAGACCAAGTACTATTTTCTAAATAACCGGTGATTTCCGAAAGCCAAAGAAAAGGTATAGGACCAGCTGCAGACGACGCCGGCTCTCGGCGTTCGAACGCCTGAGCCTGCTGTCACTGTTTCTTCTGCGTGAGGAGCAGAAGACGGTCAGTCTCGCACTTATTAAACGAATACAATAAGTAAAAAAAAAAAAAAGACACTTAGCATATTTGTTTACCCACTATCCCTCCGATCAGAGCGGGGCGCTCTGACGTCAAAGAATCCTCTATGCATAGCTTCGCTTCTACACCCAACCACCAGGGTCGCGACAATCTGTAGCGTTCTCTATAGGTCATCTAAAGTTCTTTCAGCGAATCTTTTGACCTTTTATGTTGCCATACTTTGGAGGCACTCGGAAGCGTGGGTAGGGTAGGACGCTGAACAGGCCAGTATAAGACGCTGTCCAGTCGCCGTACCCCAAATGACAGCTAGCAGAAACCAACGAATGAGATGAGGAAATCGCAGAAGTGTTAAGGACAGCAAACGTGAGGGTGGAATCACCGGTCTCGAAGCAGGGCCCGGCGGTTATTGATGCGCTGACCTGTCGCAGAAGCGGGGGAAGAACGTCTATATTATAGGACCAAACCGCCAAAGCGGCAACAGCTGTGTTGGGCAGATGGCGTTGATTGATCAACATTGTAAGACGAAGAAGAGTGAGGTCGCAAAACAAGGAGATAAGAAACAACCAGAAAAAGATACATCGAGTTATGTGGCGACGAACAAAATAAAGCATAGGTTGAATGTTAAAAAAAAAAGTGGGCGTGCTCGGCGCCGTGAGTAAGAAAATTATGTTTCTGAACCGCTGACAGAGCTGTTATGATAGTAACCAGCTGGTTGCTTCTGTTTTTGCAACGTTGCCTCGATAGTAAATGTAGTCGTGAGGGAAGTGCCTAAAGACTACGACGTTCTGAAAACAAAACACTGCTCAAAGCTTTTTTTTAAGGTGTTGATATGCATTTGGTGAAGGCTGTGTTCCTAAAGTAGGCATCAGTAAATTAAAAAAAAAAAATGAACTACATGTGCGAATTTGTTTAGTACATTTTAGTTAGGACATACGGAGAATGAGGCTTTCCGTTATCCTATTATGAACCAATATATTGACTAAATTTTGATTTATTTGCTAAAAATGGAACGTACGAAAATGCACACAAAATTTTCAAATTCGTATATTTTAAAACGCACCGAGAGACTTAAAATAATTCACTGAGAGTTAACTATTCGAAGAAAAACAAATAAAACTTCGTTGAAATATTCTTTGGATCTTAATAGTCCTAAACATAGCATTATCAAAAATTAATGCTTTGTTTTTAGCGAAAACAAAGGTTTCTTGGCTATGTGCTTCTGTAAGAAATCAAAATTTAATTTATAAAAATAAAAAAAAAGTCTGGAGCAACGTGTTTGGTTTCCGATGTGTGCATCTAAACTGGTGAATGCCGTTATCCCCGCCGTGCGGCTGAGACAATACAAAGGCGACCGTGAAGGAGTGGATACCAGGTCGATACGATGCGCTTCTTCGACTCCCTGTGATAGTAAATGTCGGCTCAGCGTTTCTTATAAGCGGCCAAAAAGAGGGTGTCGAAGAAGTGGCAAATGCAAAATAAAGATTTGTTTAGTCGGCAAAAGTCGAAGTGTCGCGTAAGCCGATACAGCTAACAAGGCGAAGAGAGAGAGAGAGAGGGAGAGAAAGAAATGAAAAGCAGAAAATCGGCAAGACGAAATCAGACCCATCTAACACCGGTTTCGTTTCCGCGATAAAAAAAAATAAATAAAATAAAAGTCACGTATACAAACAACAATCAAGGTGAAAAAAAAGGTTTGTACAACTGGAGAAGTTTGTCTGTGACATAAAGAAACAAATTCGATCCTGCACAAAGCAAATGAAGAAAAGAAAAATAAAACTTCGGGGCGTCAAGCTTAGAGGTATCGCGGGCCGATAACGAAGCTTTAATGTCCTCGTTTCGAGAAAGTGTACGGAGGGGCAGACTGCAGGGAACCGACAAACGGCTAGGAAAAAAAAGAGAAGAAATCTGGAAGCAAGGCAGAAAAATACAAAAAGCAAAGAATAAAAGAAAAACAAATAATAATGCGATAGGACGCACGCGCCAGGCAATGACGCAGCGTTGACGTCAGCGCTATCGACATTTCTCGAGCGCCTTCCCGTAGCGGAAACCGTTCTTTAATCTTGGTCTTGTATCCTTTGTTAAACTCGTTTTTGGGGACATATGCTCCTTCCCCAGTACCGCAAGGGTGGGTTTGAGCGATGCGGAGTTGTTTATAGAAATTGGGAGAACGGAGGCTAATCAGTGAAGAAGCAACGTCTTGGTCTCTAGACTGGCACAAATAAAAAATTACAGAAAATCCTTTGGTCGATTTATAGGGAATGCGTTAGCATGACCTTTGACAAACGTCACACATGCCCCCCTTTGAGAAGCGCTAACGCTGACAGGTTCACTTTTCTGTTTAGGCTTTTTCATTTGCCTCCTCTATTTTTTGCTGCCTCTTTTTAGCCTCGTTACGGGGTCACTGTTAGCAATTACCAAAAGGGGACGTGTGTGGAGTTTCCCAAGGGTCATTTAACGCATTCCCTAAGAAACCCCCAATAGATATTCCTGTAATTGTTTTCACCCCTTTTCTGTACTCTGCCTGTCAGGGTACATCGACGCCCTCGTATAAAGTCATTCATAACGCTTGTGGAAAGAACCACATCCATACCACTCGTGGAAGGAACCGCATTCATTGTTTTGACTACACACACACATCACAGCCCACGCATGGCTACAACAGAAACCCAGAGCGAAGAACCCAGAGCGACAACAGAACGGCAACTGAGCACGCCCGTGTTCCACCACGCTGTCCGGCGCCTCTTCCTCTCTCGCTCCGCGCCAGCTGTGCGACGCTCTTTTGACGAAAACGAAAGGGCTCGTTTTGACGAAAACCCAGTGGTGTCTGTCAGTTTGTCAGCGCCGGGTAGATAGGGAGACGTTGAAGCGTGCTGACGTCAGCGCTTAGGACCAATGGGAGCGTCACACGCGTCACTCTCTCCCCATCCTCTTCCCTTTCTCCCCGGTGCTGACAAACGAAAGGCACCACCGGGTTTTTGTTAAAACGAGCGTTCTGATCCTAACGCATTAAAAGGAAGACAAAGAGAGAGCGTGGGACTTCGATACGTCAGGGACCGCACCAGGGTAAGTTGAATTTGGCACGGTCAGGGTCAAGAGCGTGCGTTTTGACGTTGTTGTTGCAGGATTGCTTGAAGTACATGGTCCTTACAATTACAAATACAGTTTTTTTTTCCGCGAACATGATTTACGCATTGGCGAACGCTTTTTTTCGCCCAAATGTAGCGCCAACGATCCCAATCAGATACCAAAGTTTCAGAACTAACAGTTATTTTATTAAAAAAATATAAGTGATTTTTTTTAAATTTTAGATTGGAAAACAGCGGGCGACGAAGCTCTCAGATACATGAAGGTGAATGGCGCCATTAATAAAAAACGGGTGAAAACGGTCACAATTTTCACATTGAAAATTGCAGGAAATCCCCAATAAATTTCGAATGAAATAACAGATAGTTCTGAAACTTTGTCATCTAGATTTAACCGCTAGCGCTACATTTGCCCGGAAAATGAGCTTTCAACATTGCGCAATTTATTTTTAAAGCTTTTTGTGTGTGTGTGTGGGGTGGGGGGGGGGGGGGGGGAGGGGGAGGGTCCGGCTGTTGTTACTCGGGGACGTCAACTATGCTCCTTACGTTGGGTGACCACATGTCACACTCATGAAATTGGATGGCTTAACTTGAATCGGACATTGAATTTGGGGGTGGGTGTGTTGTGCGAATCTATTAATTGCGGGTGTCAGAGCTTGTGACAAAACATACGTGACGAAGAGTGATTTGGTTGCCTAGGACCAAACAGCACCTGTTAGAGCCCAGCGGGAGGCGCAGATCTAAAATGAGGGCTGCGTTAGTGGTAGGCCAAGACTCGTCTCCCCATTTTTTTTAACACTACTCTTAGCGAAACGTTGACGCAGCACTTCTTTTCAATCATTGTCCTGCAGTGGCCTCTGCTAGATGGCACAAAAAATCCAGCACTACGACCTTGTGATCTATAGCCGGTGACAGTTTAAGGGGAAAAACTGGTTTTAGAACCTTTTTTTTTGTGACCAAGCAAGATGAAACTGCACAAGCTTGTTTATTTTTTTTTGTGCTGATTTCATATATTATTCTACCATCATCTGAGTCAGTAGATTAGTCTTTAAAATAATTAAAACTGGTCTGTCTTTGGTTTGTGGAGAAATACTTCAACACAAAAGATTCCCTTTAACAGGTGGCTAGATACTACAATGTATGAAAAATTCAATGTCGGGAGTACTTTTCAAAGTATCTTATATTATTCACGATTTCACCACATGATCAGTGCAAAATGTGCAGCCACGAAGCAATAAAACGAAAGATAAGATAAAAACTTTCCTAGACCTGCAATAAAAAGGTATGCTCTCAACATTGTGTACTTCGCGCATTGAGCTACACGTTGCAAAAAACGTGATATTTCTACCTCCCCCATGTAGTGAGATATTCATTCTGCCAAGTTGCAAGGAATCCAAAATTTGTTTTGCGAAAGAGGCGTTTACAGTCAACTTCAATCCACGTTCAGCCCGCACAGTTATTGCAAATTGATTTATAGCGCCAATATTCATCCCCACAATTAGAAACCTGGTAGATTTAAAAACAACAAAACAACTGTAGATGTCAAAACCGTTATTTTCGAAAGATTGACGTTTTAGAGATGTTTTTGACTCAAAACGCACATGCCCCCCACACATGCCACTTTAGCAGATCGAACGCTGGAGTGTAGGCGACCTCCTCTCTAGCGTTCGCTATGCTAAAGTGAAAAGAGGTGGAAGGAGTTCCCCCATGATCTTAACCTAGCACCGACTATGGCTGCCGTTGGGCCAAGCTTCTCAAGCTACTTCGCAACGTCAGAGCAGAAATAATTTTTTTTTGTACCTTTGATTGTTTACCAAGATTATGCGCTCAGCTGGTGGGTTAAAATGAACAAAAAAACGCGAATAAATAAATTCTGAATGTCTACTTAGTGGGACTTAGTAAGTTAACATCTAGTTTGCCAGGATGTCCCGTTAGCAAGAGGTATGGTGCATTAAGCTTTGTAATTTAGGCGCGTTTGCCCGCCGCGCATGCACAGCAATTCGATGCTCTGCGATAGACACTGAGAGCCTATAAAAAGGAGCTGAGCGTGGCTCAGTACTTGCACGCTTCTTGCATCGAGATTCGTTCTTCGCTTTCTTATCGGCTCTTGTCACGCTTTAATTTGCTGCGGAGCGATAAAAAAGGTGCCAAGGTCCGGCATTTTTTTTTTATACTTCCGCTGGCCATCGTGTCTGATATTTGTACTAATGTGAATTTTTGTGTTTACTTCCAATCGAGCGAAAACAATTTTTTGCATTATTATATTGTGAAAATGTCCTTTTTTAAATCTTGAAAAAGGGTAAGCGGATTGATTTTTCACGAAACAATTGTCACGTAATTTCGGGATACTTTTCTACGTTAGTGACGAATACACTGAACTTATGATAGAGCTTACCGTAGTGATATTGATACAAGAATGTAGCAGAAAGAAGGAAAAGTTGACAGTGGTAGAAAAAGAAAATACAACGTCTCCTTTTTGTTCTGCTTCTTCCCCAGTTTCGGGGGTAATAGTACTATTTTAAACTTCCACCAGCTCGCCTGCACACTAACTGCATTGTCCTTACAGTGGAATTTTTTTTTCTTTTTGTTGTGTGCAATAGCAGAGTCCGTGCAGCAGCTTTAGTTTCAAGAAACCAAGACATACCTTTGATACTTTATTGGGGAAAAGCCGTCTCACGGAAAGAAACACTTGTTACCTTATTGGACTTGTGTGACGAGAAACACTCACAAAAATGTGATATTAGTACAAATGTATTCCCGTAATAGGGATTGGCGTCTTAAACCTAGCCGTAAAAAAAAATTGTTACTTTAAGAAAAACGAGAAGAAAAGATATGAAGAAAGAAACAATGAGGAACAGCGTGCTTTTCATTCCACTTCCAAGGTTTATTTTGTTTGTTTCAAATCAGTGTCGGGCAGTTCGACAACATATATTGCTTCCACCAGATTGACTAAACTGTATCTCCGTTTTTTTTTTTTAAAGACATATTTGAACAAGTTTAGAATTTTGGAAAACGTTTGACCTTCACTGAGAGGAAAGAGAAATATTTAAATAAAAGCATTTTATGTTAAGTGAGAGGTTCGTTTTTAATATCTGCTTGTGACAATGTAGGAACATCATGCGCAACATATATACCAAAATAAATGTGGCAGTAGAGGTTTAACTAAGCTAGCCGGGCACATTTCGCACTACACAGAAGTGCAGCTTCCTTTTAGAAAAAAATAATACACATGTGTTCGTCGCCTCTCGAGTTTTCTTCATACGGAGACCAAGTCGTCTGCTTCTTGCGGGGGAGTTGACGTGACGTCAGAAAGACGCCGAACTCTGATTGGGCCAATCGGAGCTCGGCGTTCTGACGTCACCACAGCCTCTGCAGAGGGAGCAGACGAACTTGCATTCCGCATAGAGTTACTGACAACTTAAGAAAAACCGGACGTGGTGAGTCCAAGTCATCTTATTATCTCTGTACAGCCAATGAGAGCGCAGCATGAGCCGACAAGAACGCCCAAGGACCAATCACAAAGCTTGAACGTTTTAAGCCACGCCCTACGCGTTCTGAAGCTGTCCAATGAGTGTAAGGCCTCTGACAAGTTCTTGGCGTACTTGGTGTGTCCCAGCATGTGAGATCTGAATATAAACGTGCTCGATCTAACGCAGAGTTATGTACCGCACACGGACCCTAAATAAGGCTTGCCGGTCTGCTTCCCGCAGATCACTCGGAGAGCCAATCGCCGTCATCTACGGGCAACTGATTGTGGCTGCAGATATGTTAGGAAACTAAAAGATGAAGTCAGCCGCCTTACACTCATCGTGTGAGCACTTAAAAAAAATCATGCTCAGTTCTACATCGCAAGATTTTTTTTTAGCTCAAAGCGTGTTATGACCCTCCAGTTGCTGAGTGTTATTTGTGTAGATAAGAGAGAGGGCTATTGAAGTACACTGCCAGACGAAACAAAAATACCCCCCCCCCCTCAAAGAAATAAATAAATAGAGGGTTTTTTTATTGCCAAAAATAAACTCCGCATCACCGAACGCTCATTAGAGAGTTTTCGTAGACCGCGTTTTCCCCTCCGCTAAGCACTCCGTAACGAAGAAGTCGCTACTGCGCCTGCGCGCCGGTGGCCTTGACTATAGAGTTCCGGATATCGTAGCGGGTTGCGGAGAGCGGCGCGGTATGACGAAATCGATCTGCGAAAGCTCCCTATTATCCGCCCCCCCCCCCCCCCCCCAATTGTATCGCTATAGCGGTCGGAAGGAGACGCCAATGCTTCAGAACTAACCGTTATCTTATTCAAATTTTTTAAGTGATTTTATGAACTGTTCAGTGGGAAAATGGAAGCCAACGGAGCTCACGAATACATGTAGCTGAATGGCGCCGGTTACCGAAAACGGATGAAAGACTGAAATGTTGATATAATCACATACCTTTTGAATGAGGTAGCGGTTAGTTCTGAAAGTTTGGTATCTGCTTGCGATCGCTATAGCGCTACATTTGAGTGGAGAATGAGAGTTCGGTGATAAGTAGTTTATTTATTTTTTTATATTTATTTTTTTTTTGGGGGGGGAGGGGGGGGGGGAATGTGTACATTCTAGAAATGGTGAGTGGTTTTCTCGAGAACACGAAGCAACGAGTCCCCGTGAACAATAGAATGATCCCATTCAATAACGAAGCTAAGAATACGATTGGGAAAAAAAATGCGATATACTCCCGGACAATGAGCTTGACTTTTCACTTGCACATTGTCGCTGCTCACATCGCATTTTTTTTTTCACATCTAAGCATATGATTTTTTTTCGTTCGCTGGGATCCTTCTAGTGTACGCTGTCGTTTGTTGGCTCGTGTTCTGCGGAAAAGCAAACTCACAGGCCTCTCTTTTTTTCTTTCTTAGCGTCTAAATATACGGGCTCGTTTTACAATGCAGACCTTCTCCGGAGCGCAAGACGGAGGACAAAATCCTTGGATGAGTCCATATCCATGGAAATATGGAAGCCCCCTTTATATTTTGGCGTAAGGCCTCAGAAGTTCTATTTCCGTAAAGGCGTTTTCGGTGGTTAAATTTTTATAGGAGGACATGAAAAGACGAAGTACAATGTTCGAACAAAGAAGTACGCTTGCAACCCAACACAAAATCGAAATGTTATTACGCTGACAAACACCGTGTTCTCCTCACTCTAAAAAAAGCCCGTGAGTCTGCTTTTCCGCAAAACACTCGGAGAGCCAATCACCGCAACTTACGGAGACCGATCAGCGAATGACGATGCCGAAACATATGTTTAGACCAAAAAAACGCAGTCTGAGTTGTGACATTAAGCAATGCAAGCGTGATCACAACAATGTCACAACTCAGACTGCGTTTTTTGGTCTAAACATATGTTTCGGCATCGTCATTCGCTGAGCTGCCTCCGTCAGTTGCGGTGATTGGCTCTCCAATTGTTGTGCGGGAAAGCAGACGCACTGGCATTTTTTTAGAGTGTTTTCGAGCAAGGTCAGTTCTATAACTTATTCACGCTCCTTGTATGGTACTTTTTTGTCACGTTCCGGAGTACGCACATCAAAGGAATCTCCTGAACCTCTTATGATTCAAGATAAAACTGTCGCACGTACGCACGCACTCACGCACGCAAGCACACACACACACATACACGAACACGCACGGGAAGTCACGTACATATACATCCACGAATAATCAGTCTGCGAATCATGGACCGTGCTTTTCCACGACGCACCAATTCCGAATCACGTGGCTCCGAACGGTGCTCTCCATTCGTTATCCAATTAGCGGGCATCGGGGGCAGGGGAAGGGCGGCTTGGTCTTGACCGTCCAATCTGGCTTTCGCAAACTTGCCTTTCTTGTTAAGGCCGAGTTGCCGTCGTAAGCAGGTAGGGAAGCACGCGCCCCCTGCGTCGTCAGCGCGTTCCATCACGGAATCTCCGTTTGCGCCCTCTCTAACCCTACTCGCTCAATATCGGGTTCCCAGCATTTTTGTTTCTATTTGGGAAAGCGTTTACGGATCGTGAGAAGCGTACGAGAATTTCGCTTGTGTCACTGAGTAACGAGACACGAGATGACTATAGTATATATATATATATATATATATATATATATATATATATATATATATATATATATATATATATATATATATATATATATTGTGAGGGAGCTCAAGGACAACAACCACTTCATCTTCATTATGATCATCATCACTACCGTTCCCAATTATTTTATATTCACTTTCTCTTTCTCTGATCGCCTCGAGCACGAGCGTCCGTGCTTGGATTTTTCCCGAGAGCGGTCGCTCAATAAATCTCTCCCCGGAATTGCTCATCTTGTCCTCACAACGTGGTGGAGGTGCTTCATTCTGACATCCCCGACCTCCGGCATATCGCTACAATCTGGAGCTGCGACACCGGACGCTTGCTACAATTACCACGACCTCGACGTCAACGCATATGCCTACCACGTCTTCTAGCACGATGACTGACAACGTGCCAATGCCAGTTTCACCAGCAGCTGCGTGGACTGTCCGAAGTCGGCAACGTGACCCTAAAGCCTTCGCCGGTCTTCGCGACAAGGACATAGAAGACTGGATTGACAGCTTCGAACGAGTAAGCAATTACAACCGATGGGATGACAACATCAAGTTGGCAAACGTCGTCTTCTATCTCGTAGACGTCGCCAAAACGTGGTTTGTGAATCACGAAGACGAGATCTCTAACTGGACATCTTTTACCACCAAGATTTGCGAAATTTTCGGCACTCCAACAAGTCGCAAAGAAAACGCAAAGAAGAAGCTCCAACATCGCCAACAACAAAATGAAGAGACGTACACCTCTTACATCGAGGACGTCCTGACGCTTTGCCGAAGAGCTGACGCTGACATGCGAGAGTCAGACCGCGTACGGCACATCCTCAAGGGCATCGCAGACACTGCCTTTAATGTCTTCCTAGTCCAGAACCCAACGTCAGTATCAGACATTACATCCGTATGTCAACACCTGGATGAGATGCGTACTGTACGATTACCTCATCGACCTCAGGTTGACAAAAACCCACCGACAACATCAGAACTACGACAAATGATCAGAGAAATTCTTCGCGAGGAAATGAAAAAACTGAACCCCGAAACACCTGCCACGAAAGACCATGGCGACCTCTCAACCGACCTACGCGCACTCGTCCAGGAAGAACTAGCTTATGCTGCTTCCACCGCACGTCCACGTGTGGAACCAAAGCAACCAACATACGTTGAGATGGCAACACGACTACCGACCACTTTGCAGGTGGTGCCTCAGCCACAATGTCTCCCTTCACCTACAATGGCTCCACTCACTCACGCACCCACAAACGCCATGACGTACCAACCTTGGAGACCGACCAATTCTACTCCCGTGTGCTACTACTGCGGCAATAGAGGACATATTGTTCGATACTGCCGAAAACGCCGAAGTGACGAGAGGTATGAGTCATCACGTTATCATCACGACAGAGAGCCCTATTGGTCTGACACATACAACCGTCCCCGTACGGCGAGTCCCTTCTCTGATAATCCCCGACAAAGCCGACAAATGACATTTACCAACCGTTCCCCTTCTCCCCGACGGCGTTCTGGATCCCCAATGATATCTTCTAAGCAGACCTATCCCAAGTACACGACGGAAAACTAAAAACCGCAGTTCTTGGGGGGAGAGCTGCGCAATTTCAACCTCATTCAACTCCCCCTGTAGTCCCATTCAATTTAATCAAAGTTTGCGTTGAAGGGTTGCATATTTTGGCATTGGTGGATACCGGAGCGGCAATTTCAGCCATTCGAGAAGATATTTGTAGATCATTACATAAGGTCCGAACTCCTTTCTCGGGAACACCCTTATGCGGGGCCAGTGCGGAATTAATACAGCCATCAGCTTATTGTACAGCTCGAGTTTTTATTCAGGACACTCTCTATCATATCCAGTTTATTGTACTGCCTAGTTGCTCGCATAAGATGATTCTCGGTTGGGACTTTCTTTCCAAAAATTCGGCTGTGATCGACTGTGAAAACTCAGAAATATTTCTAAGTGAACTCGAACTTGCGGAACCAGACAACCACAAATCTATCAGTTTTGAAGTTCAGAATGATTCTATTATCCACCCGCACACAAGCCGAATAGTGGCATTATTATCAACACGGCCGATTACTGCTGATGTTATTGTAAATCCTTCCAACTCATTTCTTTCGAAAGGCTTAGTACTTGCTCCGTCTATCATACGTTTTCTGAATGGTACAGCACTGATTGAAGTAGATAATACTTCCGAAGAGTCACTCTTGATACCCCAGGGTACCAAACTAGTCACCGCTGCTCCACAGAGTGACCTATTACTCTCGGCTCTTACTGTCATTCAAACAAAGTTTCCTTCTCTAATAGGCAAGAGTAACAGCACCCTATTAGACACCATAAGCTCCGACCTTGATGCCACAAAGAAAAAGGAGCTGCTATGTTTACTTCGGACATTCCAAGAAAGCTTCGATTCTGTATCACCTAAGCTCAGTCACACAAATGTCACAAAACATCGCATTCAACTTGAAAGTCCTACCGTTGTTAGACGTCATCCCTACCGCGTCTCTCCATCTGAACGATCTATAATTCAAACACATGTCAATGACATGTTAGACAAGGGAATTATTCGGCCTTCTTCTAGTTCATATGCATCACCCGTGATTCTCGTTAAAAAGAAGGACGGAGGAATTCGCTTCTGCGTTGATTACCGCGGCCTTAATAACATTAACCGTAAGGATGTATATCCACTGCCTAGAATAGATGATGCTCTCGATTCTCTTCAAGGTGCTGAATACTTCTCTTCCTTAGATTTGCGATCAGGGTACTGGCAAGTCCCCATGCACGAAAATGACAAGGAAAAGACCGCATTTATTACTCCCGATGGTTTATTTGAATTTAATGTAATGCCTTTCGGCTTGTGCAACGCGCCTGCTACCTTTGAGCGTATGATCGACACAATTCTTCGAGGCCTTAAATGGAAAACGTGTTTATGCTACCTAGACGATATAATAATATTTTCTGATACTTTTGATCATCATCTGCAGCGCCTTGCACAAGTACGTTCTTGCCTCGCCAACGCTGGCCTACAGTTAAACACAAAAAAGTGTCCATTCGCCGCAAAAGCTATAAAGATATTAGGCCACCTTGTTTCCAAGGACGGTATACGTCCCGACCTGGATAAGATCACAGCCGTGTCAGATTTCCCACGGCCAACAAAACAGAAAGAACTGCGCAGCTTCATGGGACTCTCCTCGTACTTCGGAAGATTTATCCGCGGTTTTGCTAGCATTGCTAGTCCACTTAATAATCTCCTGAAAAGCAACACCACATTTTCTTGGACACCCGCTTGTGAAGACGCTTTTAAAACCCTCAAGAAAGCTCTAACATCGGACCCGGTTCTGCAACATTTCAACAACGACGCCGAAACCATACTGCATACCGACGCTAGTGACATCGGCATCGGAGCAGTTCTCCTACAACGAGGGCCAAGTGCCATCGAACACGTTATCGCCTATGCAAGTCGCTCTCTAAGCAAAGCTGAATCCAACTACACCATCACGGAAAAAAATGCCTCGCTGTCGTGTGGGAGATTGGCCAAATTTCGGCCTTATCTCTACGGCCGACATTTTAACGTCGTCACAGATCATAATGCGTTATGCTGGCTTGCCACGGTTAAGAACTTATCCGGTCGGCTTGGTCGGTGGACCCTACGTCTTCAGGAATATGACTTTTCCGTAACCTACAAGTCTGGCCGCACACACAGCGATGCAGACGCTCTATCTCGCTGCCCCGTTATTAAAACTCCTCTTGGTCTTCTTAACATCGAGCCAAACGCACCCGCGGATTTTAACCTTGACGCAACCACAATACAGCACGAACAGCGCAGAGATCCGGAAATTCAAAAACTTATTGATAAAATGAACGGAACGTCAGAGCGCACCAACAGCCGTTCCAGACGCCAGCAACGTCACTTTCGGCTTCACAACAACATATTGTACCGTCAGAATTACAGTCCCGATGGTGATCGCTGGGTGCTCGTGATACCACGCTCATTACGTCCCGCGATACTACACTCGCTGCATGATGATCCAACCGCAGGACACTTCGAATTATTCAAAACATATTCCCGTATTCGGCAACGTTTCTTTTGGCCTAGTCTTTACTCTTCTATTACCAAGTACATAAAATCGCGCATTTTATGTCAGCAGCACGAACATCGCACCACACGGCCTTCTTGAAAATTACAACCAGTACCTTGCCCTTCACGACCCTTCGACACAGTAGGCATCGACTTATTTGGACCATTGCCTATTACCGCTCATGGAAACCGTTGGGTGGTCACCGCTGTGGACCACCTCACTCGTTTCGCAGAAACGGCTGCTATCCCCACCGGCAACGCAACGGAAGTAGCCAATTTTTTCATTCAAAACCTGCTCCTTCGCCATGGGTCACCTCGTGTTCTGCTTAGCGACAAGGGCCGAGCCTTTCTTTCTCATGTGCTGGAAGAAGTGGTCTCTGCATACAATGTTGCCCACAAAACCACTTCATCTTACCATCCACAGACAAACGGACTTACAGAACGTTTTCACCGTACCCTTGCAGCAATGATTTCTATGTATGTTTCTCCTGAACACACGAACTGGGATGTTATATTACCATTTGTTACATACGCGTACAATACCTCTACGCAAAGTACGACTGGCTACTCCCCTTTTCACCTTACATATGGAAGAGAGCCTACGTCTACTCTTGATACTATATTCCCTCCTCCACCCATAGCACATCACAGCAATGCCTTGAATGACCAGTTCCGACGTACAGAAGACACACGTCAGCTTGCACAACTTCGAACTAGTGAACATCAACGGCACCGTAAACAATCTTACGATTGCAGACACAAAACTACCGTCTTTCATCCAGGAGACCTCGTCATGGTCTCGTTGCCTACACACCAACCAGGCCGTTGCGAAAAATTTCTCCCACACTACATTGGCCCCTAAAGAGTGCTCGCCCAGACATCCCCGGTAAACTACCTCGTCGAGCCAAGACAGCTTCACTCGGACCGCAGACGTCGCGCCCACGAAGTTGTTCATGTTGGACGGCTCAAACCATTCACTCCCCGCTGACGCACCCTACCTCTAAAACCAAATGGCCAGGAGGCCATACCTCAACCGCCAGGGTGGAACGTGTGAGGGAGCTCAAGGACAACGCCCACTTCATCTTAATTATGATCATCATCACTACCGTTCCCAATCATTCTATATTCACTTTCTCTTTCTCTGATCGCCTCGAGCACGAGCGTTCCGTGCTTGGATTTTTCCCGAGAGCGGTCGCTCAATAAATCTCTCCCCGGAATTGCTCATCTTGTCCTCACAATATATATTATATATAATACCGCAAGTCCCAACTGGGAATTTAGCCGGAAAGGACGCAAAACACAAGAAAATTGCATGCATCATGAGTAGCACTTCAAGGTCAAGACATACCCATGAATGCTATAGAACAGTGCCTAAAGAAGGAACAAAATCTAAATTCATATTTATAACAAACATACAAAAAAAAGTGGCCCAGCAGACCAGCCCCGGTTATACAATGGAAAACAAAAAATAGGTAATCTTACATCATGCTGAGTCTCGTCGTTGCCACCAGAGTCACTGGACGACTACGCTTAGGGTAGCGTCGTTCTTTTGTGTTTTTTTTTTTGTGTCTAGAGGGAACCATGATAGTCACTCGTCCATTCAGGTCACGTGGCTCTTCCGTACGTGACAACGGCTCGTCAGAGCCGCCCTTTTGTTTCTCATTTCCAAGGAGGTGTCGTCGAGGAGTCATAATTATGGTATATGAGTTTTAGACTCGGATATACGTTGTTAAGGGACACTCAAAGCACCGTTTTAGTCTGTACACTGTATGTTCAATCCTGCAGGCGGTAGAACATTCGTTTTCTCCGCTTTTTCACTACGCTTTGTTTTCCCTCAGGAGCGCAGTCAGCGACTACAGACGAACACATTTTTTGCAAACAAGTCAGCGTTTGTCCACATTAGGTGTGGGAAGTGCACTTGCGAAGAAACCGGATTCCCGTGAAGGGAAGCGTCTGGACGTGTGCAGTGCAAATAGCAGCACCTCCGCAGTGCCGTGGTCATCACAAAGTTGAATTTGTTTATACTATATAGAGAGCGAATATAGACGCTGACCACAGTTTTCCTTCTGTCAGCAACTATAGTCACTCACAGCATGAAAAGCTCAGGAAAGAGTATCAGTTGTTCTGCCTCCAGCGTGAGCTTACTGTCTTTGTTAAGGCATGAGCGCCTCGTTAGCCCCACGCATGCACGCGAAGCCCGAAGCACGTTCTCATCTTCTCGGGTATTATAGGAGACGTACGATCGCAGACATATTAAAAGCGCAAGGTCATGTTGCATTCATGGCACTTGAATATTTTAGTGGCTATAGCAAACGGATATAAATATGACAAACTCCGTGACGTTGCACCACTTTTGTCGTTTATGTTTTTATTAGACTTATTGACTGGTAGATGGGCCCTGTTGTCTCGTAAGACAATAAACTCGCACACAGAAACGAAATTCACGTTTCCTCAAAAGAGATGATTTTATAATTAAATAAATCTCATAACATTCAAAAACTTTTAAAAACAATTTTGTTTTGCAAAGGACGCCGTTCGTAAAACAATAACTGCTTCCGAAAGAGAAACTTATCATTCGTCATGAGTCACTCATAACGACACCATAATAGCGAAAATTTACCTCCGAATTAAAAAAAAAAAAAAACTTCAATACATTCACAGCACAAAACAAAACAAAGTTTTTTTTGGTTTTTTTTTGTTCCCAAGTTTTTGGTTCCTAACACAATATTTTCTAACTACAAATATGATAGGAAATTAGAAAGAAAGCTCTAAAATAGTACAAGATTTCAATGGACTTAGGATGTTGAATATCATATACGAGGGCCCTTCAAAAAGTATTCGACCTATGACCGGAAAAAATGTATTCATTTACCTAGAGGTCTGAAACCAAAATCCCCTCCAAACTCTACACTCCTTGGTAACGCATACGTTTTTCCCAGCGGTCCTGCCACTGTTGAAAGCATTTTAAGAATGCACTTTTTGGAATTGGGTTATAGCTGCTAGGCCGTCTTATATCACATAATGTCTTCTCGTGACCGAACTCGGGTTCCTTTCATCGGCATTTTCAGTTTTCGGCAAAGGCACTAATCACAAAGAGCCATTTTCGGGAAAGTAGGGAGTTTTATTAGGAAAACACATCACAGCAGTGCTGTGGTTTGCCAATAAACTCTGAACCAGATGTGAGGAATGAGCTGGTGCATTGTCATGATACAGATGACAAGTTTCTGGTGGGAAAAAACAACCTTAGTTGCTCTCCACCACCATGCGGCCATCTTTGAACCACTTGTACCACTCCTTATTTGCACAATTTCCATGGAGTCGTCACCGAAAGCCTGCTGAACCTTCGAAATGGTTTCGAACTAGTGTATCACCAACATTGACGCAAACATTTATGTCATATCTTTGTTCTAGTCTACCCGTCAATTCTAGGGCGATGAAATCAAACAAACGCTGAATACAATCCCTCACACAATGGCTGACCGCCCACGACTGACACTCCCTTCGAACGTAAAAGCGTTCACGCATGAGCGTGAATCTACCCTCCATTTCCCTACTAGAGGACACCTCTTGAGATTCACTAGTTTCTTCTGAAATAATTCAGGTGGGATACTTTTTGAACTGTCCTCCTACATCACTCAAATTCTTTGATTGTTTACAGTGTCACTAACATGTCGCTCGAATGCAAGAACTGTCAGGAATGGTAGATACATAAATATCCACGCAACCACAAAACCAAAAACAAGAGGAAAACAAATTAAGGGAAGATCTATTGGTGGGTGCTTAATGAATGACAAGGTATGGCCTTTGGGAGACACCACAGACGTCACCCTTTGGGAAACGCTAATGCTAACTTCTTCACCATTCTGTTTTGGCTTTCTCTTTTGCTTCCCCTAATTTTTGCTGCCTTTTTTTGGCTTCGTTACTGGGTCAGTGTTAGCATCTCCCAAAGGGGAACGTGTTTGGCGTTTCAAAGGGGTTTCGCTAACGCGTTCCCTCAGGATCCACCAATGAACCTTCCTTTAATTTTTTCCGGCCTTGGGAGTTGCCGTTCGCCCGCCTTGCCCACTTAGCAACGGCATCCGCTGCCTGACGCTGCTTTCGGTGTTCACCGGTTTCGGCAGCCCGTCTCCTTCATTCACAATCCGTCGTTGTTTTGCCGCTTACTTGTACCGGCGCTAGGACTTGGTTCAAACTCCATTTTGTAGTCCTGAATCGCCCCAGCACCCGCACGCGCATTGGCTTCCACCTTCACTACTCTACTCTTCCCTATGCAGGGGGCGTCCTCCCCTTTCCACTGTTTTGCCCACACAACACCGTCAGCTTTTACCTGTCCTGTGGGTACTAATGGTAACGCGGACATAAAAAACAGTGAGTGACAACGTTTTGTTAAATATACAAAAAGCTAGAGACCGCACCAACCTGCAATGAAGCGGATAAACAGTAGCAATAAAAATAATCTGTTGAACGAAAACCCCGCGAGCCGTCCACCGCGGTAATAAAATTATCGAATTAACCAGCCTCGGGATCGATCTCTTGGTGAAGCAGCGGGGAGATTTTTTTTTTTCTTTCGGGGTGGGCAAGCAAAAAGAATCGGGCTTTGTTGGGTTTCTCAAAGCGCCTTTTCTATCTGTCGCACGCCCGCTACACGCTTCAACGTCCATTGCATGCACTCTCTCCGGGCTTCTCTTTTTCTGCCTTAGCTGTCGCCTTTCTTTAGCAGCTGGCCAGCGTTCCGGTCATGGGCTTTCTTTTGGTGGACGCGGGTGACGGTGGCCCGTCTACACGCAACAAACACAGACACACCCACACCCACACACACACAGACAAACATAAACAGACACACAAATAGTCTTGCTTTTTGTAACGAGGAATGGAGGAGCTTACACACACACACACACACACACACACACACACGTGCACACACGCACAATATTCTTGCATATTGTAACGAGGAATGTAGGAGCTTACAAGAAAGCTGCAGGTGCAGTAAGGCTCGTAAAAAACCGAGCTTCTTCAATTACCTCTTATTTTTACCTGTTGCTTTTTGTCTCTTTTTATCTCTGCCGTTTTCTCTTTATTGCGTTTATATGAATTGTATTTGTTTCTGTAACTATACATGCATATATCTATCTCATTTCCCCCTCTTGGCTTGACCCAACTACTTTATTTTTTGCTAATTTTAATGTATATTTTTCTTATCACCACTCCTTCTATATATTTGCCTTCACTTTATTTTTCTATAAATCTACTTGCGTGTTTTTTATTTCCCCATTTTGTTTCATTGGTCTCTCTAAGTTCCCCTTGATTTTTATCCCTGACTTTTCTTTTGCTATCCCTTTTATTATCTTTTGTTGTAAATTCGATCTAATTTGCCTTGACATTTCTGATTCTTTCAATTACTTTTGAGCCTTCCTCTCTTCATATCTCCACTTTCTCACTCTCTTTCTGGATCTCAATTCCTCTTCTGTCATGTCCCTATCTTTTGTGCGTTTATTTTTGTTTTTCTCTTTCTCTCTTTCCTTGTATCTTCCACTCTATTTATATTCTCTTAACTAAATAAAGTTGTTCAATTTTCTTCCCTTTACTCCCCTTTTCTTTCTTCTTCGCTACCAAAACTTTTACCCCCTCTTCATTCCCATTCTGTCTATCTAACTTCCCTTCCGTACATTCCCTAAAATCTAGCTCTTCCCCCTCTTCCCAAGCATTCTCCCCTCCTCATTCTCAGCATCTTGCTTGTTCCACATTTTGCGCACCCCGGCTCCCCTGCGAAAAAGAGCTCGCACAGCCTCGCAAGCAACGTTCCTCCCCAAACTAACATATTGCCGACGCTTCCCCCAAAGCCGCGAAAACAAAAACAAAACAATATCTTAACCCGCTCTTTCCCAAATGATCCGGAACCGATAAATTTAATAACACCACGCGGGGGAAGTTTATCGGGCAGGGATGTGTTTATAGTTCTCCGTCTGGGGTCTGTGCTTTGTTTCGTTTTTCATTCCGGTTTGTTTACGCTTTAGAGATACACATAAGGTAGCGCGGCGGCGGTGCCGGCTGTTTCTCAAAGGAGATGCTTTTTCCCGAAAACAACGCGGCAGCCCGTAGCTTGCCAAAGTGTTTACCAACGGCGAGTTGTTTATATTTTTATTTATTTTTACTTCTTTTACCTTTGTTGGTAATCTATATGCCCGATGTGTATAAGGAGGGGTTTTCTCGCTCGTTTGTTTGTTTATTTGTTCTTGTTTGTACTTTCTACTGCCCTTTCCGACGAAAGTTTGAAGGCGGTACTAATTAAGGTAAGACTGCTTCAAACCTCGCTTTACTTTTTGCTGGGGTGTTCAACACGATGAAACGATAGCATTTACTTGTTTCGTTTACTCGAATATTTCAACTATCACATTAAAGTCAACAAAACTATAATACAAATTCAAATTTCTGAAGTTCTTTTTTATTTCTGAAGTGATGATTGCTGAAGGTTAGGTCTTTTTCTGATCCAGCAATTTGTTTAATAACAATTTTATTGCAACCGCAAAAACAAAACAAAAAAGCGAATTCATAGCTGTGCACATTAAACTTTACGCAAGCGCACATTTTTTTTTTATCGAATGTTATAAATGTGAGCAGCTCAATACTCATGTATTGGTTTTCTTCGAATGATTTCAAAAAGCCTTGTGGAGCAGCAATCTTTTAGCAGTATTTTTTTTTGTAGCGTAAGTACATATTTCTGCTCAAAAATTTGTTCTACTGCAAATACTATGTAAAGATTTATATTTTGAACCTCACTCCTGTGAAGGCTGTCGGTTCGCGTTCATTGTCGATCGTCAATCGTCATGCCACCGAAGAAAAGTTTGAGTGCGGCAGCTGTTCCAGAAAAATTGTGGGCAAGCAGCAATTCATCGCCTGCTCAGGCGGCTGCAAGGAGCCATTTCCCTGCAGCTGCATCAAGGTGGGCCTGGAAGAATACAACGTCCGAATGGAATCGGGGAAAAGCGACTACAAATGCAGTGGGTGTACTCATTGTCATTGTAAAGCAACTGAAGATAAGCCTGCTTCGAACGCAACATCGGAAGGTTCTGAGACAGATAACAGAACTGAACATCCCGTTCTGAATGCAGCGCCGGACTTATCTCCTGTTTAAGCGAGTGTGCTAGACAAGGTAGTCGTCAGGTTGGACGTACTAACTGCCAAGGTAAAATGGCTTACGGCAGGAAAGCGGAGCCTTCGGTCTGAGCCGTCTGCCCTTTGATATCAACTTCCTGCATAAATGCCCGTTTTTGGCCAACAACAACGAAGCTACGTGAATGCTGCTGCGTCATCCGGCTTTCCGCCATTTGTTCCGTCTACGTCGGGGCTTCTGCAATCCACCCTTGTGGGTGTGGGTGCAGCTTGTCCGGCAAACGTTCCTTCCGCCGCTGGATTTATTACCATCAACGCCAACGGCCATCCGCAGCATTTCGTTAATGATGGTGCCGTAAATGGACGGATGCAAGGGGGAATCATCAACCAAGACAGGCTCCTCCTAAGAAGAACCAAGCCATCTGTCGGAACAGCCAAGGCATCAAAGGTAACAGTCGTTCCTCGCGAGCCGTTACGAAAAGCACTCTTTGTATCGAGGCTAGACCTCGGCACAGTTGTTGCTGATGCTTGTTCTTTGATTGAGCATTACTTGAAGGTAAGTCGCGGTGGTGCACCGAGTTCAAGACGAAGTTTCCTTCCTACTCATTCTTTTACGTGTGCGTTGAACGCAACCCGCTTGATTGGATTTACAAGCCCGATGTCTGCATGTTCCATGAGCGTTTCTTTTTTTTTTTTGGAAAATTGGATGACTCCCGGGCACTTGTAACTGAAACTTCTAAAAAATGACTAGAGTATTGGGGGCTTACTACCAAGACACGCGCGGTCTGCGAACTGAGGCCGACGAAAGCTTGTGTAATGCTGTCTTCTAATGGGTTTAATATTATTTGTTTAACGGGAGCGTGGTTTTGAGTGAAATCTCGAGCCAAGATTAGTTTCCTTTTTCTTACACTATTCACCGGAAAAATCGAAACTATACAGAGACTGGACAGAAGTTTCGTGACGGTGTGTTAATTTCGGTTGACGACTCTGTGTCTAGCTGAAGGAGAAATGACTTAGAAACGTACGTGGAATGTGTATGAATTGAGTTTGTATCAAGTGATGGCTTACCCTATTTAATAGAAAATTATTATTTCTCGCCTATTTCGGATGAAGTCAAGTTTTCTGGTCATTTTAAATGCCTGGAGAAGCAGATAGATTTCCCGAAGTTCCTCTTCACGGATATTTGAACCTCTCTGGCGCAGACTGGTCATTTGGTCATCTTCTCTGTGGAAATGAGGAAACAAGTAAAAAAGTGTATTTTATAAATTAATTTTCCTAGTTTTACTGATGTGGCTCAAGTCAAGACGTTACAAAACACAGCAGGAAACGTACTTGATCTCTTTTCTCAAACTATGGTATTGATGATCTAACTGCAGTAAGTGATACGCTTGTTCACGTCGATGCTTTTCACCTGTCCTTTTCTGTGTACTTCCTCTTTTCTAAAAAGGATGCCGGCTCGGGAGGGGTATTCCCGTTATTCCTATGTTACTGGTGACTACCTAGGCTTGTACACATAGTTTTAAGGTTGCGGTTGGTCGATGGTTCTAAATGACAACTGCGTTGATACCGCCACTGAAAACTTTGCTTTGATAGTCAGAAAAGTTAGTGATATTGAATACCTCAGCGTATTCTTAAATTCTCGAGGCACCCGACGTGTTTTTCTAGAAAATTAAGTTATTGTATGCGCAAAAAAACGCAGTATCATAATTTTTTTTTTATTGACAGGTGCGAATTTTCGGTACACAAATTTTAAAATTTATAGAACGCTCGTGAAACAATTGTATGCACAGGACATGCCTGCTCATCAGCTACAACTAGAAACGAGTTTGTTCCGGAGAACAGACAAGTTACGCCGATTTGTTAAACTGCTTACGAAGGACCAAGTAAACGGTATATCTTTGCGGAAGAAAAATATGATATACGTCTCTTCACCTCAAGAAATCGCAGATACGTTCGAAAAGAACTTTCGTGAATGTTATTCCACAAATAATTTTCACGGCACTTCCTCGTTCGATAGTTTTGATGTACAGGACTTTTTGAATATCTCGTCGAGTGTAGATACGGTTGAAATTTTAAAGGCGAAAAAAAAAAAGACTAAAATCAAAATTATCGGCGGGCTTTGACAGCATTTCAACTTCCATGGTCAGGAGCTGTGCCGAATTATTTGCGCCGGTTCAAACACATTTTTACACTTTCTCTGCGGCTGGTTCCCTTCCCGTCTTCTTAGAAAACGTCTGTCGTGGTGCCTATGCCTGTGCGCAAAAGCGGGAATGCTTGTGGGGTTGACAACTATAAACCAGGTACGATGCTATGTTCATTTTCTAAGGTTTTCAAAGCAGTTATTCATACCCGATCATACTACTTCCGACAGAAGATAAGTACTCTTCAGCATGGCTTCATGAAAGGTCGTTCTGTGGACACTAACCTTCGTTATTTTCTTCACTACTCTGTGGCATTCGTTCTCACCCGTGGTAAAGTCGACACAGTTTATTTCGACATGTCAAAGGCTTTCGGCAGTGTGAACCATAAGCTGATTCTACACAAACTTTCTTTGTATGGTGTTTTCTTTTTGCCTCTTAGATGGTTTCAGTCTTATCTATGAAATCGCAGCAGTGTGCGAATTGTTAACAGCTTCTAAGAACCCGTTGTTCCCTTGTCCGGTGTCCCCCAGAGGTCTAATTTCGGAGCCCTTTTTTATTATTTTTATTAGTCATATTTAAATGTACATAAAACATTTAAGTTGTTGTTATTAGCTGATGATTTGAAGCTGTCTTTGCACGTCGGGCCACTCACTGACTGTGAATATTTACATGACAATGTGTCACGTGTGTGTGAGTTGTGTTCATTCAACCATTTAATGATCGAGCTTAATAAAACCAAGTTATTATCAATGTATAGAACACGGAAACAAATTTCTAACGACTGCCTTCTCGGTACCACTCCTGTTTTACGCGTTACCGCAGTTCGTGACTTGGTGTTTATTTTGATAGCGATCTTTCTTTTTCTTTTTCTGTATCTCAAATTGTTTGCTCTGCTTTTAAACTGTTAGGGTGGATTTATTGTTTGACAAAAGAGTTTACAAAATTCCTTGTGTATTATTCGTGTTTTTTTAGCCTATTCATTCCAGGATTGAGTTCTCCAGTGTTGTTTGGAACTATCTTACATTACCCGAATCAGAACAAATTGAACATGTTCAAAAGAGACTCATTCGTATTACTTCTGATCGGTATTTTTATAAAGAGAGTTTTTATAATTAGGCCTACATTTTTAGATATCTCAACTTACAAACTTCACCAAGCAGAAGAGTCGTGTGAGACGCATTATTTTTTTAATAGGATGATTCACGGTCAACTTGATTGTGCTATGTTACGATTCGTGAATGTCCATGCACCTATCCGTGTTAGTAGACATGCATGTCTAACTTACCCTTTTCATCGGGAGTCGCTATGCCTCATTGCTCGCTTGCAAATAACTTTTAATGACATGTCCACTAACTCTGTGGATATGTTTACTAATTACGAACATCTTAAGCGTGAAATTGAGTCACTCTTGCACACATAGCTACCATTACGTTTTTAAACCTTTTCTATAATATTGTATTCGTGAGTGTATGCATGTTGTTATGAATGTATAACTGTTTCTGAGCATTGTATGTGTTGTACTTGTCTCATAGAAAGACTTCGGTCGTTTTCAAACAGGAAGAACCGAATAAATAAATAAATAAATAAATAGTAAAGCAGACAGTAATATCCCTGTCAGACGGCGTTTTAAAGGTCCTTTTCACTAAGCTCCTTTATAAAATCGGCGAACCAGCGCACGCCGTAGAGCACGTGCGCGCGCCACAGAGCACGTGCGCACTCCACATCGCGAGCTGATTGGCCGATTTTTTTAAAGGAGCTTAGTGAAAAGGAGCTTTAGAACGCCGTCTGACAGGGGTATAATACTGTCCAAAACACTAAACCAGATGTTTAGCTCGTATTAAAGGTCATAGACTAAGCATAAGGACTGTTGTGACAAGAGTCACTTTCTTTGTTTAAAAATGCCTATTGGAGCTGCCGATTTTAAAAGGCAAGATGAGCAGTCAAGGACTTACAATTACATTACATGGGTAAGGGGTAATTGTAAGCTTGGCGAAATAAAAAAAAATACGTAGTGTATTGCACAATAAAGTACCTATAAAATGCAATAATTTTGAGTGCCGAACATATCTTTACGCCGCTACAAAATCAGCAGGTGGCCGCTAAGAATGTGTTTTTTAATTAGTATTCCTGCCTTGCTAATGTTTGTTTAATTTTTATTCAAAAGACTTATTTATTTGCTGCGTCATCTAGCACATGTAGGTATACGTAAGAATGGCATGTAAAAGGATTTGAGATATTACATAATCGTTCGCGCAACCCAGTACTTTACCTAGGGTTACCGATACCTAAAGAATGGCTGTGCGTGAAAAGTCCCGGACACCTTATTATCTTCCTGCAGTTAATGACCTTGCGGTATTAGCCTCAATCTTGTTGGGAGGACAAGTACTCGTCAAATTGTACACACCCATCAAACATAGTCTAAAAAATGAGAAGTCATTTCGAACATTTCTAAATACTGTCATTATTGGACGCTACAATAAATCAAATAGTTCGTTATTTCAATCGGTAGTTTAGAAAACGTTTCACACGTCAGGCAATGCCATTTTTACCGGTTTTAATTAAAAAAAATATATATTGACGCATATTTTTGAAGAGAATTCCGCACATTTTAGCGAAATGTAGAGCGAAGTTGGCATGCTATGCACTTTGACGCCGTTTGGCGCCAATAGCACAGTGATACCCCAGCCAATAGCGCAGTGATACCCCATTACTGAATATATGATTACATGTTTTGTTATTTTGACGTTATCGATTAGGAGACTGACCTGCACGCGCCAGGTGGACGACGATCTCGTCTCATCTGGACCGGTGGTGCTGTGAATAAATACGATGTCGGAGATAAGCCAGGGAAAATGGGGGGTTCTTGGGAGGATTCGCGTGGTACTTGGTCGCTGTGTATGTGTCATCCGCACGTCGACCCGTAAGGCACATGACACACGTGGGACATGAACTAGAATGCATCCGATTAACGTTTAGGAGTTGTTGCCTTTTCGATATTTAAGTAGCGAAGTTCGCCAGATATTCGGACATCTAATTTAATTGAAACGTCTAGATTCTTCTCTTTTTTCTCTCTCTCTCTCCACGGAACATCACAGAAACTGTCAGAACAAATGCTCACGAACTCGTTCCATTTTAGCGGGTCATTAGGCTGTTGCGAACCTCAGCGTTGATTCATCTCTTAGAACTGCGCGTTTCAAGTTGGAGTGTGTGTGGGTGTGTGTGTGTGTGTGGGGGGGGGGGGGGGGGGAGGGTTATATCGGGGCCTTAATGTCCGCAAATGAATTTAACAAGGTTTTGGTGGCAGCTGAAGCGCGTCGTTAAAAGCTAACTTGCAGTCGTTGCAGACCTAACCTGCCCGTTTTATGATTCAACTTTGTTTTTAATATAAATTATTGTGTACTGACAAATTCGCATATGAAGCAAAAAGTCAGAGATGTCACCGTGTGTAAACTTTTTCTCTTGTATTTTTAAATGCCTAGAACACTGGGGCAAAATGAAAGACGTTTACGATTCCCTTTAATGCCGAATGAGAGCGCCGCTCTTGAGGAGGAGGGAAGGGTGAGGAGAAGGAGGAGGGGCTAACCCTCCTCCTCGTACCCTCCTCTCCTTTACTTCTTTTCCTCCTCCCCTCTTGAGGTATTTCGATTTTGCGATATACCGTGCTAAACAATCTGAGAAAGATATATATATATATATTGGGAGGCCCAGAGTTCAAATCCTGGCTCCGCCGTATATTTTGGCTTTCGGGGGTTTAGTAAGACATTGATTCACTCGATCAAGTACGGCTCAATCATCATCATACTTTCGATTATATATGTATATATATATGGTGTCACAAAAGAAAATTTACACGGTCTTTTTTACCGCAAAAATAAACTAGGCCTCGCCGAACGCTCATTCTCTGCCCAAAGGTAGCGCTAGAGGTCACAACCAGATGCCGAAGTCTCAGCCCGATCCGATAATTTAATCAAATGTTATAAGTGATTTTCTGAAGATTTCAATGGGAAAATGGCGGCCGACGGAGTGTTTGAACACATGGGGCTCTATGGCACGAGAAACCGAAAACGGGCAAAAATGGGCTCCATTTTCCCATTGAAATTTTCAGAAAATCACTTAAAACTTTTGATTAAGTTATCGGTTCTGGCTGAAACTTTGGCATCTGGTTGTGACCTCTAGCGCTACCTTTGGGCGGAGAATGAGCGTTCGGCGATGCCTAGTTTATTTTTGCAGTAAAAAAGACGGTGTAAATTTTCTTTTCTGACACCCTGTATATATACAGTATAACCTTCCTCCTGACCAGCGGTGAGCGAGAATACCTCGATATATATATATATATATATATATATATATATATATATATATTGAGGAATATTTGGGCCTTCTTAAATACGATTATTCCTAATACACTCATTAAAAAACAATATACAAATAAAATTAAAAATTAAGAGTAACTCAAATCTTACCAAGCTGCGGTTCAACGCAGTTGATACAGCTTCGTTATGAGTGACATCCCCAAAAGCTATGGGAAAACCCTTTCTAAATAACGTACCCCAATATTATGGCAAACGACCCATTTTCATAAAATCACTATAACATAAATAACTGCTAAAAAAACTCAATTTTTGCTTCTTTTTTTTTCTTCGCCGACACCTTAAAGAGGCTCGGGAAAATACGCCGAATATGTAAGAATAACCCCCTCCCCTCCCACCGAAAACACCCCAATTTTAAATATATATAAACACTGAAACAAAATAGGACCATAATTATAAGCAATCGAGTTATAATCCAAGCATCAATGAATTGCGTAGCTTCTCCTTATTTCTAAAGACCTGCTCTACCAGTCGTCGCCACCAGCAAGAACGATAACGCAACAGACAAGCACTCGGCGTGACGTCGCATCCAACAACAAAAGCACAAAGAACCCTATTAGCGAACAAACAGCACCCACTCAATTCACCAATACCACCTTCTCCCTTGCCGATGCCGCGAACGACGTACACAATGGAGGGTCGAACACGAGGCTTGCACGGGACACTGCTAACCAGTCAGAAGCTTCTGCTTTGCGTTCGCAAACTCGCTCACACGCACACGAGAGGATGTAGAAGAAAGAAAGGAGGAGAGAAAGAAAAGGAGAGAAGAAACAAAATTAATGAGGGACAAAGGAGACAAAGGGAGAGAGAGAAGGTTGGTGCTCAGAACTTGCAGGATTGTCTACCCAGGCCATCGTAATGGCTTGACCTTCTAATTGGGGGCACTTAGGTTACGAGTCTCCGCTAATGAGGGAGAGCGGCTTGCTTTTGAAGATGGATATTAGGACTAGTAGAAGGAAGAGAAAAAACACTCTCCTCTCAGCTCGCGCTCGGGTGCGGCGAGAGCTTCTCTTCTGTGTGCGCCGCGCCGTACCTCTTTTGTTCTATCATCAGAATCAAGTGTAGTGCTTCTGCCCCGTCTACACATAATGACAAGGACGGTAGCTTTCAATGAAGCCGGGTTTTTTTTTTTTAAACAAGAGGAAAGTTGCTTGAACAGAAAGGACGAGTTAGCACGGTGAATAGCGTACGGTGACGCTGAATTTCTCCGATAATACAAATACCTTTTAAGCGCCGTGAAGCAATTTGGATGCCTTTTGAAGCATACTGGAGCAATTAAGCGGTATAGAGGTGTTTGAATATGCAAATATCTTCGGGTTGTGAGGTGCCCTTGTGGTGGAGATGTCCGCGAGAGCTTCGCTAACTCGCTAAGCATACATTGCACTACAAGCTTGCATAAGCCTGGAAATTCCCTTCGCATACTAGCCAACTTCACTCCCTCTGGGGCGCTAATCTACACGTCGGGACCAAGCGGGACGAAGGGACCTGGGCAAATAACCGCCTGCTGCGATTGGTCAGCGGTGAGGAGCTGGACAATCGCAGCAGGCGGCGATGTCCCGGTTCATTGTTCCCCCCGTGCAGATTAGGGTCCCAGGTGTACTGGAAGTATTAACTTCATTCTGACTCAGCGTTTAATGCATGCAACGTTTAACATTTTAGAGCGCAGCTCTTCTGCGCCCGTTTCCGGCCTGAGCGGCCTCGCCGTCGGCGTAACCGCGTGTTGCATCATGGGAAGTTTCCTTTAATGACGTCGCATATGCGACGTCACGTGTGACGTCCCGAGTGATGTCACGAGGGAGGAGGAGGAGGAGGAAATTTTTCCGCAAAATTTTGCGGAAATGTTTTTCCGCTAAATTTAGCGGAAAATATTTCCCGCTGTTTATGGCGGAAAAAAAAAAATTACCGCTAAATTTATCAGAAAAAATTCCCACTAAAGTTAGCGGTAAAAATTTCCCTCTAAATTTAGCCACAAAATTCCCCGCTAAATGTAGCAGAAAAATTTCCCCGCTAAATGTGGCCGGGACATTTTCCCGCTACAATTAGCGGAAACTTTTTTCTGCTAAATTTAGCGGAGAAAGTTTTCCTCTAGATTTAGCGGGGAATTTTTTCTCCTAAATTTAGCGGCTAAATTTCCCTGCTAAATTTGGCAAGGAGTTTTCGTAGCATGTTTTCGCCGTCCCGCAACGCTCTCCGCAACCCGCAACTGTACCCGGAACTCTATAGCCAAGGCCATCGGCGCGCAGGCGCAGTAGCAGCCTCTTTGTTGCGGACTGCTTAGCGGAGGGGGAAACGCAGTCTGTGAAAACTCCCTAATGTTCCCGCGGTATTTAGTGGGAAATGCCAAGAAAATTTCACGCTAAATGGAAGGGGAGCAGGAGAGGAGGAGGGAAGGAGGGGCATACCCTCCCCTCCGTAACCTCCCTCCTCCTCCTAAAGAGCTGCGCTCTAATTCGGCGCTACAGGGAGTTGTAAGCCTCCTTAATTTTTAGTTCTTAAATTACAGAGTCCCTGCATGCTGTAAACATGGTCCAATCTCTGCGTTGTATGAAGTGTTTGCACAAACTACCAGACACCGCATAGTTCGAAGTTCTCACGCATTGCGCACTCAAAGAAATGGTAAGCTAGACAACTCGGACCTTGCCACAAAATAAAAAAGACGGAATTCTTTTTTAAAGTATGACTTATCCACAGTTCACTTATTTCGAGCTAAAATTTAAAATATTTACGCCACGATGCATTTCCTTTCAGCCTGTTCGCATTCTTAAGTTTTATTGACCGAAGGGCACACGCGCAGTTTTAATTTAAAAAAAAAAAAAAAAAACATAGAAATAAGCTATGCTCCTTAATATTTGCGCTTTGATTCGTAGAACAGTTCACAGTAAGAAATTGATTTGTTACTGTTTGAAGGTCGAGCTCTGAACACCTGCATTCACAAGCGTCATCCTGCCAGGTAGGCTCTACCTTAGCAATTGTGATATTGCAGTGAAGATAGCTTTCAGTTTTCCGGTAACGGTGTCGTAGTCGTTCTATGAAGGTGAATATTACAAACACACACATAAACACACGCACGCGCTCGAACGCGCTCAGGTCCATTAAAACGACCAAACTACGCCATGAAAATGTAAAAAAAAAAAAACAATTATTGAGGGTTTCGCGTAGAGGATGAATCATTGCCTGGATGTTTCAAATAACAACAAATCTGTCGGTGTGCAAACACAATATTTACATTCAGTTTTTTTTTTTTTTTGCCGTTTTAAGTTTGGATATTTGATGGAAATTTTTTTATACGTACGTCACGTTCGTTAATATGGGTCTTATTATGCAAACTAAAGAAAATAAAAACACGGGCCGGTAGTGGTAAGAAAGAAAAGTAACAATAAAATGACGTGGATAGGAAGGCGCAACCCTAAAGGCACAGTGGGATCAATTTATTTTGGATTTGGCATTCTAAATGACGCAGGACGAAATGTTTTTTTTCGTCACGAAACGACTACCGAAGGTAGGACGTACTAAGAATTATTGATTCCAAAAGTGTTTCATCTTCTTGCATTTTTTTTTTTTATTTTTCAAGCGCCCGAGTTTGATGACGACATCTATCCTGAGATCCTCGAGGGCCGAACATATCGGATGACAGGCTTAAAAAAAAACGCTTCGAGTGCTGACGTCGGATGAATAGCGACATCGAATAATACAAATTTGCAATCGGTGTTCTTAAAACTAACAGTAAAAGGATGCACAAATTCAAACGCCGAATTTCGTAGAAGCAGGGTAGGATTACCTATATACATTTGTAATGGCAAGAAAAAAAATAGAACAAATAAGTAATGAGCGCTGTCTAGAGAAGGTTTAAGAAAATAGAATGAATAAAATCGATTGATAACGGCGTTCTCGGACTTCTTTTTGATGATAGCTCGTTCTAATAACATCCGGGTACTGCGTCAGCTTTCGGGGGAACCTCGTGTCGCCACCGATCGAAGACACGCGTCTCTGCTAAATGCTGACATAGTACTCCTGTCCGATCTATGTCCCGCATTTGCCTCTTTAGGTGATTTTTATATTTCAACCCCATACTTCGTTTTAGCTCAAGTTCAGACGCAGTCGACGCTACGAGCTCCTCGGAATAATCTGGCAGCCTCAAAACTGTCGGTCACCAGACCTTTTCTGTTTACGATTGATCGAGAGGTTACAGAACACGTACAGAAACGTTACAAACACAACGATGCTGCGATTTCGAGGCCGTCTCAGTTGGTTCCATCAACTCGTGGCGTCGGGATCGCTATCAACGTCAAGGAGGTCTTGCACGGTCACGCTCGAAAATGGCGCCGTCTGCTGGGAGGGTAAGAGGAAGAGAAGGGTCCCCCCTTCATGAAGAGGAGGAACCGAGGTGTGGAGAGAAGGTTGGCGCCTACTGTTCCGTATAGACCGACGCTAACTTTACGAAGGAATTCGCCGTTTGCGCCGCGCGTGCGCAGAAACCGGATCATAGCGTGAAGTGAAGCGTCTGTGCCGCGCCAACAGCAGCGCCATCGCAACAGCGTGGCGTCACATTCGTTCGTTGGTCTATACGGGAGTTTTACGAGAAACACCTGCGTTGATAGCGCGTTAAGCCGGATCTTTCTAAAACTGGACAGTTTCGATTTTGAGTAAACCAAATGAAGCTTCCTTAATACTTTCTTTTAAAAACACCTGCAGTTCTTAGCGAGCAAGTTGAATATACAAATATGAAGAAGTCAGGTTTTGCGATGTTTTTAGTGTGTTTTACATGACATACGCTTTCGTTATAGTTATAGGTTTCACCCTGACTTTTTTGTTTTATTTGTCCCGTACAAATTAGCGTTTTAAGCAAAGTTTATTTTGGTTATTACGTTGGTCTTTACCCGGTTTATTTCTTTTTCTATTGGAGTAAGTCTTCAATGGTAACGCGGGAGCGGTCTGAGACATTTTATTTTTTCATTCGTTTATCCGCCTCACCTCTAGATACAGAAAAGGAAGGCTGGTGCTTACTGGCGAGGCGAGATCGAGAGTACGATACATTGCGCATCGCCGCAGTGAAACGCACGTCCGAGGTACAGATGATGTCCGTTTCTTACTGGCGTGGGTTTGGACCTGGCGAAACTTTTATTTTTGATTGCGTTTACTACAAACTGAGACTGAAAAAAGCAGAAACATAGCTTTCGGTGGAACTCCTTTTCCGCCAGGTTTTATTTTTACTTTATTTTTACGATAAAACTTGGGATGGCGCGGGTTAAATCACGTACCAAAAGAGCCGAATCACGCGCCCCAAACAAGCCTCGGAACATTAAAAATGTATGTTTTGTTTCGTTTGACTTGCACTATCATGCCGTATATCGCCGCTGCAACAAGATTTCTATTTTTTTTCTTACTTGTTCTGCATATGCGCGGATCATAGCGGCAACTAAACTGAATGCAAGTAAAAAAAAAACATGTTTTGCTTGAACGACAGTCAATCGAATCTAGTAGCTGCTTCAAATTATCCTGAGATCAATAAATAGCTATCGTTTTAAACGTGAGGGTAAATCTAATTCAAACTTAAATAACTAGATTAGGAGTATTTGCGACTGAGAGCGCATACATTCGTTTTTTTGTCTATCCTTTATTTGATGCGCGTGTTGTATTTATTGTACTTTTTCATAATTATTGTGCACAACATTCGACAACGTCGAGCGGCACATTACATTCACCTTACATTACATAATTTTTGGTGCGGGCGGGAGTTTTGAATTAAGGTTTTAATCTGTGTGTTTGCTTCATAGTAGCACCTGCTAGGGCGTTTTATTTGCATAATCAAGCGGACTCTACAGACGCGTGCTTGTAGATTTGTTAGTTTTAAATTATCGCTCGCGCTAAGGCCACCTGAAGGATCAAATACAACAGAAAGCTCCTTCAGCTTTCTCACCTCCATCGGAGTCTCGCTGCCCACAAGAGCGCTTCAGTCCCGTGAGTGATTATAGCGCTAAAACATTGTAGTATGTAAGCTAGTTCCATCTAGGGCAGCTATGGGCAATGGTTGTCTTGGAATGCAACGCTGAGAGATGAACGGCATCGCTCTTTGCCACGCGCCATTGGCACGCTTCGCTCTTTGCCACGTGCCGTCTGCACGACGACAGGCATGATGTCGTGATTGGTTGCACCGCATTTACACTTTTGAAGGATTAATAAAAGGGGCAGCGCTCGGGGAGCTCGAAAGATTTTGCCTGAACCGCCACCTCGACGAGATGTCTCTTTCATCGAACCTATTGACGGTTGATGTCCCAAGTCGGAATCACCGGGCCGTTCCATGTCATAGCACCATGCTTGACAGCTCGGTGAGTTGTGCCTTACTGGCCACACCGTTCGTTATCGGTAGTCAGCTCAGCATAGGCTCTAGATCAAGTATGAGGCAAGGCGGCGTTATGTGCGGACCAGGGGCATTCCCCCTTATACATAACCAACATTACAACACTATGATTGGGACGAATACTTGTGTCTCAATTTTTAGGCACTGAGAACCTCTTGTTTTTCGACAACAAATAAACTATCTCACATAACCCAACAGCCAATAGAAGACTGGTCCCCAATTGGAAAGATCATACGTACAGTTCAGGATTTTACTTCTTTTTGTGTTTTTTGCATCTCACACAGATTAGGTACATATACTTTCTCAGCTACGTTATTTGCTCAGTGAGACTATTCTCGGCTCTGCAACAAACAACATAAAATGCAAGAAAATATAAAGCGTATATTCCTGATTTTCTTCGAAAACTCCGCAACGCCTGCCGGCAAGATAAGAAGAAAAAAACTAGAAAAAAACTAAGAAGGGTTTGAAAACAAGTCGGTATACGAAAATGTTTTTCTGGAGTCGCAAATAGCCTTGGGGGTTCACTACAACAGCACACATGTTGACAGAAAGAAGTACGAAGAATGCAGGACTTCCCTTACAGCTTCGTCAGATTTACTTGACAATGTTTACATGCGCAGGCGAGCCAAGCATCTCCTTCCGCATATTAATGTATAGGGACAACAAGTCGCAACAGAACGCGTAGTCGGCTAAAACAATAAAGCAAAATTTGAGCTCACGGAACCAGGCCAGTCGCGACGCCTCTTGTGCCCCCGCGGCGTTTTTTTCTTCTTTCTATACTTCGTTTCACGTTACAATGAACCCCAGAAGACGGTATACTCCTTTGCACACCAAAGGTGCACCGAACAACTTCTGTGATAGTCTACTTATGGTGATAACCTAATCGATGGGCGGCAAACATCCTAAAAAAATTACGTTGATGCCTGGCAGATTTCTCTAGTAAAATGGGTTTCAAAGACGGATTTCCTTGGAACTATCGCATACATCGGAGGGCGCCTTCGTACAAGGAGAAGGGCTTTTCCTCGTCCGACGCATCCCTCTGATGTCTGTGATAGTTCCGAGATAATAGATCTTTGATGGAAACTTTAATAGAGGAATTGGCCGCGTGTGAATGTGATGCATGGCGTTCTTCTTCTTTTGGACAATTAGATCCCCTGGATAGAACGGTGACCATAAATAGACCATCGCAGAAAGTGGTCTAGTGCCCTTCTTAAATCCGACCATAGCCGGTGCAACGTCCCAGTGGAAATAATTCAGCAAAGCCGAAAGGGAATCGTCATGGCGAGCGTAGCCTTTACATGCCTGCCATCATCGGCAAAACCAATCGTGCACGGTGAATGCGCCGAAAATCATGCGCGATTGGTTTAACCGGTGAGTGCAAACCTATAAACATGACGATGCACTTATATTTTTTTTGCCGCTGCTTGATCGGCTCCGCTAGATCGTAGCGGCGGAATTGGGGTCAGACTTAATCTAAAACGAAGTACGGGGGCCATCGAAGTTCATCCAACGCCGTGTTTGACTGTCACGTGGAGTATATGCCGGTGGTCAAGTGTCTTAATGATCAGCAACTCGGGAGCACGGGGAGCGAAAGCTCAGGCTGGAGAACCCAGGGCATATTCGCGGTGAGAAGCTCACAAAGGGCGCTTCCATTTTCCTCACTATGGGCAGTGCACGTGGTACTTACCCGGTTATATTTTAATTTTCATACTGCATAGAAGCTTGGCATTACACGTGCTTGCACCAGCAGAGGAAGTTGAAGTACCCTCACTCTAGGTTCTGAAAAAAATTCTCCAGGCGGCGATACCCAAACTTCTCGCTGCGAATAGCTTCCTTTATTTCAGAAAGCCTGCCAAATCGCGAAAGAACGCGGCCGCTGTAAAGGGGAAAGGAGATCAGAGAAGAAGGCGCGCAGGGGTTCTCTCGGGCAGCGCCAAACAATGCCCATTGCACATTTCGTGCAATGGGCACTCAAGTTGTTAGTGAACCTTCGTTGACGCTGTCAGGAAGAGAGATATCCTCCCGGCGGGAAAAAAATGCGTGACGTAATGAACGGAGAGAAATGTAGATGACTGACACACTTCACAGTTGGCGAGTGCGGCCCTTTGTTTTCTGTGCAATCTTTCAAGATACTGTGTACGTTTTGTAATGTCCCTGTTTTCTTCATTCAAATTCTTCAGTTGCGAGTATAGCCTTGTCCTGTCGGGCTTGTTCTTCTCTGTAGTCCGCGTTTTCTGAGCTGTTTTTGTCCATCATGTATAACGGTTTGTTGCTGTTTGGCGGAGAGGCCACCGCGCGTATTGATGGCGCTGCCTAAAGGGTTACCCTAGAAGTGGCACACCGCTATCACGTGGGTAACCGTTCTGCGCTGCTCCTCACCTTTTTCCGGCGGCCGCGCGCTCAATGGCTCCGTCGTGGAATTGACGTGGCTTTCTAGAATAAAGGAGGCTGTTATACCAAGGCAGCGTGGGTTCAATCCTCACTGCTGCCCATTTCTATCTGGATGGGAATTGTACCGGGCGTGCGGTCGTGTATTACTACAGCGTGATGAATGTCAAAGGCCCCAGGGTAGCGGAGGTACTGCACCTTCTAAATTTTATCTACAGCGTAAACCAGTGTCGCCTCACCCCAAAGGCCCGTGTTGTACACGTTACTCGAAAAAGGTAATAGATTACAATTACAATTGCTCTTGCTTAGAATATATTCAGTTGGATAACTCGATGATTTTAGAATAAAAGTAATTAGACCTTACATGAGAAAGCAACAGTAACTTTTCCCGATAACTTCAGATTTTCTAAACGACTAATTTGTCTGCCAGTTTGAAAACGGGTATTTCGTACTCTCGATTGTTGGATTAGAATCACTGAATTATAAACTATTATTATCTTCTTAATCCTACTAGAAACTTAACTCGAGCATTGCATCGTAAAAAGAAAAAGAAAAGACTGTAGAGTCAAAGGGCGACATTAAAATGGGGAAGGAAAAAATAGTAACGGTCTCAAGTAATTTTAGGACTTCTAAATATATTCAAACTACTATAACAATTATTTCCTAACAAATGTATTCAAATAATCACTAAATTACTCCAAAATATAATCAATTACATGGAATTTGATCACTTGTAATGAGCAGCGCGTACAAGTTTTCCAAAAGCAGAGCGACTTCACCCTGTCTAAACACCAGCGTCAAATGTTTGGTTCCGTTTTCCAGTGTCACGTGACCTTCGGGAGGGGAGAAACCACGTGACACTTGTCAGAGCTCTCGTTTGGTTGAGACGGCTCGTAGCCTCCTCAGCGGTTCATCATGTTGTCAAGCAGAGTGTACAGCGACTTGAGCGGGCGATAGAAAGACGGGGAAGAAAGATCGACAAAAAAAAAGAAAAGGCACAGACAAAGAGAGGCAAAAATGGGATGAGGGAAAAAAGGAAAACGGGAGAGTTTTTCCTCGAACGAGACAGAAGCGGGGGAGAAGGAGAAGAGCGCGGCGCCTATTTTGGTCCGTTGCCAGGGGCGACGACCAGGTTGCGCCGTCGTAGCAAGGTGAAGTCCCGGGAGCAAGCTTGACGTTTATCCGGGATCCTGTGAGTGCAGTACCCGCGCTTTTGAAGTGAGCGCGCGCTTTTTCTTATTCTTATTCTGCCGTACCTAAATAAAAAGTGCGCGCTTTTTTTTTTTTTCATAGCTATAACCTGTTGGGTATTCAACATTTTTTTTTACTTTGTTTTAGTATTTACATTGAGCTATCTTTTTCTACTCTGCCCATTAACTATGGCGGCTCTAATCTGTTCGTGTAGTTTGTGCAACGTATCAGCTTGCTGATACTCGCACGTTTTTTCCAGTGCACACCAAAAGATATTTCCGCAGATAATTTTTTTCAAAATGAATTTTTGGTTCAGGTCATTTATTTCTATTAATGTGTATCTTAAAAAAATGTGATAGCCTTGGAGTTTTGAAGAAAGTTGTCTCACGACACTTAACAAGCTACGTACTAAAAATGTTGCATGCCGGTGAAATATTTGCTTGGGTTAAATAAAGATGAGCTCGGCACGTTGCTATGCTGGCTACACAAACTGTTCTTAAGTTGCTTACATTATCAAAGAGAACTTAGTGTAAAAACATACTAATCGCACTAAAGACCGGCTCCCAAATGGAGTGGAATGCTTTTATAGCGAAGTTCACGTGCCGTCGGCTACTTGTTGTGTGCCATGAGCAACCTCTTTGACGGTGCGATACAAATCGGGTGAATGCTCCCGTCAGCATGCGCTTAGCGCAAAGTCGGTGCTATGCTTATTGTGCTTCGCTGTATATGTGACCAGGCTTTAAGGAGCAAACTAATACAAGCACATCAAACGTGGCATATCAAACATTTCGCGTTTATTTATTTTTTCGTGCATATTTTTTTAAAGTAAAACGCATGTCATTCCAATTTCGTGGAACCCCTATTTTTTACTTGCTTTAGAAAACAACGCGAAGAAACATATACAACTGTTTTGCACATGTCGCAGTTAAATTACTATACCTTGTCTCATCCTACAATGGACTAAAGGCCAAAGCCACAGGCCGCCAGGTCCAATCACGTCCCACGCTAAACTATGACAGGCCTAGCATTGATTGGGGTGGACGAATAATGCTCCGAACACCAAAACGCTGTATCATTTCTACAGCTTCGACACTGCAAACAGCCTGTATGTCGTGGCTTTTTTGCACTGTAAATTGTCGAGTCACTCACTGCTATTCGATTTGAACCACTGTCCGTCCGTCCCCATCACTGATCCGAGACGCGGGTAGTGATACGTGCATCAAAGCGCAATACACGCAATTTCTAAGTGGCTCGTGATTGGATCTGGCGGTCCGTAGCTTTTGCCTTTAGTCCATCGTAGGGTGAGACGAAGTATAGTTAGCTTGTCATCGAAGAAAAACCATTCAGAGATTTTACGGCCAAATTAAAGATACCCCTAAACGCAGCGCTCAAATTACACACTAAGGCAGTTTTTTCAGTCAAAGTGCAAATATGATTTTTTTTAATCTATTTATGTTTAGGCAGAAATCAGTTAAAGGCCAACTCCGGTCGCAATCTAAACCAAAATAAAGGGCTGGTATCGCTTTAGTGGCAGGAAATATGATCGCAGCCGAAATATTACGTCAAAGTGAAGCCACCTGCTGTTCTTTAGCGGGCGGCAAGCGGGTTAGCATTTAGTCAAGGAACACTGGCGCAGGACCCTCCTGACGTAACGTCGCGGCCGCATGGCTGACGATCAGTGTTGCCATCCCTCTAGCTGATAGTTTCGGTTCTGGCGGAGACGCCCGAAACCAAATTTTAAGCCGCGACATTTATAAAGCTACACACAAAATCGAAAAAGAAAACTTGTAATTCAGGGACACTGCTTTAGCTGAAAACTTTCGTAATCCCAAATTCAGAAATGTTGATCGGAGTTGCTTTTTAAGGGAAGATAACATGAAATGTGGACCGTTCTTACGGTAGGGCAAAACACGAGAAAACAGATATAATGTGACTTCTTGCTGTTCCCTGATTGGTGGAATGTAGTAAAAAGTTGGGGTATCAAAAGCTATAAAAATTTATGCAGATATTGCGGTATGAAGAATACACGCCTTGTACTCAATGCTCCGCTAAGTGCACAACAGTATACACAGTGCACGTAGTTTATAAATTTAATAATTAAACGTATCGGAAGTTGTTTTTTTATGAAATGCTTATGCTTTGTTAAGAATCCAGAAACTACAAAGCTGGGATTTTACTAACTACGGCGTCTTCACTTATAATCTACAGCACACCACGTGCCGATAAAATCAAGCTAAAACATCTGCCCCCCCCCCCCCCTTCCTTTTTCCGGGAACCGCACTGTGTAATACTATTCATAAACAACATCTATTTCACCCAGTAGTAGGCTTTCAAACATTATCTATTCGTTTTCCGAGAAAGGCACTTTCTCTCATGTAAGATTTGTTTCAATACGTCAATTTTACCTCGGCATACTTGCTGTTAACGGCGGACATCACATAAAGGTGAAGGTCAACCGATTGTACAGTAGCCTTCATTCGAAAAGGTATTCAACAAATAATTGAAGAAATTTGATAAATACTTATTGAAATGCCAGAAGGAGATCATGAACCACGTGTGACTAAACCATGTCACGGCTCAAAGAATTTCCTCCTTCTATGGCTACAAGGTGAAAGGACATCGAGAGGTACTACTTCCTCTTCCGCGCACTCTGACAAAACGGTGCTTAATAATCATCCCCAGTGATATTGGCCACAGCTGTCTTATGGCAGGCGAGATCGCGGAGAGGGAGATTTCAGTACATATTTTTTTTTAGGCGGAGTACATGAGAGTAGATGTCATTGGCGCTGATGGCATTGGTAACAGCTCTTGAGTTAAGTTTTCTCACAACTGAAGGACTGTCCCCTCCACTTCTAGAGTTGTAGAATGTGCCACTAAATGAGTGCAAACGTTGAAAGAATATTTTATGAAAGTAAACACCCAGCCTGAACAAAGCGCGAAACAATGACTCGTGTTCGCGGTAGCGTTGCACCTGGGTTACGTGTAAGATATTAAGAACCCCGTGATAATGCATGACTTGGGTGGCTCGAATATGCTTCTTCTGTTCACCATCCTAAGAGGTAATATTCAATATTCGTCGGTGGCCTGCCCAAACAAGTTGGGAACAAGAATTACTCGTGTACGGGGTAAATCTGTCCCGGAGTTTGCACTGTTAAAGACTGTGTAAGTTCACATTCGGGGAAAACATAGAGGCGGCCAATCACGGCAGACAGTGTGAGAATATCACTGATTGACGAAGTTCAAAATGCAATTAGATCTAAAAAAAAAATGCAACGTGCGCAGGGACGCTGACCAAGTGAAAACAGTATTCTTATTATACCTCCGCACGGTGAATTTTTTTTTTTTTTTAAATCACAATTCGTGTTTTGTCTTAACTGCGATAATTGTTTGCCGTGATTGGCTCTCTTAGTGCTAGAAAAAAACTTACATATTTTTTTTAGGTTGTATGCTCATGTTACAAAACACCGACGTAATAGGCAAACTTTGATATTCTTCATTAACCCACCTGACCAAAATTGCGGAAAACAAAAATTAATCGTTTTCGCGATAACCGTGTACCGGTGTGTGCGCGTGTGACACTTTAAAATACTTAAACTCAGCCTCGGCGGTCACGTGACACAAAATAATGCACCAGCCGAAAGGCCTGACCAAGGCAGCATGCCAGAGAAAGCCCTAATTTGGCCCGAGTTGTCACTCCTGGGGTACTAACTTGTGCACCTAACACGATTTTTCTCCATGGCGCCAGTTAGGCTCAAAGTACTTGTCTTTGAACCTAACTAGCCAAAAATGCAAAGTCAGTGTTTGTTTGTTTTTTTTTTTTTTTTTTTTTGGGGGGGGGGGGGGTTGACCACATAATTCCCAAAGTGCCAGGCATGAGCCCAAGATGTCACGTGACAGTTCCGAACTACCTGCGGTGAACACAAATTCTGGGCCGTTGCTCGGGACTCAAGGCCTAAAGATGCCAGTTGACAAGAGAACAACTGCGGGTACAGTCTAACTCTGGCACTTGATTGGCTATTTAGACCCAAAGAGGCTAGGCGACAACTGAGCAACCAGGCGGTGAAACCTATTATGACGCTTGTTGGGTAATTCAAAGCCTACATTTCCATACTCTGACCAAAGAATATCGCATTTGACTATACCTTGGCTTCTTTGGGTCTTCGGGGCCCCAAATTTGAAAGTCGAAAACCAAATTTTAGCCCCCCCCCCCCCCCCAAATAAAAACAAAGAACTGCTATTTGGGAAAAGTTGGAGAGTCTAGATAAAATCAATAAACACCGAAAGGACACTTGGACCCGAATACGCTTTTAAGTATGCGTTGCCACTTCGGTCGGTCGCCAACATCGACCTAGCCTCGACCGCTGTGTTACCGCATCGAAGCACAACGTGTACGGGCGAAGTCGTTAACCTAATTATTCGGCGCGAGTTGTTCGTACTCAAAGCTCCTTTGCCGGTCGTTCGAAAGCGCCCAGTTCCGGTTCTAATGCACGTCAAGGGACCGCCGCGCGCGCGTCCACTTTGCAACCAAATGCGAACTGAGCCAATCAGAGCGTCGCCTGGAATCGATTCCGCCAATCAGGTGGTCCGGCGTTACGCAGCCTATCAAATTAACGTTTGCTCCAAATTTTGTTTGTGTGTTTGTGTTTGCGCGCGTGTGTGTGTGTGTGTGGGGGGGGGGGGGGGGGAGGACGCACGCATCAGCGGCCTTCTGAAGAAATCAAAGTACTGCGATAGAATTTAGTTAATGAATGTATGAACAGGCTGTGCTTCGTACGCCTGCGGTATGATTGGGGTACAACACTGCGCGACACTTCTAGTGCGAGAGCAACGTGGGTGCTTTTCTTTTGATTTTAAGTTCAAAGAGTATTGAGGGTCGTCAAGGCTTAGCGCTCAGTTGACAAAATTCTCACTTTCCGGCCACCACTGGTGGTTTTGATGACAACCCTTCGAATTGACAAGAAAACAAACATAAAACAGAAACTGATTGTTCGCCTAAACAGGGTCCATCAAGTACTACATATCGACCTTTAGGGTGATAAGCATTACATTTTTAAACGTGATGATAATGGCATTAAAAATAAACAAGCTCAGTATTTTGTTTAAGAATGTATTGCGATGTTTTCAGAAACCCGCATGCTAATACAGGAAGTGGCTGCCCGAGTACGTGTGTAAAAGGTTTGGAATGATTACCAATAAATATAAAAATTTTATAACAAGTCACTTATTTGAAAACCTAACCAAATTAAATTTCACAAAACCAACTGTACACGCAAATTGTTGTCTCGCCAGTTATTTCGGCGAAAAGAAAAGTGTCGATCACCAGTATACTTATGATGTAAGTATACTGGTCAGGCGTGCGATTTCAAAAAAAGGACAGCCGATATTTTACCAACGTCGTGATATATATTTTCACATAAACGTGTGTGTCTAAAGATGCTTCCAACACAAACGTTTTAGTGTTGGTTTGCGATGTTTGTACCCGATAACCCAATTTTACGACTTTCATCGAAGCATTCATGTGGGCGTACGCATTCCGTTTTACCTACGCATACATAAGCCATTCCAAAACCGTTTTCAAAATCTACCCATTTTTATTTTTTTTAATGCGAAAGCATTAACTGTCTCATCGAGCGAGCTGACGTCATCAGTTTGAAGCGCGAAAACGGCTCCTAGTTTCAGCGATCCCAAAAAGAGCGATTCGCCTTCGGTTCCATTGGCTGGCGCGCGTCGACGGGGCTCCCATTGGCCACTGCGCCATGGCCTCCGAGATTCCGAAGCGCGCGCGCGATGGGACGACAAAGCGAGCGGACGAGCAGACGACAAAGGGAACGGACGAGCGGCTTGCATGCTTTCGCATTCAGAACTCATAAGAAATGCTTAGGTGTACCTCGAGCTTTTATTTCGAACAAGGTTCAGTGAGTTTGTGTGATTGGGACTCGCTGCCGGTAAATTTATCATTCATCTTTTTGTAACAAAACGACTTTAAGATATTTAGAATAAGTACACGACCAAACAGGTTCAGTAACCATGTTAAAAAAATCGTCTAATTTTTTACGCATTTACTTTCCCTCAGTCTCGGGAATTTAGGCGTATGTCGACTGTAAATGTTAATTGTTCTTGTGCCTTTAAAGTTTAGTTTATTCGATGCCAAAACCTAATTTAAAATAAAGAGGGCAAGGACAAAGCACGTGCGTGCATTAAGGAGAGGTCTGTCTAAATTCGGGTTCGAATAAAAAAGGCTGCGTTATTCTTAGTACGACGGCCAGCAATGTTACATTCACATTTTAAGTGCTTATCACACTAGCGTAAAATGGCGGGTAACTGGGCTCTGGAACACATGCCTGGCGCGGAATATTCCACAAAACAGAGATGCGGCACGTGATCAGAACGCGTTTCACAACCCAGAGGACAACGATGGCAGCGCGCAGGAGGAGATTATTAGAATGGTTTATGAGCATGAGTAACTACGGCCTCAGGAAATCGCCACCATGCAGCCGGTGTTTTTAAACCGTCCGATAGTCAAGCTTCGCTAACGCGTGCTCCTGGCTGCCAGACTTGTGACCCGACAGAACGCTTTCCTCCCAAGTTGGCCAAACTAGATTTTAATTTAAAAAGAAAAAGCTTGAAGGTTTCTTGGATTGGTTTTGAATTTGAACTGAGACGGAGCTCATCGAACGCAGGAACACGGAGGAAAAACATGTTTTCTGAAAATGTGATATATGTTGGGAGGTATAAACAATTTAAGATTACAAAATAAGCAACAAATTTGAGCTCCGTGACGTATTAGGAACAATTCACTCATATTAAAAAAAAAAAAACATCTATGGGGCCCACCAGCATTTCTAAAATGTTTTGACATACCCTTCAATTCTTTTTCGAAGGTTTTGAGATGTCCATAGAAGTTTCTAAGTGACCTGACGTACATTTCAAGAATTTATAATGGGTGTGAGAGACCCGTCATAGCTTCTTAAGAGGCCGTGGGGTCTCTCCCAATCGTTTCCGAAGAAGCACGACACCCATCAAAATTGTTTTAAATTAAATGTTGCAAGAACATCCCTTTAGAATAAATGCGTCGGGGGAGCCACTTGAGTAGTTTGTGTTGGGCGGCCGCAAGGAGAAGACGCTCAGTGTCGGTTTCCAGCCCCATGCCTGAGACCTACCTTCTAGAGCAACTCAGTGTAAGGATCACGAATAAGGTCTCTCAGTGCCCTGTTCTTTGCGCGTCTTTGTCCGTCCAGCTTCAGAACCTAGTCCAGCGAGTAAGAAAAACGCAGGGGACGCTACCGAGACGGCACCTGCGACGATACTGTGACCGTGTTCAGTATTTCTCAAAGGCAGCGGACGATGGTTTCGAGTTTGTAGTTTTCACTAAACGTGTTATTTCAGTGTTATGTGTACGTGTTGAACATCTCCTTGGTTTTATTAGTTAAACTACCATGTATCTCACGAATTTACCCAGCGTCATTGTGAGTACAACGAAAGATATTTTTTTTTTATCGACAAGGTATTCGCTTGTCCCTGCTTGGTTTGATCGCTTCTGTCTGGAGTTGCTTGCACCCTGGTTTGAGTACACGTTGGTTCTTATCGTCTTTTTGAGTTACAGCATACATGTAAGACTCAATTTCTGAAATAAACTTCAAATAAAGTTTTACACAGAAATTTTGTTTTCTGGTTCACAGTCATTTGGGTGTCTAAAGTGTTGAAAGGCTGAAAGGGTCCGAAGCATGAATGATCTGAAGGGCTGATGGAGTTTGGAGCGCTTAAGGGGTTTGAAGAGCTGAGGGGTTTGATAGAATGAGGGGGTTTGAAGGGCTGAGAGGGTCCCATAACACATCAGGGCTGAAGCATAATTTTCAATAGGGATTGATTGGAGGGTTGGAGAGAAGCAGTTGGCCAATTGGCTGGGGGTTAGGTTCATGGCTGTCGCGGCGAGGACGGGCACGTATTGTAGCCATAGTGGTTATTGCCCTTGCATCATCCTAGATTCAAGCTCTGAATGCTATCGTGCTGAGGTCGTTCGCTACGCCGCGCCCCGCTGGCCTCGTCGCGTTGGGAAGAGCCCGACCAAACTGAGTTCAGCGCAGTCCAGCGCGCTCTTCCCCCTATTTTTTCGCGTCTCCACTGATAGGTTTTAATGCAATCCGTGTAATCAAAGCATCGATTCGGGTAGGGGTTAGCTATACCGTGATAGGGTTAAAAATACAAAAATGATGGGGAATAGCGAGTTTAAAGAGGAATTTGTTTTCTCCCGAATGTCACACAAATATCGACGGGAAAAGATCACAATACCGCGCCCGTCGAAGTCGCTCGGCACAAAAAAGTCGGCCGGTTTTTGTTTGGTCGAATCAACAATTGGAATTTGTTGTTTTTAATGGGAACGGCTGCCGGCGCGTACGGCTAGCCCATGATCATACATAGCTTATACATGATATCGTCCTGAATTCTAATTAACTCTATCTTTCGCACGTCATTCACCTTAAAACTTGTGGCGGATTGGAGGAAAACGAGCATCAGGCTCTTTAGGCCTATAAAGCTTCTCGGGGTAAAGCCATTAGAACGCGCGGATTCGTCCAGTCGAGCGCACTGATGTAAAAAAACAACACAAAAAAACATGAATACACCAAACTGACCGGCGAGAATAGCTAACACGCGACACACGGCAAGAGCAACAGATTGGAATCACAGAAATAAGCGTCCCATTGTTTCCGTTGTTCCGACATCCCAAACGACCACTTCCGAATGGGACTCGCACAAAAAAACGGCTATAACTAAAAAAAAACTTGGTTCGATCGTTTTGCCTTTACATCCGCTGGGAGGCGGGCGGCTCAATAAGTATTCTTGTTTTTTTTTTTAATTCTGCACATTTGAAATATTGTTTTCTTTTATTAGCGTTTCTCGCTGAATAAAACAAATGTTTGAAAGAATAACGAAACTTCACGGAGTAATACATTTTATTTAGCCTGTATAAAATGAATTTTGACGGCTCTTGATAATGCTGCCAATCGCAATGTAGTCCCTAAAACGTCCCCACTGTGTATCCAGCTGCGCGTCTTCAGCACGCTGGTGCGCCCCCAGGGGGGTTGTGCTGTTTGTTGGCCTGATCGAATTAAAATATGATGCACTAATATTTTGTGGCTACTACTTTTTCCCTGACTAGCCCTACCCACCAATGTGGAAATAACATAAAAAGCGCGGAAGCTCAAATATCGTTAGGTGGCCCTTTTTAACTGCTTGCAAACTTGTTATGACCCGCAAGTCTACAGAAACATGTTCTTTGCGCATGAGAAGAGAAGCTCGCCTAAGAGAGGAGGCGCGGCGAGACAGCGATCACGTGTGTGCCAAAGTTCCACCCCCGCAGGTGTGTGCTCAACAGCGGGGGACTAGACGACATATCGGCCGTACGTTCCTCGCTCGGTGTGACACGTCTGGTAGTTGCTTGTCGGAAGGAAATAACAGAGCACCCTTGGAGGTATTTTCTCTTCGCATTCTAAAAGTTTAGAGGTTTCAATAGTAGACTAAAATCCCGAGACTAAGGGAAACCAGGGACGACCCTATACATAAGTCTCAAGAGACATTGTGACTTCTGTGTCGTGTCGTCCCTTGTGCTCCTAGTCTTGGGGTTACAGTATATTATGTTCAGTCATCATCAGCTCGTTTTTGCCCTACCGTTCTGTTTTTTAGATCCTCGTTCGCAAAGACCCGGTGGAATTTCGTAGGAAAGGTAAGGTAGCTAGCACTAGTATTAGCAGACGACGCCGGTACTGGGCACTCGAACGCCTGACCCAGGTGCCACTGCTCCTTCGGTACAAGGAGCAGACGACAATTTTGCTTGCTCTACTTGGAAGAATGCAGCAGGGAGAGACAAACGCAGCAAGGTTTTGAGTCTATTCGCTGTTTTTTCGTTAAGAGGTCAGTGCTGTAACGCCACTGCATCGGCGGGGCAAGCTATTCGACGAGCTTGCTCGCCGTATAAGTTCCAGTCTAGCTCACCCGCTTGTCGGACTTGCGCTGAGCGTCGTAGATCTTCCAGATCAGTTCGGGTCCCGCCGAGGCCACTTGGCGCCCGATCTCGTAGAACTGCGAGATGGGATTGGCCTCCAGGGGCGTCGCAGGACGTGTGCGCACCTGAAAAAAAAAAAAAAACCAAAAAAAACAGAAACCACGGGAAAAAAATATAAATCAATAAAGACGATAAGATTGCAACCAGTACACTCTTTATACACAAAATTTGCTTCGCATTCGGGTTTCATAAAAATAGGAGCTCTGAAGAAAAAGAAGTGTCACACAAGACTGTCACACGTAGCTTCCACGCTAAACTTAGTGGAAAAACATGCTTCCCGCTAACTTTAACGGAACCTGTGCCCGCTAAATTTAGCGGCAACTCACGTGTGTCTCCCGAAGGTAGTCGTGGGAATTGGATGCATATAAACGGTCTTTCTTTAAGTTTCTACAGCCCACCTCATTAGCAGGGCGATGGTGAGTCCCGCTCACCTTTTTAGTTCTCCGCAGCCAATTGAAGAGCGGCATTGGCCAAGAAGGACGCCGCATAACCAATCGCTATTTATTTATTTATTTTATTTTCAGTGCCTACCAACGGCCAGAAGCCTAGGAGGGGTAGAGCACCAAGTCACATTAAAAAGGTGAAAGCGACAAAACAAATCCAGAACACAACCCGACGACAACGCACTAGATCAGATTGTCAACGCTTATCTTGAATGATATGATGTCGTCATTAAAAAAGTCAACAAGGCGCGTATCAAGATGATTAAAATAGTTCTGTATGCGAACTACAGGAGAGAAACAATGCATGGGATTAATGGCAAACGTGCGGTTGTTGCGAAAATATCTAACAGGCACATTTAGATTGATGCAGGACACAATGAAAGGACAGTCATAATACCCATGCAAACACTTGAACAAAAATATGAGATCACATCTGCCGCGTCTTGTTTTTAACTCCACCAATCCTAAGCGATTGAGCACATTCACATATGAGTAGGGCTCGGACAGGTCTTGTCTTGCGTGAAACGTTCGTGCAAATCGTTTTTGGACACGCTCTAACGTCGCTGCAGCAGTGACACTAAGGTTGTTCCAGACAACTGAAGCAAAGTCTAATTTGGGCAAAATAAGGCTTCTATACAATACAAAGAAACATAAAGGATCGCGAAACACAGAACTAAGGCGAGTAACAATGCCCAACACCCTAAAAGAGGCTGACAGGATCATTCCAACATGACTGTTGAAGTTCAGCTTTTCGTCTAGCATAACGCCAAGATCCCGCACAACCGACACACGTTTAATAAGAGCGTTGTTTAGACAGTAATCAAAAAGAACAGGAATGGTTTTGCGTGTGAACGAAATGACCTGCGTTTTACGAATATTTAGGTCAATCTGATTATCTACACACCATGTACATATAGCATCGATGTCGATTTGCAGCAAGGCGCAGTCATGAAAACATTGAACTTGGCGATATAGCTTCATATCGTCGGCGAACTGGGACAGGGTGGAGTGCTGTATCACCTCATGAATGTCATTAACAAACACATTAAAAAGCAAAGGACCTAGATTTGAACCCTGCGGCACTCCGGAGGGAACCGAAAAAAAGTGCGACTTGGCTCCCCCGTGGGAAACGCAGTTTAGTCTATCTCGAAGATAGCTAGAAAACCACGAACAGTAACAGACACTTAAACCATGAAAAGATAATTTACGAAGTAAGATTTCGTGACTAACACGATCAAAGGCCTTACTGCAATCGAAATAGACTGTATCAGTTTGTTCTCGACAGGAAATGCTTGGCGCCACGTCACTCAGGAAAGTGACAAGGTTAGTTGCAACGGAACGGCCACTCATAAAGCCATGCTGATTCTCAACTATGACTCGTTTGAAGATGCTAGACAGATGCATGTGAACAACTTTTTCAAAAACTTTAGAGAATGCCGGTAACAAAGAGATTGATCTGTAGTTAGCCACAGAGGTAGGGTTTCCTGACTTCAGTAATGGAATCAAAACGCCTTTCTTCCAAGCGCTCGGAAACACAGAATGTTTAAAAGACAATGTAAATATGTGAACGAGCAAAGGAGCGAAAACATCCGCACAGCCTTTTACAATGAACGAGGGGATACCATCGTGACCACAAGACTTCTTGGGAGGAAGCTTCATAATGGCGGCTAAAACATCATCAAGCGTAATGAGAGGTGGTGCGAAATTATTACAGAATGGTGGAGGGGTGTCACTTAGTTGTTGATTTTTAGGCAACGAATAAACGGACGAAAAATGACTGGCAAAGAGATTGCAAACGTCGGCGGGATCAGAAATATACTCTGTGTCATCGAGCAAGGTGATGCCATGTCCGCCATGTTTATGCTTAGTGCGACTGCGCGCAAAGTGCCAGAACTCCTCAGGGCGCCGAGTCACGTTCTGCTGGACAAATGAATGGTATACCTCCCTGTCACGATTGATAAGACGTTTGGCCAGGGCCCTGCATTCTCGGTATTTTTCGCGTGCATTGCCGGCGTGAGACCCCCTAGACAACCTGTGTAGATGCAGTTTCCTACGTAGGACTCGTTTAAGTTCAAAGGAAAACCATACAGGATATTTACGAGAGCGACAAACTTTCCTCGGTATGTAGCGTGTCATGCCTTCAGTTACAATATCGGTTAATTCAGAAACTGCTATGTCGACAGAGGCAGCGCTATAAACGCAAATATTGCGAAGCGGGATCGCAATAAGCCACACCTTGCCTTTATTAGACCGTCAGTGGATATGCCACATATTTTTATCACCGATGAAATGCAACTGCTAATGGGAGATTTTAACCATTTATAAAATTTCGAAGGCAACGCAGGAACGCCGACACGTAAATACAGCGGCTCTGACGTGCTCAAGAACCTTCTCCGGGAGAGTGGCTTGCAGACGTGACGTGTCAAAGAAACGTATAAACACGTTTTACTCGCCTTGAAGGCTATTTTTTATCACCTGAACCAATCAAGGAGCGGTTTCGCACGAAGTTCAAATACCTCAGCGCAGGTGAAAGTAACTCTCACTGCAGGCGCTGTAATGTTCTACAAGAAGCATTCTAACCTGGGGCCTCTGAAGATCCTCAAGAGGGCCTGTATCTGCTTGATTTAAATATACGGGGTGCTTTATTTAAGCTTATCATATTTGGTTAAAAAAAAAGCCTCAAAATTAAGCTACGCTAATGAGGTTTGTGCGGGTGAGTTATATGGACAGGGGGACTAATTATATGTTTGACTAATCGTCACGATTAGTCAAACACTTAACTAAATGGTTAGTTAACGTTTTAATTATTGCAAATAAACACGTGGTTATAATTAAAAACATGCGGAGCGTCATCGAAAACCACTGAATCATAAATATGAGAAAGACTTGGACCAAGGTGAACCACAATGGAGCGCTGAAGTTAGCACTGGTGCAGCAGTAGCTAGGCTACCGATGAGATATCGCGCCCGCGGGAGTTTTTCTGTCTCTTATCATGGCCGCAGCATTGTGCCTGTAGCATGAGTGGTAACGTAGCTTCCCAGCAGTAGCTTCCCATGCGCTCAAAGTCATTCTAAATATGACTAATATTGTGAATTTTGATAAAAATCAGCAAGTATCTAATTGTAATCGTGTGTTAATTTTCAAAATTTAAGACATTAACTAATCGTTTTTAGTTAATTATTCGCCTTATGGTGACGATTATCCACCTATATTATGTCAGCCTTGGTCGTATAATTTACCTGCACAAACCGCATTAGTGTATACCTTTCACGGACTTTATTTTAAACAAATCTGTTAAGCTTAAAAAGAAACACCCTGTAAAATATATAATATAAGACACTAAGACCCGGAACCACATTAAAGCCGAAATAAAATGCTCCAGACAAAGTTTGAGTCATTCTCCTTTATATGGCTCATGCAAAACTTCGCAGGTGCCTTGCTAAGCTGGAGCTTTAAAAGTTTCCCAAGAGTCCCGATGCTCGCCTACTCTTTTATTCTCGAAGCTAACCGAGTCGCGAGATTACAGAAGGCGAATTAAGTTCTTCATTGCAAGCTAAGATAATTCTTAATCACATAGCTGATGCAAAGTTATGCAAATGATTTTCTAAGCTGAAGCTTTAGAACTGCTAAAGCGATCTTCTTTTTATATTATGAACGAATAAAACCTGAACAAAAATTCCACAGATTAAGCTAGAGTATTTTTCACAGGGGATTGCTAACGTAATGTTCAACAAGCCTCCTTCTACGAGCTTTAGAATGCTTTCAAGAGTTACCACTTTTGTCTGTAAAACATATATATTTTTAATTCACGGAACAAATAAAAACAAGAACGTATCGAAGTCAAATTGCAGTGTTCCGATGTAGTCTATGGTAGTTCTAACTTGTGCAACTCAAGTCAAGTTCTTGATGTCTTTTTATAACCTGGAGTTTTCAAAAAATTGTTTGGATTTTTGTTGTTTTTTTGTTTGACTAAGTGAACGTTTTAGGTCATGGTGCAGTGATGCGATTAACCTTTACTGAATATAGGCTCAAAGACCCAGAATAAACTAAGAGTGTCCGGAAGAAGACTCGTGGGATCGGCGCTCCCAGTTCCACTTTACAAGTCGTGCTTAAGGCGCCAAGGGAGACCATCCGAACAACACATCCCACAACGTACATTACCATAGAAGCCAAAACACACCACCTGGAAGTATTTTCCGTAAGCAGGCATGTATCTAACTCACTGTCTGATCGGGGGTCTCTCTTGTGTAAAAAGTGATTTTAAGGTGCGAAGCATCAACACTGCCTTCAACACGACTAAAGCTATCACTAAACACCGCCTAGTCTTGAGCAACGTGCTTTGAGCAATATTGCACCGGCAGACTTATAAACTTGTGGCAAAACTACGAGCGCACACAAGCTTCTCTGGAACATCTAGAGGTATATTGTTATCAATAAATCGAAGAAAAATAAGAACGTTTACATTTTGTCTTGCACCTTCTGCTTGAGACAAAGGTTTTCTTCATTAGTTTCACAATATAAAAGCTTCCCAAGGATGTTAAGCGTAAAACGCTTTAGGAACATGGATGGATTATCTATAGGGTGTCATCCACGAGAAACCTCACTGTGTCCTGGTGGAATATCTGTAAGGTGTTATACCCAGGGATCCACTCTAAGGGCTCTTCCGGTTCACCCTTATAAGATTATCTCCCTGAAAACGGTTTAATTCTGCATTCACACTGGCGCCCGAACCGCAACCACGAAGCGAATCCGCTCCTTTCCGTCATCATATGCGCGTGAAAGTGCACTGCATTTTTAAGCAACCGTTTTGCAACCGCTAAGCGAATGCGGTTAAACCGCCAGTGTGAATGAGGCATAAGGGTGCTCACCGAATACCCTTAGGATGTAATGAACGTACAAAAAAATTATAGAGGTGCTGATGGACATTCCTTAGAGCAGTGGTTCTCAAATGGGGGTCCTTCGACCCTTTGAAGTTCGGGAAGGCATTCTAGGTGTCCATGAAGCCCTGCCTCATCAGTAAAACCCGGGAATAAAAGTTGTCTTTTTTTCAGATTGAAAAGAAGTATTTCTAATTTCGTGTACTTCATATACTATTATATACTTCACACTAACTCTTAGTTATATTCATTTATTTAGTTATTATCTAAATTAACCTATACATTTCCCTCCACCTATCAGTGAACGGGGTCCTCCATCATCTTCGCCGATCTACAATGGGTGCGCGAAACATCAATTATTGAAAACCGCTGCCTTGGAGTGTTTTTTTTCGTTACAATACTATAGGGAGTATTCACTGGACGCCATATTTGTGTGTGCTGTTTAGGGCGCATGCTCAGAACGAGCTCACATCAATAGGTTGCTAAGACCGGCACTCTTGATGGTGCGGAATGCACGTTGCAAAAGCACTGCGGAAGTTCACCATCAGCACGCGCTCAGCATTCGCGCACACAGCTATGGCCACCAGTGAATACTCCCTATAAGGAGTTTACTAAATATTCTTAGGGTGTGATTTGCAGAAAAACACCCTAAGGATGCTAGGGCGTTGGACATTCTTAAATTGTCATTTTCGGAAACACACTTTAAGGATCCTGGTCGAACATGCCGGGGAGTGTTATCCCCCAAGACAAGCTAAAACACCAACTTTAGACGTGCAGAGAAACGTTCAGTGCGCACCTTCTCCCCTCCTCCGGGATTGACGAGTTCTGCGATGACGCTGCGCCGGCGTCCGCCCTTGGGACTGACGGGACACCCGGCGACGCTCAGCTTCGTGCGGTCCTCGAGGGACGGCACCTGGGAGCCCGGCAGGGGCGGGCCCCCCGGCACTCCTCCGAGTCCTCCCGGAGCCCCGGGAGCCCCCGGGGCGGACGACGTCGCCGCGCCGACGCCGGCGCCCGGAGACGCCGACGCCGCCGCGGCCAGCTGCAGGACATGCGGGGAGCTCGGCGTCCGCGGGAATATGGTGCCGGACTTTGAGGGGCCCTGCGAAAAAGAAGCGGGGACGATGACGAGCGAGACAACGGTTAAAATAAAGCAGTGATGGCGCAGGAAAGCTAGTGTTGATTTATCATTTTCTTAAACTACCGCAGGCTGGGCGGAGAACGCGAAGAATCGAAAGTGCAAGAGAAAGACAGAGAATGACTCTGAGGATGACTATACTTCGTTTCAGCTTAAAGGGTAACTACGCTTCATTTTTGTTTTTGAAAAAAACAACGAAAGCAATGTAGTCCTCTTCAGTAACCTAACCTAACCTAATTTAACCTAACCTAGCCTAACCCAGACTTGTACGTAATCCGTTACAAGTAACGAAATTACTTGTAATCCCTTACATTTATCAGTAATTTAGTAACGGATTAATTACATATTTTCTAGAGTAATTTTAAAGTAATTCCCTTACATTTTTTACGTAACGGATTCCTTGTAATTCGTTACATTTTTTTCTTTCAGGGCAGGGTTGGGCAGTATCGCGATACAAATGTATCGCGATAATATTTCAGAAATACATTTCGTATCTGTATTTCTGTATCGCGATACATTTTTTTCGCCAGTATCTGTATTCCTGTATCTAAATACATTTGAAATGTTTCTTTGTATCGCGATACAATCAGGATGAAATGTATTTCGTTACATTTCTTGAGAAATATTCGCCCCCCCCCCCCTCTCCGAAAAAAAAACAATACAAGTCCGAACGCATTTTCCTTTTTTACTTCTGAGGGCCCCAGGGTCAAGGAGATGATGGGACATTGTTACTATGCTGACCAAGGTTCCTTCCGATTTTCCAAACTATCTTTCTATGCGTCCTCTTCTCTCTCCTGAGAAGCATTCTGCCAGGAGTGGAGTCGGAGCATCTTCTGCCGCAGGTCCTTAGGTAGGGATTTCTTGAGAGTCATTGTTTGCTGACATCCAATGCCCGCTGCTAACCGTCTCTCTTGCCTTAACGTACGCAGTACGCCCAGCCGGCAAAGCTGAGTCACAGTCCGTTGCAGCACGAGCCTGGCGGTGGTTGACTTGAAATAGTAGGATGACTCACGCTGTGAAGTTCAACACTTATTCGAATGCGTCTGCGGCTGCACCCGTAATATTGCACGGCTCAAGGGTACGTCATCATCCGACATGAGCGTGACCCGCTGCTCTGGTGATCCGGCACCCAGGAAGGAGGCCAGACGTGGCCTCACTGTGTCGACCCATACTTCGTACACCTGCGACTCGCCTCGAAAGCGCTGTTTCTCGGAGAGCTCGCACCTGTGCCGGCAATATCAGGTCGCAATCCACGAGGTCTCTGTTTAGATGATGCTAGGCGAAACTTGAGGACTGCCATCCATGCGTCGGTGGCGGAGGGTCGGCAGGAAGGACCTTCAGAACAGGGATGCCACCGTATCGTTTTTTCAACCGTAACAGAAGATAAGTCATGTGTTCCAGCATGCTTCAGGGGGTCCACTATTCTCAAAAATTCCAAATTACACTGCCTGCACGATCTTCAACGAGATAACCTACAACGAAAGTGCGTATTGTCCTTTCATACAGCAGCGTGGTAAAGTCTCATGTTCAGGGCCACACGTACAGATAAAGAATACCAGTTCATTTCACCGTGTCGTCATGTGATCAATGTTGACAGGGGAGTGGTGACGTTTTGATGGGATTTAGGGTGACATAGAATTTATTTAGAGGTCGAAGTCTTCGCATCTCTCGTCAGACAGACAGAATGTCAGGGAAGGGACCGCGTCAGTTCTTGATGGAACGTTTTTTTGAGCCCATTGAAGACTCCTCGTCGTCCGAAACCAATACCTTCAACGCAAAGTGAAAAGCCTACGGAAAAGTAATTTCGTGATCAAAAACTTCCACTTAAAACTTCAAGCTTCATCTCAGTTGGCGTCTCAAACAAATTTGAAAAATGTATTGCAGTATCAGTATTTCTGTATTTGTATTTCTGCCCTCCCTAAAATGCATTCCTGTATTTGTATTTCCAAATACTTTTTGCCTCAATTTAAAATGTATTTCCGATACGTATCGCGATACATATTTACAGATATATTTCAGTATCAGTATTTTAGCTACTATTTTAATGTATCCCAGTATTTGTATTTCCAAATACATTTTTGAGTATTTCTGCCCAACCCTGTTTCAGGGCCAACTCCCCCCTCCCCCCCCCCCCCCCTCCGCCTCCCTTCCTAAAAAAAGTTTTTTCCTTTTTTTTTCCGGGGGGGGGGGGAGTAATGTCGAGCGCAGTGACAATGTCACGCGAATTGGCCAGCGCAAAGCGAGGCTTGCAACTCCTCAGTTCCGCACAACCCTGTTTGTTTGTTTTTTTTGTTTTTTTTTTTGCAACACCAAGAACCTGAACCTATTTTTTTAGAACCTAACAACAATGTCAAAAATCCAAATAAACATTTCTACAAAAAAAAAAGGGGAAGGGGGGGGGGGGGGGTCAAATTCTATCCGCTTTTTTTTAGTCCCCTAGTTTTTTCTTTGCGATCGAAGGCGGGGAGAGGACACCAAGTGATTGTATGCCTCCTCGAGAAGCTCAAGGCGGTAAGTGCAGACAAGAATTAACAATGTCCTTCTCGGTTATAGCGATTACGACCATTTTCATAACGTCGCAACACGAGACAGCGCTCTGTCTACCCTAAAATACACTAAAAGAGATGTGATAATATGTGAAGGTGTTATTGCCACAAGCATGCATGCTCGTTCGTTGCTGCACACTTATCGTCTTCTCTTAGAAAACAGGATGTATTTTTTTTCTGTTTCTTTCACCTTATTTGACCCTGTTTTAAAAGCTACTTACTTTTTTGTAGTCCAACTTCTAGGGTTGGCCCACTTTATTTGTGAATTCCAGCCAGGTTATCTGCATCTCAGTCACCCTTTTTGTGAGTCAGCTTCTTGCGAGCACTTCGAAAATGGTAATAGTCTTCCTTTCTTCTTCTTCCTGTACTGACCCCAGCAGGACGCGTCTTATCTCAAGCAGATATATTTACAAATAAAACATAATGGTGGCTAACGTAGACTTGATGTTGATATTCTGGCTTGATGAGAGAGTGAAACTCGTGAGTGGGGCATTAGCGCGGCTTACTTAGTACTCTGCTCTTCGCTGCCCGTGGCATCAGCGGACGTCTATCTAAAGAACACCGGAGTAAACTGCAGTTGGTTCGTGCTCCGTGCGTTTTTGAACGGCATCAAGAAAGGTACAAACGCAAACGTGCGTTTACATTTCCTTGTTTTAACCGCCGTCCTAATTAGTTGTTGTTATGAGTGTCCTTTTTTTATTAATTATATTTATTTACTGGAAACTTTTTTTATTCACCAACGTCTCAACCGAGGCTCGACCTGTTCAGTACCAAAGGAAGAAGAATATTTAGCCAAACCTATTCATTATTGAATTATCAGCTTACTGTTAGAACTATGTTTTGCTATTCTCTGGCAATATATGCCGGTATAGTAAGATGGACATAATTCTTATTTTAGTTTTGGCTAGATTTATGATGACTTCTACAGCTTTGCGATTTCAACAATGGAGAATTTTAGTAGATCGTCCCGATGAGTCCGATAACGATACCCGATACTCCGCCGCCGCCTTTGCGCACTCATCATATCGTTATCGGGGTATCGGAGGTATCGGAACGATCTACTAAAACTCTCGAATATCAGGCAACGGCTGCAACGAGGAAGCTTTGCTCTATCTTCGAGGTAAATAGTACTTCCATTGGTTCGCTGAAAAATCTCAATGCAGAGCATAAAGCATTCGTGAGGCACAATATGGCACTCCCATGCAGTGCTTCAGTTCAAAGGGTGCTCAGCGTAGCAGTCGACATACTAGGGAGTTTTCGTGGATCGTTTTCGCCGTCCCGCAACGCCCTCCGCAACCTGCTACGCTACCCGGAACTCTACAGTCAAGGCTATCAACGCGCAGGCACAGTAGCGGCTTCTTCGTTGCGGAGGGCTTAGCGGAGGGCGAAACGCGGTGTACGAAACTCCCTATGGAGTAAGAAATAACGCAAAATGTCAGACGAGACTTTCGAGAGTCAGCTGTTGCTCGAAATACTCAAGGTCATTAAATGGAACAGGTTGCAACAATAAGAACTTGAATAACCCTCTTCCCTTTGTTTCTTACTTGAGGGCAATAATGTTGAAAGTAACGCCACGAAAGTAACGGATTACTTTTTGGGGTAACGGTCACTTAACTTACTTTTATTGGAGGGTAATTGTAATTGTAATAAATTACAATTTAGACTCAAGTAATTGTAAATGTAATTCCTTACTATTTTTCAGTAACGTGTACAAGTCTGGACTCCGAGTCCTCCCGGAGCCCCGGGAGCCCCCGGGGCGGACGACGTCGCCGCGCCGACGCCGGCGCACGGAGACGCCGACGCCGCCGCGGCCAGCTGCAGGACATGCGGGGAGCTCGGCGTCCGCGGGAATATGGTGCCGGACTTTGAGGGGCCCTGCGAAAAAGAAGCGGGGACGATGACGAGCGAGACAACGGTTAAAATAAAGCAGTGATGGCGCAGGAAAGCTAGTGTTGATTTATCATTTTCTTAAACTACCGCAGGCTGGGCGGAGAACGCGAAGAATCGAAAGTGCAAGAGAAAGACAGAGAATGACTCTGAGGATGACTATACTTCGTTTCAGCTTAAAGGGTAACTACGCTTCATTTTTATTTTTGAAAAAAAAAAAAACGAAAGCAATGTAGTCCTCTTCAGTAACCTAACCTAACCTAATTTAACCTAACCTAGCCTAACCTATTATAACTTAAGACCACACGTCAAATATTACGACGTAGCTTTGTCTAAATGTTTCTTAATCGGACCGGCAAATTTTGCAACTCGCCAAGTTGCTGAAATCGGCTGACTCCAGCGGGCGAATCGATTCGAAACCAACAGCGCTGTCAAGGCTACGGCGTGGGCGAAGCCGACATTGAGCTAAACGTAATCACTATTGCCCTCTTTCGCTTGCGCGCTTCTTGGGAGCCGTCCGACCTCCCCGCCGTGGTCCCGCTGTTACCGCTGTCTCCCGCGTCACAACCGCCGTCGTCGTCTCACCGTTTGTGAATATTGTCTCTCGGAGTTTCGTCCACACTACGGCCACTACGTGCGCACACTTATGCCACAATTGTGCCGACGTCGTCGAATGCCGTAGCCTCCCAAACGTGGTGCAGAGTTCGGTGCAGACGACACTAGCGCCTGCCACACGCCCGTCCCAATCCCGCCCGTCGTTGCGTAGAGGATCACGTGACACCTCGTACCACGTGATAGCCATGTTCTTGGCGGCCCAAGGCCAATGTTGCCGGACTGAGCCGAAGTGCCAGTTTCCATTTCTTTTCGTGTTTAAAATTATATTTAAAAATACATTGCCCAATTTTCGCGAAGCAAATAACTTAGTTTTTTTGTTTTTTTTTACTAGGGTTTAATAATGCGAGAACACTCATTATCCCTAAATCTTCGGAATTGAGCGGAGTTGTCCTTTAAGTCCAGACGCAGCCGATGCTACGAGAAAATGGGAACCTCAAGTAGCGTCAAAAGCTCAAGCCACTAGGTCGTTTCTGCTTACGATTGGTTCAGCGATGATGGAACACGTACATTTAAGCACCATGATCGTCCGCTTCTGACACTAACTGATTGCTCCCATAAGCTCGTAGCGTCGGCTGCACCTGGACCTTTACGTAATTTCTGTACGCTCATGGCCAGGTCTTGTTGCGTGTGCTTAAGCTCTGGCCCTCTAGATTTTTTGTGTGTGTTGTAGGGTTGTTGGTTGGTGACCTTGAGAATATTGCATATATGTAAAGATGCCACTGAATAAATTAATCTGCTCAGTTTGAGACGTTGCCTTTTGTGAATCGTTTCTTTCTCTTCCACTTTGAATTCTTTTCGCTTCATACCAAGTCTCAAGTACGTTAAGAAAAAAGGCAAAACATTGAAGGCTGGTTTATACATTTGCATTTGACTGAGAGCGATCGCGTTGTGATCTCTCGCGGACACTTACGACGAGAGACCACGCTGGTGCCATCACTCGGGTAAACCAGGAACACTTCCCAAGTTGCGTTTATTCTTTGATCTTTACGCTCTACTGTTTCAGCACGGGCTTGATATACTTTATGACAATATCGTAAGGGCCGTCTTGTACACGTTACTAAAAAAAAGTAATCGATTACAATTACTATTACTCTTGGCTACAAAGTATTCGATTAGATTACTTGATTACTCGACGGCAAAAGTAATTGGACATTACTTAAAGAGGTAACCGTTACTTTTCCGATTAGTTTATTGTGTGAAGACACATATTTAGCGCTCATAACAATGAACTACTTCCAACCTATATTTCACATTTGCACAAGTATTGAAGAAGAAAAACTGGTTCCCTCTTCGTGGTCGTTGCACCTTCACAACGCGGACACAAGCATAGAATTCGTTTGAAGAAGTTTAATGATTTGGGCGTTCGCCAGTGTGTGTGTGTGTGGGGGGGGGGGGGGGGGGCGGAGGGGGTTCTAGATCTTGTTAAGCTTGAGCAAGGGTTGTCGCTCAAAGTTTGTGTCGCTCATTTTATTATTCACATGTGGATGAGCTCGCATGTTATACAAAAGAGCAGCAGCTCCAGGGTTTGAAACGGATCATGTGTAGTATCCATCAGCAGAAGAGATCGCCCCGACCCCTTCTCAACTCGAAACATTGCTTGTCACAAAGACCACGTAGGGGAAATGGGGAAATATTTCAACTGGCTTTGTCATATTTTGCATCCGCTTTAGGCATTCTTCGGTTCTGGTTCTCCTACGTGCTGCGAGTAGGTACCCTAAGCAGGATTTTTTTTATTTTTTTATTTCTGTGTGTGTGTGTGCGTGAGGGGGCTAGTTTGAACGAAGGACTTACAAAGCTACATTCTGCTCCCTCAAACTTCGCCCTGCATGGCCTTTGTCACGCAGTGTGGCTTCCCTGGGGCTTCCCACTCCCAGTCCCAGCTCGAAAAAAAAAACAAAAAAAAAAACGGACATTCCACAGAAACTGTACATAGAAAGGGATTGACCTCGTTTCCTACAGCTCCGCAAAAATCTTTCTTTTTTCCGTTCGAAAAAAAAGCAAATTTTATTTTTGTCCTTTCAGAAAAAAAAAAAGGCGTGTGCCGGGGGGGGGGGGGGGGGGGGGTCCCGTGGAAAAATAGTAACGGTTACAAGTAATTTTATTACTTCAAAAAGTAATCAGATTACTCTTGTGATTACTGCCTAATAAAAGTAATCAACTGATTACAAAATTACTCCAAAAAGTAATCGATTACCAGTAATTTGATTACTTGTAATGCGTACGGTACAAGTCTGCGTAAGCGACATTTTTTTTATAAATACTGTTTAAATTTGGTATTGCAAATACTGAAAAACCTTCGGTACGCGCAGTTCCAGGGCGCATCGGTCTGTCTCACTGATCCGTGGTGCGTTCTCTATTCGCAAGCGGTCACATGAGATCAGAACGCGGTTGGTCGCGGTCAAACGAAAATGTGCGAACCGGCTTTAGGGCTCTTCTTTCATCCGCCACTCAAACATCTCGTATGGGGATGTGCATGAGAGACATATACGTACAACCTGGGCAGCGTCACGGTGTAGCATCATGTGACGTCACGTGACGTTATGCCATCGAGTCGCCGCATCACGCGAGACCCCAACGTGACACCGTGAAGTCACGTGGCCTGGCGGCACCTGACGTTAGTCATGTGGTCACGTGACCCACCCCAGCCATGTCGCCACGCGACATAGTGGCACAACCACTATTCCACGTTGGCACCACACAATGAGCAGCAGTATCCCGATATAGGTCTGGCTGGGAACTGGTTCATTCGGGGCTTTTAGCAACCCGTTGCTGTGTTCCCCGTACCGCACAACCAGGAGCCTTTCAAGCATGTTTTTAAGCGCGTTCAGGGTGATACCATGACCTCGGGCCGCGCGTTTAAAAGCATGCTTCAAAGGCTCCGGTAGTGCGGTACACCGAGCACGGTAACGGTTTGATAAAAGTCCCTATTATCTGCAGCTTAACGTAAACGTGTTCTAGCTGAAAATTAACCGGCCAAGTTTGTACTGTGACGAAACGCTATGCGGCTACGGTGTCGTCGACCGCGATGCAATTTCTAACCTCGAATTCTCGAACTCGTCCATTCTCTATCAAAAGAGCAGAGCATTAAGGTCAACGCTAGCTGATGCGTTGTTCACGTAGGGGTTTTGCAACACCTCGCAAAGCAAGGCCTGTGATCCTGTGTGTGTTTTTTTTTTGTTTTTTTTTGCGCGTGATTGGTTTGGCTGTTAAAAAACGCACAAAGACGACGATGACCGTGACGATGTATTTTTGGTTCTGCTTGATTGGCATCATCCGAGTGTAATGTCTGCAGCGGTCAGACTTAATGTGGAACGGAGTCTAGCGCCAGCCTTCCCAAGGTCAAAGAATATCCTGCAATACGTCCTTGGTATCTAGAGGGTTTTGCCCTATGCCGAATTTATCTGGATGGGTAGATTGAGGATGCGGCTGAACCATTTTACTTGGGCTGCGCCTGGCGCCACCTAGCCTGAACTTCTATTTTCAACACTTAACTAATCTTAGAAAAAAAATTGATTGAATGGAGAAGGGTAAAGACTCTCATATTCCCGCTAAGCGCAATCTTATCTGTATCATTCTCACACAACCGAAAGTCCAAATATGTGTGACGACGATGCCTCTTCGCCGTACGGATTAGAAGGAAAGGAATAACAATCTTTGTTCTTCGTCGACTTATGCCACCAGCCCGATGACCTGTTTTTTGTGATATCTTTCACATCAAAACGGCACCTAGCGGAGAAAGCCCGAACAGCCATTGGCGTCCGCAAGGGACGTAGTGCTACTTCTCCTGCCTCCTCTGCGGCTCGTCTGTTCCCAGTTTAAATGCAATCAACCAATCTCACCCAGCGAACTGCCCAGGTGTGCGCATTCCAGAAGTGGTGCCGCCACCATACTACTGCTTCTCGGCTGCATAGGGCTGCGGTGCGGCTACAAAATCGTACATTTATTTTAACCCCTCTTGCCACAACCTCCAACAGGAGGTTAGCAGTTTGTCTAAGTCAAAATTATAATTTGGGACACCCCGGTATCGGCTTGAATTATCCTACCATGCCTGTACTTCGTAAGATAGTGCTGTTTGTGATGCCTTAGTCTTCGTCTTCTACTTCGTCGTCTTCGTGAACACTTGAACCTCCTGGCTTCACGCGGTGACCCCACTGCGGCTGTAGGAAAAACAACGACGCCACTACTCGAGGACTCAGGCTACTCAGACGTCTCAATGAACTTGGAAACAAGTTAACACGTAGTTCAATGTCAGTCGAACATTAAAATTTGAAGGATCGTTCGCTCGGTGTAGCATCGCGGAACAGCCTTGAATGCGCCGGTGGGAAATGGAGCTCAGGTGGTGCTCACGCTTCTGCATAATGCTTAATCGACTCTGGCTGCATATTCATAAACGCCACCGTGGCGCATCAAATCGAGATTTGACAATTTTGATTGGTAGTAGGTGGGTAGAAGAGGAAGAAGTAAAGAGACGGGGTACGTGCGATCGGTCCCAGCTTGATTCCATTGGGAACAATTGCATTCATGTAAACCTAGCCAATGAAATAGGAGTACCTAAATAGACATTCTCGGGAAGCGATAGTTATTTTTTTTTAAATCGTTTCATTCTGACTGAGGGGCCTGTGTGACAGAATATAGATAAACTGAGGGGATAAGCATGCACACAAAAAAACTACAAAGACACCTAAGACTTCTATCCTATCGCAATGCGAAAGCATTCGTATACATTGCGTATTCGTACAAGCGGCGCTGGTAGGAATACTCTACGTGGAATACGGCCGTGCGGCCTCTCCGGAGTCTGCCCGGGCGGCCGCTGCTGGCTCTGCGGCCGGCCGCTTCTTCTTACCGGCGGCCGGGCCGCTGCGCCCCCATGGAGAGGGCTTCTCTGCGGGGTGGCGTTCCTTGGAAATATACGCCGCGCGCCAGCCAATAAAGTGGCGACTACAGACTCCTCCCTTCGCTCCATGGGAGAGAAGAATTTAGGTGCCGTTTGGCACAGCTTCAAAAACTGATAACGCCGGTTTGCTCCTTGGGGGAGAGCGCCTTTAGAGCGCACGACACTATACTCTGTTTCACCTTGCGTTGTACTGCAGGAAAGGCTACAAGCGCGAGCTCCTTGCTCTAGAGCACATCTCGGCGGCACAAGCTCTCGTGCACCAAGGGCAGCTGCCAACGCTGTGAGCTCGCGCTTCTAGTCTTCGCTGCGGTACAACATAAGGTAAACCGGAGTATAGAGCGCCGACGTTAGAGCGCGCGACACGAGGGCGCTGCGACAGTAGCGCGTTTGACACTAAAGCGCACGTCACGAGAGAGCATGACCAGTTGAGCGCGCGACACGAGAGCGCACCTCAGTTGAGCGAACACCGCAAAATGTGTGACGTACCCGCGGCTCCACAGACAGAACAAAATTGTGCTACTCATTGGATCGAAGCATTGGTGATTTTTGAATGATTGAATATGCCTTTAATAAAGAAATAAAAATAAAACGGGTACGACTCTTTCTAATCAATTGTTTACTGACGTCGAAGAGAAAAGGGGGCAAGGAAGTGGGTATCGGGAATGTCTGCAGTTGGGTGGAGCAGTGAGTCTAAAATTTCTTCACGGTGCTGCGGTGCGCCTCTCGGATTTATTATAAATAGTTTACTTTTTGCTATAATTGGTCTATTCATGACAGGCATTTGGGTTCCGATCTATTTGCTGGCTATTTAGACGTCCTTCACATAATTTTAAATGGTATTGTCGAGTCCATGATCGAGCTGTCAACGTTTTGTAACAATTCTTGGTTTGTCACACGCAAAAATTTCGTCGACTCATTCGCAATGTTCTGGCTGAATGCCGCAGCGTAAATCCCCGCCAATTTCACGTAGAACACGCGATGTGGGAACAAGTGGTCGGCCGGGTCAGGCCACTCGCGCTGGTCTATAGTTGTGCGCTCTCGTGACGGGCGCTCTTAGAGCGCCCGTCACGAGAGCGCATGACACGCGCGCTAATGTCGCAGCGCTCTCGAGTCGCGCGGTCTAACGTCGCGGCGCGGTGGTGTCGCGCGTGCTAACGTCGTCGCGCTCTACTGTCGGCGCTCTACTGTCGGCGCTCTAATGTCGGCGCTCTTGTGTCGTGCGCTCTAGTGTTGTACAGCCGCTCCATGGGACAGTTAATGCTTTCGCATTAAAAAACTGTTCCGGATGGACCATGCCTGACGCGCCGTAATACACCGAATCGTTCAACATGAAGCAACCATGCGAGATACCTAGAAACGTTGGGTGGAGATGACTTTTCTTGTACAATTTCTATTTAATTATATTATATTTGTGCTAGCTCCGAACGTTAACAGTCGTCCTACGGTTGAAGCTGTTTTCTGCAGTCTCAACTGGTGTTAATGCAGAACGGATCAGTAACACCATACAAATTCACGTGTGGTATAATGGACCACTACAAGGTTGGCAAGGTTCTTTTGCTGCCTTTTTGGCAGAAAAAAACCACAACAAAAAACATTTTTGGCAGCAAAGAAATGTGGCGCTTCTAATTTGCATTTTTTTCTTATTTTTCTTATTTAAGAAATACTGCAGATGGTTTTTCACCATCCAAGGAGGAGAGGGTTGCAGCTGGTTTAGAACAAAACAGCAGAATAGTCAATATTTGTGGCGTGCACACAATCGGTTACATGAGGTTTCGAACAAAACATTCAAAACAGTCAATATTTGAAGCGTTTTTTACATTTTGTTTAAAAAAAAGATAAATAAAGACTGCTCTAAAAAGAAGTTTCATTTCAAGCGATGGAAAACGGGAATCACTGCACTTTTTTTAGTGATTATCTTGATCTTTTGAAGCACAGTTGTAGTGGAAATATGTCGTCACAATAACAGTCATAACCACCTAAATGCATCGAGCAAAGAGTATTAAATATGGCTGCCACAAAGCAGTGAGATGGTTCCGATTAAAATAGACCGTATGAAGGTTTCAACGTACGGAACCCTTCGGCACGCCCTACTCGGCCTCGTCCCCTGGAATCTTACTCTCCTTTGCTAACGTGCATTTGGGTGGATATAATCTATGAAGCAAATCTCGAAACAAATCGAGAAACGCTCTTTTTCCTGCCGCTCTGTCCGGCTCTGTTCACCTTCCTTAGCCACCCATTTCGGGAAGACTTAAATCCCCCGTCTATTTCCCTGGTACTGTCATTGCAGCACCCGGGCAAACAACCAGCGAAGAAACCCATGAAGACCATGAGTAAACGTACGATTAAACGTCTCGTGCAAACACGAACATTTCGAAACTCCAGGCGTATAACGCGCATTGACGCTGCCGCAAAACTGGGGAGCTCTAGTACCGCGGAAGCGGTAGCTTTCGCGCAACTCCTGTTCATAAGATCGGGTTCTGGAGGAGCAGGATGCAGAAGTGGCGCAGCTCCTTTTCAGTCAGTGTTGTAGGTGTTAACGAAAAAAGAAGTAACCAAATACGTTACTCGTTACTTGGAAATAAAAAGAGCGCGTTACTAACCTACGATACTTCAGAATAAAAGGAACGCATTACCGCTACCGTTACCGATAAAAAGGAACGCACGTTACTCATCCGTTACTTTTTTAATCGTGAATGGACACGTTTTACTGTTTTGATGGTACAGGTATGTATAAGCTCCATATTTGAAGAAGCGTTATGTTCACGCAGAAACGTGTAACGTAACTACGTTACCCGTTGCTCGAAATAAGTAACGTAAGTACGTTACCCGTTACTGTTTTGAAAAAGTAATGAGGACGTTACTACGTTACCAAAAAAAAAAAGGAACGCTTTACCTGTAACGCCGTTATTCTTAACGCGTAACAGCCGACACCGATTTCCGGACGCCAATCGTAGTCGGAACTCTTATTGAGAAAAGTTCGTTGAGGGCGTCCTCCTTACCTGTAGGCCTAACGGGCCACAAGCCGTCGCCGCTGCCTCTGGTGCCGGTGTTGCTGCGGCCGCCTAGTAGTCGACGTAGCCGGCAGGGCGGGCCGCATAGGGGCCAACGAGAGGTGGGGCTGAGTCTCGATGGGGCCTCGAGTGCGGCCGAGTCACCCACGAGCCCCCTGCGGGAAAAGGAAGAAAAAGCTCGCGTAAACATTAGGGCGAAAGAGCCGACGTTTTGCGTTGGACGCCTCTATACACATTTCCACAAACAGAAAAAGAAGGTATATTCTTACACCCCTTGTCAAGTCCAATAATACTTCCCAAAACTTCAGTTCGACGTACAGCGCATTGATGTTGAACCGACGGTACCAACTTTCACGAGTGTCTTGATAGCCGAGTTGTTCGACTTATTTAAATAGCTAGCGTGCGTGTGACTGACTGCAAAAAATAAAAAGTTATCGGGGTTTCTTGGCCCTACTGCAAAACGTCAATGTTTTTTTTTTCTTCTCCAGCCTTTGATACGTACTTTAGCTGTTTTATATGTTTTTTCCCACCTTCATCAAGACCCTCGTAAAAGTTGGGGCCGTCAGTGCGTTGTACGTCGAACTCAAGTTTTGGGGTGTATTATATGTGACAAAGGGTGTAATGGCTACACCCTTTCTTTTTAGGGTGCAGTAGGGCTAGCGAATAGAAGTTCGAATCGAATGGCGCTGTGTCACTCGTAGCTACAACACTACTAAAAAAACTAGCCGTCGTGGCTTTTCTCGCACTCTGAAGGTTGTCATTAGGAGTGACTCGGTGCCATTCGATTCCAATTACAATTCGCACAGCCCTACACTCTAAGAAATGCCTGCACGTCTACTTACCCGCAAAACACTCAAAGAGCCAATCTCTGTGATCTACGAAATCAGCTGAGCGAATGATGGGGCGGAACATCTTTTTAGACCTGAAAATGAAGTCTGCGCTGTGGCATTACGCAATGCAAACATGACGCTTTGCATTGCGTAAGCTCTTCGAGTGTTTTGCGGGTAGGTAGACGCGCAGGCATTTTTTAGAGTGTACTTTCCGGTGCTCATCCCTCGGGCTACGAATTTCCGAGTGACTAGGGTGTGTCAGCACGCCCAGCGTTCTATCTTCTGCTGACAAAAAGCGACTGTGCGTGCTCAGGACGCACTCCAACCAGCCCCGTAGACAAGGACGGCGGCACGCAGATGACTGTTATTGGAATTGTTTGTAGCCAATGAGAGCTTAACAAACGCAGGGCGTGCCAAGTTGTGACCATCTCATTATCGATTCTCTTCCAACAAGGCTTTAGCCGATGAGGTCGGGGAATGAATTCTCGTAGAAGGGAGCGTGAACACCACAATCCACACCTGTGCGGGACATGTTGATGCCCACCTCCAATTAATGCCGGGCACCCTATCGGACAAACTGAAGGGTGTTAAAAGCAAACCACTATAAAACTAGAAAGAGGTGTAAAAAAAAGACCAGTAACGAGTTTCGCTTTTTCAGTGACCTTCGGGTAAAGGGGTAGGCAGAACGTAGACAAGTAGAAACACACCAGCGTTTCGTGAGATTTTGTTTCACCTGCACGCGTTCTTTCAAAAAGGAATATATTTCTACTTTAGCCACGACTCATCAGCCGGTCACAGTTTTATTCCAAATCGACATAAACATTTAGAAGAATAAGTAACTACAAATAGAGTTCTGACACCTAGAAATGCGAGTATTGTTTACTTTAGGCATAGAAAAGACGGCACTTCTATGCAGAGCGCAAGTTCGTCTGCTTCTTGTACAGGGGTTGCGATGATCTCAGAACGCCAAGCTCTTATTGGCTGACTGAAACAAATAGTGGGTAGACCTCGAGGCACATCTAGTATTGAGGTCTACCCACTATCCTTCCAATCAAAGCCAATCAGAAGTCGGCGTCGTTCTGACGTCGCCGCAACCCCCGCGCAAAAAGCAAACGACTTGCTCTCCGAATAGTCCCTGAAACGGGGCGTTGAGAGTTCCGAGCCACTCCATGCCTTTCGAGAGTTGTCAGGTGACTGTGTTGCACTGCATGGTTATACACCCTAAAAAAAAAAAGGTGTATTATTACACCCTCTGTCCCATATAATACACCCCAAAACGTCAATTCGACGTACTGCGCACTGACGTCGATCTGGTGGCACTAAATTTCACGAGAGGCTTGATAGCCGTGTGGTACAACTTATTAAAATAGCTAATGTAAGTGTTACTGGCTAAAAACAAAAAAAAAATTGTTTTTTTTTGGCCCAATTGTAAAATCTCGGTGTTTGCTTTCTGTGATCTTTGATACGTATTTTACCTATTTAATAAGTTACATCGCACCGTTATCAAGCCCCTCGTAAAATTTGGGGCCGTCTGTTTGAATATAGTGCGCTGTACGTCGAATTGAAGTTTTGGAGTGCATTATATGGAAAAAAAAGGATATAAGGTGACACCCTTTTTTTTTTTATAGTGCACATACTTTTTTGAGGCACGTGCCGGGTCCGCTTACTCTCAGTCTTAATCGACCCGAGCATCAAACAACAGTAACTCGGTCACTTATCGAATCTGAAAGTACAGCTAACTAGAAAGAATAAAACATCATAAGGACGCAACCAGAAGGACAATATTCGTCGTCATATTTAATGCGCTTCACTCTTACGGGTAAAAGCAACATAACATGTTTTTTGTTTTCATTTATTCAACCCGAAAATGCTCAAAGTAAACATGAGCATGCACCCCCATTCGGGCACGTCCAGGTAAATATGGAAGACAGCGTCAAACTCGGAAAACGTAGTTACCGGTATAGCAACAGCAATAAATGTCGGACTAGTTCTTTGCCTGACTGACACGTTTTCTCTTATTTCCAAATTTAATGCTGCTCACTCGGAACACGAACTCCGCCAGGCCCAATATTATGCGCTTACGTTGATGGAGGACACCCCGTCGACGGCCATGCCGTGTAAACAGACGGTACGTGCACATCGTTTATTAATTTGCATGAGCAGAGCTCAAGGATCCCACGAACCTTAGAGTCTTAGGATGAGAGCATACAAATTGCGGAGCGCTACGAAAAAACAAGAAGGAAGCTTAGGAACGCGATGCAATGAGCAAGGTTTATCCATAATTATTATGTGAGGCTTCCAATCCATCGAGAGAGACTTTTGCTATGTGGAAGCATCTGGACTTTTTTTTTTTATGATCTAACTTTTTTTTATTAACACGTATGGGAAGGTCGTCGGTTTAGAGGAGTTAGAAAAAAAGCGGAACAAAATCCACGAATACAAAAAAAAAATTAGATAAGAGGACTCAAAAAATATGCCATCGATGAGGGGAAACCAGTTTTTATTTGTCGCGAGAGCATGCACGTTATACAGTGATGTCTCGTTAATATGAACACCTCCGTTCCCATAAAAAATCGTCCATAATGTGAGTTGTCCATAATAACGAGACAAAAATGCATGCATTTTCCCAGTTTGTCCCCGAAAAGGGTGTCCATATAGCGGGGTGTCCATATTAGCGGTGTCCATATTAACGAGACATGACTGTACATCTCAGAGCTTGTGTGTGGTTTGAGCGCATAGTTTCAGTCTTAGGTAGCGAGCCACGAAATCTATAAAAGATGTGCTGATTCTGCCGGATGGAAAATAAAACCTAAATATGAAGGGGTCTGGGAGGCGTCTGCATTTATTATGAAAAAAGAGATCCAGTGACAATATGTTAAATAAATTAGGAAGTTAATAGGAAAGATATAGACCAACACGCGGCTCTGACGTCACGCAGATGCGGTGGCGCTGTCGACGGCCCTGCGCATGCGCAGACGCTTCACTTCACGCGAATTCGGCTTCTGCGCACGCGCAGTGCCCACACCTTGTGTGGGCAAACGCGGGCTTGTTTGTAAACAGCGTGTCGGTCTATTGGAGGTCGGAGACTCTGCAATATATGTATTTTTCAAGGCTGTTGGCCTTTTTCTAAATATCATTGCAGGACAGGCTGCCAGATAATTCAAAATTGCACTAAAATTGCTGCAAAAAAAATCACGTACAAAACTGCACAAATTTTTTAAAAGAAAACATGAACACAACTAACGAAAATCGTAGTACGATTTTAAATAAACTTTACACATATAAGAACCCAATATTTGAAAAATTAGCACCAGTAGTACTGAAACCGTTAGTGACATGCTTTTATAATTAGGAAAACAGATATTCCAATGAAGATTAAAAAAACGCGCGTTATAGGAGTTAACAACACGTTCTGGAAGCCAACTTGATTCTTCAATTGCTTAAAAAAAATGAAAATATCTATCTTTCTGTTGTAGAGTTGAATCATTTTGTCATGTCTCTGTCTACGTGATTGTTTCTGATGACATTGTGAGATTATTGTTTCGTGAAGTTTAAGCGAGCTAATATAAAAAAAAAATGATCAAGCATTTGAAAGCCTATAAAGAGTAGAACATTTCTTGATTCTTAGAATGACACTAACCTTTTTACTTGAGGTATCTTGAAGAATTCCATATTAAGTATGAGCAACTCAACGTATCAAGATTAGTGAGATAGTTAAGTATGGTCAATTTGAATGAAATAAACACCGCACAACTGGAACATTAATAAATTGAGAGTCGATATTTTATCGTATCGGGGAAACAATAATCAAGTCCAATATCTAAATATTTTAAGACAATACAATGCTCGGACGATAGGGCATAGTCGCTGTCAGTTTGAGTAAGACAAGGCATGGCCTATTATGTTCGCACGTTTTGATTTGGGATTTGTTTTTTGACGTTCTTATCGAATAATGACGCAATTTCAGTATCTGGAAAGAAATAATGAGGTGCCTAGAAGCCGCCACATCCTGCATTGTTTTAAGTTTACCAGTGACTATCAAGGTATGACAGAGAACGTCCCAGCAAGGATGAACTATTCATAAAGTTATCTGGTGGCGTTAAGCTAAACTATACGCTAATTTATATAATAGTCGTGACCTAATGTTTGCCGTGCCTTCCAAATTTATCCCGAGGATGTTACCTGTTAATTAAGAAGGCATTTCTTGACAGTACACTCATAACAACGTCTTGAACAGCCGAGACTAGGAACACAAAGTGGATTACACACAAAAAAACCTGAGTGTGTGTTTGTTGTCCAATGTTTGTTATTGGGTGATCAAGATGTATAAAGTTCACCAACTCGCCTGCGTCTCCTTCGTTATTTTTATGCTCATAGCTAAACAATCTACTTGCATATAAAACTCGGTCATTAAATTATGTTCTCAACAACAAAAAGCGGAGTTTTGAAGCCCCCTTTTATAAGACTAAGTTGGCCAAACATGTTTTTAGACTCATAGCTAAACAATCCACTTGTATAGAAATCTTGGGCATAAAATTATGTTATCAACGGAAACATATGTGTACGTTTAGTAGATACTGGAATAAGTAAACTTTGGATGCCCTCTTTATTGAAATGACCTAGAAAGTGTATAGTAGGATTTTGAAGCCCCCTTATATAAGATCAAGTTGGCCAAACATGTTTTTAGACTCATAGCTAAACAATCTACTTGCATAGAAATCTCGGGCATAAAGTTATGTTATCAACGAAAACATATTTATAGCTTTAGTAGATACTGGAATAAGTAAACATTGGATGCTCTCATTATTGAAATGACCTTGAAAGTGTATAGCGGAATTTTGCAGCCCCCTTTTATAAGAACTATAGTTGGCCAAACTCATTACTTTTTCACGTTTACACGGGCACCTATTCTAAACTAACTTGTACTAGAAAGTCAAGAACGTATAAAATATCTTACGTATACCAAACTGCTGAGGAGACATTCATATTGAGGTTAGTTTGATGATGGTTCCAAACGTTTAATCCTTTTTTTTTCGCATTCCTGTTCTGACGAATATCAACCTCTGTCGGTTTCAGTCAGCTCTCGATGCTCTACATTAACTGAAAACCTGGTTGTACAGGCTGTCTCACAAACGACAGTGAATACTTAAATAAAATGGTCATGGCGCCTTTTTATTAGCTCTTATTTTCGGTATCGCAGACACTACGAAGAGAATAGCGCGGGACACAATTTAATCCACTATAATTTAATAACCATGGAACATTCTGACGACGAGCAACACATCTCTAACTGAAATGTGCCAGCTAGAGTGAATATTCTAAGATAATTAGTTGATTTTAGTTAATCGATTTGTTCATTATCACGTTACACTCATAACCCTAAGCCTGCTGCGGTCGATGAAGTTATGAGAAAAGAATAATATATATTTTTAGTTTGTTTATTTCAAACTCTTCTTAACCGTTGGTGAAACTCCCTGTATAACCAATAAAACTCTCGTGCATGTTTCAACGTCTTTAACAGTTAGAATTATTTATTTTCGTCGTCCTGGTTAGCGCGTTTTAAGATGCCGACGCCAGGAGAAATAGTGATTATCAGAAAGACGACCGGTCGCAAAAACAACATCTTCGCAGAATGGCTCTTATTTAATTACGCTAGACAGGCTTAGTGCAACACATACCGTGTCAAGCCGAAGCAGCCCCTGCAAATATTGAATGACAAAGCTCCATCTTCGCACAAGGAATCAACGTAAGAAGAAATATTGGCGACCGGCTGAAGTCATTATCGGAAAGACAGCCGTTGTTCCGATGGAGAAATAATGACAGAAGAATCGTGTCTTTTTATTTAAAAGCCGGAACGTGACAAGAAGGGCACTGCGCTGAACGTTGGCCGCCTGTAATGCAATAGTGAACCAAAAAAAAACAACAAAAAAACGTATCATTAAGCCTACAAGATTTCTTTCCTTAGAGATAGGTTCTTGGCGTGTTTCTCTTATATGGAAGGACTGGGGACAGCAGATTTTCCGCCTCTTTCGTGTCCAGAAATAGCTCACGTTCACCACTTATAAATATGTTTTGTGTGTGAAAACGGGGCGTAAATGTTATTACAATAGCTCTAGAGTTTGTTGAAAATAAAAAAGGAGTAACGTAAAATTTGATTACACGAGACGTGTAATCAATAATTAATTTGGGTTGAAGCGGAAGCAAAAGCTAAGATCACTATACTTAATTTCACCTTAAGCCAGAGAGAAGTCAACGCTACGAACTTACTGGGACAATCAGAGAAGACAAAAAAGTGAAACGTCATGCCAATAGTTATCTTATTGCACGTTTGCAATAATCGGCTAAACCAATCAAGCATGGCGAACCGACCGTGACCTTCCGCTTTAGGTGAGTATGCCCATGGATGTATGTCTCATATAGTACACTCTAAAAAATGCCTGCGCGTCTACTTACCTACAAAACGCTCAAAGAGCCAATATCTGCGATCTACGAAATCAGCTCAGCGAAACATCCTTTACACCTGAAAACGAAGTCTGCGCTGTGGCATTACGCAATGCAAAGCGTCGTGCTTGCATTGCGTAATGACAGAGCTCAGACTTAATTTTGAGGTCTAAACAGATGTTCAGCCTCCTCATTCGCTGAGCTAATTTCGTAGATCGCAGAGATTGGTTCTTCTAGTGTTTTTCGGGTAAGTAGACGCGCAGGCATTTCTTAGAGTCTATATGAGAGCTTAAAAAACGCAGGCGGTGGCAAACTCGCAAGCATCTCATTATCGCTCCGCGACCAATGAGAATGCGGCATCCAATGGTAAGAACACCGGAGAGCCAATCACGAAGCAAGGAAGCGTGTACCCAATCAGCAACACCCTGCGCTTCTCACCTTGTCAGTGACTCTTGTCAGTGACCTTGCCACAAGCAATGGCGAGCGCGAGTTCGTCTGCTTCTTTGGCAGCGGTTGTGGCGACGTCAGAACGCCAAGCTTTGATTGGTTCTGAGTGAAGGATAGTGAGTAGACCTCGATGCAGCTTGCTTTGAGGTCTACGGCCCTATCCTTTAATCAGAACCAATCAGAGCTCGGTGTCTTTCTGACGTCACCGCAACCCCTGAGCAAGAAGCAGGCGACTTGCTTACCGCATTGCGACGCCTTTGGCGTCGCAATTACTTTGGCGAAACAAAGTAAAGACCTAAAAGCGACTCGTGACATATAATTTTCAACAGCTAAAAAAATTAACGAGCGGGGACGACGAACAACGCGACGCTGCTATTTTGCCGCAGCGTGATGGGTCTCGTTAAACCGCAGCGTCGCGTGCGCATCCACTTGAGTGGAAGCAGATCATAGCTCACTGAAGCATTGTAGTACAAATTCAAATTCGAATTCTTTATTTGCCTTTATAAATGAAGAGGGGAGAGAGAAAAAAAAAGAACACCTTAGTAGTTGCTTGACAATTAAATCATCTTCCTCCCCCAACAACAACAGTGACGGCAACATCACAGACGTAAAAAAATATAAGGAAAAAATTAACATAGAATACTAACGTACCTTCAGTTGGCATACAGGCATTTTCAACACTGACAGATCCCTAGATAAACAACGTACGCAAAATTCCACGAGTGAAATATTAAAACAAAAATCTATTTGGCATGCAAGTGTAGTAAAGTGCGTTAAGTTTGCATTTGAGTATTTAAACACCGACAGATTCCAAAGCAAATATCGTGAACACAAATAACATCTATGTTATTTGTGTTCAGTGCATCTATGTAGACGCACTGAACACAAATAATATCTATGTTCAGTGCGTCTACACGATTTAAAAGATAGGGGACCGGGAAAGTATACCTTAGCATTTGAGTTTCGAATTTTCTTCTGGAGTGCGGCACTATTCATTTTTCTAACCAGCGGATTTCATGCGTCACTTCCCTTCGCTCAAGGTTGGCTATCGTTGAATAATATTTTCAGTGTTTTTAAAGGGGTTTTTGCAAGAAAGAGCAAGTTCGTAGAGTTTATGACTCATAATTGCTGCTATATTAAATTTATTAAAAAGTGGCTTCGAGCGCATGTTGAAAGGAGTGTGGCATAAAATACGAATTACCTTTTTTTACAGATTTTGAATTTTTTAAAGATTTGTGTACGTCGATCGTATCTCCCCAAACTAAAAAGCAGTAGTTATACATGAAATAAAAAATATAATTGTAGATGAGCAACATAAAACAAAATGGGGAGTAAGGCACGATATTTATAAATTATACAACCAGCCCTGGATAGTTTTTCTACATGCATGCTTCACGGTTTAATCCCACACCCTACACTGATTTATGACTTTAACAATAACTTTTACACTTTCTACTATAACGATTTTATTTCGACAAAAACAAGTATTGATCGTATGAGAGCTATTTATATTAGGCGCTTAAAAACAAACTGCGTTCGTTTTTATCGTTTTTATTTGCAATGAATTTGCTATCGTCCAAGCATTTAACTTATCCAGAAATTTATTTGAACTTTTTATAATTTAATTGGTGTGATTCCCTGAAAAAAAAACAACGAACATCGTATCGTCTGCGTAGATTACAAAATTTACATCTAACGACCAGCGTCCCAGTGGATGGCGAAGCATCATTGCATTGCATCGTTAATTTTTCTGGGTTCTGATGATTCATATTCGAGTTGTGAATATAATATTGATTAGCTGTATTTTTACTTGGTAGACACGTGGTAGCGTAGAATTATCTAGGGGTGTTATCTACATAGGCTTTCCTAGACACCTTAGTAAGTTTATGTCGTTACGTAGGCCAGCATCACTATGAATCAGCACACCTGAATCCCCAGAAGTTAATTTTCATCCAACAGTGAAGCAACCCTTAATGAGCTGGGAACTAAGATGCTTATTAGGTGCCATTACGCAGGCTGGTATTGTGGTATGTCAGCCATATTTTCTCTAATTGTATATTATTCAGTGGTTATACCCAAAGTACTCATAAATTTAGGTCCGGGTTTCTGGGCCTAAAGAAAATAGGTAATTATGAAGAAACAAAAACCTCATATCAAAAGAGATTTAAGATTTCGGCTGTGTAGTAAATCTACGTAGTAATGTAAGATGCATGCCTTAGTCGCTCATGAATAAATAGGACATAAATATTTTTACAACTTGCATTTTGCCCTAGTCAACGGATCTGCGAATTTAATATACACATTTAACAAGACAAAAGTGCAAATTTAATTCTCCAAAGAACTAATATTGCGTAATAGAAATTGTACAAAGATCTCCCAGAGGTATAATTGCCTGTGAACCTTTTCAAGTTTTAACAATAGAAAGAAATAGGTACACGCAGCAAAACAAAATATAAAAAAATATATTTAATACGAACTTTGTGAAATTAAGTAAAAGTTGTGGAAACCCTCAGTCACTAAAATCAACTTATCTTTAGGTGTCTTATTTTTAAATGAGGCAGCGTCGAAACTGGCACTTAAGTTGGCCTTGGCTGCCGATACTTTTTTTAAACCTTTGTTTCTTTCCTCATTTTACACTCGAATTACCTTATTTAGGGCAAGATAGGCAAACATTTGTATTTTCGACATTTAACTTCATATGGTAAGGGGATTAACTTTCTATTTTCGTAATATTTTCGTTCTTCATGGCAGAGCTTCTAAGCTCTTGTGAAAACAAATCAAAGTTACGCGCCATGTAATGTGAACAAGCCTCGAAAAAAAAAATTAAGTTTAAAATACATTTCATGGACGCTGGTCACGTGTTGGTTGCGGCTCAGCTCCTGCGGCAATTTCGACCGCTTCAACTACAGACAACTTCGTTCGAGGTTGATACACCGAAACGGTCCGTACAAGGAAAATCCCCCAGCTTTAGAAGAATTTCATCGCTCACTTTTCACGTTTTCTCACACTTCTCCCCTTTCTGTCCTTCCCCCTTTCCCTAATTCCTATTCTCTGTTTCCCCCTTGCCCTATTTCCCATTTCATGGTTTAAACTTTTCTCTGTATTTTTACCCATTCCCGATTTCTCATTCAGTTTCCTATTTTCCTATCGTTCCTCTTCCCTGTTCCCCATTCACTGTTTTCCCCTCACCCCATCCACATCTCTATTCCGTTTTCCACCTTTCATACCTCCCCTTTCCCCTTTTCCCCAGTCCTTTTTTTCTTCCTTTCCCTGTAGTTTCCTCATTTCCCTTCCTTTCCGCCCTTCCAACTCGAGGTGATTCGGCAGAGGTGTCAAAGCAATCGTACGCGCAACTGCTGTTAGGCGAGCGAGCTGTTGCCCCGCATTCAAATGAGTCAAGCGTCCGCCCATGGCCACAGGGCGCGACTGACAGTTCCCGCTATTCAAGCCGACGGTTTTTCAACCTCGAATTGGAGGACGGTGTGCCACATAATCCGAACTAAATTTCGAATAGCGTAACAGTCTTTTATGATGTAAACCTGCTGCCTTCGACGGATCGGTCGAGCGGTTTCTGCGTGCGTCAGCACGTTCTTCGCGCGACCCGACGAAGTCGATAGTTGCCGGTCGCTACTAATTGCCCTGAAAAGAGTGTCCGTTTTTAGTAGTTTAATATGACCGAACTATGTTCGCGTCTAGAACGAACATGTACATGAACATACAAATGCCCATTACGGCCGTCACCTAGCACGTTGTGCAATGATGTGGCTATTGTATTGTTTGGAACAATACAATAGCCACATTATTTTTCGTTTTTGTTTAACGTATCGCGCTGCGATTTACTACAGAGATACAAGCAGGTAGTGTAAGTTTAGAGTGAAAAAATCAACTTACCTCGTTCAAGGGAAAGAAGAAAAAAAAAAACATGTTCTAGGCAATCTACGCCGCCACTTCGCAGACAATGCACGCGTAGAGAAAAGCGCTGCCGGCACAAGGGATACGCCGCGTCGAGGCAGCGCGTGCCGATTCGTGTTGACAGCAGACTGTTCCGCAAAAGAACCCGAATTGGCCGGCGCTCCCTTGGCGCGGCGTACGCCACCTGTCGGCCGCACGTCTCTCTACGTGTGGATTGTCTGCGAAGTGGCGGCGTAGAATGCCCAGAAAAGTTTTTTTAGAAGGTACAATGATTCCTTTTTTTTACTGCAAAATTTCACCGCGTTGCTTGCACCTTTGCAGTAAACTGTAGCGCTATACGTTGAGAAACCGATTTTTTCAGGCCGTCTAAAGTGCCTTAAGTGTTAGTTTACATGCATTAGTATCATTCGCAATCACCAACTAGCTCAACTCAAGCGCGTTAAAGGCAGCTAGCTTTACACACTAATTATTCCGACCAGAGCTCGGTCATCTGATGCCCCCGCGGCCTCTCGTCTTCTTTACTCCCTCAGTTTCTACCAGAGTTTGCTCCTAATAGCTAAGTCTCGGTGTGGCATTTTGGTCGAAAACACACACCTCGACTCCTTCGATGATACCGACAAAGAAAGAAAACACGTGCGTCGGGGAAGATTGGCCGGAAATGAGCGAAAGAGGAACACTGAGGCACCATCAAACAACGGCGACTTCTCTCTGGGAATCCCGTCACGCAACCGACGATCTCAAGCCGCACTCCCAGCTCCCCAAAACGGAAGGTGGGGGATTCGAACCTCCAGCAATTGCTTGTCGAGAAAGAAGAAAGAAGCGTTTTGTACGATTTTTGCTCCCTTATGCTTGATTTGTCACCGCTTTCTTCCTTCCTCCCCTCCTTGCCCCTCTTTGTGTTGTTGTTTTTCGATCGAGTTCTGTCCTTTATTTTTCGTTGTCCCACTGGTGTGTTTCATTTCCGATTCCTTTTGTTTCTTTTTTTTTTGTGTGTTTTTCTAAGCAGCCACAAGGGTTTTTTTTTTTTTTTGGTTCGCCAGAACCGCGTTAGGCGGTTTCATTTTAGAATGCGATCAATTCTTGGCGTGTCACGCAAGGTGACACCAGCGTTGCGCGCGCGTAGATACGCCACGCCGCACCACGCCAACTTCCTGAAACTTGGCCTTTTTTTACATATATGTTCAGTTCATGGTAATAAACCTCTGTGAGATATAGAAAAACCAAAACAAAAAAACGTTAGAAATAAAACAAACAATAGCTAAGCTGTAGAGTCCTCTGGAAAGAGTTTTAGCGTTTCGAAGGCGAAACATTCGCAGGCCCATATAAATATATATATATATATATATAAATTTATTCTATAAACAGACGAGGGGAAGGTAACTGGGATCAGAAGAAAGTAGTGTCACTCAAACGTCCTCTCGGTGGAAGTGGAGGTTTCTTCGACTCAATCGATAGGGCGGGTTGGTTCTTCCTTTTTCACGCTTCCATCGGAAAGGGGTGAAAAAGCTAACCCACTACAAATCGTCAAGTTTGACGTCATGTCACCGAATGAAGTACAGACAACATTGTGACAAAGCAATTCGAGGATTTGAAGCATGTTTCATACTCGATATTATAAATTCACAAAAGGATTTTTTTTTTTTCAAAACAAAATGTTTTTCTTTAAGATGATATTACGCTGCGGAGTTGGCCTATCAGACTAAACATTAAATCTCTTTGAAATCTTTCCGCCCTCATTGTAGTAAGTCGGTTAATTCATTCAATCACGAGTGTCATTCAGCAGTGCCATCCGGCATCTCTGGGTACGTGCATTTTTTTACAATTTTTATATGTGTATGCTAATAAATTTCAGTTGAAAGTTACGCCCTGTTCTGTGTGCCACTCATCTTTTTGTTCTAGTTTTTTAGGCGTAATCCACATATGGAGCTTAAACAACCCAGACATATTATTATTCCACGGCCAATCAGATTGCGGCGTTAGCCGATTAAAAAAAAACTAATAACAAAGTGTGATAAGCCACAGTGCAATAAGAACATGCTCAAAACTCGCTACGCCCCGCATTTCTTGAGGTGGCGGAGACTACAGCTCAAAAAGTGCACTTTGTGCGGCTCTAAGAAGTGCCGACATTCGTTGAAGCGCGAGTGCTTGCTTTTGGAAAGCGAATATGACGGCGCACGGCTGCAACCTGACAGACACCATCATGTTTCCGCGAGATGCGGTTCGTCATGAGTGTTAGTATTCGTTACTCGTAAAAGAAAGTATCGAGCAACTTTATGTTGCCATCCGAATGGTTGTTGCTGAAAGTAGTATAGTGAAGCATATCGACTGTTCACGCCCTCTGGCGGTCGCCGCGGGAACTAGAACTGTGTGGAAAACATATATGTGTCGTAGTCTGCGGCATGCATTCGCTGCTATAAGCGGAGACGAAAGTAGTGTCCTTAAAAAACATATATATCCCGTTAAACGCATATCAATTAAAGTAACGCGTTCAGGCTTTGCGAATTAATCGACTCATCAATCTAATCAAAAGCAAAAATAAATTCCAGTGCCAGTTGGTTGTCCATACTTGTGAAAGTAACATCAGGAGACTCTAGGTTCACATCAAAAAGGATGTTCTTAAAAGTTATATCAAATACCGCTCGGTAATGGTGGCACCCTCTGGTGGTCACTACTTGAACTACAGTTGCGTGGAAACTGCTGATGTGTGAATGCGTCCTTTGTAGTCCGCGCATGCATTCGCTCCCACGAAGGACAAGGACAACGACCTCCAGAAATAAACTTTTCCGCTTATAAAGCTTATCAATAGAAATAGTGAGCCTAAACTTTGCAATATATGCTCCAGGGAACATATTAATACATGTCCTGCGTTTGTTAATCTCTCTAAAAAAAGCATAACCTCCACAGTTCTTCAGCAGACTTGCACTGTTTGCGTAATAATTTCTACTTCTCACATTCTTCGGTATGTTCGATTTTTTATTGGGCCACGCACTGGTTTCAGATGAAAAGGCGGAAGGCACACGAGCTTTTCCTTGCGAGACCCATTAACTCGGTTATATTTTTTTTTCAGCCAGCAACTCACAAAAAGAAATGTCAAAAAAACAAATCGCTATGTTTTTACGATAATTTCTCAACAAAAAAAATAAAGTTGCACGGAAATGACAAGAGAGGTATCGTTCGTTGTATAATTTAAACCGAACGAAGCACGCGATTGGGTAGATTCCACTGTGGGAAAAAACGAATATGCGTCTGACCGATGAAATAAAAATGAAACCGAAAAAATATTTGAGGGCAAAATAAAGTTGAGAAAAATGGATGGGAAATTATCTCAGCGCCCTCCGGTGGCTCACGCAATTTTTCGATAGGATAGTGCAATCGCTTTGGGGAGTTTCTCCAAAATAAATGGCTTTCGGGTAGAAAACAAAAAGAAAGAAACTATTTTTGCAAAGTGCAATGTTACAAAAAAAGGAACAGCTTTCATGGACTGGAATATTAGACAAGAAAACTCTCGTGAACTGCGATGTCACGAAATAAAACACCTCTTGTAAACTTATTCACACACACACACACACACACACACACACACACACACACACACACACACACACACACACACACACACACACACACACGCACACGCACACGCACGCACACACACACACACACACACACACACGCACGCACGCACGCACGCACGCACGCACGCACGCACGCACGCACGCACGCACACACGCACGCACGCACGCACGCACGCACGCACGCACACCGACACACCTACACACACACACAAATCTTGTGAACCTCGGTTTGATAATTAAACCGCTCTTGTGAACTGCACGCCATGTTTGTGCAATCCGGGTTGTACTGACAGACGAAACTGAAGTATACAGTCAAGCGCTAGAAGACGAATCACGAGGGGTTTACGTTTCCATAATCAATACAAAATAGCGTGCCTTTGATTGAAATAAAACAACAGTAAAAATGAACTTAGTCTAATGCCAGACTCGTTAAAATCACAAAATAAATTATCGCAACAGAACGCCGTGACCGTTATGAAGTTGAACACCAGACAGCGTCATGCTTCCTACAGTTATTGACATCTAAAAGAGTGCAGGATTTTATGGTCGCGACGCAGCCAGTGAAATAGCTGGTTTAGTTGACAATAAAGCGAGAATCCAAGGGAGCTGGTTCAAGACTGACGTGTGATCCAGGAGCGGGGGAAAAGCGGGACGGACAACACAAAGTACAAACTGTAAGAAACAAACTATAAGAACGCCGGGGCGCGAAGAACGAAGTGAGAAGCTTAAACAGTACAATTCAGGCCTTCCGTTTCCCAAGTCGTTGACGATATATATATATATATATATATAGGAAAGTAAACGTACCTCGAAGCTTTTCGTGGGGTTTTATTACATATAGGTCGACGTTTCGGCCTCAGCCAGACCTTTCGAGGTACGTTTACTTTCCTATGCACTTTTCGCCGTCCTACGCAACAGTATTTTTCTATATATATATATATATATTTATATATATATATCGAAATATAGGGGGCGCTCTGACTCGTTTGTTTCCCCATACCTCGGTGTTTACTCAACACAAGGCCTGTGCACATGCCCACAGGCCTTATGGGCGTGTCTATGTCATCTTCTACAATAGAGCGCGGGGCACAGTGTAATGTAAAAAATACTAACAATCGACGAAGTCTACCCCGAAAGCAGTCGTTAGAGAATGCGAGCTTGAACCACTTTGGCTTTTGTGCTGTGCTGGGCACAGTGCATGCGGCATTGTTCATGCAGACCGGAGTGGAAACAAAAGAAACCCTCCACCCCCTCACCGGAGAACCCGAACTCCGGCCGAACGCTGACGCCGCGTTCGGTTTTGTCGGCCGAGAGCTCAGTCATTGTATTTGTTGCCCCCATCCGTGTAGTTCTAAAGTTAACCGCTTGGGGCGTCACGGCCGCTCCTCCTCCCCAATATGACCAAGTTGTGCAAACGGTGCACCATATATATAATACCGGAGCCATGTAGTGCTACTACTCTTTTCATTAATGTAATCGCTACACCAACAGCAATCACGATATGAACTTTTAACAGTTGCCTCCGGTAGCTTAAGAAACACGGGGCATGCCTCAGCCTGAGCATCTTATTATCGCTTTGCATTTAATACGATTGGGTCATTAACCTATAAGGTCAGCGAATAACGAGTCACAACGCGAAGAGCGTAAGGGTAATAATCACGCCCTGTTTTTTTTGTGTTTTTTTTTTTTTTGTCTTCAGCTCTAGGTGATTGTACGGGGTGATTGATTTCAATTCGAACAGATTAATCGCAAAACATTCGTAAAATATGCGGTTTGTGTAGTTGAACTATACGGCCAGGGGGACATTATCTAGGGTGTTAATCTTCGCGATAAGTCGGATCATTAACTAAAACGTCTTACTTACCTTTTTAATTGATTCAAATAAACGCACGGTTTTTATTATAAAAAGTTGCTGAGCATCATCGAAAACCATTAATCCTCAAAGCTCGAGCTTTGGGCCTGCTTCTCGAGTGTACCCCCGCCCGTGTTTTCCACGGGCTTCAGGTCCTTCTAAACTTGGGCTGATCTGGTGGTTTTAGATGATGCACAACGTCTTTGATTAAAACTGTATGTTAACTTTCGCTAATTAAAAAGTTAATTAGGCAGTTTTACTTCATTATTCGACTGAAAGCGAAGATGAACAGCCTATACATTGTATACCTGGCCGCATAATTCCCCTGCGCATGCTGCAATAGTGTCTCTCTTAAAAACGTTTTGTAATATAAAGACGTTCGAATTAAAATCGCACACCTTGTATATTATAGACGTGAATTTCTGCCGTTTATAAGGTAACAACGATGTTTATTTATTTATCTTTTGTAACCCCTCCACTCTCCCTCCAATCCTCCCCTCCCAGCAACCTTGCAGGCTAAAAACTAAACAAAATATTTCGTCCAACTAGATGCATTTGCGTGAAAAAATTACAACGCTCCGAGGGAAGCAACTGACCCATTCGCCCCAATAAATGAACGGAAAACTACAATGAATCACCCCCCCCCCCCCCCCGGTATTACTGGGAATGGGGACATGGGAGCAATAAGTGTAACGATGGCTATTTGTCACCCGCTGAGTGCTTGGCACCATCTCTGGCCATTGGAGGGAGTGAACCGGTCACCGCGTGATGTAAGATGGGGAAAAAAGGGAAGCTATATTATTGTTTTTTCGACTCCCTTTTTTATTTACTGTATGAGGAAGATTTCTTGCCGTATAAAACCATAAAGAGAAAGTGCCGTACGATCTAATTTGCTTTGTTGTATCACGATAAATATACAAGATGCTTGTTTTCTTGAACGCCACAGGATTAAAACAAAAGAAAAAAATCAGTGGCACAAGTTGGTGGCCATGATGGCCCCTAAAACAAAGGCATAATGAGTTCATTAGCCAGCGATTCACCTAAAATATTATCATTTAATTTTACAATACCTTTTTTTCTTGGGGGGGGGGGGGGAGTATTGTATTTCGAGAATTAACGCTCAACCTTAACACTGTCCAGCTGTGCCGTGATATCCCGATTAATAAAACAAAAATTGTAGTGGGTACGACGACGCGAGAAATGTAGCGTTTGCACACGGCTTAAAACCGAAAATAGCGGAGGAAGGAGCGGCTTTGCTCGCGGAGCCGGCGGAGGGCGAAGGAATCAAAATCACTGGCGCTCTTTTCCCACTTAGTTTTGGTTTGAAGCCGTGTAAACGGATGTCATTTGTTCGCCCCGTGCTGCCCCCTACAACGTTTTAATCAAAGTTTTACGGCAGGGTTGCACCGTAATGAAGTCGAGCGCCACTTCAGCAACTTTGCCCCGCAAGTAAAGATTTGAGAAAGTTCAGATATTTTAAGTTACTTAGAACGAGTTAATCTATTTCTATTTTTTTCCGGCCTCCATCACGAAAATTTTTACGCACGTCGCCTTTTTATAAATTTTGTATTAGCCAAAGGAAGATACGCAAGTATTAACTTCGTTAACACAGGCTGTCTTTTTTTTTTTTTGGGGGGGGGGGGGAAGGGGGGGGGGCGAGGGTAGGGATAAGTGGATGACGTAAAAGACGGATATGTATACCACTCCTTCTTTTGCGATACATTTCACAATTATAAGCCAAGCAGTAATTGTCGTAATTGTTTCTCCAGTTTTGGTTTGAACATAAATATATACAGGGTGTTTCCCTTTAAGTTTGACAAATATGTTTTAAAAGCAAATTACAGAAAAATCTATTGGTCTATTCTTAGGGAATGAGATAGCATGAACCTTGGAAACACCGCCCACGTCCCCCTTTGAAAAACGCTAACGCTGGCCCTTTTACTTTTATCGCTTGACTTTCTCGTTTGCCTTTCTTTTTTGTTTCCTCTATTTTTGCTGCCTGTTTTTGACCTCGTTATGGGATCAGTGTTAGCGTTTCCCAGAGAGGGACGTGTGTGGCGTTCTCTAAGGGCTATGCTAACGGGCTCCCTAAGAATCAGTAAATAGATCTTCCTGTAGTCCTTTCTACCCCTTTTTTGTACTCAGCCTGTTAGAGTATATCGATGCCCTTGGATACGGTCATCCATATAACTCGTAGAAAGAACCACATCCATACCACTCGTGGAGGGAACCGCATCCATAACACTCGTGGAGGGAACGGCATCTATAATTTTAACTACGCACACACATCACAGCCCAGGCACCGCTACCATGGAAACCCAGAGCGTAGAAAATCCGGCTACGGCAGAGTGGCAAGTGAGCACACCTGCATTCCCCCGCGCCGTGGCACACCGTCTCCTGAGCCGCGTTTACATGAATGCGACTTAGTCGAATCGAATCAGGTGTCGCACTGAATGCGGTCATTTAAATGGTATCATGCGCTAGGGAAGCGCATCGCATTCAGGTCGCTATACAAAGGTGGACCGAGACGGTGAATGCGCATACATTCAGCCTATGTAAACGCAGGTCGCATCGCATTTTGGAACGGGGAGGATTATAGGAAGGCGTTCGCTGCGGGAGCGAGTGAACAACTGAGAACATGGCGGCGGCCAACCTTGAGGGCGGCGGCGGATAGCGGTCCCGTGTGGTCGCCCGCAGTTTTCTACTGAGAAGAAACGAGAGCTTTTGTAGCCAAACTAAGTAAACGGAATGTAACTGAGCTGCTCGGAGATCTCGGCTCCCGTCCAAGCCTTGCGAAATTCGATTTGCACGTCCAGAGGGAGTCCCTAGAGGCTTTGGCGCAAGCACGAACGACGCCTAGAGCTCCAAGCACTGCATGGTATAGCGCAGAACGAGCAGCTCCTACTGCAGTGCCGTTCCTGTATGCGCCTAGAGCCTTTCGGCTTCGGGGTCCGGCTGCGGTTGGCAAGGTTTGGCGAGCCGATGCGCGGTGGCGTCCTCAGAGCTGGTGGAAACAATCTCGCTCGCCAGGCCGTGCGCAGGCACATCGCGTCTGATCCAGAGTGGCCCAGCGGCCCGACACGGAGCCCAAAACGCTTGGGTTTTGATGTTTCTTCCGTCTCGTAACTTCTCGCACAGCAACGAAGATCACGCTCTCTACGCTCGCCGAAACCGTCGAAAGGCCTTCACGTGCGTTGCACCGGAAGATGTGGTCACGTGGTCCGGCCGGTGCCGGAAACACAGCTTTAACGTTGAGCTTGGACACGGTGTGGCACCACCTTCGCGTAGGGCTTGGTACGCATTTACGTAAATGTTGCCGCGTCGGCTTCATGCGAAGGAAGATGGGGTCGATGCGGTGAAGTCGCATTCATGTAAACGCGCCTCTAGATAATAAAGTCGTAGCGCTGAATGAGATGACGTCAGCAGAGAAGGCCAACACCGGGCACGGATTGGACACGACGACTGCGTCAATGTTCATCTCAAATTTGTTTAAAAGAAGAGCGCTGACGAAGCACTTGTTTTCAATCTGTGTCCAGCGTTGGCCTTCTCTGATGACGTCATCTCATTCAGCACTACGGCTTTATTATCTAGGAGGTGTTGCGCGGCTCCTCCTCCTTTGTGGCTCCGCGCCAGCTGTGCGCGTGACTTTGAGGAAAACGATAGGGCTCGTTTTGACGAAAACACGGCGGTGTCTGTCAGTTTGTCGTGCCGGCGGGAGAGAAGGAGGTTGACGCGTGCTGGCGTCAGCGCTTCGGGCCAATGAGAGCGTCGCACGCCTCGCCCTCTCCCCTCTTTCCCTCTTTGTCCCCTGCGCTGACCAACGAAAGATACCGCCGGGTTTTCGTCAATAGGAGCGTCCTAATGGAAACTCATTAAAAAAAAAAAGCCCTGAAACAATAATACAGTTTGTGCAGGTGAGTTATACGGCCAAAAGGGACAAAGTATAGGGGTCTAATCGTGGCGATCAGTCGGCTAATTAGCTAAAACAGTGATTCCCAGCCATGGATGTGTCGGGGACCCCTTGCGGACCGCTGGCAGTGATGGGGGACCCCTTCCAGCGGGGGGGGGGTACGTAAGTAAGTTAACAGATCTGGAGCATGAAACAGGTGCCTTTTATTGCTACGTAGCAGAAGAACATAAAACAAAGGTGCCACATCACTTCATTTTGGTCAGTTCATCAATACGTGGCACAGTCGCGCTTAAACAGAGTTGCATATCTGCGGCTAAAAAAAAAAAAAAAAAAAAAAATGAAATGTTTTGTTGAGGGTCTCGCGGACCCCAGAAGTGGCTTCGCGGACCCCCATTTGGGAACCACTGAGCTAAAATATGTTAATTCACGTTTTCAACATTGAAAATAAACATGTGCTCCTAATAAGAAACGTGATGGACGTCGTCGAAAACCAGTAAATCGGGCAATATTACAAGGGCTTGGAGCACCCGGGAAGAACAGAAGAGCGCTAAATGTACGGCTCGCGCAGCAGGAGCAAGGATACCGCCGCGATAACGATGCCGCTGAGTTTTTCCGTCTCCTATCATCTGCGCCTTCTCACGCTACCCTTGTGCGTGTCGCACGAGCGGTACGTTTAGCGCACTGCTGCGTCTCCCACGCGCTCAAAGTCTTTATTTTTTTTTAATTCTGATTTAGTGGTTTTCGATGAGGCTCAGCAAGTTACCAATATTGAAACAATATCCACCAATTAAAATATTGTCAGAACTTTTAGTTCATTACCGGACTGATCGTGACGATTGGCCCTCTGTATCGGGTCGCCTTGGCCGTACAACTCACCTGCACAAACCGCGGTCGTGTAACTTTCACGATTTTTTTAGCAAATCTGTTAAGCTTAAAAGGAAACACCCCGTAAAATAAATTCGCTGGAACGACGTACGGATATCAGGCTGAAAGAGTTGCAGGAATTTATTCTTCGACTACCAGGAATTTAATATTACTGCTTAATTACGTTTTCCACTAAGTCGAGGAGATCCTTTCGGAATGAAAGCGTTTGTTATCTGATGGGAACACGAGAATGAGCACATTTGCTTCTTTTCGACGTCTACTTGTACGCGTGTGGTCACTCACAACTTAAGAAGTGTGGTGCGTGGCAAGTTCCCAGCATCTTTATTACCGCTTACCAGCCAATCAGAGTACGACATTTGCGGATAAGAACGCCTCTAAGAACCAATCACGGAGCGAGGAGCGAGAACGTATTAAGCCACCTCCGGCACTTCTTAACCTGTCATGTAGTACCTTATAAGTAACCTATTTCCAGTTTTCAAAACAAGTGCGACGAAAAATAACAATAGAAATAAATAGTTGTTTCTCTGCCCCGAACGTTCCCTGCGAAGACTGAAAAATCGTAAATCTATAATTGCATTTCGCATCGTTGACAAAATGACGAAAACATTTTCTTATACTAAAAAAAAAAGTACTTCGATGTGAACAACACGTATACCTTGCTGCCACAGGGCCACGTCTTCTTTTAAACCCTCACTCCCCCTTCACTAAATCCTGGCAGATCTAAGATCCATCGCCCGACCAGCGCAACACGACGAACGCGATCAAACGAACTGACTAGCCCCTCGTATATTGGTGCAACGGGGATTGGCACAATGTTTCTATAATGCATTTTCCCCTCTTCTTCCATCAAAATATATGTCTCCGAGTGGAGCCATCAACGCGACCGCTTTTCTGGGGCCCCCAAAATGCGCCCGGGTTATTACGTCAACTCAAGCAGCCCCCTATCGGCAACAGGAAGAAGCTTTCCCAGGCTTCGCCGCCACTTCCCCTCCAGCTCTGGATGTTTGTTTTATCCTTCCTTTATATTTTGTTTTCTCTCTTTCTTTTTGCGTCACTTCCGAGCACGCTTACTTTATCACGGAAAACTTATTTTCCTCTTCCCCTCATGGCAGTGCAGTTCTCCTTCCGGTTCACCTAGCTACTCTTCGAGGCAAAATAATATTATATGTATGTATATATATATATATATATAAAAGGAAAGCCACTCGCTCTTTCCAAGCTCTCATCATTTTCTCGCCACATTTAGCTTTATCCGGGAGAGCCTTTGGCAACAGTAGGTTTCGTCCGCCGCCATTGTGGGGAAAGAACCGCTCCTCCGGAGCCCCATTGTCCGCGTCTGCCCAGACGTTCGCACAATGAAGTTTGCTATACAGTTTTGTATACTTCGCGCGTTCGTTTGTATTTAGTTTTAGCCTACCTTCGTGATTTGTTGCTCTTTCTCTCTCTCGGATTTACCCACCTGGCGTAAGCGGTGAAGAAGATATGTGGAATTGTTTGTCTGTTTATTTGGTTTTGTTTTTCCCGAGAGATGCCGCTGACGCAAGCCTCTGGTTGTTGAGAGCAGGCTGGAAGTTTGCTGATTGTAAGGTCTGGGAAATGTATTGGGTGCAACAATAAAATCAAATAAAAAAAAAAGACCGACACATCAGTCTCTGTCTAACAATTTATCATTATAACTCATTCTAGTTGACTCTTGGGGTAACAAAAACTTTTAAACAAACTGTCGCTTTGGGGGAATCGCTTAAAAGTGTATACCTTGATTTTCTTCTTCCGCGTGATTAGGTAGAAGAGTCAAGCAATACCATTAATATTTCAGATTAAAATATTAGAAGATAATTTTTCGCTTCAGAATTTCACAGCCGACATTTTTTGTCTCCGATAATCCCTCTCCAACGGTTAGAATAATTTGAACGATGATGAAAGGCGAAATCTCGCCACTCGTAACAAGTGAATAACACTGTTTTTGCAAATATTTTTATGCTATTGAGAGAACAAAAGTTACGAACTTTGGGGCACAGTGAATGCAACCGCGTCCGCTTAGACATTAGTACTATTCGGCCCTTCTCCCAAACTATAAGCAACTCAAAATATAATATACAGCCTATACACCAACCCATGTTCACAAACAAATCGGAGCGCCCCTAGCGGACGCCACCGGCGCCGCGCATGCGCGATGAGGGTGGGCAAGAAGCTCGCCGTCGCCCATAAACAAACCATTGAAATGCGATGTTGTAGGGCGTCGGTGTGAGTGCCCGTGCTCCTTTTCGCTTTAGAATTGTTGATTCTACGTCCTCCTAACAATGTCCGACTACTTGAGCGGCTTCAAAAAAATTGACGAGGCTCGATAGACCGTAAATCTTCGCGTGAAAAATGTGACGTGCGGCGATTCATTTCACGTGGACGCCACAGAATGGGCGCTAAAGCCTAACTCCCACGATGAGATTCTGCTCGCTATTTTCAGTCGCAACGTCGCTCGGGCTGCAAAAGCGTGGACCGTAGCTGATATGGCGGACGTCGATACTGAAAATCGCAAGTAGAATCGGAGATTACAAGTCGATGATGGCCACTGGTAACAATGATCAACATCTCCTTGTATCTACTGTTTATGAGCCTACTTAACTTAACCAACCTTCAAACTTAAAAGTGTGTTTTGAGGCCTGCACTTAGTTCTTATCGCAATTACCGGGTCAACGTTTTGTTTACGAGCCGCTGTGGTTTGAACGAGCAGACGACAAAAAGGCAGACACGTTTGAAACAGCAGACGACAGTTCGAACGCATGAGCAATGGAGTGTGGGCAAGGACCACCACGTCCCGCATCAACAGACCATTGGAATGTCACGTTGTCGGCGTCTGTGTGAGTCTGCGTACTCTTTTTCGAGTTGGAATTGTCGATTCTACGTCCTCATAACAATTTCTTACCACTTTAGTCGCCTGAGCGAAATTATCAAGGCTCGTTACACCTCCAAACTTTGCGTTGATAGTTTGAAGTGCGGCGATTCATTCGCGTAGACGCCGCAGAATGGACGCCAAAACCATTATGAGATTCTTCTAGCTATTTTCATTCGCGACGTCGCTCGTGCTGTAAAAGTGTAGACACTAGCGGCGATGATCGGCGTCGATACTGAAAATCGGAAGTGGGAACAGAGCAAGTGAATCAGGCGTAACATGTCAGTGATGGGCACTGGTACCAATGATCAACATCTTGTATCTACTGTTTTCACCGAGCCTACTAAAGTTTTTTGAGGCCTGCAATTACTTCTTATTGCAATCACCGGGTCAAAGTTTGGTCTGCAGGCCACTTTTGTTTGAACGAGCCGACGACAAAAAGCAGACCAGTTTGAAAGAGCAGACGACAGTTCAAACGATCAGGCGGCCGTTTGAATTTGAAGATGCACTGAACACGCAAGTGGTCCGGACAACTCGGTGGTTTTCCCTCGTTCATGTTGGAACAAAGCAAATACATCTGGCGACTACATGTATCAGTGAATTCAACCCAAAGTGTTGTCCGCACAAGCCACTGTAGTTCGACAGCGTCTGGTTTGTTTGCCCTTTTCTGGGCCCCTGTCCACGTTCTCGGACGAACCGAGCAGGCAGAAAACACACGAAAAGTGACCATCAAACCTTTTCCGACTCTTTTGGTACAGCCCCCCGTCGCAGCGTTTTGACGAGAAGGCAGATATTTTGTCTGGTTTTTTCCAAAAGAACACTGGGATGCATGTCTCATACGGCCACTTCCGCCCACCGCCCCAGACCGGAAGTGCGCCCGACGCGCCACCACCGCGGCGTGACGTAACAGAGTTGAGTTCGTGTATATGGTTATCACAGTTGTAGTTATTTTGTTAGAAAAGAGGCATGTCTTGCCATGTTACAGCTCATTTCAATTTAATTGGTGAGCACCACTGCGACCTATATGCATTGTTTGCAAGGAAGTGTATGAATACTTAGAGATAATTTGCATCCGGGCAAGGAATTACTCCCTAGCTCTTATTAATAAACAAAAACTCTGTAAACACTTATAGAAACTGCGCGTCAATACTGCTACTATACTTCGTTTCACCTTATGTGCGAGCGAAGGCAAAGCTAGAAGCGCGAGCGCGAAAGTTTCGTGCGTTCAGGCTTTGCTCGAGCGCGCGAGCTGGGGAGAAACGCAAAAAGCGCTGGTCTCGCGCTTCTAGCTTTGGCTTCGCTCGCAGATAATGTGAAACGAAGTATAGCCACTTCAAACGAAAATATTTTTTTTTCTTTTTTTATTTTGAGACCATGGAAACATTTAAATAAGGTCAATATTTAAATTTGGTCAAGAATAAGTAGTTTGTTTTTCTAAGCTTATTTGCCGTTCTGAACTCTTTTAAATCTAGAATGTCACTGTTAGTACTTCCAGCAAACAATATTGCATCGAAATACATACACTAAATATCACTTTTGGGAATGCACATTCATGATCGATTCTGTTTGTGTTCTTAGTGCAGCTTAAAATATGCTCTTTCATGTTTACACTTTAATCTGGTAAACAATATTGTGCACGGTCGACTGCAATAAAGCAAATTTAAATGATTTGTTAACCAGTTTTAGAAAAAATTTATATGAGTCAATAAAGTTATAAGTTATTGCTGTAATAAACTGATATATGTGAAACGATGCCTTGATTCCTGCCACAACAACAAAACAAGCTCCAGCAAAACATTCTGGTTTTCGTATCCTGGATTAAGCAGAAGAAAATGTACTAAATAATTATTTACACGCACTTATGTTGTATGGTCATTTAAAAATACTCTAATAAAACACACCGAAGGATCAATTTGGATCGAAGAACTATTACTTGAGTGTCGTTTGCTGATTCTCATGTACAAGGCTTAAGTTCTTAATTTAACCCAATATTTAATATGACCAAAAGCTAATTGAAAATAGACCATAAATGTGTTGGTTCACGATATCATGCGATGCATAACCTTTCTTTAACACTCCGGTGAATATCAGATTTAGACTTGATAATTTCAGCTCAATATACCACAACTTTCTGTGGATGAGCTGCACAGTAATGTCAGAGTTATGAGACGTAACATTTAAGGTAGTCTGTGTTTGAATAAAGACGCTGAATCCCGCTGACAAAGAGTCGGCGTGATTGAGGAACATATCTTTCCCTCACAATGGCAGATCGCGATCTCTGGTGGTCGGCCATTTGCAAAACATGAAATGTCGAGAAAAAAATACCAAGAATGCGTTGTCGGAAACTTAAAGTAATGTTGAAAAAAAAATTATATATGTCGCTGTCGCTTTATTTTTATGGGTTTTTTTTTGTCTGCAAACGAGCCAAAAGCTCAACTCCTGGAAGCACGTGGCACTGCTGGTACAATTTTTAAGCTAGGCCCCAATCATATGTTTTGACTTCCCAATGTATCATCCTTATAACTTCCTCCACCGGCTCTAAATCCTCCCTAAAAGAACCACACACAGATTGGCGAGCCGCCAAGACGCGCGCGCCACCAGAAAACCTCGAGTCCCTTCGCCGCCACAAAGCGCGGCCATCTAACTGGTAAGTACACACAACTCTCCAACGCTCTCTGCCGTCTCCCAGATTAAAACATCCCGAGCCCCTGTCCGGAGACACATTTGGACAACGTACGTCCAGCGATCCCGGGTTCCACCCCCTCGCCGGTTTCCCCCTAGAGAGAGGCATGGCAGCATTGCCTCCCCTCTCTGTCTCTCTCTCTCTCTCTCTCACTAACCCAAACCCCTTGTTTGCTCGGGCGTGAGAACCCAATCTCGTGGAATCTCAGCAGAGTCCTTTTCGCGAACCGACGACGCCACACGCCCTCATGAGAGGCGCTGAGGAAGCAAAGATCGACAAGCTATATAAACGGGCATTGCGCTGGCTGGCTGCTTGGCTGACCCCCGCGTGCCAGGCCCTCTGTCCTCCGTTCCACCTTACGATGGACCGCAGCCTAAGCTTCGAGCCATTCCAACCTGTCCAGTGTCGCAAATGTATCACGTGACAACGCTTTCCGCGCGTGGCTGCGTCCTAGCCTAAGGACTAGAGAGCTGCAATTTAAAAGAGAGAGACCAACTAAAACTGCATAAAGGATTTGCAGTTTAATGGCGGACGCCTCCAACACAGACTGGCTGCAAGTGCGCATGCGTTCCGTTGTCGTCTGGCGAGGAGGAACGCCGAATGTTTGCGATGTAAAGGTAGGAAAGTGGGAGAGAATCGATCGTGCGCTCGCTCGGGGCAAACCTGTCACCGAGTTCGAAAAGCCGACGTGAAGGCGGAGACGCTTCAAGACGATCAACGGGTTCGTCACTTTCTCGCAGCTCGTTCTGCAAACGCGACCCATAAATCCGTGATACCGATCGAGCAGTTGTAAACACTCTGACATCTAGGCACACAACAGGCCGCGCGTCACCCGCACGCCCCTGGATTGGCTTTGGTGGCTCGTAGCGTCTACAGCGGTTCATTGTAAGAAAAAACCGAGTACAGATGCTGTCGTCTTCGCCACCATCGCCGCTGCCGCCGCCGCCGCCTTTGAGATGCTTCGTCAAGCGGACACTAAAGCGCGGCGAGCCGGCCAGTCTTCTGGGTATCTCTGCCCCTGGACGAACGCCGTGGCTGCTCCTTCGTCACGCTTTCGCCCGTTCTCTGTTCGAAAAACTGGAGTCTTCTTTATTTTAAGACGAGATTTTGTGCGAGAAAACCTTGTAGTTTATTGTACGCGGGGGGCGGGCCGTCACCGGCGGTGATGAGACACAAGGCCCGACCACACTAGCGTCGCGGAGGCTTGCCGCCCGCCGCTGGCCACCGCCGGCTGCCGGCCGAAACCCGTTTTCGCAATCAGCGACTCGCCGCTCGACGCCGTCCAGGCAACCCGCCCGCGCGCGGTTGAGGGCTCCCCGTTTCTCGCCACAGAAGAAAGGAGCCAATGGGAGGTGGTGTAGATAGTGACGTTGCGATGCCATGGCAACGCGCAAGCCGCTTCTCCGCGCGACTTTCACGTTGGAAAGGAGCCTATAGCGTAATGTCGTTTCGTCTGCAATCCCTATTTCTCCCAATGCCTTTCTCAGTGGAGCGGTTCCTGCAAACTGTACGACTTTTCTCCTTTCTGAGATGACAAGATGCAGCCAGACTAGCTAGATAAGGACGCCACGAACAGCCACTGGAAAATAATCGGAGAGGAATTCGGAATAAAAGGCGAGTTTCCTCGTAGCACTTGTCACATGTGGACTGTGTTGTGACTAGAGTCACTGTATGGGTTCCCAGAGTAACGAAACTCCGAAGGTTCACTTTAGCACCGCGGCTCTGCGCTGAAACCGAAACCTTGGCGCCGCCATCTTGGGTCCATGTGTCGACGGGGGCTTACCAAATAGCAAGAGCGTCGCTCGTGCGAAACCCAGCACAGTTGACGCCTGTTCGACTGCGAGGCAACGAGCGATACGCGGAATGAAGCAGCTGTGATCGGCACTCACCTCACAAAGCTTGCTCGTTGCGGTGGGCTCGAAATCTTTCCGTTTTGCTATGACCAATCAAGCCTTCTTCCTCCGTCTTGCAGTTGCGTTCTTTCCAAACGGGATCCGGAAAAGTCTCTTTCCATCCTCCGACCTGACCCAAAAGCGCAACAAGCCGGCATTGTGCCACTAAGCACACAACCTCCTTGCTTTTGAAGTCAGTAACAGCGTCGAAAAGTCGGCGCGTAAAGGTGCGTTCGATGAGCAGCAGAGCGTGTGTGTGTGCAGTTGCTTACTGGACCCAAGATGGTGGCAATTAGAGCCGCTTGAAGCGCTGATGGAGGTGAGTCTAGCGGTGCTTGTGTCACGTGATCGCTATACCGTCCAATGATGCTCACCAAGCCAAAACATGATCGGCTAGAGTGAGTATGTTGTCGGCAAAACGCAAAAAGAAAAGGAATGCGTTACTCTGGGAACCCATACAGTGACTCTAGTTGTGATCCATGTCGTGTTGATTTGGTGACACTCTCGAAAGTAGCCTTCGTCTCTGGTGCACAACCGGGGCAGCAAAGCGCTGACCTGTCCCTCGGTGTTTCGGTAGCACCAACCCGGCCGAACCCAAAAGCTGCGCGTCCTTCCCTTCAGAGCGCGGCGACGTCTCAAAATCAACGAACAGGCTAAAATGATCACATTCACGCTAATCCCCACGTCATCATCGACACCATCCATATAGGTAGCGAGTGCTGATATATGTGTAAGATGAGAGCCGAAACTAAAGAACCTAACAAAGAACAGACAACGAAAGCGCGGGAAAGCCGGGGGAGACGCGCGCGTAACCTCAAAAACGCGAGACCCAGTGCTGTCACGTGACGCCCACAAAACGGAGGCCAAGGTGGCCCCCTCGCGTTGGGATGCCGGACGGCGGTGCTGCCCAGCGACGCCGTTGTCACTGATGTGGTCATGCCTGTAAATGGCGGCCACGAGGAACCGTTTTAAATGAGCAGGTTTTGTTCGCTGAACAAGTTCCTTGCTAAGACGCCGCAACTTTCGAGCCTTCGACGTCAATCTACACAGAAAGGGACGCTTGATAGGCGTTCATCTGTGTGAAATCGTGTGGCGAAGAAATATTAAGTCACGCGTAAGGCATAAACGTCGCAAATTATGATTCGTATGTTGGTTCATTCGTTTCAAGCAATCCAGGCTCGATGACGGGAGGCGCCTTGTCGGTCGTAGACGCGCTTATTCTATCTGCAAAGCTGCTTTGCAGATAGTAAGAGCCCTTTTGGTGGTGAGGACGTTGTCGGTTGTATCGGCGTTTTGTTCCATGCAAATGCAATTTTTCGTTCGATGCATCACTTTGTTTTTTATAGAAGCTACTTAGTCTTTTGTCGAGTCGGTATGCTAATTCTAGACGCAATCTGTCCTCAGTAAAGACGTTCTGTTACTCAATTATTTGCTCGTTGAGGCACCTTGTTACTTGTAGAAACACTTAGTCGCTTGTAGAGACGCTTTGTTAGCTGTGGACACAATTTGTCGTCCGTACGCAATCGTACGAAGGTTGTTAATATTGTCCGTGTTATTACCGTAAATGAAAAGAGATGCCATAACGGACGTCGGTGATAAGGTAAGTACACCTCCACGTATGCATCACATAAAAACACTTGTCCCACCGATTGATATGATCGTGGTTTAGATGCCTTCATTCTAGACCTGAGGATGAATTGCACCTCGACAATCACCTCGTCATTATCACGGAAACACTTGCCACGCAGTGGGTTCTTTATGCGAAGAAGAAGGCCGAAGTAACTGTGTGCCAGGGCGGGTAATTGCGGGGACAGAAGCAGAGTTTTATAGCCTAAAGCAGCCGCGTGCATGACCGGTTCGTTGTGGTGGAGCAAAGGCACTCATTTGGTCAGCTTCCCTCGACGTTCGATGACCTCCCGAAACCAAGTCAAGAGGTGCTGGTCATATTTCCACGTGGGTATATGGCCCTTACGGGCCTAATCCTTCAGAAGCCTACCATTGAAGTTTTCAAAACGCTGTTCGTCACGTTCCCCGATGACGACTACCACTTTACCTTATTTGGCGGTGTTGAATCCGCGTGCTTTAAATGTTTGCTTTCTTTCTTTGTTCTGAGGTCGTAATGGTGCAGAAGTTGTCAGGGTTGGCTTGGCGAAGCTGCAACTCATTTGCAGATCACTTTAGGCGATGGTTTTGCAAGGGCGTTGGCAGTTACGAAAACCTTGCGGGTGGTGACCTTCATTATGTGCAAGACATCGGGGATTGTGAGCGAACTATTTTTAACGTGCCGGCATTACAGGAATGTGGGTGTGATAAACTGTATATAGACTAGCGATACCAAGATAACAAAGCTGTGAAAAGAAGATATAAAAGATAGAGTAGAAGCGGCGCGAGAAGAGAAAGAAAAGAAGAAGAGGGCGAGGGGTGGAAGATCAAGGAAGGGGGCGAGGGATTTGGAGGCAAGTGCAGGCCTTCTTGGAGCCGTCAGCCAGTCTTGGAGGCTCGGAGGAATCGCAAGGTGGGCGGCCGATTCGTAATCGACAAACCCTTGGAACCTCGGAATAGAAGGCGGCTGCCTCGAGGAAGAAGGCAGCTGCATGCTCCACGACCACCGACTGCACATCACTGTCATTGCTGACCACGCTTTACACGAACTGGTCAAGCGCCTTTCTCTACCCTACCTCGCTTGTACGCGAACTATGACTGTGATTTCATTTATCGTACATGTTCCGTAGTACCGCCATGAGTGACTTTTCTTCTTTGTACACGTTTTTTATTTGATTAACTTCTTTCATGTTCGCTTTTCTAATTCGTTTGAACCTCATAACTAAAAGTTAGTTATGAGGTTATCAGTAATCCTCTATCTCGTACTTCCTGCAAGGGCAAAGAGCTCTTCCCGCACGAACCTTATCACATTCGACCTTCCACCCCTTTTCCTCTTTATCTTTTGTTTCTCCTCTCGTGCCGGATTCAGAGCCTGAATATCCAACGAGTCAAAAGATCCAACGAGACGAAAAATCCACTAGTGGATATTCAGGCTCGTTGGATATTCAGACACGTTGGACATTCAGGCCCAGTTGGATCTTTCGTCTCGTTGGACATTCAGGCTCGTTGGACAATCAGTCTTAATTGGATATTCCGTCTCTATGGATGTTCAGTCACGTTGTACATTCCGGCCTGGTTGGATCTTCCGTCTCGTTGGATATTCAGACTCGTTAGACTTTCTGCCTCATTACTGGTATGTGGATGGTTTAGTTTGTCTGCAGTCTAGGGTTTGCACCCACTCAGGAGGTGTTGTACCATTGTTATATCGAACCAAGAACAAGAGTGAACCTTTCTAACCTGGCAAGTGATTTGAGGTCACTAGAATACAAAAGAACTTTGGTCCAAAACCGGAAAGGGGGTGACATAGGACATGTAAACGTAGAAGATAAAGTTTCGAAGACCTCTTCGTTGTACGCGTACATTTTGGTTTTGGAGCGATCAGTCGCTTTTGTTTTCTAGACTCCGTGTTGAACCCTGCTTAGAAAGTTTACGATGCTTTGCTGCGTTGAAGACTTTTTGTTTCTCGCATCCGTTTGGTTTGTGTGTGCAATGGGTTTTCTTTTTTTTTATTAAAATATTTTCTGGGGTTCATATGACTGCTAAGCTTCGGTGTTGACTTTGGTTGCTTTTGTTATTTTTAATCTTTATTATTTATTTATTTTGAGCCTGCGGCGCCTATATCACGCATTATAGCAGAGGGCGAACAAACATTAAAAAAAACCTTTCCGCATTTGCGGCACAAACAATTTAATTAGGCAGCGCATTCCACATTCCATTCCTTTATAATATAAAAAAACCCTCTTTCCTTATTTTGTTTTTGGCACGGAGATCACGTATCTTATGTGATCTTTACGTTGTTAAATATAATTTGGAGCATTCCAGCAAGCCCTTTCACATAGGATACAAAAATCTGCACTGAAAAAAAGGTCCTGGCTTATCACTATTTATTTGGGAGCAGTATGATCGATAAATTACAGCATTGAAATAAACACAACACAATGGATATGCAGCCTCAGTAGACATCCAGCCCTGGTTGGATATTCCGTCTCGTTGGATATTCAGTCGCGGTGGACATTCAGGCCTGGTTGGATCTTCCATCTCGACGGATATTGAGTCACAGTGGACATTCAGGCCTGGTTGGATCTTCCGTCTCGTTGGACATTCGGACTCGTTGGACATTTCGTCTCAATTGGACACTTTGTCTCGGTGGATATTCCCTCTCGCCTGTCACGTGTCCAATTGGATCTTTCGACTCTTTGGATCTTCCGTCTCGATGGATATTCAGGCCGCAAGCCTCATGCCGCCCCTACTCAATCCTCTATTTCTTTTCTTCTTCTTCTTTTTTTTTTTTTGACAGCATTCCCTTGGTGTCGCTAGTCTGTATGCGCGGCGAGAAGTTTGGGTACCACCTCCTGGTGGTTTTTTTTCACAACCCAGAGTGAGGATACTTCAACTTCCTCTGCTGTTGCAAGCGCGTGTAATGCCAAGATCTTATGCACTATGCGAATTCATACGAAACCGCGTGGGTAGCACGTGGCTCTACCCATAGTGAGAAAAACAAAAGCGCCCCTAAGCGAGTTCTTGCCGCGAATACAGTTCATCACAGTGGGCTTGTCCCGCAAAAATATTTTAAGGTGCATAGTTTATTTACAAATTCAATATTTGTATAATTATGACATTACAGAATTACTGTAAGTTGTAACCCGGTTCACCAGACATAAATCAATGTTCATAAAAACTTTGGAGTATTCATTCTGGGCAAAAGACAAATGAGAATGGTAGACCTGATGGTGACAATATATATATAATTATGGCCCTATGGCACAATACGACATACAAGATACCGTAAAGGAATTTTAACGTAGTTACACAGACATTATACAGAGAACAAAGGATTGCGAGCTGGTGACGACAGTGTGCAATAAATAATATGGCAAAAGGACCCGCGTAACATTGCAGATTTCTCTCGTTCTTTCTGGTGCTTTACTTTGAAGATTCAATGCGTGTCACGGAGCCGATTTATTTATAGTTTTATTACTTGCGTTTATTTTCGTGCACGGCCTTCTGGAAGCGGGCCGGGGGTTACTTCAAAGACCAAGGCCAGTCACGGGCCGCCAAAGGCCTTTGAGGGCCGGATTTGTCTCGCGGGCCGGTGTCTAAGCAAAAGGCGCACAGAGAAGCTGTCCAAACCCGCGGCCACCCAAGCTACTCATATTACGCACTGACTGAACTGCCTCTCTCCAAAGCTGCCTACACGAAATATTTAAAATTCAGAAACTATGGATGAATGCTAACGACTGTAGTCTTTATAAGGGGCGGTAGCTTGCGCCACCTAGTTAATTAATTTGCAGCATTAACCAATTTAAAAAAACGCCGAAAAGAAAAACGAAACAAGATGCGTGAAAAAATAAGAAACGTCCCCCGATCAAGGACTACTACAACAGCGAAGCTGTTGGCTGAAATGTCTTTTCAAGCCCGAAAATACACCTGATCAGCTTGCTTTCGAGTAATAAAAAACTTGGCTCGATTATGCACATTAGTGTAATTCCCCTACTGTCGTCATGTTACCGTTAATAAATTACCAAACCTTCCTCTGACAGGCGAACTTTTAGTTATGGTCCCCGCCAGCTCCAGAAACGCATGGCGCGTAAGTGACTTATTATGTTAACGCTTCTTGCTACGTGATTGGCTCTTCGCCGTTCTTGTCGGCTAATGCTTCAACTTCATTGGCTGTCAAAGGGAATAATGAGGTAATCTTGACTTGCCACACCGCGAGTTTCTCAAGCTGTCCGTGACAAATACGAGAAAATAAACAGATTCAATTCGCACCGGATTTCCTTGAAACTCGGGTTATTTCGAGATGAAAATTCTGCGAGCCTTTTTTTTTTTTTTTCATCAGTTTCAAATCAATGTCGCAACACGTGCGGGTAATTGGAGTTGCGCTTTAAGGATATTTAGATTTCCCGGGTACGTCCCATGAACGTAGCTTGACATTATAATTGGATATGCTGTCAATCGACTGCACATCTCTTTCTCTCTATCTATCCCCCCCCCCTTCCTCCATATACAGACATCCGAAGACTCTCGGGATGATAAGGAAATATCGCAGCTTTTCTTTGGTGATAGCTATTTATTCCGAGTTTTGAAGAAGTAAGAGATGCGCACATGTGTTCACCTCAAACAAAAATAAAAAATGTTGAGGTTAAAAAAAAAAGAAACGTTTGTTTGTCTTTTTCTTTGACTGTTAGGCGCTTGCGGTGACCCTATTTTTTGCGCTGATGACAATAAAATATCAATAGAAGTATGTAAAAAGAATATTTTGAAACTCGCTGTCAGGCGCGCTTTCAGATAGGAAAATGCGGAGAGTCAAGTAGAATGCAACACTGTTTGCTAACACCGAACGTTGCCTTTTCGAAATCGTGGTGCTGACAGCGATGACCGAGAGTGTATGTCTTTTCTGCTTGTTATTTGTAATTAGTGATGCATATGTATAGTAAATAATAGCTAATAGCAACACGCATTTACTTTACATGATACTTCTCGTTTTTAGCTGAAAATAGGTTGGTACGCTGCAGACATATCAATACTTCCATATCTGCTCTCGCAGTGTTATTAGAAGTAGAATCATTGAAATAAGTTTTCTTCCAAATATTGGCGCGTACTTTCCGAATTTTCTTGTCGGTGGTGCCATTTTATTGCTTAGTAGGTTATGTCGTGAGGTATATCATTATGTATGTCGTTAAGTCGATATGTAAAAGTATACTTGCTGACACTGAGCGCAATTTCACCAAGTGAGATCTGCATAAAAAATGTAACACGAAACTCTACACGCAAAACTAGAGCTGGGTTGTCAAATTTTGTAACAAGACCTCCATTTAATCCGCTGGTTTGTGTCTGTACTGTCGTCAGATGTCAAGTTTGTGGAGATATGTGGCACCGGAAGAATGGCACACGGAGAATAAGGATTTTGCATGTTGGGCATAAGGATTTTGAGATATCATCCTGGGCTCGGCAAAATCTCAGAAGGTTTAGAAGCTCAAGCACCCACGTAATAACACTGTATACCCTATCTCTCCAAACAAAGTCAAATGGAGCAGGCCTCGAACTTAGTCGAGTGATTTTGTTTGCATTAAAAATCCGCGCATAGAAAACACTTTTACAGAGCCAAGCCCACGTGTCTTTACCCTTATCAGTCCTTTCATCTTGCTCAAGCTCAAATCTAGATATGCAAAGCGTTATGGGATCCTACCATCTACCGTCAATTGTATTTTCTCTCTATTAAAAGTTAATATGATCGTGAAATCTTAAAAAGAAAAAGCTTAAACCGGGTACTTTTATTTCAAAAGCCGATCAAATGCTTGGATAACATTCTTCGTTTATCAATGTGGTCTATGCAACAAAACTATCCCAAGGGTTCTTGTTTAACAGTTAACTTGCATGTTGTATGCCAAATTATTAATTTTAGAGCTCAGCTCTTAGGCGCCCGTTCCCGCATATAGCGGCGTCGGCGTCGGCGTCGGCGTCGGCGTCGGCGTAACCGCGTGCGATGCATTATGGGACGTCACAGACCTATACACCTATTCAACTGTCCCGTTAAATGTAGCGGTAAATCTGAATCGGTCTGTAGGCCTCTGACGTCCCATAATGCAACACTGCGCACGTTGCATTATGGGGCTCCCACCGTATCATCCTCGTCCTGTCTGCTCTACCATCGAACGAAAAAAAAAATCCCTATATATATATATATATATATATATATATATATATATATATATATATATATATATTTCTCTCTCAAATTCTTCACCACGATAAACTTGAGAATCAAAGATACCTCAAGTGCTGCACTTTAATTTCGCCTTTTTAAACTACCAAAAAGTGTCTATATATTGCGTTTCAAAGCAGTGCCTCTATCGAACGAATGTTTTCTATTATGATCATTTTTAAATGCTTGGTAATGTTTTTAAATTACTTTGCTATAGTGGTTCCACCGCAATTAAATGTTGCCAAATTAATACTTCCCCTAGCTTTGCAACTCTTGCTTTAAACACGAATTACGCTTAAAGGACCTCTGACACGCCAAAAAAAAATATTTTTTTTTTCATGCTAGGCGTTAAAATGGCATATCAGGACATTACAAAAAAATTGTTTTGCTATAGAGTTGCGTAGTTTTTTTTTATAAAAAATAGAAATATGAGGCCCAATTCAAAGTTCCCGCCGTGCGCACGTAACAGTGTACCACAAGGTGTCGGGGCGGTCAAAAGGGAGGCATCGCCGGAAGTCACGTGAGTTGCATCCCTCCTCGTGCTTACCGCGAGCGCGTGTAATATTTTTTTTAATATTTTTGTTATTCTCCGCACCTCCACGAGCGATCCAAGCAGACAAGGTTTCTTTTATTTGTTTTTCATCGCTTAATGTTACTGAAAAGGTAGAATTGACGTGATCAACTACAATGCCTTGCAGGCTCTATGTGTGGGACTGTCCCGGTATTTCAGAAACTGAAGAAGAGGTCACACTGCATGCATTTCTGAGAGACATACATCGGCCGCATGTGCACCTAGTAAACAAGTTCTACTCATGTTCTAGACAAAATACGTACTTTGTGCTCGACGTTTACTTGTGCTTGGTACACTCACCAGTTCGTATTCTTTAGACGGCAGGCATCTTCAGCCTGGAGAGTATCCGATGATTCAACGACCTCGGTGTCTGAACCTTCAGCAATGCGATCGGGCGTGTCATATGCTAGCAATCCTAATTTCTGCGAGCGTTCTAAATTTTTTTTTTTTTTCAAAACTTGATAGCTTGTTTTGCGCCCAGTATAGCCCTGTATCATCGGACTGACGGCATGCACTCGTACACTGGCTTGTACTCGCAACGCTTTCATCATTGACCTCCATCACGTCGATCCACTGACTCTTCGTCCTCAAATTTTACAGCACGCAAACTAACCAACGGTGCAGGGATAAAGAGCTAGTGGAACTGAAACTTCATTTTCTACGATCGCTCGTACGAAGAGCAGAATAAAAAAAAGAAAAAAAGTCTTCGGCACGGTCGCGGAGAGCACGAGGAGTGAAACTCACGTGACTTCCGGTGAACCCACTTTTAGTGACGTAGGTCGATATCTCCCTTCTGACCGCCCCGACACCTTGCGGTACACTGTTACGTCACAGTGCACGGCGGGAACTTTGAATTGGGCCTCATATTTCTATTTTTTATTAATAAACTACGCAACTCTATAGCGAAACAATTTTTTTGTAATGTCCTGATATGTCATTTTAACGCCTAGCATGAAAAAAAAAATTTTTTTTTGGCGTGTCAGAGGCCTTTTAAGTGTAACTTCCATCGAAACAAAAAAATGTTTTATTAGATTAAGATAATGCACAAACCCTGCTCAGGACGTTAAGCCCTTTACTAAAGTGCAAGTATTGTGAGTTAAGTAATGGACTCAATGAATTTCCCGAGTGTTATTTAGCTGATTCAGTTAATTACTTCACCGGGGCATAGACATTAGTCGAACGAAAATAGGCTCCGTGTAAACAAGCTTCTCAGTTATGCAGAACATATTGAATTACCAGAAGGCTTTTCTACCAACCGAGTTTATCATCGCTGAATTACAAACCCAAGGCTTTCATCGGTGTTTCATTATTTCTTCTCTTGCTATGTCTTCCAACCGGACAAGTTGCGCGTCAAAAAAAGGTGAAATACGTCGTTACGTCTGAAAGTAGAATGAGCTCATCCGAATAGATCTAAAAAAATGCTGCATATTAATGCACTTTGATACGTACAGTAATGGCAAGAAATAGCGAGAATAATGAGAAAAAGATACAAAATCAAGAAAATGTGTGCCCGAATCGTTAAACAGGCCATTGGACATGATCACGTGCTCTTATCTTGTGACTTCCAATTAGCAGGGTCTCAATCCGAGTTAATTTCAGAATACGTCTTGAATTTTTTTTATTAATGATATTTTGAAACAGAAAGAACAAAATAATGTGAAAAAGAAACAAAGCAGACATGTGCTTTTTAGCATTTCGATCATGTTCAAAATGTGGAAGGTTAAGTTCTATTTGCAGGGCGTTTCACCAGCCACATGGAAAACTAAGAAAAATTATTCCTTCAGAATAATGTTATCGACCGCGGCAGGCGCCAGGTTACGAGTAATAATTACCAATCTAATTGACTAAACTCCACTCTAATTAAAGATATGTCGCCCGTTGTCAAAATATGCCAAGGATGTAGTTGGAAATAAGGCATCTAAATTTTGCCCTGCGTTATTCTCTAATAATTTTAATTTTCAAATAATTTAATATAATTATCCTAGTTATTTTTATTGCAACTACGTCTTTTGTGTTTAAAGAAGATTAGAAGTACTTTTTAGATGGAATAAATACTCTTTCCTTATTAATTTCAGTTTTATGAATTCGTTTTTGAAAAAAAAAAAATCCTTATGATTATGATGTACTTTGTTTGATCCCTAAACAGCAGCATTCAAAAAATGTTTGGCATATACAATTCCTGCAGTATCACTACGTCCGCTCTAGTTGCCAGTATTTCTAATAATCCCACACTGACTAGATTCTTTTTTTTTTTGCTGTAGATATTCGTCACAGTGTTCATGAACTCCTATACTACCATGTATCTTTCATTTTCCTATTGAGTCAGATCATTCTAAGAACTGTACGTGGGATAAGATCTTGAATTTTATACGCACGTGCCAATAATAATGTAAGTTTAAGTTTTTTTTTGGCTTTTTTTTTTATAAACTTGTTTGATATATAAACACTCCTTGAAGGCATCAAATTCTCAAAGCTCGATCGATCTTGGTTGCACCTTTCGCGAGCCCCATGTTCAGAGCCAGACACCACGGACTAATTCCATACGCCTGTTTCACTCGGCCACGGGGCGCTGTAGCGTCCGCAAAACGAGACCCCAAAAGGAACTCTGTATCCTCCGCTAGCGTCCGCGAGACGCGACCATTTAATCCTGACTATGGTTCCTAGAACGCGTCTTCGACTGGTGTGTTTGCCTCGTCCAAAGAAGTGGTCCCTCGAGTTTCGCCATATACGCCATACAAGTGAGATGCTACTATCGTCGGTCCCGATTTCGGCGGTAGAAGTGGTGGTGGCTGTGCAGACTGCTGTTTGGCTGAAGGTCGGCTTGCAACCTGATAGTCGTGTGACGCTTCTGCAGCCACGGGTTGATACATTGCGACGGTAGCAAAACTCGGGCTCCCTCGTGCTTTTACGCACAGTCAGAATTGCGGCATCTGACAGCATGACACTCTAGCTTTTTGTAGCGTCATATGATTCCACATCGAGACCAATTTTGCTGTACGGGTGAGATGGAGCGCTAAACATACGTACCAGTCGAAGACGCGTTCCAGACACCATAACACTGACACGACAACGCTTCGGCGTCCCACCATGCACAATTTACGGGCGAATGCAAGCGTCTGTCAGCGTCTGTCCACACGCGCTAACTAAGCACTTGAAAGAGCTAAAAGATATTTGGGGCCAATGAAAGAAAGCAGTGCAACTCTACCCTTCAGCGTCCTTTGTCGAAACAATAAGCAATGAACATATTTTCGTTCAGTCTATTTGTTCCTGCTTTTTTTTTTCCTTCAATAATTTATGTCGAAGTGGCCGAGCGTGGCGACGCTAAACCGAAACGCTAAACCTGAGAGCAACAGTCCTTTTGGGAAAAGAAAGGTGGATGGCTGAGTGTAAGCACATTATGTAGATTGTTCTACACAACCATCAAGAAGAAGCACGTTCAGGCTTTTCTAGGTCCACCCGAAACGCCTTTCACTTATGCGCCAACGGCGGAACTTTACTCGTACGCCTGCATCAACGCGTGACACTCAATGCTAATCACATTTTCACTAGAGTGCCCGGAATGGCTCACCACCTACGAGTAATCCGATAAACTAACTCTGCAGTCTACGACTGCTGCAAGAACAACACAGAGAGAGGCAGAAACGAGGCGTGCAAACACAAGTCCTTTTTTTAGATCTCATCGCCCAGGACCCATGCTTAGAAACTCATCTAGCTGCGGTACTCTGGTTCGGCGTTCGTACCCCCGCCTTCGCCCTAATCCAACCCACGGAGTTTACTAATCCTCAGTCGTCTAGTGCGATGACCTTCGCAATTAGTGCAGACGCTTCAAGAAGATGGTCTTCAGACGAGAGCAACGAAGGCTCTAAAGGCTGCGCCTAATGAAAAAGTCCGTGCTTAAGGAAAAAAAATAATTAAATAAATAGTCAAATGGAAACTACTACGCCTTGAACTCTTCCAATTTCATGTCTAGACAAGTCGCCGTGGGCAGTGACGCGACTACCATTCTGCGTTGTCTTCACGCCTAGGAATGATCGAATATAACCAGGGTTTCGTGTTTTGAGGGTTTACTTTTCTGCTTCAAATTCAGGAGTATTCTTTCGGGATCTATATTTTTTTTACAGATTCTGTGTTTTTCAGTGTCAATATTTAGCGATAAAAAAATCGGTGTTTATCGGGGAGCATATTGAGAAACACAGCACACATGTATAGAATTCTACAACTTTCAGGTTGTATAATTCCACCCAAAGAGTTGAAAAAATCCTGGTACCAACAAAAGAAATATAAAAATACGAGAAAAAAAAAAATAAGCAGCCTCATAGAATTCGTTGGTGCGGTGCTTTGGTTGAACTAGAAAAAAAAACAAAAGCTAAAGAAAATATTTTTTTCCACGAAGGTTGGGGTTTTCATAGGACAGCTATATATATATATATATATATATGGTGTCTGAAGCAACCAGGCTAGATCTAAAATGGACAGTAAAAATCGGCGCCTCCACGCAGCAATCTAAACTTTTCGTCGAATGTGTATTTCACAGGTCGGTTTTATTCTGTAAGATCACAAAACACAGCTCCTTTTCTGTCAAACAATAAGGCAAAAAAAGTTGCCAGTGTAAACGGCGGATGGCGACGCAGGCGACCGAGTTGCGTGGCGGGGCGCGTTTGGCGCACTTATTGATAGATGGCGTCGGGAGCAGCGTCAGCAAGTGTAGCCGGCCAGCGAAAGGAAGCAGACGACACGCAGACGGGGTCCGCAGACAGCGAAAGCGCCGTCGTTATGCAACGGCGTTTTTTAATTTTTCTTTGAGTTTTTTTTTGTTTGCATGTGTGTTCATTTTAACAGACCTCGGTCGTCGCGAGCAGTCTCGATAAGGAGGTACCGCCATCTATCAATACATGCGCGAAACGCGCCCCGCCACTCAACTTGGCCGTCTGCGTCGCCGTCTGCCGTTGACCCTGGCAAGCGTTTTGACCCTATTTTTTTACACATAGGAAGCTACGCTTTGTACTTTTACATGATCAAACTGACCTGTGAAATATACCTTTGATGAAAAGATACGATTGCTACGTGTAGGTGCAGATGTTTACGGCCTATATTAGATCGAGCCAGGTTATTTCAGTCGGCCTATATATAAAACGAAAACTTGCATTTCTTTTTATCGTAAAGGTGCTCAATTCCAGCAATAACAAATGGCAAAAACAAGTGAGGTAACTAAATTAAAAAAAAAAAATGTTGATGCACTTAGGAGAGCGGAATCGCTGCGGTATGATAATGAAAATAATGAAAAAATATAGTTTCTTCTCTACGCCGAGGCGTTCGAGACGCACAATCTTTGAGGGGGAAAGTTTTAAAGGTCGGTTTTTACGTTTGCACTATTCCTGTACTAAAGTACTCAATAGCACAAATTAAATTATATTCAACGTATAAGGCTCAATTTATTGACCCACTTTTAACCGTGCCTTTTGGTTACCAATGAGGAAAAATGATATTTAATGCGTATATTTATCTACTTGAGTCTTGGTAAATGCAAGAAACAAACACAGTAACTAGAGTGGAAGCAACACTAGGCTCATTCGATTTACGCAGCTGCGTTTCTAAGCAGTCCCACTCGGTGCACACCGCTATATCTAATATACGAATATAGTCTCCCTGAAAACACAACCGGAGTACGCTGCCCGTATTTCTCTGCGCCGGTAAAAGCTGGTGAGGATAAATCGAATGAGCCCACGAGAGGGTTTCAGTAGCACTGGTGAGTGTAAAGACGAGACAATGCGCACCCGTAGGCACTGTAATATGAAGTAGCATTATTAAAGTGAGAATAGTGACGTAAGAGGGAATGAACATAAAAGATTTCGTAGAATATGCTAAAACACCTCTTTCGCAGTCATTGCCAGGCCAGAAAAAAAAAATATCGAGGTACAGCTAAGCATTCCTTATGAGTTCTGAATGCGAAAGCATGCAAGCCGCTCGTCCGCTCCCTTTTTCGTCTGCTGCGTACTTTTCGTCGCCGGTCGGCGCGTGTGCTCCCCTGGTGACCTTGGACACTCCAAGCTGATGGACACGCAGCGCCACGGGGCGAGCGGTCGTGGAAACTGACGAGCGCAGCGGCCAATGGGAGCCCCGTCGACGCGCGCCAGCCAACGGAACTGAAGGAAACAATCTGCCGTTTTCGCGCTTCAGAGTGATGACGTCAGCTCGCTCCATGAGACAGTTAATGCTTTCGCATTAAAATGCGTTTTCAATCCTAGTGGTAAAGATGTAAATATCGCTGATTTGTCTGCCAACGATGCCACAGGAGACGAGACTTTGAATTGTGTAATCACCTTTATATTTTGACATTTTAGCCATTGAGAGCGCAAGAAATGCAGGACGTGGCTTTTTAATTTGGCGCTTCTTGCTTCGCGAATCATCCCTCGGCGTTTGTATCGGCTAATGCCTTAATCTCATTAGCTGAAGAGCAATTATGAGATGCTCATCCAGCGTTTCTTGAGCTGTGACTATAGTACAAGATGTGTAAAAGAATCACAACGTTTATATTTAAATTTTTACCGCACAAACAAAAAAAAAAACGTATCGCCGAACGTTAATTTTGCTGCCAAATGTAGCACTATAGCAGTCCGAATCAGATGGAAAGATGTAGGAGATGACCGTTTCCTAGTTAAAAATTTATAAATGATTTTCTGAAAATTTAAATGAGAAAATGGCTCACGTCTTCGTCAGTTTCATTTCTGAAATCTCATTTATAACTTTTAAATGAGATACCGGTTAGCTGTGAAAATTTTGCATCTGGTGTTCGGCCCGCTAGCGCTACATTGGGATGGAGAAGGTACTTTCGGTGATGCGTAGTTGATTTCTGCGGTAAAAAAAAATACAGTCATTTTTTTTTTAGGGGGGGGGGGCACATTTTTTATATGCTTAATACCGTCATTTGACACTCTAAGAAATCTGAAGTGAGTACTTTCACGCACAGCAGATGGAAGAGCCGATTGCTTCAAGAATCTTAATCTTAAGACGGCGTTTGACCTTGTAGATCATGACTTCTTATTTTATAAACTTAGCTTACTCTTAATAGATAACTACGTTTTTGCTTGGATTAAGGATTATGCGAAAGCATGCAAATGTGTCTTACTTGGTGGGAAAAAATTTGAATATGTAAAAGCCGAGTCTGGTGTCACCCAGGCCTCTGTGCTGGGGCCTCTGCTTTTTCTGGTCTATATGAACGACACCATTATTGACATACAATTTAATATAAGATTATTAGCAGACAATTGAACTATTTATAGATTAATAACTAATTCTAGAGATGTTATAACTTTACAGGGCGATCTAGACAACATTTCTGCATGGTGTGACAGCTGGAAGATGAATAAATGCTAAAAAAGGCGTACACATCAAATTTACGAAGAAAAAATTCATTACTTCCGCTTACATAACAAATAATGAAATAATTAGAGTCAGCTTAATGTAAAAGGTCTGGGTGTTATGTTCTCTAGTGATTTATCATTGAAGGGGCATTTTGAAATGATAGCTCTTCAGGTCGTACGTTTGCTAAATTTTATACAAAGAAATGTTTTACAGGCTTCAAGACAAGTTAGGGAAACCTTATACTTTACTTTTATTCTTCCGTACATTGAATATAATTCAGTTGTTTGGAATCCTCATCCTATATATGTAATAGACAAACTCGGAAAAATACGTAATCAATGAGCTAGATTTGCATTAAACAAATATGAACTTGAAACGAGTGTCACTAACATGAAGGTTGTCCTACACTGTAAGAAACTGAGTGAACTCAAAAACGTTTTAGGCAGAATTTGTCAACAATAACAACAATAAACTACTAATCAATAGATATACCTTTTTACACCAACATTTTTATATGTCAGGATGAACAGCTTACCCACACAAAATCAAAGCATACCCCTGTGACACTGATACTTTCGCTTATTCCTTTTTTCCCAAGAACCACTGAAGAGCACAATACGTTGCCAATAGATGTGTTCAAGGCAAATTTTTAAGATGTTCTCCGGTGCTATCTGTTTTTTTTTCTATATTTACACACAGACACAGAGACACACATATATAACACACACACACAGACATAATATATAACACACACGCACAGACACACACACACACACATATATATATATGTGTGCGTGTGTGTGTGTGTTCTTAGGAACTGATATGTACATCATTTAATACTGAGGAAACGGTGTTCTGCACGGCAGGTCTTTCGTCCGATGGAGTCAGGAACCTACGCTCGAGCACACTGCTCGTGAACGTGCGCGCTCACACCCCGCGCCCGTTGCGTCATACATAACATCCCTCCAACCTCAGACGTAGTCACCATACCGGTCTGGGGGACGTCTAGTCCTTGGTGGATTTATCCTGCGTGGTTCCGTAGCTACAGATCCGGGATCCCCAGCTGCTGGGTCTTCCTGCGGAGGAGCGTCTTGTGGGCGTCGACAGACATCAGGGGGGTCAGAACCGTCGATTTCCCACGCAGCGGGCGAAGTCGACGAAGACGAACGTCGTCGTATGTGATTGAGGTGCCTCCGGATCCTTCCCCAAGCAGTTTCTATTAGCCAAGATCGGTAGCCAATCTTTTTCACAAGTGTGCCGTCGATCCACCTGGGAGTTCCCCTGAAGTTGACGACAACCACCGGCTCCCCTTCCTTGAAGGCTTTGGATGCAGGCATCTTTTCTTGCGGTTGTCGTTCTCGTTCTGGAGACGGCATCAGTCTGCTTAAGTTTGTAGCCAGTTCGCGGCCGAACATCATGAAGACAGGTGTTTTTCCGGTTGAAGTAGATACTGTTGTATGTTGCTTATAGAGTAGTCTAGCCACTCTCAATGACAGAAGTCCCTTCTTGTCCCTTGCCAACCCTTGCCAACTCGGTGTTTCTTTTTTATATTTACACTCTTCATGGAAATATATTGCTCGTATGTATTACTTGTGTTCCTAAGAACACACACACACACACACACACGCACACACATATATATATATGTGTGTGTGTGTGTCTGTGCGTGTGTGTTATATATTATGTCTGTGTGTGTGTGTGTTATATATGTGTGTCTGTGTGTGTGTGTGTAAATATAGAAAAAAAAAAAACAGATAGCACCGGAGAACATCTTAAAACTTTGCCTTGAACACATCTATTGGCAACATATTGTGCTCCTCAATGGTTCTTGGAACAAAGGAATAAGCGAAAGTATCAGTGTCACAGGGGTATGCTCTGATTTTGTGTGGGTAAGCTGTTCTTCCTGACATATAAAAATGTTGGTGTAAAAAGGTATATCTATTGATTAGTAGTTTATTGTTGTATATATATATAACCCACCTTCTGAAGTAATGCCTCAAGGCGATGCCGGGTTTTCTGTAAATAAAACTAAAGCCATTTCGGGTACGATGCACGCGCAGTGAGAGGTACTGTCGACAGATGGCGTGCGCCGCGTCGAGGGAGCGCCGGTTGGTTCGAGTTAGGATAGTAGACGATCCCGCAAGAGAACCCGAATCGGTCGGCACTCTCTCGTAGAGTTCCTGTATAGGCTCCCTACGGGAGCCAGAGTTGCGCGTTTGATTCCACATGCCGCGTGCCGCCCTCGCCGCTATTCGCCGAGATCCGATCACGTGAGGAGCCGTATCAAGTGTCGTGCAGCAAAGTAGACGTTGCACGCGCCCCGGCGTACGTTCCCAGGCTTTTGAGCCCGCCGCGCGCCTCGAACGCGCGGCGCTGCTATTCGCCGAATTCAGTCACGTGAGGAGCTGAATCCACATGCCATGCGTGAACGCGCAACTCTGGCTCCCGTAGGGAGCCTATACAGGAACTCTACTCTCTCGATCCGGTGCATGCCATCTGTCGGCAGCACTTCGCACTACGCGAGCGTCGTCTGCCAAGCGGTGGAGTATATTGCCCAAAACCAGTCCCCGCTTTTTTTTTTTTTTTTTTTTGTTGAACGAGGCAAGTTTATTTTTTCATTTTCTTCACTCTAAACTTCAGTCACCTGGTTGCACCTCTGCAGTAAATTGTAGCTCGATAAGTTAAAAAGCCAATTATTGCGGCCCGTCTAAAGTGCCTTAAAAGCGTTAGTTTACTGGCCGTATGAGCGCCGAGAAGTTTTGCTGGCGCCCTCTTACGGTTTCCGCTCGTAACGTCACGACCAGAAGTTGCCTCGCCGTGATTGGTAGGATTTGCCTCGCCGTGAGCCGGCGATTGGGAAGGAAATACCAGTATGCAGGAAGGTATGATTTGACCAATGGCGAATGACGACCACAGTGACGCTTTTGCCGCGCACATCGCTAATAGACGCAGACAGCTGCAAACAGCAGACACTTCCGAAATAACGGAGCGCAGTATAAAATGAGAAAAGTGGTGAGGAATGGAGTCTGCGAAAGTACCTACGAAAGGAATTCGTTGGTATACTTGCTGAGTCATCACTCTTACGTGTAAATTGAATGTCGTAGAAACGTTTAGAGATATTTTCCTTTCTTGTTTAACATAAGAGGAAAACACAAATGCCACAAAAATAGTTGGTAGTCGTTCGGAATCGCTCGTGCTTTTTTTGTGTATTATTTCTACCAAGTAGATCACCCAAATCGTACTCTTTTATCGTCTTCGGAAAACAGCAAAAAAAAAATTAAAAAAAAATATCAAGAAAGCGTCGATTGACAAGAAGCCCCAAGCACGTCAATGAAAAGCGAGATTTCCTGCCCGACTATTTGCATTACACATTCGGTCGCCCGTATTTACATAAACACGGAGCGAGCAAACACAGTAGAATAGAAAGCAGTAAATTGCCTTATATTTATTTATTTTTAAGTCTAATACGTTTTTTATTTGTCTTTTGGTTTTCTTTTCCCTCTCTCTCATGCACTCTTTATTTTTCTTGTGTCTTCTTTCTTTTTCTTCTTACTTAGACTCAGTCCGATCGCTGGTCATACGTTCCAAAAAAGTGTGTAAAGAAAATATCTGCAAAGGCGTTTCGCAGGACTCGTCGCACATGCCTACCTAAAGCCTGATTCACATGGTGCGATTTTACTTGCGATTTCGCAGTTGCGACTTAGCTCGTGAGGAAATAAAAGCCTGGCGAAAACTGCGGTGCCTGACGTCGCAGCTGCGAATTCGCAAGCAAAATCGCACCATGTGAGTCGGGCTTAACGCCATACTGTTTGATACGCGGTTACCGCATGTGCAGGCTCTGAGCGTGCGCAAGCAAAATGAGAAGGGGGAAAAAAGAACTAGGACGAAAAACGCTTTGTTTCTTTTGCCTTCTTTTTTTTTGTTTTAATTCTGCATCGCTGAACATTTTGCTCTACCTGTCTCTCACCTTGAAGTCTGTTGCTTCCGAGCAGTTTTGGAATTGGATTTTTACCATGATCCTTGACCTCGTTTTCTTCTTGGTGATTCAAAATGTTGTACCTTAGTATTTGGAGTATACTGTAAACGACTTAATTTTCGCGGGCTCAAATTTTCGCGAACCGGGCCAAAGTTGAAAATTTGAAATTATTCGCGGGTTCTAATTTTCGCGAATCGAGTGTAACTTCCGTAGCGTTCACATATTGCTCGAATTGTTCGCGGGACGTATTTTTCGCGAATTGTAGGCGATTCGCGAAATTCGCGAAAATTAGGTCTTCGCAAAAATTTAGTCGTTTACAGTATATCGATAGTTGCATTTTGTTTTCTTATTCTAATGCTGGAAGGCATTTTACTGGAAGCTGATTCGGATTTCGTGTTGTCTGAAGCCTGCCTTTTTCGGACGTAATCGGAGGGTAGGAGGAGACAGGACCGCTTGCCAATCACCTGCCCTGGCCGGCAGACAACTACGCATTTTTGCACGTGTCAAATGTCACCCCTGTGATGAGATCATTCCACACGATATACTTCCTTGGCTCTGACTGTGCACCGGTATTACCAACTGAAAAAAAAAAAAAAAGTAAATAACCCGTAATAGGAATCCCGAGACTCCGCTGAAAGCCACTAAATTTCAGAGGCTGAACGAGAATGACAAGTTACTACAATTTAAGGGTAAAATTAGTGTAAAAACAGTGTAATAAATAAACAAACAAAAAACCTTAGAAGGGCTGCTATATTTTTTGTTCGGGAGGCTTTAATGCACAGATTGATGTCCACCTCATTGTCTTGTTTTTATCAAGTGTGTTGCCATACCTCCCACTAAAATTTCCTCCACCCGCTAACGGCGATTTCTCCCGCTAGACAACAATGAAAGCCGTTTTATTAGCAACGCTGCTGTGCGTTGGACTCCTGCTTTGTGAATGTGCTTTCTGCCACAAACAATAAAATGAAATGCTATGTAACCCCAACTCTACCAATCTGGCCCTCGGAACATGGCCAAGAAAGTCATTGATATGAATACAGTTTAATAACAATGTGTCAATAAAAATACAAAAAAAACAGCGTACTTGTAAACTAATATTATCCCTCTCACGGCTTGATCGACAGATCAAAGTACATCTGGGAGTTTTTTCTTTTTTTCCTGGAAGACGACAACCTACATGCGTATACTGTACGCAAGAATGTTTTTTTTTTTTTTTTTTTAAACTGCAGACCCTGTCGAGCAAACAAGAATGTATCTCTGCTTTCATACGTAGAACGCGAAAAACGATCGATACTGTTTGTGGCGCGAAGAAACTGTTCATCATAAATGATCAATGACCAATAGGCACGCGAAGGCAAAACTAGGTTATAGAAGGAACTTGCTAAGCAACAACTGAGGGGAATCGGTGACCGAGTGGTCTAGCGCACACCAGATCCGAGCGCGTGGAGCGAAAGCTTGCGCTGCAAAACCCAGGATCTTGGGTTCAATCTCCACCCCGGCCCGTTTTGATCTGGGTGAGCATTGTACCGGCGTGCGGTCCTGTATCTCTACTGCGTGGTGTACGTTAAAGTCCCCCGAATAGCGGTTGTACCGCACTGGCTAAATTGCTCACCTACAGCTGAGAGACAAGTCGCTCGTTGAAGGCGGACTAACTACAAAGCTACATAAACATACCCCCGACGAATGTTTTTAAGCAACAACCGGGAAGTGAGAGAGTTGGACCAACATTTCGCAGAGGGCGTTTTCACCGTTTGAAATGTGGTATAGAAAACATTTAAAATATCAAGAAAGCGTTTTGAGTTGGAAGCTTGCGAGCTTCGTGCTATGCAATGAGACGAGCTCAGGTTCAGATACGGCGCGGTGAGACAGAACGATTTGTTTCCGTTGTGCCATTGCAGAGAATAAAAAAAGTGATCTGTGAATTTTACTTTTCCAAACTGGTTCGCCATATTGTGAGAAGTCCAAGGTTTCGCAAGTTGTTAGAAACGTTCAACAATGAATGATGGATGGATGGATGGATAGATAAGGCTGAGTCCTTTGAATCGGGCGGCGGCTTGCGCTATCTAGACAGTGTTCAGAGCACTGGAGTAAATCTTATTTATTATTACCGCCATCTCTTGGCGCTCGCGCGAACCATCGAGCCTCCGAGCCGTCTTCGAGGCTTTCCGGCGGCCCCGCTGTGCCTGCATTGCGTTCTCCGCTCTGGTTCTTACGATGCTGCTCTTCTGGTATATGATGGAGGCGTTGGGTACTTCCAAAATTTTGTATAAGCAAGCCTGCCTCAAAACGTTGCTTTGGTTCCGCTCAGACTTACAAAAACGACACCCAGATTTCTAGACACCTGCTAAGCTGTTTGCCGCACACAGCGTGACATGCAGTGGCCTCGTGCAAGAATTATGAGCCGCAGTGGTCCCGGTATCTTCCTTGACGCTCTTGTTTTGGTTGCTGTAGACGCAACCGGCACAAATGTGTGAAGCAACCTTAACCAGCCATTAAAGGGGTCCGGAAACGAAATGGCGTGGCCGCGAGCTCTATCTCGCGCTTCATAATCGGTCAGCGAGAAGCGCTCGTGACGTGAAGGGCCTCTGCACGGTCAACGGTTCTGCAGTGGCGAGCATTGCCGCTTGGCGGTGTTAAAGCTCGACAATCTCACCTTGTATTAATATCTGAGGACTGTACGGCCTGGTGCCTATACAATGCTTGCTCGTAACGTCATTCGCGGCCAAGCCGGTATTTTATGTACCTTGAGCGTTCGGTTGACCGTGTCAGTTTCACGCCGCAGAGGTAGGAGATCGAGGGAACCAGTAGGTATAAGAACCGTCAGTGTACAGCAATGGTGACACCCTGCAGCAAGTTATGTATATAGGGTATTCACAGGGTGCCATATTTGAGCGCGTTATTCACAGCACAACCGGGGTGGGGGAGGGGGGGGGGAGGGGGGGGGGGGGGGGAGGCGGCAGGGTGTATGGTTGGCTTGGCAGAGGTCCCCTCATCCTCAGATCAAGCTCCTACCTATCATCTGCTAAGAACTGCGGTCTTAAAGGAGCGGTGCAACGATATTCAATTGGAATGTTTTTCGCTTTACACGAGCTTACTGGCACTGGAGGGACTCAAGGTTACTCGCACGCAACGCCACTGGCCAAGAAACTCCTTTGTTGCGGTGTAATTTCAAGGACAAAAGATTCATTTCCATTCAATCTTTCCTTTGCAAAATTTGATGACATAACGTGGGGATCGCAGTACACCCCAATGACGATATTTGTTATGCTGTTCATAGATTGGACCAGAGCATTGCGTGGGCACTCGATTTGGGCTTGTTATAATTACTAGCTCGAGAAGCATTCGGGCAGGGGGCCCGTGTCCAATCGCTGCAACGACGACAATAGCCGAGCCATAACAATGTCTGGAACTCAGCACGTGTCCTGTGCTCTGCCAACCCCAGCGCGTGGCTATGATCAACATTGGCGGCATATAATCGACTCCAGATCACGTGGCCACTTCTTCTGGCTGCGAGTTGAGGGAATGAACGCTGCTCGTTTTTCTTTAAATTTTTTCTGGGACTTCTATTGCGTAAGGTGAAAAACGAACGCATGTTTCATAGCTCATTAACGTCAGGGATCCGTTCTAAGTGGTATTTGTGCAAAGTACAAAATTGCAAAAAATTGTTGCATCGCCCCTTTAATGATGTGAAATGCACTATGAGGAAGCATTGTGGATTTCTTCACCAAGCTTCGCGATTCCGTTCAAGACCGAGTTGCTTATACATATTCGCTCTATTTCCGTGAGTGGCGCTGGGGCGGGAGGCATTCAACGTGATAACTGCGTCGGTATCCCAACCACCAGGGCCGGTTTTCTCGAAGCGATGGTAAACCCATTTTGGTAAACCACGGTGCCTAGGAAGGGAAAAATACCAAGGTACTGTAATAAATGGCTGGATATAGAACAACAATAATTATTCTTGATTGGGCAGTAAGATGCGTCATCTATCGGTGAAACAAGCCAGTCATTTTGTTTATCCTCTTTTTTCCGCTGGTTGTTATCGATCTAGTATGGTATTTTAAGTAAAAATATAGTAATTTTGTACTTGAAGACCAATTTATTTGCTTCAGATGATACGAAGAAATTTTAGCTACTATGCTAGAGTTTGTCGACGAATATTCGAAAATATAAGAAACATTTCCTTCAATATGTTTAATAATAATAATAATAATATGTTTTATTTTCCGTCAAAAGTGTATGACGGAGGGAGACCGAGGAAAAAAGCTGCATGATGCAGCTTGACAAGTCCTCGGCCCCCCATCCTTACATTTGGCAGCAGTGGCACAGAAAACAAAACAAAAGAGACAAAAATTCATGTAAAAAAAATATTCGCAGAAAAAGAATACATACACGCAAAGCACAGTTCAATACAAAAAAAAAAAAAAAAACAGCAAAAGAAGGCAATACATTTCTGGTAGTATTGTCTAAAAGGTAAATATACATTTGCTACACAGTCATATTAGAAGAAAAGAATGCTCGTAGTTAAGTTATGCTTGTTTCGCCATAAACAACGCATAACTTTCCCGTGTGCCTTCCAGTCTGGCAACGCCGGTGCTGTAGTCTCGTTTTTGTTCCTTGCAACGCACGTTTCTGCGATTCCTGCTGATTTCAACTGTTTACCCTCTCTTCCGTTTGCCGAACCGATCCACCGATTAGCCCACCGACCGACTGCGGACTTACCAACAACTGATTTGCGGACCTATTTGTACTTTGATAACGGGAACGATGTCGAACGGGACGAGGCGTCGACGTCGGCGAGACAGCGCGTACGCGCAGTACGCTGTCGTCATGCTGGGACGACAGCGTGTGTTCCGGGACCGCCTCGATCCGCTGGAAGAATTCGACGAGGATGCGCTGCAGCAACGATTCCGGTTTGGTCGCGCGGGAATTATGTTTCTCGCGGAGACGTTGCGCCCGAACTTGGAGCGGTCGACGCGTCGCAGCTGCACCCTGTCCGCAGAGCAGCAGGTGATCGTCGCTCTGCAGTTCTACGCCCCAGGCAACTTCCTCATCACTGCAGGCGACTACGTCCACGTGCAGGTCTCTAGTGCTTCACGGTCCGTGAGGCAGGTCACCGTAGCTCTGGCACGTCGTGCAAGGGACTTCATACGGTAAGACTTCATATGGTAAAGAATTAACTTCAACCTCTCGTCTAATGTCATATTTTTTTGCCTCTGTTCGCAAACCCCCGATGCTGACGCTTGGTCCATTTTCAATCGACGTTTGCGGACAGGACACTATCGTCTGCTACCTTGGTTTCTCTACCTGCACACCTGCGTTTTGCTACATATCGAAATAAGTCACAACATAATCCTAATATCACTTTTAAAAGCGAAAGGATGATCTCGTCAACTTTCTTTGAGGTAAGTATTTGTTTATTTCTCGTTTATGCGACTTCTGCAGATGACATCGGCAAGGTTGATTCGTATACCGCGCTTGTACCTTTCCCATTGGTGGATGCATCGACCGACCGTCGCGATCAAAACCAGACGCAACGGCACTGCTTCAGCGTAAAGCTAAGCTTCTCGTCACCGTTGAATTGCTGGCCACCGGGGATATGTAGAAACCTCGATTCTGTCGGCATACTGGCAGCGCACTGCGAACAAAAAAACAATACGGTGTCCCAGCTGTTCACCCGGAACGAAGACTTTATCGAGGATAACCACCTTTCTCCGCAAAGTAATCGCTGCTCACGAGAAGGCGTGCATAGTGTAACAAATTAAACGTGTTAGTATAAATATATACCAACACTTGTTCGCAAAACATATTTTTACTCACCATAAAAACACTTGCAAGGCTTATGTGCCGTCATATGTCTTGGATCCCGGACTGCTGAAGGGTGATGCGTTCGCGGAATGCTGCCGTCGGTTAGTTTAGTAGTCCCTCTGAACTACCGCTTTGCTTGACGTGCTAATGGGTTGATGGTGCGTCATTAATATAACAGCCGGATCGAAATGAATGTTCAGCGGAACCAAGCAGAACTATTAGCCCTCAATAAGCGACGTCGCGGCCATTTTGCTTGTAGGTACTGCTCCTCCCTCGGCGCCCCTGCTTTCCCAGTCACGTGACCTAGAATTCCCCCTTCTAGGGACAATAGTTGACTTTAACCCACGGTTCGCGTTCGAGAAAACGGGCCCAGATGGTATAGAGAAATGTCTTATCTGTTTTAAAATTAGTTTTCTTGCTCTTACAAGAATAAGACTGGTGTTTATAAGGTACCGACACAACGTAGTTTCTGCCTAAATGAAAAATAAGAGTAAACTAATATTATCACTCTCACGGCTTGTTCGATGGATCAAAGTACAGCTGGGAGCTTTTTTTTTCTTTTTTTCCTGGAAGACGACAACCTACATGCGTATACTGTACGCAAGAATGTTTTTTTTTTTTTTTTTTTAACTGCAGACCCTGTCGAGCAAACAAGAATGTATTTCTGCTTTCATCCGTAGAACGCGAGAAACGATCGATACTGTTTGTGGCGCGAAGAAACTGTTCATCATAAATGATCAATGACCAATAGGCACGCGAAGGCAAAACTAGGTTATAGAAGGAACTTGCTAAGCAACAACTGAGGGGAATCGGTGACCGAGTGGTCTAGCGCACACCAGATCCGAGCGCGTGGAGCGAAAGCTTGCGCTGCAAAACCCAGGATCTTGGGTTCAATCTCCACCCCGGCCCGTTTTGATCTGGGTGAGCATCGTACCGGCGTGCGGTCCTGTATCCATACTGCGTGGTGTACGTTAAAGTCCCCCGAATAGCGGTTGTACCGCACTGGCTGCATTGCTCACCTACAGCTGAGAGACAAGTCGCTCGTGTAAGGCAGACTAACTTCAAAGCTACATAAACATACCCCCAACGAATCTTTTTAAGCAACAACTGGGAAGTGGGAGGGTTGGAACAACATTTCGCAAAGGGCGTTTTCACCGCTTGAGATGTGCTAAAGAAAGAATTTAAAATATCAGGAAAGCGTTTTGAGTTGGAAGCTTGCGAGCTTCGTGCTATGCAATGAAAGGAGCTCAGATTCAGATACGGCGCGATGAGACAGAAAAATTTGTTTCCGTTGTGCCATTGCAGAGAATAAAAAAAGTGATCTGTGAATTTTACTTTTCCAAAATGGTTCGCCATATCGTGAGAAGTCCAGGGTTTCGCAAGTTGTTAGAAACGTTCAACAATAAATGATGGATGGATGGATGGATAGATAGGGCTGAGCCCTTTGAATCGGGCGGCGGCTTGAGCTATCTAGACATTGTTCAGAGCACTGGTGTAAATCTTATTTATTATTAGCGCCATCTCTTGGCGCCCGCGCGAACTTTCGAGCCTCCGAGCCGTCTTCGAGGCTTTCCGGCGGCCCCGCTGTGCCTGCATAGCATTCTCCGCTCTAGTTCTTACGATGCTGCCCTTTTGGGATATGGTGGAGGCGTTGGGTACTTCCAAATTATTGTATAAGCAAGCCTGGCTCAAAAAGTTGCTTTGGTTTCGCTCAGACTTACCAAAACGATACCCAGAATTCTAGACACCGGAGAAACTGTTTGCCGCACACAGCGTGACATGCAGTAGCCTCGTGAAATAATTATGAGCCGCAGTTGTCCCGGTATCTTCCTTGACGCTCTTGTTTTGGTTGCTGTAGACGCAACCGGCACAAATGTATGACGCAACCTTAACCAGCCATTAAGAAGGTCCGGAAACGAAATGGCGTGGCCGCGAGCTCTATCTCGCGCTTCATATTCGGTCAGCGAGAAGCGCTCGTGACGTCAAGGACCTCTGCACGGTCAACGGTTCTGCAGTGGCGAGCATTGCCGCTTGGCGGTGTTAAAGCTCGACAATCTCACCTTGTATTAATATCCGAGGACTGTACGGCCTGGTGCCTATACAATGCTTGCTCGTAACGTCATTCGCGGCCAAGCCGGTATTTTATGTACCTTGAGCGTTCGGTTGACCGTGTCAGTTTCACACCGCAGAAGTAGGAGATCGAGGGAACCAGTAGGTAGAAAGAACCGTCAGTGTACAGCAATGGTGACACCCAGTAGCAAGTTATGTATATAGGGTATTCACTGGGTGCCATATTTTAGCGCGTTATTCGCAGCACAACCGGGGTGGGGGAGGCGGGGGAGGGGGGGGGGGAAGGGGCAGGGTGTATGGTTGGCTTGGCAGAGGTCCCCTCATCCCCAGATCAAGCTTCTACCTATAGTCTGCTAAGAACTGCGGTCTTAATGATGTGAAATGCACTATGAGGAAGCACTGTGGATTTCTTCACCAAGCTTCGCGATTCCGTTCAAGACCGAGTTGTTTATACATTTTCGCTGTAGTTCCGTGAGTGGCGCTGGGGCGGAGGGCATTCAACGTGATAACTACATTGGTCTCCCAGCCACCAGATGGTATAGAGAAATGTTTTATCTGTTTTGAAATTAGTTTTTTTGCACTTACGAGAACAAGACTGGTGTTTATAAGGTACCGACACAACGTAGTTTCTGTCTAAATAAAAAAAAAGAGCTAACGTTTTTGTTTCCCTACGGCTTTAATACAGTGAGTTTTTGACACCGCCTGTGGTAGAAGCAGGCGTCGCGGGTCAAAACGCAGAAATTATTTCAAGATTCGCTGTAAAGGCTTCCTTGGAAGGAAAAACAAACGCAATTCGTATATTTACTTCGGTCGGCTTCTTATTCATCCATTGATTGCGCAGTGAAACACATCAGTAGTGCGGCATCACTTGCCTATAGCAGCGCTTTGCCCTTCAACTCAAAATTGGGTCGCCATGTCTGAGGCTACGGAAGAAGGTTGGCGCAACGTTCGATGGACGGCGTACAAATCCTCATCAATTATTATACCTTGAAGGCCCTTACGGGCATTACAGAAGTTGTGTGTGTGTGTGTGTGGGGGGGGGGGGAGGGGGGTACATGCTGTAGAACATTGTCATATAAAGAAAGAAACAGGAATAAGGTATATTCCAGTGCTATATATGAATAGGGGAGGGTACTACCACGAACTGCAGAACGTTGATTGGGCACGTTCACTTCGTCACAGCTCGTTTTGTGATAGGGAGAGTCGCGCTTGTCTTCGTGATCAATCGGAGCAGTGACGGAAGCGATCGAATGCGAAAGGTGTCCGGAGCCCCGCAAGCGATGTTGACATTGCCAGCCTAGAGATATGTTACGTGACGTACGCTGGTGACGACAACGGGCATCAAAAAACCTGACAGCTTGTTGCAGCTCTCCAGTTCAGGTTGATAAGGTCAAACTCCTGCGGTGTTTCCCTCATGTAATCACGTGAACGATGCTTCTTCTCACATGGACCAGAAACAGCAAACACTGCCCAGAGATACACCAAGAAAGCCCAGCTGATAGTAGCCCTTTCAACCCTTAACCCTCTGCAATGAGTGGGAATATGTTCAGAATGACCTAGAACGTCTACTTTCCAACAAAGCACAAGGGAAACTAAACGCTGCAATCTACGGAGGGTGATTGGCGAATAAGAAGGCTGTAAATATGTTTAGAACTCGGATTTCACAGAGTGTATGTTGCCACGGACAGTTTAAGAAATGCAAAGCGTGGTTTATCTTGTTCGCGCTTCCTTGCATTGTTATTTGCTTTTCAGGGGTTCTTATTGACTAATACCGCCATCTCATTGACTGCTGATCGATAATGAGATACACTGGATTCGGTACGTCCTGCATTTCTAAAGGTTGCCAGCAACTACAGTCACGGACAGCTTAAGAAAGGCGGGGAGTGCACTATTCATTTTCGCGGATGGAAAAGGATGGACAAACGTAAAACGACAAAAAAAGTGCGACAAATAGTTAGGTAATTGTGTTTCATACGTCAACTGTTCTAGCATCACAAACGTTTATATAGTCGATTAGCAGCATGTCTAGCCTGTTCAGTCGGACGCCTACGTTCACGGCGCTCCTCGTAAGATTAATTAACGCGTGGCGTGTGTACAATTCAAACGATATAAACTTGGTATCTTCCAGAACTTTCTAACCCACTCCTCCTCTACCACATCGCCTCCTCGCCTACCTCTCCTTCTCACTCCACCCCTGATCAATGACCTCCCTGTTAACCAATAAGCGTGGAGCACCTCACTCTTCTTCTCCCACCCATCAACCAATCAGTCTCGAGCCTCGCGGCCACGCTTTTATTTGGGCTTCACTTTTGGGATTCACTGAAATGCCGAACACCTAGCGAAAAGAACGTTTCACGTTAAAATGAAGCTTTAATCGGCAAACTTGTGTGAGAAACAAAACAAAGAACGAGCGTCGAGAAAGCAGCAGCGAGCATAGCGGTGTCGGCATGACAGCTGGCTAGCGCGTGAGTGTTTCTCTCGCGAAGGCCACGCTGGGCTTCCTTATCTGCACTATAACTCGGTATCTCGAACATACTGCCTAAAATGTTGGAGTGTCGAACTAGGGCGAGATTGACTCGGCAATGCAATGCTGGGCTGCTTATCTTTTACACTCGGTGTCTCGAACATTCCTGTTATAATGTTCGAGCGTGGATTCGTAGTAGGACCAAACACGAATCTCCTAGATGTACACACTAGCGTTCCCTCTCGGCCATGCACGCGGCAATGTGCTCAAGCCTTTTACTCCGTGATTCGTTTATCGGCGTTCTTAGCGGCTCGGTGCTGCAATCTTATTGGTCGCTGAGCAATAATAATATACTATAAGCTCTCCACGCGCCTACGCTTCCTAAGCTGTCAGTGACTTCAGTAGAGCTCAGCGCGTGCTTAGGAACCCTAATACCCGTCTCATTCTGTATGAGGAATGTCAAGTATTAGTTCTAAAGAGTGTGCTGCCTAAGTAAAGAAAAACTCTTCGCGATAAGTCTAAACGTGAGACAATGTCGTCCGTGCAGAATTCAAGAAAGCTACCGATGCCATCGGCGATAGGCCTGCTTTATTATTATATATAATTTTTTTGTATACTCGGATAATGAACCGTGCTCCTCATTAGGTCTAACCGAGGGGGCCGCGCTGCTTCTCTCCGAAGGCCGACACGCTTGGCGTCAATTACGACGCGTCATGCACTGGTCCTGTCCGGGACAGCTCGTTAGCCTAAACGCTTTCGTATATCGCCGCCGCCGATGTGATAATTACGTCGGATTAATGATGGAACTTGTCGTGCCAAACGCTGCGCCGGGACGTGCGTGGGATCTTGCCTCTGCGGAACTCTGGACACGCGTGTGTAGTTGGGGACAGTTGGGGACTGATTTCAACTCTCTTTGGTGTTGATCAATCGGGACTTCCCGAGCACACTGGGTGACTCCCCCTCCCCCAAAAAACATTTACAGTTGCTTGTCTTACTCTTACCGCATACATAAGCTACGCATCGCCGACCGCTCATTCCCCGCCAAAACGGAGCATTGGCAGGTTCGGTTCAGAGGCCAAAGTTTTAGAACTAACCGTTATCTTATTAAGAAGTTGTAAGGGATTATTTTTTAGATTTCCGACGGGAAAATGGCGCCCGACGGAGCCTTAGAATACATGGAGTTACCAAGAACGGGCCCCATTTTCCCATGCAAAGTTTCAGAGAATCACCACTTTCTGAATAAGATCCTCTCCTTAGCGTGCGTCGTTTATTCTTGTAATAAACAAAACAAAAGACGCAATTTTTTTTGTTTTGTTTTTGAGACGCGTTGTATGGGATTTAAAGGAGCCATACCAAGGGCCTCTCGGTTTCCCTCAATACGGTTAACACATTATCGCCCAAGATTGTAGTGTAGTGAAAAGCTTCCACGAGTATCTGGCAGCGGTGAAACACGAATATTCTGAAAGACAAGCAAAAATTAATGTGTTAGATAGACAGCATGACTTGCCCTTGCTATTTGAGCTTGACTTTTTTCTCCGAGTTTGACATGGGGACTTAAAATTGAGCCCAGTTTTACTCTCTACGCGCTAACTGGTTACAGGATTCTTCTTTTATATAACGCACTGAGTAGAAGAACCAGCCACGCGTACTGAATTTCATTCTTTAATACCCAGTAACCAACAGCTTCAGAAACGCAGGGCGTTGTCTGTTATGGACATTGGTCACGCTTCCATACCTATTTCAGGTTATGAAATGTAGGACAAGGACCTCCTGCAAAAGCCCTTTATTTTTTCCACTTTAGCAAAGTGTACGCTGGAGAGAATGTGAGTGAACTCGCCTCCTTTCCAGCGTTACAGTTATACGAGCTAACAGTTAATTTTTTTTTCTTCATGTTGCAGTTTTTCCAAATATTCAGATATATTTGCACTGGTAAAGTTCGCCGGCGCCAACCGTATTTCAACTCACTATACTGAAAAAAAAAGAAGATATTTTATCGTGCTGAAAAACAAAAATAGCACAGGAGCTTGACTGATGCCCCTCTGTGTAAAACAAGACAGGGAAGTCCGTTTTTTTTTTTTTTTAATTTAACGCATTCCGAGTTTCAAATGTAAAACTCTTGTCTACAAACGTCCTACAGGAAATAACTTCACGAGCTGCATTTCCACGTAAATAGTTTGCATAGTCATTCGCTTTTGTTTTTTGTACCTGCATTTTGAGTAATACTCGCTTTTAAGCGCGGTAGCCTTTTTAAAAGTTACCCCTTTTGGAAGAACAAAATTACGCTCGTGACGTCAAAATGCATCGGCATTCGCGGGAGAGGGGGGTACACACACCGTCCTCCACTCCTTATTGCGCACATGCGCGCGTGCTGCGGGAGCATGAGGTGCATGCGCCGTTTTCCTCTCCTCATCGCGGTCATGCGCAGGTCGCGGGACGAGTCGCTTGCTGGTTGGGCCGCAGACTTTAGAATGCCTCGCTAGATGAGGGAACGAACGGAGATAGTTGAACAGAAGCGGCAACGTGCCGAGCATGGTCATGCTCGACAAGGACCGGAGGAGAGGGAGATAGCGACGTTTGGTTATTGTTAGAGAAGCAAGGTGGTCGATCGCAACGAATGATCGATCATTTGAGGACAATCATTTTTGACTCAGCGAAGCACCCCAGAAACACAGCCTCGTTTCTCAACAGTTCTTCTTCATTGAGAGTTGACAGCCTTGGTACTCGAGAAAGCAGGCGCATGCCATCAAACTTACAAGCTTGAGAGCATCCGTGTGCACACATGTGCGCCCACTTGTGCTCCTATTCGCAAAGTTGGGCTCCCCGCACAGGGAACCCTATACTCCATACGACCGCGAAATTGCCGACGTCGAGGTTTGTGCCGGGAACTTTACGGTGTATTCTCCTACCGTGAGCGCCTGCACCACATCCTCCCGCTCTTAATCCATGTCAGTTCTTTTTTTTTTTTTCTGGGGGGGGGGGGGGGATGAAGCGAAGGGGATGCTAAAGAGTAATGCGCACCGACGCGTTTCACGAGCCGAGCCATTAATATCACTTAGCGTCTCTGAGAAATGTTAGGCCGTTCCGTCCCATCCCCCCCCCCTCCCCCCCGCCCACTGGCGTATAGTATGGCCAAGCGGCGCGCCGCCGGCACGTACCGTGCACGTCTCGCCGGAATCGATGGCCGGAGTGCCGGAGAGACGAGCTGTCAGAACGAGGCGTCCGAGACGCGCTTCCCGCGTGCACTGCGTAACACACGGGATGGTCGTGGGTTACGTTTGAAACGGTGCAGATTGAAAAAGGGAAGCCGATTCCGGCGTTCTCGGTCTCAAGGGCTGCACACGCAGTTGCGCTTGAGTGCGTTTGGCTGCTTTGCGTCGAGAAACGACCGCGTGACACAGGGACATCCGCGGTGTTTCGCGTAAAGCGCGGCAGTCGATTCAAGGAGTAGCTTCGCGTGCGTTGCACGAAGCACGCGGGTGTCCTGGTTACTCGCAGTTGCAACGCAGTTGCAACGCACTCAAACGCTTTCAAACGCCACTGTTTTGTTTGGGCCTTTCACCTACAGTGGTCACGGTACTCCGTTTAGTTTAAGTGCGACCGCAGCCGACCTCAATCGGCGATAGCAAATGTTCAACGGCGACGAGCGTCGTAACGCTGCAGTAAACCAACGAAGAGTCGAGCCTTCTTCTTTTGCGGACTAGGTTGCGGACAACTTCACAAAAAAAAATATTAAAGCTCAGGAAAAAAAAAAAAGGAGATTATATCGCCTTGCGACCGTAGCTTATCTACTATTTAAAACCTACAGCGTTGACACTTTTTGTAGAACAATTTTGTATTCTAGTTTTCTTTTTTAATGACGACTTAATGATTGCCGACATCGGTCAATCAGAAAGCTTGATTGCTTCGATTATCCAGTGCAAACGATTGCCGTGGAGTGGGATACCCAGGGAAGTTTAGTGTGGGTGTGCATACCCGTTTGTAAGACAACGTTTCGTAATTATCTAGCGTCATCCGGCGCGAAAAACTTGAACTTGAGAAGCAAACATCATTCTGGCTAAGTATACTTATGGGCAGAAATCGAATGTATAATATACTTTGCCTCGATCGGTCTTGTAGACATTACGCGAAAAACGTAATTGATTATAATTATTCTTGCTCTTGAATAAGAAGCATTCGATTAAATTACTTGATTACATAAGAAGAAAACTAACTTCGAAAAATAAATTCTTGTTTTTCCGGTTACTTCAGATTTTCAGAGCGGCATACTTTTCCGCCCGTTTGAAAACGGGCCTTTTTGTGCTACTCATTACTGGATTAGGAGTATCGGATTACAAGCTACTCATCATCTGCATTCACCAGTCTTGGTAGACCGTCCCCCTATCGCAGACTTGCTTCGACGATTCCTCAATAAAAAAGGTTGCGAAAAACAAATGGCGCCACGAGGAAGGGGTGCAAAAAAATACAAACGGTTACAAATAATAGAATTACATTCAAAAGTAATCAAATTACTCTTGTGACGGCTACCTAATAAATGTAATTAAATTTTTATAATATTACCTCCAAAAGTACTCGATTACAGGTAATTCGAACATTTGTAGTTAGTACCGTTTAAGTCTGCTTGACCAATTATTTTCTGCATAGTGTCACATCGATATGCGCACATCGAAGGCTGGTTCACACATCTGCGTTTGAGCGCGACGGAGTGCGTTGTGACTGCTTAGGACTGCTTAAGACGCCAAAATACACTGGCGCCATCTATCGGCAAGACCTGGAACGCATCTGCTCCGCGTAAACTTCCTAACACTTTTACGCTATATTTATGCCACCGAGGGCTCGAAATAATTGTAAGAGTGTTATAAGTGGCCATTTCTAATAGAGCGTAAATTTGGTTTCGCGAATTGTGCGAAACCTTTAGTCAACATTGTGTAAACAATCGCTTTCGACGCCCTTTAGTAAGGCCCGCAAAAATTTATTTCTCTACGTATCGCGCTATATTTTACTACAGAGGTGCAAGCAGGTGGTGAAAGTTTACAGTGAAAAAAAAAAATCAAGGAAATAACTAACCTCGTTCAAAAGAAAACGAACAGAAACCTGTTCTGGGCTATCTACGCCGCCACTTCGCAGACGATGCACGCGTAGTCAGTAGTGCTGCCGCGAGATGGCGGTCGCCGCGTCTAGGGAGCGGCGGCCGATTCGAGGTCTTCTTGCAAAATCGTCTACAGTCTATCGAAATCGTCCATCAGCCGGAGCTTTCTCGACGCGGCGTGCGCTGTCTGTCGGCATCACTTCTCACCACGCGTGCATCGTCTGCGAAGTGGCGGCGTAGATTGCCATGAACAGGTTTATGTTTTGTTTTCTTTGAACGAGGATAAGTTCATTCCAGTGACTTTATTATTATTTTTTTTACTGTAATCTTTCACCACTTGCTTGCACCTCCTTAGTAAATCGCAGCAGGATACGTCGTGAAATCGTTTTTTTGTGGGACACTTTAGTTGCCTTAAAAGCGTTGGTTTACATGCTGTAGTTATACACCGATCACAGAGTTCCAGGACTACCCGATGGATGGCGCCAGTGTGCCAACGTACTTGTCGTTGTAAGCGGCTTCATATGCATAAATGTGAACCCGCCTGGACCAAAATTGTGTTGTTTTTTTCTTTTAATTTCTAGGAGGCAATTTTTCGCGTTCTATATCTCGCTTTAATGATCGAGGCATAGACATGGCATTCTCGCTTTTGTTTTCTGCTTTTTCTTCTGATAGAAGGTGGTAGCTTCTAACGCACTCATGGATAACTCGTTCGCAGGGGACGCTATCATGCGTACATTTTTGGTAGATCACATTGACGAAAGGTCAGTACGGTAATCACGGTAATCTGTTTTGTTATACAGTCGAGACGCGGCTTCTACAATCCGTTTCTTGGTGCTTTTTTTGTTTCAGAGCCGAAAACCAAAGCATTGATGAAAACGTTAGTAGAAGTGGTTCTTAAATTCAGCGCAGCCACGGCTATAAGACAAACAATTCACCAAAATCAGAAAGTAGGCCAGTATTTTTTGTTATTAATTTATCTGCAGACATTGATCTAATATACTATTTAAAACAAAAATACTGTAAAATTGCTTTTACGAGAAAGTAAAAATCGGCTTTTTTTACTAAGTCTTTCGTTCTAACAAAAAAACAATATATCAGATTAAACTACCTTTATGAATAATTTCGGCTATGTTCCGATATTCTCCAATTTTTCCATCACACTCCAGGAAAAAAAACTGTGCTTACGCCATGAACCGCCTACGAAACACAGCGCGCAACTTAGTACGTCCACACATTTTTAGCTTCCTCATTGGTTCTTTGGCTTTGTTATCAGGTAATATATTGAGGCGGAAGCCTTATGTGTCTCATCGTTTAGTCGACCTTCAGATTCCTTGAGCGAAAACACGTCGACGACAAGACAAGTACAAAAACAAGTCGGCGACACGAAAGCTACGAAAACACGTAGGCGACACGAAACGTACCAAAACCCACGGTTCGCCACCGGACCACAAGATGGCGTTACTTGTGTCACAATCGGCGGAAGCTCGCTCGCGGCGCCAACGCACCGGTAGAGGAGGACACTCGCTTGGGCAGTGGTTAAGAGGGTGGGATGCTTAAAGTTTCACGACTAACCGTTATCTCGGTCGAAAAATATGGGGGATATTATTTTAAATTTCAAAAGCTAAAATGGGGCCCGTTTTCGCCCATTATCGGTAACTGGCGCCGTTGAGCTGCATGGATTATAAGAGATCCGTCGGCCGCCATTTTTCCTTTGAAAATTTTAGAAAATCGGTTAAAAGTTTGAATAACATGAAGGGTTATCCATGGAAGTTTGGTATCTTGTTCGGAGCGCAAGGGCTACATTTGGGCGGAGAATCATCGTTCGGTAATGTGTAATTTAGTTTTGAGGTAAAAAAAAAAAAGAACTGTAAGTGTATTGGGGGTGCATCCTGTATAGTGATTAATATTCGATAAACAGACTATTAGAAATCTTTTGTACGAGTTTAAAGAATGGCCAACTCGCTTCCTTTAGCCTTATTCGAAAATCACGAGACGCTAAATAAACGCAGTGTTTCTTCAACCTACAATCGCGGACTCGCAAAATAATATTCTTGCTAATTTTATCGCAACGAAAGGGGCCAGCAACGTTTTCATTCACAAAAGAAAAAAAAAAAAACGAAGCGAAAAAAACTTGGTGCCGGAATTATCTTTCATAACGTGTCACCTCGGCGACGAGAAGCAAAATCGCTAAGCTTAATTTTCACCAAGACAATTAAGAAACGATTTCGAAACAAAACAAGAAAAACGACCAGCGGCCGAGTGCCCGAAAATACATATATCAAAACACCACTTTTCGCGAGAATCGATTTTATTCGAATAGTAATAAAGGGGCGCCGGCAATCTACGTTTATAATTGATATTTCGAGTCATCGTTCATACTAATATGTTTTTTTAGCTTTCTTTTTGTAGTTTCGTTCGGAAGAAAAGAGCCTTTATTTCCGCGGGCGACGGAAGCCCATTTCCGGGCATCAAAAGTTCTCCTCATGTGTCGAACCTGATTAACATTATGTAAGCGCCGACGTTCGCCCGAGTCCTTCTTCCGAAGGTTGCTGAAGGGAAAAAAAAAATGAGACACTTAAATCGCAATGTTTTTTCGTTCGCCACTCATTTTACGTAAGGACACAATATAGTTTTCCCCTTGTGCCGTGTACGTAATCTCTCTTCGGATAGAAAAACGTCCTGCGGTGGTCCCCTTTGCTTTTTCCAAGTGCGGCGCAACTGATGCGAAGTGAAATTTAATGGAATACCGTCTTAGAGGGGCCATTTTATGTCATTTATGCATTTATTCATACTGTCAGCCTTGTGTATGGCTTTCAACGGGATTTTAATATATAAAAAATTGGAAAACATTCGTGCACACAAAACGACACAAACGATCAGGCACGTATAAGTAAAATCAGCATAGAAATATATATTTCGATGAAACATCGAACGCTACGCTCCTAATGTTCCGCGATATTGCACAATGTTTTCCTTAGGTTTAGTTTAAATTCATGACGACCGCTTTATGTTCACTTCCCTTGCGTTTTTTTTTTTACACGATAAAAGTTTTCACAATACGTCCAACGATCACCAGACACCGCCGGGAATCGGTCCTAGGGTGACTACAGCGCCACGTCTCGCGCGCCCTCTACAAAATGGCGTCACGCCAGGAAGCGAGTTTCCAAACTCCCTCGAGTAACTTTGATTCCCACGCATCATGTGTCAAATTGTCATGTGCAATTGTCAACTTGTCATGTGCAGAAGTCAAATTTGCGTAGAGTGAAGCAGGGGCCTTAAGCCTGATTCACATGGTGCGATTTTCTTCTGCGAAATCGGTGGAGCGATGAACCGCACATGCGAAATTTCGCGTTCCTTTTCACATTGATTGAGAACACATGCGATTTTCCGCATTTGTGAAGCACATGGTTGGAACCATTGATTTCGTTTGAGGTAACTATCTTCGATATCTAACAAAATTTAAAAAAAAAAAATTGATTTATTTATTACCTTCTGGCAAAAAGTACGCGCTATACTTATATTTAGGGCTGATTCAGACATTTGCATCGGCTGCGTTCGCAGCAACGAAAACGACGAAAACAACGAATACGACGAATACGACAAGGACACCGGGACAAACGCAGCTCATGACTGCTTGAGCAAGCTTGTTGTTGCGTTGCGTGGCATGTCGCGCAAGGCGAACAGTTGTACCGGTGGCTTCCTCACGTGGACGATGTCCATATTGAAAGCGTGCAAGCAGCAGCGCGCCTTGTCTTTCATAAAGCATGATGGCCGCTACTCTAGATGATGACGAGTTCAGGCTGCTCTGTAAAAAGAAATACCTAGTTCTACAGAAGAAAATACTGCTGCTCCTAGAAGGAATCCCGCGGCGATGGTGGTTCCGGCCGTGCTGGCAAAACAGAGCCACAGAATCGGAGTTTTACTCATCGGTAAGTCGACTTGTGTTTTTCTACGAGCAGGTTTCTGGAATACTTTTTCTCTGCAGACCCTCTTTATGCTTCATAATGACCCGGAGCAGTTTCTAAGATCTTACCGGATGATGCCCAGCACTTCTGAAAGATTCCACGCTTTCCTGAAAACAAAGCTCACGAAGCAGTATGTCGTCAGAGAGCCCATTTCGTTGCAGGCGCAGCTTGCTATCACATTCAGGTAGAATGGCCTTCTTTTTAAACCGCAACGTTTAGAGTGGATACGAGGTGCAATTAAACTGGTTTATAGGAAAAACTCGTTACTAGCTTTTCGGCTTCCAGACATTCATATACACAGCAATGTTTTGTTTTCATTCAGGTATCTGTCACCAGGAACGTCAATGCAGGACCTTGCACTGCAATTCAAGGTTGGCGTGTCAACAGTGGCATCCATCGTGCATAAGACATGTCAGTATATATGAAAGGTGCTTCGCCCAGAATACATGAAGGTAAACAAAAGCATATTATGTCGTTCTTGGAAACTTGCAGAAAAGAGGAAGGTTTCACATGGTGCGAATTTAGTTGCGATTTCGCAGTTGCGACGACGCTGTTGCAGCAAACAGGCAGGTTCAATGCGATTATGAAATAATCGGAGCTGCGTCAAATGTCAAACATCTTTCGTGACGCCACCAGCGACGCTACTACGGTACAGAAAGACAACCAATAAAAACGCGGCTCATCCAACACCTACCGTATCCTTAATGGCGCTCATATGCCGTGAAAGAGTCGCTGGCATCTCGTAATGATCAAACGCTTCGTGTAGAGGTCATATTCACTGGCGGCCATAGCTTGCGCCGGTTGCTGTTGAGCACGTGCTGTGAGTGAGTTTGCACAACGCATCTGCAACGTATATTTCACACCGTCAAGATTGCTCATCTTTGCGAGCAATACGTAGCAGTTCCTTTTTGAGCACGCGTTGCAAACAATGCCCGCCCATATGGCGTCCAGTAAATACCGTCTTTAATACCGCCTTCAGTCAAGGTGCCTTGAATTTGTCACCACCAAATAAGCTGCCATCTTCCCATATTATCGCCCCGTACGGCTTTGTTGGAGACAAGGCATTTCAACTGGGGACCTATCCTGGCAGATACCTCAGTGATAATCTTGGGATATTCAACTATCGACTGTGCAGAGCGAGGTAGCCTTTAGAATTGTCGCACTTGCATTAAAATTACAAAAACAAAGTTTTGTCTTTGTCCCACTTCTAGGAGGTGCGTGGAGAACGCATTTGGAATTTTGGCTACTGGATTCCGCACCCTCCGCAGGCCAATCGGCCTCCTCCCAGACTACGCCACTGGAGTCGTCCTCACAGCTTGTGTACGGCACAACTACCTACGAGACAACAAGTTGCACATGCCAGATGCCTATGCTGATAAAGTCGATCACTTCGGCAACATTACTGATGACCAGTGGCGCAAGAAGGCCTCACAGCAGAAGAACGCGTTGTTCCACCTGCCGAGGCTGAGACCGCGGCACCTAAACCAATCTGCCCGAAACCGAAACACAGTGGCCACTGCCTGAGAGACCTGTACTGCAGGTACTTGTAAAGGAAGGTGCAGTGTCATGGCAAAGGGAACGCGCTGGCCTGAAATCCTAAACAGTGTCAGGGGTATCGTGACAAATCCCAAAGTTTTCAAGTTTCTGTGTGTGAGGGTTGTCTGGGCTATTTCCGTTGGAACAGGGAGCTGAGGCCATCATTAGAACAATACTGTGCCGCTGTGAGTTAGCTACTTTTGGACGGGCGCTGTGGTGTGAGACGGCCTGCGTGTCAGGCCCACTAGGACTTTGAACAGAGAAAGTGAAACATCTGTATTGTATCAAGACCGGTGCTACCGGAGAGAGATGAAATTAGGGGTTCTCCTTGTCCATGTACGTTCTTAATGTGCTTAACTAGGAGTAGCCATAATTTATACTCTGCCGCCCTTGGATTAGTGACTCAATCCTCCCAGCTCCTTGGTTGGATAAGTGGGGCGAGTGTTTTCAGTGCACACTCTGCAAGATCGTGAACTGACGCGCAGTCCTTAACTTGGGTGTATGAGAGTTATTTGGGTAGTCTCCGAAGTATGCGCATTTATGGGGTTCAGGGAGATCGGCAACGTGCTGGAGGGTGTTTAGTGTTGAGAGGGAGTGTGTTTATAGACGCCAAATAAACTTAGCATTCGTCCTCTCTGCAGTGTGGGGTGGGCAGTAGGGGGTTATGTGGTTATGGCGAAACTATTACAGAAGACACGGTGAGTTTCCTTCTCATCGCGGTTTGCGTTGTAGCTTCCGGGCCACGTAGGGGTCGAATTCGTCCGGCCATTGATACGGGGTGCTCGGATCGTCGGCGGCGTGCGTAATTGAGTGGGCGGCCTCGCAGCACCGGCGCAAAACGCAGATATTTGCCTTTTTGCGCCAGTGCACCCCAAGACTCCAGCAACGTGATTTTTTTTGTTTTTTTTGTAATCGCCACTTTTTCGTTTTGTTAGTTGTTATCTTCCAACATTTGAAGACAGTAATAAAAAATTTCTTCGTGGATCACCCCTGCCTAATGTCACCTCTCTAGTTCATTTTCACACTGAACCTGTTGCCTGTAAATCAGTCAAACATTTTTGTATAATATGAGTTGTGGTTTTTGTCTCTTTTACGGACAAACTGGCGGACACGTTTTGTGGCATGTATTGCCCAAAGTAAATCGACAGCGTACCGGCTGATATCCCAGAGGGAGGTGATATTTTCCTGTTTTAGTTGGGCCTATGATGCCCAAGCGTGTCTTTACTTAACATAGAACGCGTTTTATCAGCCTATTTTTATAAAATGGACGCCACGCTGGCCGACGCTGGACCACAAACAGATCGTGTGTGTGTATGAACGTGCAAAACACATTCTGTACTTCCTCAGTCTAGGTCAGCATGAACAAGCTTACGTAAATGTTTAGCTTTCTTTTTTGTTCACAACAATAATAGCGATTGCGAACATGTTAAAAATAAAGATAAAGGAACCGGCATAAACAAAAAAAAAAAGGTTGCCAGATGTAAAAGAAAGCCAAAACAATCATGTTGGTGAAATAACGACAAAATATGCACGAAACCAAACTGTCACAGGATTTGTATGAGAAACGCACAGGCATTTTTCGTATTCGTACCATCCCAAAATAAAGGGGGGAAGGGGGTAGCAGCACTTAGCTGGGAGAAGAATTGTTTTTACGGAGGCTATTCCGACGAAAAATAGTAAATTTAAACTGTTGAAAGAACGCGAATGCACACCACGAGCGCTCTTACGAAATCTCGCTTGAAAGCATGCCACGGTCGCTGGTGAATCTATGGAACTCGAACATGTGTTTTCATACCAGAAACAACAGAAGCAGGGCAGATGGGCCAATGTACTTCATGCGTGCCCAGTGAGGACCTCGGAAGAAAATGGCTGCGCAGCACTGGAAGGAGCCATCAAGGCGCCGCGTTGATTTATCTAGCACTCGCTTGGCTCGCGTCTCGCCCGTTTACATCACTCCGTAAAAATGTGAATCTCAATTTTTATCAAATAGCTTTAATTACAAAATGCAGTTCATCGTTTCTCGGTTTCTAGACAGGCCTTCGTGCCAACTCCAAGCAGATTTGAAGAAAGGATCTTTCTACTATGCAATGAGTAACACACGCAAAGTGATCGAACACCAGCCTCAATTATTGTCGCCTGCATTTTTACGAAGGAAGCAACCACAACCCTCGCGTGGTACGCAAACGCCAATTCGTTTCAATGCCGAACTCAAACTTACATCCCCCGGCAAAAAACATTCACTCATGAGGAGCACATCTGCCGCCCTACCCCCACAGCGAATTTCGAAGACGACGACGTAGATGACGCCTTTTTCGTATTTTTCATTCCCACCTTTCTATGACCACCGTGACGTCTTTCACGAGCCGCGTTTTATTGGTTGTCCGTCCCGTCGCAAGAACGGCGTCGCAAGGAAAGTTTGGCAAAATACGGAAGTGCGAATTTGTCAAATCCGCACCGCAACTGCGTTGTGACGCAAGAGCGGCGTCGCAGTTGCGAAATCGCAGGCAAATTCGCACCATGTGAATCAGGCTTTACCGACAGCAGCACCACAGCCACCTGACGTCAGAGCTTCGCGGCAGCGTATGTTCAACTACTCAAACGGCTCCAATAACATTGTCTGCAACTTAAGTGTTTAATGAGCATAGTGTAATTAGAATGTAGTAAAAATACTTTGAAACAAACACAGAGGCTTCAATCGGGCGAACAGTCATAACGTTAAAAGCAACCAAAACATTTTCGTTGAATGGGAAGCAACGACGTCTTTCACGTAAACGCTCAGGTTCCCCGACAAGATAGCGTGATGTATTTGTCGGCCCTCAACCATAATCTGCTGAAATAATGATTATGTTCTGAAAATATTGCATTCCATAGTATAGAATCTCCCGTATTAGGTACCACAACGGCTTTTGTTTTTGTTCAAAAAATGTTTGTTTTGCGGGGTGCAAATTTAATTTTTTTTTTTTTTTTTTAGAATTCAGTTAGAGTGGTTTGCATTCACAGTTTTTTGCTGTGTTAGGACTCTAAGATTGTGAAGTAAATCACGGATATTTTTTCCATACAGGACTCAGGGTAACTATATGTGTTGGATATTTCCCATTTGCCTTAGAAGTGCGCACGTAGCGGTCTTTGCCGGTGGCGAGTTTTGTTCAATCCGAAGGCTTGATGTTTTGGAGTTTTGCCATCTCCAGTAGATGAATGTATAAAGCAACCCCCCCCCCCCCGCCCCCCTGGTTGAATACTGGTTATTTCATCAACTTTTATGGTTCAACATTTGGACTTCCACCAACCCTGATAGTTGGAAGCTTGTAGTTTTATTAATACACTGTTTGGACGCTTTAGTTCAATCCACTTTAAAGAGGCCCTGAAACGATTTCGGGTAGGAATGTTCAGGAATTTACAGAGGCGTACTGGTCCTAGCCTGGTTGAAATATATACTGGCACGGACCGCCACTGAGTTAGACGTTTCTGGATAAAAAATAAAAGATGACTATATCTTTCAATCTTGCCTTCGCCATGCTCGATGACATAATTGTGTAATCAAAACCACCCACCGGACGACAGTCGAGCGCGGCTTATGGATTAGTCACGTGAACTGCGTGAGTACTCGACTTCGGCTCGTAGCCACCAATGACTCGGCGGACACTCGGGTAGCGGCTCGCGTCCAACCACTGCAGTGATGAGAATAGCCGAACTCTAACAATGCCCGGAGCTCAGCACGCGTTTTCTACTTTGCAGGCACCAGCGCGCGGATATATGATTAAGGTTGGCCGCATAGGATAGGCACCAGGCCACGTATTCGCGTGTTCTGGGTTCGAGTTGATGGGATGAACAATGCTCATAATTCTCGAGTTTATTTGCCGACTTTCATTGCTTAAAAAAGGAAAACCAAGGCAAGTTTATTTCGTTATTAACGTTAGTGCGCGATTATGAGTAGTGTTTAGCGAATGTAGAAACATCGTTTCATGGCCCCTTTAGAGGTTGTGTGTGTGAAATAACAACAATGTCCGTGGGTGCACAATTCAAAACTTTCCCAACAACGATGGTTAGATCTTTAAGATTTTCATTATTCTTAGATGTTCAAGGTTTCAACAATTTAAAGTGTTGGATATTTATTGCTTACTAACCCCAATGGTTGAATGCTTGAAGATTTAGTTTTTATATGATTGAATGCTTGAAGTTTAATAAAACTCTGTTAATTAGATGTTGGGAGTCTCACTTGCGCAAGGTTGAATGTTCGAAGTTGTACAAATTTTAATGATTGGAAATTTGGCACTTCATGAACTCCGGTGCGTTGCTGTTTAAAGTTCCTCGTTAAATACAAATACTGAAGTGGTGCCAGCCCATTCGAATGTGTATAATGAGTCGCAAGAAACCGACAGACGAAGATCATTCCTCATGGTTTTACAGCGATGACTACCCTTCTAATTTGTGTTGCAGAAATATTCCTGCTCAAGATCGTCCACCAAGAGAAATCATCTGGAAGGTGTGGAATGCACTCTACCGAGACTATCACCATCACGCTCTCACCTACAACAAACTCAGCCATGGCCGAAAACATATACATCATATTATAAGTACAACACTTTTCATATTGCTCTACGGCTTAACAGTATGTCTTTCGGGAGTCCGTGTTGAGGGTCTTGGCATCCTTCTGATGCGTCCAACTTGACGCGGAGCCGGGTGTTACCGTCCTTCGTCCAGAGATGTTTGCGCCGCTTCGCAAGCCCTGCAGTAGAAGAATCCCGGTCTTCTTTGTTTCGTCAACGTTCGTTTTGTATAATGCGAGTCAGGACCGAGCGCCTAAAGTGTCACCTTCAGCGACAGTTCCGCTAGTGGAGGCAACTGGTCGTTTGTTTGTTTGTCTAGATTTATATTAGTGTTTTGTTTTGTTTCGTGTTCGTGCGGGTAACATTATAGATTGCTGACACGTGAGCAGCCTTGCCGATCGGCGTATAGAGGAACGCCATATTTCCGAATTTATAAATAATGGCCTTTTGTATCGCACATCGTCTTTCAATGTACCTGTTTTGTACGTGCGTGGGTGAGTGTGTGTGTTTTCTTCCTGCATCGCGGAGTAGTCCTAAGGGTGTTTGCGTATAGCGATGGAATTTCCGGAAGTGCTCGAAGCGGCGGCGAACCCAAGGTACTGTTGTTTTGTGAGTGCGCCTTGGCAACGTGTTCTTAGCCCGTTGGTTGTCGCTGATATTTGTCTCGCGTTATTATAGGTTGCTGCGTCCGGTTTTTATCAGTTGCTCGCGTTCTTTGAGTGCGTGACTGAATTTCGAGGGGGATACTGGATGCTCCACGGACATTCCCATTATGGGTGAATTTAACTTTTTATTTTATTAATTTTTTTGCGCAAGACGGGAGAGGGATGATAATACTTGCCGTTATTGGCGAGGTACTTTAGACGTGGTCTAAATGGTGCTAACATCTTGCGTTTTAAACTCTCGGGAGTGTCCGCCTTGTCTACATGCGAATGATCAACTTGATGGCGACCATGACCCAACTCGTCATTAGGTAGCATTGCAGTTTACAAACTAGCGTCGAAAAACTAACTAAACTCCCCCCCCCCCCCTCCGCAAATAAAATAAAATAAAACGTAGACAATTCAGATAATGTTTCGATCTAAACCATGCAGAGTAAATATACTTTAAAACAACTGCTGACATACTTCCTTAAAGAGGATAGGACGACCTGATTGGAGCATAAGAAAACGTCTCGGGAATTGCTAAGGCAGAATGATAGGGGTGTTGAAATAGTTCGAATCAAATAGCGCTGCGTCATTCAAAGCTATAAGACCGCAAGAGAAAGTCACGACATAAGGGCTGTCTTTACGTTGTTAAAACTAGTGACGACGCTGTGCTCTTTGTTTCAAACGATATTCGCAAACCTCTACAAAAAAAAAAAAATAGTTCAGCCTAAAGATGTACAATAACCTAAGGGTAAATGAGCATAACGATTTGTTTCTGCGTTGTTCGTAAAACATTCACGTTTTCAACAGTTTTTTTTTTTTTTTGGAGGCGTATGAATTGCTGGAAGAGCTGCACGTACAGACCATTCTAAACCAGCGTGAAAGTTCGTCTACATTTGCGCACCTCGTGTGCTTTTTTTTTTTCTTTGCTGTTTTTCTCACCGACATCAATTAATGGCGGCGCGCGCTTGTCTGGTTTGTCATTGCACGCTTCCTGCGCGTCATCTACGTTGCCTTCTGTTTGCCGTGGAGCCTCCTTGCGTTCCAATGCACACAAAAAAAGAAAAACGGATTTTAACAGCATTTCCTTACCGTATAAACGCCTTCTTCACCCAGCTGTTTGTCTGCCGGTCTGAGGAACGAGTACTGTACATTGCGCGGTAGCTCTCTTCTGCGGAATGTATCAGACTCCGCGCATAGTTTCCGCAGCCCGGTGACTGGGTATGTTTCGCCTATAGGTGATAAGCGTTAGAAATCTCTATAGACCAACTCGACCCTGTGACGTCACACCACTGCGGTGGCGCTGCTGTAGGTTCTGCGCATGCGTACACACGCTTCACGTCTCTCGAATCTGGTGCGCAAACGAGGACCTGTTTTTGAACACCGTGCTGGTGTATACGGTGTGTTTTTTATAGGTTTTACCTTTGTGTAAAAAAAAAAAACACAGTGCAAAAGCTACATTAATGCGGTGTGCGTGGGTGAGCTATGCTGCAAAAGGGGACATATTGCAACGGGCTTATCTTCACGATAAGTCGGATAGGTCACTAAATTTTTTAATTAACCTTTTTTTTAATATTGAAATTAAACCTACGGTTTGAATTAAAACCTCGCGGTTACGTCATTCAAGATCACTAAATAAGTTTAATTTTAGAAAGATATGGGGCGCGTGGAAAGCGTGGTGGTATGCTTAAGTTTGGCAGCCATGTAACGCACACAATGCTGGCACTGAGAAAACGCAAATGATAAAGAACGGAAAGAAAGAAAGAAAAAAAAAACGCGGACTCGTTTTTGCATTATTATAGCCTCGCGCCTTTTCTACGAGTGATATCTTCAACGCATCACCGAATCTTTCCAGAATTTGCGTATTTGTAGGGTTCCGATGACTCCCAGCGAGTTTCTGATTCGAACCATATCGTTATCTTGAATAATTAAAACGGTAATGAATATATTTGAGTTAACTAGCCGACTTCTAGCGTCGATTATCCCGCTATATTATGCCCCCGTTGCCGTATTCCGTACCTGGAAAGACCGCTGTAGCCTTTAACGTCCTTTAGAAACAAATCTCTAAATCTTTCAAATAAGAAAACAACAAAGAAAACATCGTGGACTTAGTGACTGCCATATCGAGTGTCCTGTGGTAAAGTGGAGTTGCAGGTATTTATTAAGTTCTGTATCTTAATTTTTATTCTTTCATTCCACTTTACTCCACTCCTTATTCTCAGGGTCGTTAGGATCGCCGCGTTATTTATTTTTACTAACGAATCTACACCCTCTCCTGAGACGTACGATCAAGTCTAGAGTTAGCGAATCCGAAGTACGATTTAAGTGTTCAGTCGAATCATTCCGGCAGACTATTTCCGGTCGCACTTACAATATTTGCCAGAGAAGCAATCAACTCACATTAAATAGATTTTTGGGGGCAATTATAAATTAGCTTCATGACTTTCGTCATTACGGCTTTTGGCTCACAGGTGATTTTTTATTTTTTTTTTTGAGAGGCAAAGAACTTACTGGTAATCCTTAATTTCCAAGAAAGCCTCGGTCCTTTTTCTTACATTTTCATGGTGCAACAAATGAGGGAGTTTTTTTAAACAGGTTTTATTGGTCGCCCCATATCTGGTGAATAAATAAGAAGCCATCGAAAGCAACTCCAAAATTCGGCATGCAAATTTGCTCCTGACGTCGAAGTGCCGTAAATTATAAAAAAAATAAAATAATTATAAATTTCATTTAATATTATGGTTAAAGTTTTAAAACACAGTGCGCAGCGAGTGATAATGCTTACATTAACACTTTAGTAGCCCTTAGGTTTAATACATAGAGTTACATTGTCACGTCTTTTCGCGACGCTTTTTTTTTATTTATTCTTACGCTCATTTTGTAAAATTCAGCACTGTGTAATAATATATATTACTGCATGTAGTACCTATATTCATTATTTAGGCTGACGACCGCGATAATCACTCAATAAATGAATCGGAACCGAAATGGTTGCTTTTGGTGTTCACCATTCAATTAATCGAACAGAATGCTTTTTGAGACTGAGAAATCGCTATTGTATTTTTATTTTGTTTCGTAGAGCTTATAGGCAAGCTTCCAGGCCTGTCAGTAGCACCCGTGCATATACACGTATAGACGCTTTAAACACGCGCCAGATTGAGCCGCCATTGGCGACCTCCTCTCGTCTTACCGAAATGCCGAGTCACTGAAGAGGGCGTTGACGAGCCTCCACAAAGTCCTATGCTAGAGACAAGGACAGAGTAACACCTAAAGCGGCAATAACCTTGTCCTGCTGTCGCAGTGATGAAAGGGAGCGAACGGAATAAGGGGAAAGAAGAACTGAAGGTCGGTTATGGCGGTGCCCATGCACACCTGCCTGAAAGCGCCTATACATTGAGAACCAACCGAGAAAAAAAAATATATATATATATATCCGTGGTATCAGAACGTGCGACGTAAATGTTTGTTGATCGCTGCGGCCTCCCAACGTCAGTCCGCATTCGGCTTGATCATTTGTTATTTGGCCTCGGGGTGTCGGCACCAATCAGGGACGATGGCGGCGGCCCTGGGTCCGTCGGGACGCCAAACAAAAACCCAGCTTGGAGCTCAACAAGCCAGTGGCTTATGGCCTTTACGGATCGCAACATTCTCGATGCACGTTGTTCGGGTTGGATCGGCTTTTGGTGAAAAAGGGCGACAACTGACCAAACTAATGAGCCTTAGCTTAGAGCAATATGCGATACGACTAAGTTTTTAAGCACGCCCCCCCCCCCGACACACAAAGTGACACACGTCAGGCCACCAGGATATTCATACTGTTTTTTTTTCGGACATTTGGCTTACGCCTGCTACAGAACCACTGAAGTTCATGGGATGCTTAGGACTACTAATATTGTTTATGAACACTCCATACATAGCATAAGCTATATCTAGGGTTTCGTTCTTTCTCTATATACTGATAAACATTGGAAAGTAACCCGCGAGTTTTAGTATAGTGGGGGAGAAACAAAGTATCCCAAATTAGGATCTCATTAAAAATAAAAACAATAAATAAAGAAACCTTTCCGGGAAGAAGCTTTTATTCTACATCTTCATTTTGTATTGTCCCGGAACACAATTCCTTCTTAACTGTCCCCGAAGCTGCTCTTTTCTTCGGGTCCACATCCCTTACAATATTCAAATTTTGTCATCGATATCTCTGCATTTTCCAAGTAATCTGGTCACGCGCATCTTCTCTGCAGTTTGGAGAACCCCACATTCTTGTCATGTGACACAAGAATAAGGCACGAAAATATCAAAAATCAACCTCAAAACATTTCCGAATTTGAAAAAACAGAGGCTCATAGAACACAAAATTGTCGTCATAATGAAAAAAACTGTTTTCTGTCTTCAATACTGTATCAGTGTCCCCTGAGATACTGACTGTGCTCTAGTAGCTGAAGTATCTTCAAAGAGAGCCAGCCCATTCTGGACTTAAGGTGAGAAAACTGATGTTTCTTTTAACGACCACCTGCTATGGGTTATTAGATATAGATACTGAATAAGCCGAAATTACGAAATAAACAAAAATTGATCGGGTTCGCCGTAGGTGAGAGGCCTGAGCGAAGCTACAGACGATTTGTTTCCACGACACTAGGTAGTTTTCGTAGATATTTTTCGCCGTCCCGTAATGCTCTCAGCAACCCGCTACGATAACCGGAACTCTACAGTCAAGGCCATTGGCGCGCAGGCGCAGTAGCGACGTCTTCGTTGCGGAGGGCTTAGCGGAAGGGGGAAACGAGATCTACGAAAACTCCCTAGTAGCTCATTTTCCTGGGAATAACTTTCAAAACAAAAGAGTCAAAATTCACTCAAGCAACGAAAACTTTAGATCAGAAATGTTTAAACAGCTTTTAGCTATAATCTTTGAAATTCGGCGACTTTTGTTTAAAGTTTAGAGTGTGAAGTACGACAGTTTCGCATCAGTGCTAATCTTGAGTTCTTAACATAACTCACGCAGAGCTTATTACAGGAATTCATTCAGAAAAAATATGTTCCATCATGTCGGAAGGAGTGGGAAGGAAATTCACGCGCCTGAACATGCAGCGCAAGCAATTTCACCACGTGCTGTCATGCTGCGGTTCATTAACATATTCAGCAGTGGAGTAATATGGTGGAAAGTTGGGCGAGTCGGTGGTACATCTTTTAGCGGAAAAGTAAAACAGCGTAAGAAAACGGAGGCCAAGAAGACGAAGTGTACAAACACAGTGCTGACTCTCAACTGATTTATTTGAATAGCAGTGGGCTTCACTGCTTTTCAATAAATCAGTTGAGAGTCAGCGCTCTGTTTGTACACTTCGTCTTTCTGGCCTCCGATTTTGGCGCTGTTTTACAGGTGTCTGCAAACCAACACGACTGTTTTTGAATGGTCTCATCTAACGCTACAAACACCGACCTATTGTTAAAAAAAAAAAAAAACAGGTCGGGTCCCGACCCGACCCGACCCGACCCGACCCGACCCGACCCGACCCGACCCGACCCGACCCGACCCGAACCGACCCGACCCGACCCGAAGCAACCCGACCCAAATTGGGCAATATTCTGATCTACATTTTGTTCAATAACAGGATCTTTTTGGCCAGCTGTGGACGCTCGTGAGTAATACAAGATTTCTTACGAGATGTATTTGAAGTACCTTAGGCACTTCGTTATCATATGTTTGGGTAGTGGTACACAGTTCTTTATTTAACGCAAGACGAAGACACCATCTTTCATCGTTTGGCTTTGCCCCTAACTTGAGACTCCTTTTATTTGGAGAGCGGAAGAATCTCAACGCGTCCTACCAGGTCTTGGAAAAAATCAAGCAGCGTTCTCCGGGTATGCCTCTTACTTCAGCTAAACAACAGAAGCATCCTCTCGTTCCCAGCTGGATGCTGACTCTAGGGAACGCCACGGGAGCGTGGTATTGGGACAGTAGACGCCTCGGGGAAAAAGATGTCCCTTATGCTACGTTGTTTGTGCGTACGTTCTGCTCCTTGTACTTTGTAACTAGAAAACGGGGAACCAGGTGCGAGTAGTGGAACGAGAAGATACGGCATCTGTTTTGAGAAGAAACTAAAAGGATAGGTTGCGAACAAGACAGACAGAACATAAAGAGTTAAACAAAATTGGCATTGCGAGATTGCTTTCTGCCTTGGTAAACATGGTGAAGCCCTTCGCTAGTGCACAGTCGAGCTGTTCCCTGCCCTTCTCTGAAACGCGGTTTTGATTTAGGTTAGTTTTCTGGGAAACGTTGTGCCGGGGAATGTAGGCCCTGATTTGCATTCCGCGTTGAAACAATGACAATATTTTTCTTCACAGGAATGAATTGGGGTGGCATTCCAAGTCAGAATGTCTCTGTCAGCAATATAAAATATCTGTTTTTTTTTTACTAAACAATGACAAAGCAGCAATAAGTGAAACAGGTCTGCCGTGCAAAGCCTAGATATTAATTGTACCTGACAAGGATGCATAATATTTAATTGTGATTCTTAAGAAAAGTTAAAAAAACGCGTTTCAAGAGCTGTAGGTTTTAAGCTAAAATGTAATTTCGTTTCGTCTTCTGTAGGCATGTATATGCATACGACTCAAATTTGTGGCCCTCGTTACTACCAGTGTTTATACGAACATGATTTATTTTTGGTTTTTTGCACATGTGGAACGATTAAAAGGTTTTGTGAAATAAATTGAGCGAATTTGGAAGACTGACCTAAAATTCCAGGCGCCGCCTGGGTGACATAGTGAGTAAAAAAAAATAAACCCATCAATGATATAACACATAATTTCGCAAAGTGCAAAGGACTCGAAAATGTGAGCAAAAGGTTAGGGCGCAAACGAGCTGGTGGTGGTTGAACATTGGACAAAAATAGCCCAGACTGAGATGAGAAGGGACGGACAAACACAAAGTATGGCAGGAGTATGGTAGGGGTACTGAGACTTTGCGTTTGTCCGTCCCTTCTCGTCCCAGACTCGGGATTTTTTTTTTTTTGTTATTTGGAAGATACTACAGGCCATTGAAGGCCCAAGTAGGTGTGGGGTACAACATATGCATTCCCACATACAACAGCAAACAAATAGCGCGACATTAAAGATGTTTACAGCATTCAACTAGCAAATATACAGGATATATATATATATATATAAAGGGGGGGGGGGAGAGTACAGCAACCATCAAGCAGCATGTAGAGCAATCATGCAGTAATACATAATGATCTATACAGGTGTAGTTTGAAGGTTTATACAATCTTAAAGCCCATGCGAAAAGAATGAACATGCAGCAATATACAAAGCAACATGCTAGTGATTAAGACGTTCCAGACCTTGTACAAAGTTGGTGTAATTAAATAGTCCGAGGTGAGCCGTTCCAGTCGCAAATAGTGCGGGGGAAAAAGCTAAACTTAAACATGGTAGGACGCGCAAAAATGGCTTGAGGCAAATGTTTAACTCGAAAATGGCTCGAAGAAATGTAAAGGACGCTACTTAAAAGCTCTTATATTATAGTTCATTTTCTCCTTGCACAGTTTCCGAAGAGCCAGCTGACATCGGTGATTTTCATTGGGACTAGTCGGTGATATTTTAGTGTTTATCTAAAAAAATTTAGAGGGAATAGCCTTCTCAAATTAATATTTCTTAATAATAAAATTGCACAAATTGTTGCCAAAGTACCCGATGACTAAGTAAAATGCGTTTCACTCCAACCACCCTGTCAGTAATAACATTCCTTTGGGAACAAACGCAAGGTACAAAAGGAAGCGCTATCCATCCTTTATCCGCCCTCAACAACCCACACCCACCAAACCCTACGCTTCCAGACGACTCGAAAGACAAGTGGGGCCCGGTACAGGACCTCCACCTCAGCGACGCCTGTTCGCCCCCGCCTCTCACGAACAGCAAAGAAGACACGTATATAAAACCAAGGGGGCGTCCCCCAATTTGGTGCCCACCGTGGGACAGCCTCAATTTGGCGCCCAACGTGGGGAGCAAGGGAAGGGGGGCACTGCCCTCTCCTCACACGACGGCGATTACTCTCTCTAGTTCACTTCCTGGGGTGTTACTGCCGGTGACAGACGCCTTAAGCGGCGTCCCTTCCCGAAAGAAAGGGAAGTCTTAAGAGAGCTAGGCGTCGGCGCTACACCCCCGTTCACCCCTAAGCTGGCAGCAGGGAGGAAGCTGCTTGCTCGCTGAACCAGTCACGCCTCCATCTTTCACCCCGTGATCACACTCCCGCCCGTACACACGCGCAGAGAGCAAGGTCAGGTGATGAAAGGGACACGGCTGATTTGTCCGGCGAGTGCGTAGCTTCCTCCACGCTCTCAGCTTGGTGTGAACGGAGTATGGTAGGGGTACTCGGGGACGCCGGGGACAATATCCCCCCGTCTCTACGGGATCCGGGACCAAGACATTAATCTTGGTCGCGGGCACCGGCGGTCACGAGCTAGCAGCGGCAGTGGCCTGCTATCACGGGCCTCCTTTCTTGCACTATGCGTTCGTCGAGGACGCCGTCCATTAGACGGCGGGCTCTCTTCTCTATCTGGGTCGGTGGTTCCCTTCTGCCTTTGTCCTTCTTCGTGGCTTGTCTATCGCACGCTTTGTCTTAGTTCGCCCATTTCGGGTTTATCTCGAGGCTCAAGGCCGCTGTAGGTTCTGTTTTTCGCCGCGACCATCTGTGTTCGTTAGAATGCGGCGTCGTCTGTCTTCGTGAACCGTTGTGTCCCCGACGTCGGATCTGCTTTTTACTTGATTCGAGTCAGCGCTTTCACACCGAAACCGCCCTGAGGAACTCTGCATCGGTGTCTGAGCTTTTCGCCGTGTTTTCGTTTACGCGAGGAAACTGAAGCAGCCGTAATATTGGATTCTAAACAAAAGAGCGAGCAATGAATGCTAAAACAGTGTTGATTGTCAAAGAACGGGGATATAAAAACAAACGGAGAAAGTTGCAGAAGTTCAGCAACAGATCGTGCATCAGCGGGAGTTAGATCGATATGCCTTAGCAGCTAGTGCACGGTCGCAAAGTGCCTGGTAGTAGAGCTGGTACACTAGCTGCATATGGGACATTGAAAAGTAGTGGACCGGCACGAGCGTGGAGTTGTCCTTTGAATCAAAGTTTTGCTACACTTGTTCACTCTAGTCACAGAGAGCATAAAAAACGCAGGACGTGTCTTATAATGGTCCAATCGTTTACATTGCGATTCGTTTTATATATAAAAAAATGTTTTATATCATTCTCCGAAGTACTTCAACTTCACGCTGAAAGATTCATGGCTAAACTATAGGCAGATGACAAAGTGTTCCAGTGCTAAACGATAGATGGCCACCAGTCTCTTATATCCTCATGAGCAGTCACAATCGGCCGTACCGCAATCGATCACAATCAAGCACGAGCAGTTTTTCTTTGCTATCCAAACTGAACATATAGTTTCCGTATTTTCATGGTTTACTATTTCCGGGGTGGAATTTATTATTTATAAGTTTAAAGTGACTGTTGAGCAGGCGGAAAATAAAGGGGATGCCAAAAGCAACATTAAAACATTCTCCTAGCTCTCCAGTGGGATGCCGTTACATTTTTTAAAACATACAAGTCGAACACGCACCCTAATAAACTCAGGATTTTCCGAACTTTTTTTTTTCGTCTGAGTTTTCTAGCGTGAGTTTAATTAGCATTCATTTCACGCCATCAAATTTCGTTTCAACATTCGATGGATAGATGTATGTATGCTAACGACTGTACCCTTCATAGCGCGCGGTAGCTTGCGCCATCTAGCGTACCCTGACACTTTTCAGTGTTGTCAGTAGAGCCCCACAGCCGCCCATACAAAATTGTTTGCTTCCATACCTTCGAAAAAAAAAAAATCATTGCGACTTGTAATGTGGGTTACTGGTTCAAATGTGTCCATTAATGTGTTGAACCAATTTTGAGACATATCGGTGGCTATTTAAATGTCCCCGGGGATCCCATCTAAGCGTCTAACGGCGAGGGGATGTAAACACAATAGTTTATATGGCTTAATTAAGTATTTCCCTTCGGGAACGTCCCATTGGGGTAAATCCTTTGTGCCTCACTTACGCTATAAGCTCTATTTTTATACTTTAGAATTTTTTGCTTGTTCCCACGTTCTCTCGACACCCAGCAATACGCTCGGTTCCATCATTTATAGCACGAGAAGGACGTTCTTTTATTGCGTTTTTGCTGCTGCATCCGCATCGGCCCACTTAGAACTCTGCGTTACTCTGATTCTTCTTGTCTCTATATTGCGTGTTTTTGTTTTTAACTGATTTGTGAATGCTTTTTCGTGTGCATTTCGTTTATCGGAGCTTGATATTACCCTTTCATTTTCTATGTTGCGTTAGCTCTATTTGTCGTCACTGTAGGGTAAACCTCGCTATCGTTTATTTGTTCCGGACTTGTTATAATTTTACTGCGCAGTTCGGAGTCCCCAGTAAAAAGAAAAAGTCTCTTTTACTAGTTTTTTTTTTTTTTTTGTTCGTAGTCAGAGACAGTGCTGAGGGTAACGCGTCACATGTAATGGCGTTAGCGGAAGCGTGTTACCTTTTCGGTAATGTTGTAACGTACTGGTTACTTCTGCAAACCAATAACGGATAACACATTTACGTTACTTATTTGAAGTAACGGGTAACGCAGGTACCTTACTCGTTTACTTTTTCCCTAGGCTGATAAAATTACACTTCAAATTTTTTGTGTTATTAAGCGGCAAGCCATGTTAATTTTTTAGTTTTCTGCGTTTTTTTTGCGTTCTTCCTTGTAACAATTTAAGTTAAACAGTTAAATAGATAAAAAAAAATTTGTTCAGTTTCTGCATGAACACAATGTATCTTCAAAGAAGGCGCTTATGCATATCTGTAGTGGCAGAATAGTAAAACGTGTTAATTCATAATTTAAAAAAAAAGTAACGCGAAAATAACGTGTGTTTCTCTTTATCGGTAATGGTGAAGGTAACGCGCTGCTTTTATTTCCAGGTAACGTAGGTCGGTAACGCGTTCCTTTTATTTGCAAATAACGAATAATGTACTTCGTTACTTTTTTTTTTCGGTAACGCTAACAACACTGGTGAGGGGGTATTGTTTTTTACGTTTTTTTTTCAGTCCTTTTGTATTGTCACTGCGTGTTTCGCTACCCTATTTATGGGTGCTATGTAATGACGTGCGCTGTCGTTATAGCCTTATTTGTTTTTCTTCATGCAGATATTTGTATATAATATGTGTCTTTATTAGGATTTACAAATTTGTTAAAAAAAAAAAAGCGGTGCCAGTGTTTATGCCAGTGAGTTATACGGGCTGGGGGACATGGTATGGCGGGCTTATCGTCACGATAAGTAAAATAATTAAATAAAAATCGTTTATTATTTTTAATTGCTCGAAATAAATAGAAGGTTCCATTTAGAAAACTTGCTGAGCTTCATTCAAAACCACTAAATCAGTCATTTTTGAAAATACGTTGAGCACGTGGGAAGCCCACTCGTACACTAAAGTTACTGCTCTTGCAACTATCCGAAGGCTTACGGTAAGAAAACGCAGATTATAAAAGACGGAAAGTCCGCGCGGGCGCGTTATCGCAACGGTGGCATTTTTCCTGCTGCCCAACTGGTAAATTTAGCGCTCCACCATATGGTTCTCAGGTGCTCAAAGTTTTTTTTTTTTTCTACAGTTGACTGATTTTGTGATTTCAGATGACGTTCAGCACGTTTTTCCTTGGAACCGAATATTAATTTTCACTAAATAAAAAAACGAAAACGATAACGAACATGTTTTAGTTAATTATCCAACTGACCGCGACGATGAGCTCTCAATATTGTGTCCCCCTGGACGTATAATTCACCTGCACACAAATCGCATATGTGTAGTTTTCACGGCTTCTCTTTTTAAAGCAAATCTGTAAAGCCTCAATAAAACAACCTGTATATATCCTTTTTTTGATATCATTATATATATATATATATATATATATATATATATATATATATATATATATATATATATATATATATATATATTAGATACGAAAATAGGAAATGGTACATTTCATATACTATTTCCAGTGTGACACATTTCAATCGTTGTCGTAAGTTTCAAAAAAAAAAAAAAGATTTAGGTTCAGGGACAGCCTAAAAAACGTAGGACGTGGTAAGATATCTCTATCATCTCATCAGCGCTCCGCAGTCCTTATAGATTGAGGCATTAGCCAATGCGGAGCGCAAGTTCGTCTTGCGTTCCACAAATGAAGACGATTTAAGTGTTTTTCACTCAAATACAGAACCACTTCAGCTTCCTTTTAACGAAGACACAAACTCTGCACCGCGTGCACACATTTAATGTTCGAGATGCGGACGCATGTCTCCGCATCACAACCGTCTCGCAAAGCTCTGGAGAAGCTGTGCTATGCCTCTCTTCCGCTGGGCAACCGAGAGTTTGTAAGGGCATAAGGAGAGCTTTGCGCGCCAAGAATCTCGGAGGCCATGACCAGCCTTAATGCCCATTTTACATGGGCACCCTTAGCCGCAGTCAAGTCCCATTTAACTGCTGTTACGCGTCACCACAGTCACATAACTATACTCTCAGACACCTATTTCTGAACAAGTTCAAAGTGCGCGTGCACAGCTTCGATAGGAGTTCATGATGCCCAAGCGCCCGTGCATAGATAGCATTAACTGCATAGCCACAGAATGTTTTCCCGAAAGTACAGCGTGGTAATCTAGGTTAAGCGTAACTGCAGCTAAGTTTGCCCGCGTAACGACGGCGCATAAGCTTATTCACGACGTGAAGAAGACGTAGTCTCTACATCAGCTTAAGAGACACAGAGCGTGACTTTTTTGTTTTTAGGTGTAATTCTTGCATCGCGATTCGTACGTCAGCGTTCTTACGGGCTAATGAAGCAACCTCGTTTACTTTTGAGCGACAATAAGGTGCTCGGCACTCGTTATGCGCCGCGTGTTTCCTAAGCTGTCAGTTCCCATACACTTCTACGCGAAACGTAGACTGGTTGCCACTCCAACGTAGCCAGAACGTAGTTTTAACGCGAATGCAGGCACGCCCTTTCAAATGAATCGAAGCTGTCGGTTTTAGTAGCCCTAAGCACGCACATCAAAACCTGCCCCATCTATCTTCGCCTCCCGTCTGCTGTAGCAACTCCAGCTTGCGCGCTCCCTATTTTTTTTTTTATCATTTTTTAACGTCGCTCACTTTTTCGCCATCAATCCTTCTGTTATCCTTCGTCTCTGCCCCGAAACAAAAAGAGAACGAACAATCTTCTTTATTGTGTTGCTTTTTTTTGTTGCTTGTTTTTTCCTTCATCCGATCTGTTTCCCAACATTTATATTTGTTTTTTTGTCACATTGGCCGCGAGGCCCTCCGTGCCCCCCAAAATCGCTTCCCGGCCGGCCAACCTGGCGCCGGTGCACAATATTCAGGAGCGAGCAGAGATATATATCCGGACCGCCATCCATCACGCCAGCAGCAGCCCCTGAGGGTCTTCGTAGGCAATGCGGCGGCCACCGGATTTTTATGGTTCTAGGGGAAGACGGTGGGGTAAGGTAGTGGGTTCAGACCCGAGCATATATTGTTTACGTCCACGGTCGTCAAGAAATTCTTCCCTTAAGCTTCGGAGGACAAGAAGTGTCCAAAGAGGAATACTTTTTGGGAGGACGCCAGCTAGTGTTTAGAGGCTATCGCCGGTCACTGGTAAGTCGCACCAGTCGCGCTGTATGTATGTGCCGAAAGCTTTGTTGTGATGGTGATGGAAGAAGTGGGGCACCGTGGCTCGCTTTTTGTAGAGCTGTCGCTCGCGCAGTCGGCGCCTGAAGATACCTTCTTGAGCGACAAAATTGCTCGTCAGCAAGGCGAGACAGTCACGGTTGATGGAGTGCAAAGTGTGTATGGCTTTTCCCGGCTGTGTTTGCGAGAGTTTTGTGTCAGGTACGCTTTTAGCGTTTGTTTTTGTTGTTGTTTTCTTTTATGTTTTTTTTTTAGGTTTGTTATGTTTGAGTTTTATTTTGTTTAGTTGTGTTGCTTATTTTCCTGCCTGGGAAAAAGAAGCGACTTCCGAGGGTGCAGTTTCGTTCGACGTCGTTCGGGTTCGCTCGCCCTCGCTAAACAAACATGTTCTGTATGTCTAAGCACAGTCTGTTGTTATTACAGTAAGCATCGGACGAGACACTTAAGCACAGCCCGTCATGCTTCATTTGTGCTAGAGCATGTCAGCCCTCTGGTTGCGTGCGCCTTTACACGTACGCCATCCAAATGAGCAGTGATGGCTTCAAGGAAGCGTATCACCACTTTTCAATATCGAGGCGTGGGCGTGTGTTGTCTAGACAGGAAAGGGAGATCTCTCACTCGTCTACCAAAAGACAGATCTCACCAGCTAGTGTGATTACTCCGCGGCTGCCTGCTTGCATCCCGTCAAGTTGGAACTGTAGTGTTTCGGCACGTGCGACAAGCCCGCTGCTAGTCACCGCGAGCAGAGCACCAAATGGTACGAGCTGTCTCGCGTACTGCCGCCTGGCTTCTGTGAACTAAAATTATGGCGGCATCACGCATGCGTGGAACGCTCAGTGACATCGGTCTATCGAGTAGTGCGAGAGAGCTTGGGAGGTTCGGTTTTAGTGAAGGAACCAAAAAGGTCTTTGCCGTTTGTCTTTTGAACGAACGTTTGCTCTTATGCAACTGGTCGTGTGACGTCATAATGAACGTAAACGCACTGGTCGCTAAAACCTGCCTTGTCGCAAGGTGATCAGTGAGACCGAACAACTTTTGTAAAATATATATATATTTTTTTAATTTCTGAAAATTTATTATTGTTGGTCATTTCCATCTCGACTACTCCTTCCTCGGAAAGTTGACTAGGCTATTCGTGTTTATTTGCGTGCGCTAAAATCGCTAGATATATTGAAGAAAATCATTTTTTTTTTTTGGAATTGCTACAAACTAGTCAACAATGGTGTGGCCGTCGAAGGGCTTCTATGGGCCCGAGAGGAGTTCTAAAGAGGGTTGGGATATTGCCACGTGCGTGGCGGAGCTAACAACGCACGCGGGAGACGCGCGTAAAGGGGTATTCACACGAGAGAGAAATCCCGGGGATTTCTCCCCGGCACGCGCGCCTACGAGATGAAAACGCGAGGCTTTTGCACATCACAAAGCCTGACGTTTTCGTCGTGGGATGCGCGTGCCGTGGAGAAATCCCCGGGATTTCTCCCTCGTGTGAATACCCCTTAAGGGGCGTCGCGCGTGGGGGTGCAAACCAACCCCGCGGACGCGGTTCTTCGTTTTACCGAAATTCTTGTCCTACCAATCGCTGCTTTGCTACAATCCTTCGGGTTATTCTTGGCGGTAATCGCGGATTCTGAAATAGAACCTTCCTGAATATTGTACGTGTATAAAAGCAGCAGTAGCACTCTGCTTAAGCTAGGATGTTGCCCTTCTGTCGCCGTCGGAATATGTATACGGCCTTCGACTTCTTTTACATTTTAGGCACAAATTCGCCTCATTAGACGTTTATTTTTAGTTCCAGATTCGTCTTCCCCCCTTTTTTTTTATTCGCAGCAAATCCAATACTTTCAATCTTTTTCGTGGTGTAGCCAAAGTACTCCGAGGCCACATGTAGAGTAAGGCACTTGTGTGTCTGTACAGTTGACCATGGTGGAGTTGTTTACGCTCAGGGCAACATAGGCGGCAACAAGCAAGAGTGGAGCAAAGAGAGGTTATATTAATCATGATGAGCTTGTTACCACCAACTTGAAATTATTGGGGGGTGCCAGCCTCTGGGTGGCGTTTTAAGTATTTTGTCCTATATAAAAGCTGTTGGCGCTTGGAAATTGATCAAGAACAGGTAACTTCACTTCGCTCTAGTGCTACTTCATTCTACAGTAGTGGACTGATATCTACGAAATTCATATTTTATAACTACATCCGGTTAACACTATTTCGTCCCAGAAATATTTCTTATTTCAATGAAACTAATTAATCTTATCTACTCGCGAGATGAGCTACGTGGTACAAATCTGTGCCTGATGTGCCTTAAGCCAAAAAGAGACAATTGTTTTAAGAGTGCTGCTCATTAATTTTTTTTTAAATTTAAACTGCACATATTGATAAGCGCGTTTGCGTTCTCACCGGCATCGATAGATGTTCAACGAGAATTGGGCAATATTTCTTGTTCATTTTTTTTTACTCCAAATGAAAAAAAAAACAATTGTCTTGGGAAAAGAAACGCACAATGTGAACCGCATATATAACCACTTAACTTTTGATGGTACTAAAATAAAGAACTAAAAATACCGAGCATGTTCCAATCTGGAGTTAATAGTTTGATAGTACTCTGATTTTTTTTTTAGATCCTCTTAATGTACGCTGCTTCTACATTTCTCTCACAGCATCAAAACTTCGCTTTCCTGCTGACGAATTTGAATTGTGTTACCTTACAAACTAAGTAAACAGACGTCGTGAAAACTGATAAGTATAAATTACACAATATTATGCACATAATTACCATTTCGATAAGAAATATGAACCAGACAAATGCCTAGAAAATTCTTGGGCAATGGGGTTGCACGTCAGACGTGTGGCGTCTACGCTCTCGGCGCCCATCATCGATTAGTTTAGCGACTGGCTTAACGCGTACCATGTACACTAGATAGAAATTCCTAGGATGGAGATACCGGCGTGACCCGGGTTTTAAAAATCTGTGACAGGGTGTCAAGTTGCTATCTGCCGGACGCATAGCGGATGCCCCGCAGGGCTTTCCCGCCAAACAGGACCTAAACTCACGGGGATGTGTCGTGACATGGTTTCTTTGTTTGGCTGCCGAGCAGAGCGGACGCTCGGATGGCGAGCTTCGATAGAGCTTTGAGAACGGTCGCCGACGGCCGTGGTGACAGGGCTTTTTGCACATCCGCGGGCTATCAGATTCTGCTCCCGACGCTGCCGGCTGGCGATGAAGCGAAACACCGGGTCTACTTGCACTGCGATCTCAAAGCCAAGCCATTGAGGATTGGAGACTTCAAGACTTCAGGAATCCTTTGGAAAAGGTCGACTTTTTCAAGAACGTCGCATCGCTCGGCGTGTGCAAGATGGCCCACGTGTGACTGCAGCCTGTAGAGGGCGACCGCAAAGCAACGTTTGCTCAAATTTGGCTGGCTGACTGAAAAAGAGAAGCTGTGCATTCCTGTGGACCCAAAAGGCAAGAAGTTAGGGTGAAGCTCCGCTAGGTGCCTTGCGACATGCCCATTAAGGTGCTACGCAAGGACCTTGAAAGAGTTCGGGTCCGTCGGCGAGGTGACCTAGGGAAAAATGAAGAGTGGATGGCTTCGAGGACATCGAGTCCACCACATCGAACCACCCGACTGACGCTCAAAGAAGGAGCGACGCCGGAAAACTTGCCTCACCAGCTTGGAATCAACGAGGCATTGTCCTTGTCGTCGTACCCGGACGCGCACCGCCATGTCCGCGGTGCCATCGGACAGGGCACATACGGCGGGACTGCCGAATTCTCCGGTGCACGCAGAGCCATGGTTTTGGCCATGTCACTCAGGATTGTGTGCGGTCGTATGCCAGCGCAGTAGTCAGCCGGGTCCGCGATGAAGGTCATGACCTTAATATGGACGAGGTAGAAGCGGAGGAGGCGGCGACCCAGTCGTCCAAACCATAGGAGTCGACAGAGAAAGGCAAGTGACCGAGCCAAGCAGAGAGCACTAAGGCAGCGGACGTGACTGAGAAGGACCCTTTGACTTCTGCAGCAATTTTCCTGGGAATCCGGGAAGGACGACGTCAACGGACGCGCTAACGCCGGAAACCTCGGTGGAGACTGTGGGGCGTGCTCCGATGCCAATGCCCAGGTTGACTGAGAACCTGTCCATTATGGAACTAAGATCCCGCATATGTGAAAAGAAGGCTATATGAGGCTGCAGAAGATGTCCAAGGAACAGGGGCTACAATACTGAGTGTCGCAATGGCAGCTGCCCGGAAAGATGGGACGCTACAGCGGGAAGCTGCGGTCCTCGTCGCTGACCCGCGAAGAGGGTCTACCATAATGAGCCTCTCTGCCCGTGATTAGTGCTTCCGCATGAATAAGTGACAGGTAAGCCACGACAGGAGGGACTGACACCAAATCCATGTTACTGCCAGTCTCTTGGCCTTCGCATAGGAACTCTGAATGTTCGGGGTCTCGCGGCGCGACGCAGTGTCAGCTTAACCGCATTCTTACAGAGAGCAATTTGGATGTTCTAGCAATTCAGGAGGCCAAAGTGGGAAGCGAGAGTCAAACCGGACCTAATGGTGAACCCTTTTACTTCGCAGTACAACGTGTGTGTGAGTCATTCTGTCGGCTAGGTCCTGTATATTATGTTTATTTTTGAAGCAGGCAACATTAATCATTGAGCAGCGCGTTGGATCCTGCGAATCAGGACGGCTCATCCTCTGCGACGTTTCCTTTTCTAATTTAAAGTGGAGGGTGATATGCATTTACGCACCGAGTGTGGAAAGTGAGCGGCGGGTGTTCTTTGAATCTATATCGAACTACCTTGAGACGGATAGACTAATTATACTACTTGGGGATTTTAATTATGTGTGTACGAATGAAGATTGTTTAGGTCAAACGCGAACTACAGATAAGACTGGACAATTTCTATACCAATTAATTAAATATAATGAGCTTGCGAAAGCGGCGCAATGCTTGGCATGTGGGCACCGTGTAATATTCACTCATTATCAAGGGAGCGGCCATGCGAGGCTTGATAGGGCCTATGTTTTTGGAGAGGTGGTTACCTAGTGTAGTGATTACGTCGTTCATTTTGTATCGTTTAGTGACCATAGTTTGGTGATGTTTATTGTGGGTCCACGCCAGAAGCGGGGCAGTTTTTCGTGGGAGTTGTGAATGTTCAACGCGAAGCTGCTGGACGATAGGGAACTGAATGACAGGGTGGAAAGCAAAATTCCGAAAAATAAAAAAAAACCTGCCGTAGAGAGAAATTTGTTGAGAGTTTGGAATGGTTTAAACAACAAGTAAAAGGAGACGAAACAGAAAGGGCAAGTCAAACAAAGCGGGAAGAGCAAAAAGTTAAAAAAACGGACTACGCCATGACTTCCGAAGGATTCTCCCCAAAAAAGGAGACACCGGGCGTCTTTGAAGATGATATCAGCACTATTAAGGCGAATCTTGAAATAATAAATGAAGAAAGATATAAAGGGGCAATTGTCTGGACCCAGGTTGAGAAGTTACTGGTCGGAGAAACGCCTATAAAGCGGGCCTTCGCGCTAGAAAAGCAGTATGCTAGCGGAAACCAAATCGCGGAAATATATCACCAAGGCGCAGTGACCTGTAATCGCAATTTTATACAACAAAAATTTTTACAATAAGAAGCTGTTCGATAAAAAAACACCAAAAAAAATGATGAAGAATTTTTGTCGACTTTACGAAAGGTAGATAGCGACACCGTGCAATCTTTGGAAGAGGCAATGAGCGAAACTGAATTCGAGAGAGCGATAGATGGACTCAGCAACGGCAAGCCGCCGGGACCGAATAAGCTAAACGCAACATTTTATATAAAGAAAAATTAAGCCGGAGATTGCTATTTTGCTTTATCCCATTTTTTTCCAGTCTTATCATGACCTTGAGTTACCCGTGTATTTCTCTCTACACATACTGTCTTCATCTCCAAGAGTGATGACGCCGCTAAGCTCCGTACACGCACTATCAACTATAGGCCAATTACCCTGGCCAATGTCGACTGTAAAATTCTAACGAAGGTGCTAGCACGGAGGTTGCGGAGTGTAATATGGAAAGTTGTAGGGCCGCATCAGACTTGCCGGATCAAGTGCCGCAGTATTTGTACAAACATACACACTGCTAGAAGCATTCTTGAAGTTTGTGACACGGAATATCGGGAAATGCTTTAGCTAGATTTAGAAAAGGCTCCAGACATGGTGAGCGACGATGTTCTTTTTGTATTTTATAATATATTGGCATTGGTTGTGTAATTCTCAATGGGGTAAAGATGGCCTATTTAAAATGCACAGCAAAGCATATTGTTAACCAAAGAAGTTAGTTCTCAATTAATATTTGTTCCTCGGTGCGGCAAGGTTGCCTCTTATCCCCATTGCTTTTCGCAAACTGTTTGGAGCCTCATTGCCGATATTTCATTCAGTGTACAGGCATAAGAGGCTTTATTTATAATGAAAGCGAAGTTAAGCCCCTGTCATACGCGGATGACGTAGTCGTTCTTTATTCGGACGCCCAGAGCATATCGAAAGCTGTTGCAGTAACGAGGACGTTTTGCGACCTCACTGCGTGTGCCGTCAGCTGGTCCAAACGCTACGTGCTCTGGCGCGGCTAGTGGACAACTTCGCCAAGTTTCTTCATTAACGGTCAATGGTTTAGCGTACCACGCAAGTACCTGGACTTTCCTCGAATATTATCGCGAGACTGCCGGATATTGGCAGGAGGAAACTGTTAAACTGAGAGCGCCAGCTGAATAGCATGTGAAGAAGGGTGTTTCTATTTTCGCGTGAGCGACTATTTGTAATTTTTTTTTATATCAAAGCCGTGGCATGTATTTCGAGTGGTATCATTGTTTTCGACTCAATATTCAACGTATCAATCGCGTTTTCGCAGTGTTCATCTGAACGTCTCAATTCGAACGAGCAAGCCGAACGAAGCTTTTTCTTCCACCTAAAGCGGGCGGCGTCGAACTTTGTCATCCATTTATTCGTCAAATTGTATAACGTTTCATGGTCATACGCAATCAATCTGACCCTTTTCTTCGAACGGTGATACAAACCATGATGTTTGACGTGTTACTGGGTTTTGTAGTGTCAACTTTCTGTGTGCGCTACGGACCATTGTCGGGTTTTCTGAGAGAGGTAGTTTCTGCATGTAGGTTTCATTTCGCACGTTTTCCTTCGAATATCTGTCATTATAATCCGCAAAAGTTGACACAGGATCTCTTGGATGTTTTGATGCCCACTCAGATGCCGGTCCTTATACACTGGAGTCTCGGTACAAGACGTACTAGAATGTTTGAACAGAACATCGGTTCGACCTGGGGTTAAATTTTGCTTTTGTTAACTGCACAATGAGGCACTGCCAATAAAGACATCTTTAGAAAAGAAACAGACGAAATATTTACTGGACGGTTAACTGTACTTTAAGCAAATAACCGAAAAGTATTGAACACGATTTTTTTTTTTGATTGCTGTATGCTTTTCTTTATTGGGACGTGCTCCAGCGAACAATTAAAAAAGAACTCCCGCGATCACCATACGGCACTCACTCCTTATTGGTTGACAGTTTACCAGTGCCATACAATACAATCATGCTTTTGGGACTCCATAGTGTATGGAAACGTAGAACGGCGGTGCGTCATGCGGACGTAGGCGCTCGCACCGTTCATGAATGCTTTCTTGAAAGTGTGAAACGGCTTCGAGAATGGTATAAGGTGAGAAATAGTGACCTGAAGTGGCAGCCAATTTTGGGCGAACTGGCAACCTTAAAGTGCTTTTAACCCTACTCATCGTGGCTCCCAAACAAATGAGTAGTTGAGAGTCATTTCAACATCACGCGTACCTGTCGTTTGATGCTGCAATATCGTCACCGTTTTTATCTCGCCAGCTTTCATCTCATGTACAACATACCATTGCGAACTGGAAATAAATTTAAAAGAATGTGTCGTGACATGGCGGGAGGACAGTCGCTAAATGATCGAAATGGTCCGGGTTCGGCTCCCGTCTGGCGCAAACGCTTTTCTACTGCTATGTCCCCCCCCCCCCCCTCACAACCAACAAGTGTCAAGCCTCTCAGCTGCACTTTTACCCAGGCTTCACTTTTCAGCTTGACGAAATGACGAACGCCTAGCGAAAGAACGTTCACAATAATCGTTTTAAAATCGTACGAACATTTAAAGCAATTGACATGACAGCGCTTTCTGTTGTTAGCTCGGTCAAGATTATTGCACTAGAGCCACTATCATGGTGTAGTCAGGAAAATGTGGCTCACATGTGGAAAAACATTGACCACTCCTATAAGTACAAAATTGTAAACAAACATACAAAAAGGGAAAAAAACTCACCTTAGGTTTTAAGATTCGTTCAGTGTGGCTGAAAAAAAAATAATGAAAAAGTATTGTGAGAAACGCATAACAATGACAGCAACACATAGTAGTTAATAAGCGAAGTAGCAACTAAAACAGTAGAATACAGACGACCCAACAGTGGCGACTGCAGAATAAACTTCAATTTTTTTAAACAGCACGAATACCACTCTAAACTAACTGCTTGATTTTCTCAGCTAAAAAAAAATATTATATTTGAATAATATTTATATTCTCGAAATCTGAAAGGCAACATTATTGACACACTACATCAAAAAGCAAAGCAATATAGGTTGGAAATTATTGAATTTATGCAGAAACCTAAAAAACATCCTTGTCCCAATGCCTTTAAATCTGAGCAAGAACTTCTAGCATTCAAACTAAATCAACCAGTAAATCTTAAAATTTCAGCAAAGAGGCGCAGTCGCAGCGATCTAACAGCATCATCTCAGTCATGAAGCAGCCTAGCCTGAATGCATGTCGTTCATAAAGCATATATTTGTCATATCATTCATGTAGTACTAAACGTGAAAGTTAACATAAAATTAAACTGCAAAACATTAAAGGCTGTATTTATCGGCCTTGTAGAGTTAAACCCAAGGCACCTCATCATCGTTTAGAATATGTTTCAAAGACTTTAGACACACATAATAATGGTAACGATAATATTTGTGTCTCACGTCACCAATAAAATATTCGATAGGTGCAACCGGGCGTGACTTCAACTTGCCACTCGCACACGCTTGTAAGAGCGACAAGTGTTGTCGGGTACCAAGTTCTTTCTCTAAGCCACGACCCCTCGTCATATCAAGCAGGCAGTGCGCGCCAGCACTCCGCAAAGCGCGACATTGGCACCAATTCTACAATACATAGATTGACAGAGGAAAAAGAAAGGGTCAACAAGGAAAACAAGCTTCCCAACAAAGCCTATGTGACGATCGAAGCGTCAGCCACCGAAAGAAGGGAACTCAAGGTGGAAGACACAAATCCCCTTTAGGGTGGCGTGGCATTTGACGGCAAGTCAGTCTCCGGCGCTCCGTCCGTTTATTTCGAGGAAACAACAAACCAAGATGACAACGGAGGCTGCAAGTATTTCGAGTAAGCTTTCTCTAAGCCGTTACCCCTACAATGGAACTAAATCGGCGTCGCCAAGCGCTAACGCTTGAGCTCCGTTCCGTTTCGTCGAGGGCAGGGGAGGGGATAGGGAGGAACTTTTTATCTTCATCACATTCATAATGAGTTCATGCAATGTTGACTTGTTGGCCTTTACAATGACTGGAAAGATATGCCCGAGCAGCACATAAAATGTGGAAACATACACGTAGTAAAACGAGCGCTTAAGCGTCAACAAGGAGCTGTTTTAATATTACTTCTATTATATAAAATGATAAAAGAACTCTTTCCAGTAATGACACTAATGAGGGTCGAGAGTATTTTAAAATAACTGAACGGAGCTTTCGCTCACAGGCGAGAACGAAGTGTACATTCTAAGGAATCTGCAGCGTCTGCTTCTGCTGTAAAGCGCCTAAGAAACTAGGACACGTAGACGATGAGACAAGACCTTCATATAGCGCTTGGTCTTGTCTCTTCTTCTTCGTGTCCTCGTGTTTTTAGGCGCTTTACAAGTTAACAAATTTACCAACTAGCCCACCTATTCATTTTAATAAAAATAGACTCAGTCCTAAAAAAAGCAGTATAGGTTGTGAGACTGAGGACGACGTAAGAAACTTGAAACGCCATATTAAGTGAAAGAGCACTGTTTTATTTTATCTTTTTATGTTTACAGATATTGTCAATCTATACACATATTCGCTTCAAGAAAAAAAAAATTGCGCATTGTTTATACACCGTGCGAAGTAGTGTACACGACTTGGTTGTCGGAGCAAGAAGCGATGCTTCAGGCGTTCGAAATGGGTTCGTCTTGATACGATAACATACCGGGCGTCTGCGAGAAAACTTAACTCCACCGTAAAACTAAACTGGACATCGCAGAGAGCTATAACTTCGTCAGAACGCCGCCCCAGTAGTTCCAGCAAGTTGCAAAGGTTTCAGCACCAACCGCTGTCTTATTCAAAAGTTATAAGGGATTTTCGAACAATTTCAATGGAAAAACGGCGGCCGACCAAGCTCTCGAATACATTGAACTCTATGGCGCCAGGAACTGAAAACGGGCGAAAATGGGCCCCATGTTTTCAATGGAAACTTCAAGAAATCACTTATAACTTTTCAATAAGATAGCGGTTGGTGCGGTAAGTTTGGTACCTTACTCTATCGCCTGGGGCCACTTTCTGATTGAGTTTGAGCCCTCCGCGTCGTGGAGTTTATTTTTGCGGTGCGAAAAACAGGGTTCGATTTTCTCGCGAACGCCTCCTGGTATATCTTATCTAATATGTACCTACACATATCTCAATTCTTTACATAAAAAAGGAAATTAGTAACGCTCCGTGAGGAGACGGACTTTTTTTTTTTTATATACCACGGTTCTCGAGGTAATAACGAGTATGACATTTGCCGAGCTCAACCCGTAGATGGCGGCGATGGGTTCCCTCAAGTGCTTCGCGGGAAAGTTAGATGCTCCGGGTTTGTGAGAATGTAAAAGCCACGAGGCCATGGTTACTGACAACGTAAAAATCTTAGGGCGAGGCCTAATGTGTCTGCAATTTCTGCATCGTGCATCGTTCTTCTGCATTCTTTTCGGCTAATGCTGCCATTTTATTGGCTGCCGAGCGTTCGTAAGATGATCGGGAGCGGGACTCTAAACGCCCGACGTTTTTTGAGCTGTCAACAGCAATGCATAGCGTAAGTTCTTCTGCTTCTTTTGCAGGGGTTCTGGTGAAGTCAGAACGCCCAGCTCTGACTGGCTCTGATTGCCTCAAAGCAAGCTGACTTCAGGTTTACCCCCTAACCTTCGATCAGAGCCAATTAGAGCTCGGCGTTTTGACGTCAGCAAAATCACTGAAAAAGAAGCAGAAGAACTTGCGCTCGCATAGACCAACTCAAATTTCTGACGTCACGCCACTGCGGTGGCGCTGCTGTCGACACTGCGCATGCGCGGATGCTTCGTCCCACGCGCGTCTGGTTTCTGCGCAGCCGCCGTGCCCCCACCCGGTGTGCGCAAACAGGGGCTTGTTTGTAAACAGTGTGTTGCTATATAGATGTTTAGCTGCCCATCTGATTTATTTTTATTACTTTAAAAGGCTTTTGGTGTGGAGCCTTAGCGAAAGCGAGAGTTTAGTGGGCATAGAATATGCAGAATTTGAGGGGCTGCGTGTATCGACATCCCCTCTAACGCGCAATGTCGCTTAGACTAGCACATATTCCGAGGCAAGCTTATACGGTATACCCAATCTTTGCAATACACAAACAAAAGCGCAGGCATGCGCACGGGCCCATGTTCATGAGCTCATACATGTATAGCATGCTAGTGAAAACATCGTCCTCATAAAGGCTTTAACGAGCGACAGATCACCTCTACTAGTGACAAAGGGTGCCTCCTACTACCTACCGCGTCTACAAAGGTAATGAAGTAACTTACCAAGCAAACAATTACCTTCACGAGAGACAAAGTGCCTTTGCGAGTGGGATATTGGCTCCAGGAGAGACAAAACGTCGATTCAAGCGGCTAAGTGCGTTTAGAAGTATCAAAGCGTCTTTACAAATAACGAAGCACCTCTAAAAGCGACTATGTGCGTCTTCAAGTAACAAAGTGCCTTACCGGGCGAAGAACGGCCTCTAGGAGGAACAAGCGTCTATACGAGTGACAAAATGCGTCTCCAAGCAACGAAGCGTGTCGACAAGCGACCTTATGGCAAGTAACAAAGTGCCTCAACGAGTGAATAATTGCTTTTACGAGGGACATTGCGCCATTACAGCCTACCGACAAAGCGGCGCTAAGATCAATAATAATAATAATGTTGTGTGTATGCTCATACAGCCGGAAATTAGTGAGTCGCAATGGGCGTCTGGTGTCTCAGCTGTGGATGCGCAATTTAGGCAGTGCAGTACAACCGCTAGCCTCTGGCCTTTAGCGTGCACCACGCAGTAGTGGTACATGACTGCACACCTGTACAATAGTCATCGAGGATCTTTTGGTTCTGCAGCGCGAACTTTCGCTAGCGCTGCGAATTCGACGAGCACGGTAGAAATTTGAAGTCCTCGCATCCTTAAAACACCGTCAACGCTAACAGTCTGATATTCATCTTATCTCCATTAATAAACGTAGAATCTATCATATTCATGATGTTATAGTGAGCATTTGGAGGAGAATCGAGGAAGATCAACAAACGGCGACGCTTTTGGTCGTGCACGTCCCCCTTAGAAGGGTTACTAATTCCACTGCACCGCCTTTTTATGTACGTTTAGGCTGGCACTTCCTTCGGTGTTGGTTTTCAGCCATTGTGAAGTAATGCCGATCTTCAAAAAATTGGCACGTGACTTTTGAAAGTGTTGTATTTACGTGAAAAGACAAAACTATTGTTTCGCTTCGCTGAGACCTCACACACACTTTCCCCAACCATGCTTGAGTTTTTGGTCGACACGTCCGTTTATCCGCTCGCACTTCTTTGTTTCCATTTTTAGTTCCTAGCGATGGTAACCGGACCCGAGGGATTTCAAGGGGATATTTATTGGTTTGTTCGGTTCCCGGAGGAGTGTGTGTCGGTCGCAGCTCTTTTAATGGGCCCAAATGTGACATCCGACCCACTGCTGCAGGTCAGAGATTAGCGCCTTGCGCGCAAGGTGTGTCTATGCTGAAAATCCGACTTTGGCCCACACTTTGTTGCACGTAGCAATACGTGTAAAAGGCTGCTCGTGCTTCTATAGTGCCGACACGCATTTTAGCGTTTTAGCGAAGCCGTGTTTTAATTACTAGATAACAGAAAGTATAAAACATAGAGAGGACGAAACACAGACGAGTACATTCTTTCAACTCACAACAAAGTTTGAACCTTGGTGCGGGAACTGGCCTACGCACTTTGGAGGGCTTAAAAATAGCTGCGTACAGTTTATCTCATAAAATAATACTTAAGGTTATGGAGTGTCCTAATACATGACTTGCACCCATGTCGCATCTGCGGCCATCACGGTGGTCTTGGTGTCGAGCGCACACCTTTTGCAGCGTACCCTTTAAAGTACCGAATTTGTATGTTTTCTTTGCCAGAACAAATAGAAATTATCTACTTGTTCTGCAGTTGACTATGTTTTCACGCATTGTATCTCTCCGTTCCAAGCGAGCGGGATTGTCGTCTGCTCATCGCGCACAGGCAGCATTGGCGTTAGGGTGAGACGTTTAGGCGCCGAACGCCGAATGCCGCCGTCATCTGCTACTCGTAGCAATGGCTGTCTGACCTTTTACGCTGCTTTCCAAAAAAAAAAAAAAGAAACATCGGTTTTTGTCGCGCAAGGGCTTTCTTCGAGAAGGAACGAAAGAATACCTCGAAGAAAACGTTGCCTTTCGTTTACGTACTACCAGACGTTCTTCATCAAGAGAGGACATTGGGGCCGAAATGTCGTCTGCTCGCCACCATTGCCACCGTCGAACACAAACCGCTGCAGGGGCAGGGCTTGGTCCAATCCCACCTAGAACACATGGCGTCCGTCTTAGCGTTGCCACGTGCTACTCCGTTCACCCTTAAGGGGAGACTGCAGCCAAGGCAGCAAGTGCGAGTGAACAAAAACTCAACTTTCAAACGTTATTTTCAAAGAAAAATTCAGCCTTTTTATTTGGTGAAGAACCAACGGACCTGTACAATGGAAAGTAATGGCCAGCCGCAAGTCGGCAATGTGGAAAGGCTGCCGCCATCTATGAGCGACGGCGGCAACCAGATACGTGGCTTGCCGCCGCCGCTCATAGATGGCGGTAGGTGTCCAGAGTTCGGTGTCTTCATTTCTTTGCGAGGGACACGATCCTGGGGAAACTAGCCCTTAACAGCTCCGCTGTAAAAAAAGAGCGCTCGCATTTGAAAGTTACGTCTCAAAGCCATGAGTGCGGGATAACTCTAGCTTCTTCATACCTCTGACTGCCGTCTCAGCTAAAAGGTGAACGGGGTACATAGTGTTTCGCCGCCTCCCCTTCGTCACACGCGTTTTCACTCCCCCTCTTACGCGTGTCTGTGGACTGGATGGCCATGTAGAAGCTTCTAACCGGCTCCAGTTTATGCGTCCATGTGGCGTGCTACGCTCGCTTCCCAAAGCGACGAGCACCCGCCTGCTGGGCTTCTGAGAGTGTATGCCCGGCTTCGGATTTTTAAGCATAGGAATGGTGTCTAAGACACTTATTTTTGTTTCTTTCATAGAAGAATGCAACTAGTAAGAAATAGGACCGTCTATATAAAACATACCTGAGCGTGAATGAGGAGCTTGTCAGCAAACACCGAAGGGAAATTCTTTTTGTTTTTATTAAATCTTGATTTTTATGTTATGCACCAAGATATAAAATATTTTCGTACTACTGAGTCAGGCAAGTTATATCTAGGTACAGATAACGACAAAGTAAGCGATCGTTAGTTCTTCCCCGCCATCTTTACACAAATGTCTGGATCTCGTTAAAACTTCCGTTATGATAGATGGGACTCACTCACGGCACTAAGGACGGGAAATGTTTGCTGTCATGACTGCCTTGTATTAGTGAAACTCGAACAAATAGCAATATCATGTTGAATGTATCTCGCCCGGTCTGCGTATTTATCCCACCAAAACCATCCGAAAACATTCGAGTGCGGATTATATTATACGAGAAACATAACTGTGGCCAAACTATTCAAACTTTCAGTTGCAAAGTGCATGCGCTTGTTCTTAAAGGTCATGGTTTTGACACAGCTACGCACATAAATCTTATAGCTAACAGCTGATGAGCAAAAACAAAAAAGAGCCATAATAACCACATTCTGTAGACCACAGGAGAACCCCTCCAGCCGCACGTAATATCGCATCGTACGCTCCCAGGTCTTTCATTATCCAAATTAACCTCATTAAATCGAGCCGCGGTGAACCTCTGCCGACCACCTATGTATATATATATACGTTATTCCTTTATATTTATCACAGAGAGAGCAAGCTTACGCACACAGACGCACACGCAACCTTCGTTAACTACCGCCGGATCCCCGACGTTGCAGAAATGAAGAAATCGGGGAGTGTAGGCGACGGAGAGACATACGGCTACACTACGTTCACTTTACGATGGACCGCTGCGGAGACTACGAGTCATCAGGGCCAATCAAATGGGCTCTGTGTATCACGTGACCTTCGATAGGAGGCCCAGGGTCGTGCAGCGGCGTGTAGACACCCTATATGTTTGCAGCTCTGGATTGGTCGGGGTGGCTCGTCAGCGCCCGCTGCTGTTGACGCTCGAAATAGGGTATAGAAAGTAGCTGGTAGACGAAGGGGAGAACGAGGCATTGGAGGAGATCCTCTCATTCAATTTCGCTCCACGCGGTTATTTCCAGGACGCTCACCGCTCATCCTCTTGTCCCTTGTCTTGACGAAACTCATTAATGATGTCTTTTTTTCCGGCCCACGCGTTGGTTGAATTCTCATCCCCAACCGCCGTTCTTGTGTGTGTCGTGTCGTTTGTTGTGTTTGTTGTCTCGCCGTTGTCTTTGTCGCAGAAGTTTTCGTGGAACCCGCTAGTCTTTTGAAAGCTGTTTCGGAAGAAGAGAGTCAGCCGTGCGTCCTTAAGTTTGCCATTTTTTATTTGAGATAATCTAGGGTAGCTGTTTGTACTAAAGGTACCAGACGTTTGGGCCTATCTTAAATACTCTAATCAAGATAGTGTATTTCAAATAATACTTTTGGTAGTATTTCGGTATCTTGCAAATCTACTTCGTCAAGAGTACTTACTACTCTATCTTAATTACATTTCTCGCTATCTTGTACTCAGTATCTCAAATATATTTTGAACCTTCGGAAATATTTGTCCCCGGAGTAATGTACGGAGCTCGGGATCGTCAGACTCCAAGACAAAGCTGAAATGATTGCAGACTTCAAGGCAAGCGACAAAACACAGGACAGGAAAGAAGACACGAACAAAAAGCAGCCTCCGAATGCCAACAAAAGACCAAATGGATAGCCCCAAGTACACCCGCCTTTAGGTGTCCACCTGTTCGCACCTTTTTTTTCCGAGTTGTCTTTTAATGGCACGTTACGCTTGGAGCTAGCAAAGTGCTCGTGACGTCATAAGGACTTTACACTTTTTGCCTGATGCTAGAGTGGTTCCGTAAGCGGAAGATTGTGGCGCCAACTCTTGGTACGGACGCAGTATACCATTTTAGGATATCGACGGTTCAGGGGGTTCCGGTAGGAAAATGCACGAGCACGTTTTCATGTTAGCGCGAACACTCCCCCGGCCAAGGAAGCTAGATCCCTCTGGCTTTCTTGGCCTGCAGTGACCATGATTGGGCTTCCCCGAAGCCCCTTGTGTGCCTATTGTATCCCAAGGTCGTTCAAAAGCGTTCTAGAGCGCAGCTCTTAGGCGCCCGTTTCCGGCTTAAGCGGCGTCGGCGTCGCCGTCGGCGTCGGCGTCGGGGTAACCGCAAGGTCACGTGGCCCCCCAGGTCACGTGACCGCCCCGAGGTTACGTGACCGGCCCACGCGTGACCCCCCCCCCCCCCCCCCCGCGCCTTCCCCCCCTCCTCAAGAGCTGCGCTCTAATTCGGCGTTACAGGGAGTTGTAAACGGCTTTCATTTTTTTTCTAATATATATTCGAGTGCGCTTATTGTTTAATTCTCAGAATCCTCCAACGCAACATTCCGCCAGTGGGAGCCAGGGATTGAAAGCTGTTTCGTGGACACTCTCTTGTGTTACTTGTGTTTCCTTCTTGACCTTTCTAATACAGTACATTTTTTGACAGTTTGAAGGTACAGGCGCTCCTACTCGCCTTGGCTGGGGAGACAAAATACTCGCTCTTGGTTCCTGATGAGCAAGAGGGCTCCTCTCATCTAGCCGACGTTTCTCTCGTGTGTGCACATTTCTCAATCACTCGCGCACTCATCATCACGTTTTACAGCCTGATCAACTTCTGGTTCGGCTGTTAGAGATATGTAATGCCGGACTATGTGTCAAGTCCGCCGAATCTCGTCAAGAAATGTTACGAACTTATTGAGGAATACGTCATGAGCAGAGCCTGCCGCCAAACTGAAGCCTGCCAGTTGCCATGCCTACATTACGTGAGTCCTCCTTGTTCCTAAAATATTTCGGCACCCATTATCTAGCACATCCCGAATTATTTCAAAGTAAACTTCGGTTGCAGTAGCTAAGTTGCTACTTGAAAGTCATAAATATGATTATAGAATATGAATCAGAATATGATTTTCAGCCAAGTCATCACAATAGAGCTTTTTACTTTTTTATTCTGATATTACCAGCTTGCAACTTACTTGCCGAGTATCTTCGAATGTAATTCAATTACTTTTTCAAAGTATTTATGCTCTACTCAAGATAGTTCGCAGTAAAAGTCATGAAACGGGAACAGCGCGAATATAAACGAGGGACGAGTAGAAGAAGTAACGACTCGTCCCTACTCTATTTTCGCGCTGTTCCCGTTTCATGATGTAAAACCAACTCGCCCAAATTTATGCGTCGTTGCAAAGTAAAAGTAAGTTAAATACTACTCTAAATACATTGTAAAAGTGGTATTTAGTATCTCATCTTACGTCTGTTGAGTATTTCGCACAACACTGAAAAGAACTCTGTGACATCTGGCAAGAGGCTTCTCAACTGCGTGACCTACGAGACGCTTATCGGTTATGAAACTCTTTTATGCACACATATGTCAAGGTTAAGCCCAATTTTTCAAACAAATATCGACCCTGATAGCAAATTTATAGTACCTAATTGACAGACTTGATACACTTAAAAAATGCAGCTTGAATTCACGACAAACAATATTTGACTCTGGGAGAAACAAAAATTATGCTCCAACGATTTTCATGATTCTTATCAACAGAGCTTCTACTGCGTTTTGTTCTGGGGAGGGGCTAACGCGACGGCAGATACTGAAAACCTTCACACTTGCAGTTGAAAAGCTATAAGCACCTATTTCTCACGCCAAAATATAAAAGTATCAACACTGGAGAAGCAAGCAAACATCGATCTGCCGCGGCGTTTTGCTCCATTTTTCTCACACCGATCTGTTCCATTAATCTTTTGTTCTTATTTTCTGGCTCCATCTAGATATGAAACTTCCTCTTCCTGGTTGTACTATACTCCTGTTCACCCACTAAGCTGAGACTGAGGTGGAAGCTACGAGCTCACTGGACCAGACATACGTCGATCCTTCTTCCCGTGATCACACTCCCGCTCACAACCTCGCTCGGAGAACTGAGCTAGGAGATGAAAGGGAGGCGGCTGATTGGTCCGGTGAAAGCGTAGCTCCCACCGAAGTCTCAACTTAGTAAGGTTGAATGGACTATAGACACCACTCTCTCTCCTATACTTCGTTTTACATTAAGATAGACAACAGCTGACATTACAAGCTATTCAAGCCGATTCAGCTTTGTGAGTATATCACGGGACTAGGTTTGCCGAGCGTCTTTGGTCCAATCCCGAAATTCAGGTGATGCTCTGGCGGCGTTGGATTGACTCTGGTGGCTCGTAGCGCCAGCTCGGTCCATTGCGGGGACGAGACGTAGTATAATGAGTGTCGTGTCGGCGCTCAATCTTGGACACGCTGGAAAAAGATAATGATGTCGGACGCTCGGGGCTATATTCAGAACTAGAAGGTCTTTATGTAGCTATAAGATCGTCTGTTCTTTATTTTGTCTTTCGTTGTCAGGTAGGCCGTTGGTGTGTTGGAGGGAGGGGAAAGGAGATATTATAATATAGTCGAGGTGCGAAGGCTTTTGTGCAAAATGAATGTAACAAGGAAACTAGGCTATCTTATTTTATTTTTATTATTGTATAGTAGATTTGTATTGTTCGTTTATATTTTATAAAATTCAAAAACAATCTTTCCGTTTTTGGTTTCTTATTTCGCCTGCTTTCGTACATATACGCGGTGATGAAGCCTGCTACAAATTCACGAGCTGTGGAACATCTCCGTTTTTTGTTAAATGAGTTATGCGTCCATTATATATTTTAGAGACCTGGGATGTGTTAATTTTATTAGACAATAAACACTGCGTGACACTGTTAGTGCGATCGTGACGTCGGTTATCCTGTTTCTGTCAATTTTATTTTAAAGAGGAACTGTCGGGCACCGAAGGCTGCAACTTAGGTGAGTGCCCTTTTCACCATTATGGTAGTTTTGATGACAGCTGCTTGGTTTTAGGGGCAAAAGGGAAAAGAAAACCGGCGATCGCTTGTTTGCGCTCGTGCAGTAAACTTAGACATGTTCTCACTGACAAGGTTGGAACGGCAGGGATGTCCTTCAGTGTTCCCGCCTCCAGGACGAACTTCCTGCATTCGATAAAGATTTGGCGTCTCGTGACCCTTGACATGGTAGCCTCGAGCCTGGGCGCTTAGTGAAAACACACCCTTACAAAAATATTTTTCCGCATTCTACAGAATATTTATCGAAGATAGTATATAGAGGAATATATGTTATAAAGAAAATGTCCCCGCTTTTCTCTCCGCTGTTTAGAGCTTTTTGGCATATTTTCTTGTACAATTCATATGCAAGGTGTGTGTGTGTGGGGGGGGGGGGGGGTAAACAAAAACCCACATGTACGAACTTCCGGGGGAAGTTATGTTGCGTCCGGTTGGCTAATGTTTTTACATGTTTTTCAGGATCCGCAGGGAGTAGCGCGTAGTCTCACCGCCGCCGACTAACTGCGGTACCTCCTGAAATTTACTTGTACAGAATTGACATGCCTTCCTGATCGCCTGGGTGAAGAGAAAGAACACTTGTACTTCAAAGAAATGATAAATCTGCAGAAGGTATAGCGGGCGCATCGTTACGACTACCTATTCGAGCCGGCTGGCCCATATACCTGGGAACTACTTAAACATACTAGTCCTTAGACGCGTTCAACTACTTTGTGAAGGGCAAGTCATCGGCGATGGGCACCTACACCACCAGCCGGCGAAAATACGGGCAGAGTTTTCCCGCAGGGGTCGCCGAGCCGTGTCTGGGTTTTAGCAGACAATCTTCAGAAAGTTTTTTTTTTTTTTTTTAGGCTGTATTCAGCGCGACAGTCTTTGTAATGCTCAATTTTCTCACGTTTTCACTTGCTTGCTTTGGTATTGAAGATTTCTTACTCAGATCACCGTGCACCTTGCATGAGCACGTGCCGTAATGGCACATCGCAGTAGGGAGATAGTCGGTCGAGGCGCCGCATTCTCGCTCCTGTCGCGTTGAGCCATCTGGCCGGCAGCACATGGCAGTAGGCTAGCAACGTCTGCTAATACCGTCGTCCTACCATCACCCAGGATGAGCGGCGTCGGTGGCGCCTCACATCTCGAGATAATCGAAAGGAAATCGCTTGTGGCATCTTATTCGTGCCGGTGCGCATCGATAACTTAAAAGCACAGCACTGGGGCATTTCTTGAGAGTAGCTCTCGCGCAATTGCTCGGTAGAGAACCAAGTGTCGTCGCGCATCAACCCAAACACAAGGGAAACACAGGAGAACCCGAAGTGTCCTCCTCCCCCTGTCGTATCGGCCGGAAGTGGCGCGAACATCCTGAATGGAACTTAGTGTGTAAAGATTTGATAGAAATTGTATAAAAACTGTATAAAAACATATATATATTTTTCACATCGTTTTTATTTTCTATCTGTAGACAATTACACAGTTCTTCGCAAAATAAATCTTGAACATTAACTTTGTTTGCCAGAATGCATCCATTAAAACATGCGCTCATCACTTACCTTGTACACATGTGCAAATAACACAAATTTACACCCCACGGAGCACTCATAACACTAGTAATTCGGCAGTGTTGACTGCTCCACCGCCATATACTCTTTATACTTGAGAGGTACTCCTATGAACGAGGACTCCCAGAATATGCAAAAATTACAAGTATATGCGGCTTTTTTCACGCTAATAATTTAAACGAAATGTGGTTTCTAAGGGTTGGTGAGCTGTATTGCTTTCTATATAGCATTAAAAGAAGCGATGATAGTTGACACTATCAAAAAAAGCAGCCTCCGCAAGGATGTTCCAAATGGGATGATGATGCTGATGATGGTTCCGGTTTTATGGCGCAAGAGCAACTTAGGCCATATTGCACCAAACAAAGGCTTTTCCAAGGATCTTACTGATGTAATCTAAAATAACTGCAAGCTACAACTAGTTAAATGGCCAGTTTTATGGAGGACATGTATAACTCGATTGAACGGTACCAGGGGTTGTTCGCCAAGTAGAAAATATGAATGAAAGGGAAGCTTATCTTGAAAAATATAATCGGGGCTGTTGATTTAAAGATTTGCAATGACATAGGATGTGCTAAAGAGTCATAGCTTTCCCTCAATTGTCGCAAAATTCAACATTCTCTCCGCAGAGCGGGTGCACGTGAGTCATCACCAATTCTTAAGCGGCAAAAATGAACTTCAACCTGACGGTCCTTATGGAAGGAAATCTCCCATACCCCCAGTAGGGGCTTGATAACGTGAAGCTTGTTCTCTTTTTCTATATCCCAATCCAACTGCCATGACTTGACAATCGATGTCTCTATATCGGCCTCAGGTCTTGGGGTGGCATTCCAAGATGCAGTTTTGGGCACTCTTTCGCAAAAGCAGCAAGCACGTTTGCTTTCTCATCGCCGGGAATACCCACATGGCTTGGAACCCAGCAGAATTCGATCAGGTGTCCTAGTTGAAGTGCTCGGTTTAACTGTAGCCGAAGACGTTTCACAAGAAGGTTCTTGCTGTCTGCTAAGGACGAAACGGCTAAAAGAACACTCTGGGAATCCACAAACAAATTTGCTTTAATCATTTTGTTCTCCAATATATACTAAATAGCCATTAAAATGCTGTACAATTTAGCTGTAAAAATATTTGCAAGAAAGTTTAGTAGTCGAAGTTCCCTGAAGGCAATGTAACAAACCGCACAGCCCAAAAAGTTTGTTTTCGACCCATCATTGTAAACTTCCGAGTAGTCCTTGTATTTTTGTTCCAAATCGGCGAACTCCTGCTGAAAAACACGTGGGGAAATAGTTATATTTCTGTACTTGGACAGTAACCCGTCACAGGAGATTGGCAGAAGGTCCCAAGGCGAAACTTTCTCATTGCGCCTCACAAAGCAGCCTCACTAAAGAGAAGATGGAGCGATTTTGCCATGCTTTGAACTGAAACTCAGGGGCCGAACTATACTCGGCTGGTTTTCAAGATTGGAGGGCCTCAAAAGTGTTATTTTGATAATAGCTCTATGTCTTGTAAGCGTAACAAGTACTCAAATATTGCCTGCTTCTTTCCAGGGACATTTGATGTGTTTCAGCATACAAGCTAAGCAGAGGTGATGTTCGAAATGCCTCCGTCGCAAGTTGGAGCCACAGATGATGGATAGGGCCCAACATCTTTAGGGCAGACGGACGCGCGGACCCATAAACAATCGTACCATAGTCCAGGCGGGACCGCGCGAAGGAGTTATAGAGCCGTAAGAGGCATTGACTGTCAGACACCGAGGACAGATGCGGCAACACATTGAAAATGTTTGATGAACGTAGGCATTTATGTTTCAACTCGTTCAAGTGGGGGCATAAAAGTGAGCGTTTTATCAAATATTCTTCCTAGAAACGTGTATGCCTCCTTTCCAGATATACGAACGTCCTTCAAGTGCAACACTAGATCTGGAGACAGGCCACGGCAGAAGGAAAAGAGAATACAGACCGTTTCTTCGGGAGAGAACCTGAAACCATTTTGATCAACCCACTTGCCTATCTTATTGATTGCGATATGCAATTGCCGTTCATAACTGGACAAGTTACAAGAAGAAAAACAATATATGCGTATCCTCCACATACATTGAATATGATACATATGGTGGTATAACCTTAGCCAGATTCTTAATCTTCACAGCAAAGAGTGTAACGCTTAATACTACACCCTGAGGGACACCACTTTTCCTGGAGAAAATTTCCGTCAAAGTGGAGCCCAATCGTACCTGGAAGGTCGAACCAGTCAAGAAGCTTTGAATAGAACGAAGCATGCGACCTCGGACACCATATGAGTACAGATCTCAAAGGATCTTATATCTCCAAGTCGTATTATAAGCCTTTTGTAGATAAAAGAAGAGAGAAACATAGTGCTTGAGATGAACAAATGGGCTTCCAGAATATAAGTTTCCAGGCGGACAAGGTGGTCAACCGTGAAACTGCCCGCTCGGAAGCCGCACTCATTTCTATCAAACACACCCTCTGCCTCTAAACATTGTACAAGAGGGCGTAAATGAGTCTCTCATAGCTTTTGCCCAGGCAGCTTGTCAATGCAATTGCGCAGTAGCTCGTTGGTAAAGAGGGGTCTTTGCTGGGTTTCAGTAGAGGGATTATGTGTGCCGGGTTCCAACCGCCAGGAAAACAGCATCCAACAATAAATTTAAAAAAAGGTGAGAAAACTGTTTAGAGATTCAGGCGACTGTCTCCTTAGCAGTTCGTATGAATCCTATTCGCTGCAGTCAACGATTTTGTATTTGAAAGCCAATTAAAGCTCACATTGTGTAAATAGCTTGTTTTCTGCTGCTGATCGAAACTTCCTAATAGATTCCCAAGAATATTTGCTTGCTCCTTTAGGGATGTTGCTGATGGGAAAAGGGGTACCCCGACAGACTGGTAGTCTCCCTTGATCTTTCTAAGTCCATCAAACACTTCCTTTGAAGAGACAGAACTACTAAAAAAAGTGACGTACTTTTTCCAAGAACCGCCTTTAGCTTGCCTTCAAGTCCAGCGAGCTTTGGCTCTTTTTTTCTTAAATTCAAGCAGATTTCGTGGAGTGAATATTGTCTGAAGGTACACCACTCCTTGTTTTGCGACTTGCGTGTTGTGGTGCAGTCATTGTTCCATCACGACTTGCATCTCTTGGGGTGTCGTCCAGTGGTCTGGAGAATACTGCGTGATGCGGCATTTATAATTGCTTCAGTAATATACAGCGTGGCATCGTTGGGGCTCATGCTTAAAAGAAGAGAAGAATCAATAAAAGCCTTCAAACAAAAAATAGACCGGTCAGCCTTTTCCAATTTCTACTTTGGAAGTTGTGTCGGAATAGAAGAAATCGGCATCGTGCTTTCTAGAATAATAGGTAACTGATCTCTTCCAAAAGGGTTATTTAAAAGCTTACAAGAAAAGCATGGAAGTAAAACTGGTGATTCAATAGAAAGGTCAATAGATGTAAATGATTGATGTGCTTCAATAAAAAACGTGGGTTCCCTCCCATTAAAAAGACACAACCCAGGGGATAATAAAATACGCTCTATGACGCCTCCACGTGAATCCTGGCGAACATTACCCCACAAGGGGTGGGGGACATTACAATTGCCTAAAATTAAGAAAGGTCGAGGTAATTGTTTGAGTGACCTCAAATCAGTGAATTTCAGGTAACTGAAATTCACTGATATGCAGCGGAGAGTTGGGTGGCAGACAAAGAGAAACTACCGTAATCAAACGTCCAAGAAGGCGCACCGCTACAACCTCTAAGGGCGTAAAAAGGGGGACCTCTGAGCAAGCAAAACCACTCTGCACCACTACTGACACTCCTCCAGATGTGTTAGGGGCGAGTCTATTTTTTTCTAAAAAATTGGTGTCGACGTATGATTTGTGTATGAGTGTTAATTAAATGTGTTTCTTGCAGGCTGAGTGCAATGGGTCTCAGCTCGTTCATAAAATAATTTACATCATCAATATTTTTATTAGGCCACGGGCCACGATAGTTCCCCACAGAAAATGAAAAGTGGTTATTCTTAAAAAAATAACTAAAATGCGAATAAAAAAATGCTAGAGAATAAATAAAGGTTATAAAGCTACCGCATGTGGCAAAATTTAATTCAGCATGCCACCTTGGGGGGTCGCAGGTTTTTTGTTTTATTGTTTACTCTTAGGACTCTGCCGCTCCATGTCGTCTTGGTCAGAGGCATGATTGGAGACATCTGTGCACTCATCCATGGCCTCTGCTTCTTGGGGCGAGGCTTTCCCTGCAAGTTTGGGTGGATTCAGGGTACCGGGCACCATGCCCCGTCTATGAACAGCCCCAGCCAAAGGGGCGGAGGAAGTGCTGGGCGGGGCGTCGCCCAAATTTACCTGTTCCTGTCCCTTAGGCGCTGCCGGTGCGACACATGAGCCATACCGCTCCTTCGATGATGCTCTCTCCAGAGAGTGTGGGCGAGAGTGACGACCTTCTCCCTCGAAGGAGACTGCAGAGGAGGGGCGGTTGCGGTAGCCACCGGCCCATCCTGGGTTTGGAAAACAGCCTGAGAGGGCAAAGGCTAGTGTCCCGTTAAAAAGCGAGGGTTCGCTCTGGCTGGGAGGGGCGGTAGTCCGACCAGCCGAGATTGCACGCCCAGGAAATATAATATTGAACTGGTGCGTGGAAATGCAGTGGCCTCCCTTAGTGCAGAAAGGACGTCTGGGTTTCCACTGCTACCATCAGTGGTGCCAGTCTCCGTTGCACCACCTGAGCATAGCTGCCCTTACGCAAGAATGCGAAGCGACCGCGTGCCTTTGAGTAGGAGAGGTTTGCCTTGATGAGAAGTGTAAGTATCTCCTTCTCTTCTTTTCACGTTCCGAGGGATCGAAAGTATGCAGGCTTGGGATCACCGCAGTTTGCACAGTGTGCGTCATTGGCGCAAGAGCCTGTGGGGTGGTCAGCCTTGACACATTTTGAACACGTGGCTTTCACACGGCGATGCTGGGAACCATGGCAAAACCTCTCGCATTTAAAACACCTTCGAGGATTAGGAACATACGGCCGAACCTTGCAGTGGAGATAGCCAGCTTTCACAGCCTCGAGAAGTGCGGTGGACTCAAAGGTTAAGTCCATGTTTAGTTTTCCGCTATTGACGATCCCGCCGCAGGGAGATGCGCCTCCCAGCAACAACTCCTTGGTCAGAGAGCCCTTCAAGAATTTCAGTGTCAGAGGTCTCGATCAGGTCACCCTCGGAGGTAACGCCTTGAATAGTATTGAGTGTACGATGAGGTGTAACGGTCACTTTGTGATCAGACACACAGTTCAAAGCAAGGAGTGCAGTATGCTGCATGACCGGTGTCAATTTCCACAAGTAGGTCGCCTGAGGGCATCTTTTCGGCTTTGAAGTTCTTCCTGGTCGCACTTTCTAGCACTTTCACAACAAGAAAGGGGGAAATTTTTAGGAGTGGAGTGTCATTTTCAGAGTGAATAACCAAAAATTTGGGGAACGTAGGAGAACGAGATGAGGTCGTGTCTTTCATAGGAACTTCGGTGCGGAACCTTTTCGGGGCCCGATCAGAAGGTATTTTAGTTTGCGAACATATGACAAATGGGATAATATTCGGTGCCCGGGTACACCACCCACCATTGAACCCAACACGAGGGCAAGTAATATGCCATAGCAAGAAAGTCTTGGTTGACACAATTACTCTATCAGTGCTTTCCGGGCACTATACCCAAGTGTGGTTGCAGGCACAGGATCTGCTTCCAGCCAAGGTTGGCCCTTGTGGCCTAAGAAGGTGAAAAGGGAAAGAAGAGAGTGTAGCCTGAAAGAAAAAGAGGTGGAAGGAAAAGTGAAAGAAGAAAAAAGAGGGTAGTAGAGGCAACTGACGGAATTATCCTGGTCGGGCCAAGCCAGGACATACGTCTACAAGAAGCAGGGGCAGAAGTGGTATATTGCCTCGCCCGGAGGGCCCCGAAGGGTTCAAACATATCCCGGGCTCAGCTCAACCCCCAGGATCCCCCTTACCCCGAACACGGGTTAAGCCAAGCACAACCAGGGCGTGGGTGGATGAACCCACATGGCTCGAGGTTCGTAGTGACGCCACTCACCAAGCATCTACTAAAGCAGGTGCCCCCTGCGTGTGGGTGTGGCGGCCCACGTGGCTGCGGTCTGTGGTGACGCCACTCACCAAGCACCCAACAACTAAGGTGTAGGTGCCCCCTGCAGGTGCTCCAACTGGGAGTAACGTCACTTCTCCGCACTGCATCTTATTATTAGGTCAAGTCTAGTCTATAAGCATTTTACAGAAATTTGGTGACAGAAAGTCATTGAGACGTCACGATCGAAATTCTATAGCATGTATGTACTCCGTAGACAGGTTGAAATAAAATCAATATAATAGTATTGTAGATTTTCGATACAACGAGACGAAGTAAGAGGTTAAAAGTGTCGTCAAAATGTGAATAGGATTTCTATAAACCCTTTGGTGTTTACAAACATGAACTGCTATTTGCATCCTAAGCGATTTCCGATCGCTCCGTCTGTGCAAGCCTGTCGAGCTTGCGTATGTCACCAGTGCTAGAAAGCATAAATGCTACGCGGAAACCAGAGATTAATCGAGGGCTTTCGGCTGTACGCTTCGACGTCTTGGGCGAGACAAATTGGTTTACGACAATATTTGAAAATTTTGAACATATCTCGCGCTTTTTGGTTCTTTTGGCGTTCCCCTGGAGAATCGATGGTTAAATGTTTCATCGACGTTATAAGCAGTGGTGTTAAGGGGGGACAAAGGGTATAGCGCACAGGGTAACGAGGCACCAGCCAGAGAGACGCTACTCTCCCTTTGAGAGTTCGCGCGCTCGACTGGAGTGCAACGCCGAATACGAACTTTTCCTCCCCATGTTCCCCTTCCCCCAAAAAGGCCATGGCGCAACCCTTATGAAAATGAAGTTAATCATCATCATACTCTTATTGATATCTTTTTTTCTGAGGGATGTGAAAGACAGAGGGCGCCTGTTTGAGGCCGCCTATGCGAAAGAGTCATCCTGCCGTTTTCATCCCGTAAAGCCTGGTTCAGACAGTTGCGTTTGACTGCGTTTGACTGCGTTGCGGCGGCGACAAACCAAGACATCCCTGCTGCTTATATCGCGTGCCAAGATGATTCCTTGAATTGGATTCCACGCTTCATATGAAGCACAGATATGCCGGTGACTCGCTTTCGGTTCTCGACGCAACGCAGTCAAACGCAGTGGAACGCAAGTGTCTGAACCGGCCTTACAGGGCCCATGAAACGATTTTAACATCGAGAGAACGTGCACCTTATTACCCTTTTTTTGTTTACTTTAGCACAAGGACCTTAGAAATCGACCACTTCTCTCGAAATGTCGCGAATGCGCTGCGTAACCGCAAAAACAAAAGGAAACTATTTCTTGACTTGACTTCACGTACGGCGGCCATAGGAACTAACTTTGTGACGTCACGGCGGGTGCGGTTATTGAGATCGCTTTTGAACAAGTATATTCCCAGTTTAATGGTAACGTTTAGAAATGCCGTTCCAACATAAACAAATGAATCGATAGTTTTATATTCTTGTTCAGTACACGAAGTTTTCGCAGCGCCATCTATCCGGAGTAAGTCAAAGCATCCCCTCCCCGCTGCTCCGCTGCCTAGCAACGTTGGCTGGCTGCTACCGGACGAGCGGTGTGATCAACGCGATTAACGCGATATAAAAACCACTTTTCGGCAGCTGCGTGGTTCGTTTTCTTTCTCGTGCGCCTTGTTTGCCTGCCTGCAACTATACTCCGTTTCACCTTATGTTGTACCGCAGCGAAGGCTAGAAGCGCGAGCTCATAGCGTTGGCAGCTGCCCTTGGTGCGCGAGAGCTTGTGCCGCCGAGGTGTGCGATAGAGCAAGGAGCTCGCGCTTGTAGCCTTTCCTGCGGTACAACAAAAGGTGAAACAGAATATAGGAAGTATTCACTGGCGGCCATAGCTGTGTGCGCGACTGCTGAGCGCGTGCTGATGGCTAGCTTCCAGTTCTTTTGCAACCTGCATTCCACACCGTCAAAATGGCCGGTCCTAGCAGCCTATTATAGACCCTTTCCGGAATTCAGTGCCATTTGGTGACTCAAATGGCAGTTTATCTTTTACTATACTAATGGCGGCAATGAACCTGTGGTCTGCAGTATTTAATGGGGCACCGTCACTTAAAGGTCAACGGTAAACGAGAATGTGCACTTCACTACAATTATTTTTCAATCTCTTTTAGTGTCGATGACGAAACAAATGCAGCCAGTCGGAACGAAGCGCCAACCCACATAGACGCCTTGATAGAGTTCTATACATCAAGGGGCTTTGAAGCCGAGTGAGTGCTACTAACAGATTGACTGCGACCGAGTTAGAAATGAACGCTTACGCAGCTCTTGCGTCCAATTCCTGCTTCACGCCGCGCTAACATCTAGAATGTATAGGCCTCGAATTATCTGCTTAGGAGCATCTTCGACTTCTTCCTTCATCAGTAAACAGAAGGCCGCCATTAGTATAGCACATATGCCGTTTTCAGATGATGATGATAGTGATCAAAGTGGCCAGACTGAATTCCGGAAAGGGTCTATTGGGGAGAGAGGGGAGAGTCTGCTCTCGCTGTAGCAATGTCCACAGTGCTAAGGAGAGGACAAGACCGGAAGCCGCGTACCCCGCGGCGCGTCATGCGCACGTGACCCGGGAAACATTGTATGAGTTGAGGGGCATCCCCAAACGCCATCTTATTTGGCCGGAAGTTCGAAAATCGTTTCATGGGTCCTTTAAGTCTATTTTGCACCGGACGTGCGATTTTGTTTTGCCGCCAGCATTAAACACCCGTCATACTAAGCAGCACAATAGGCCATATGCGAAATCCTTGCCAGCTATCATCATCATGCCATTAGGAGCCGCCATATTGGGGGGTTTATCACATCTTCCAGTTGTGGACGACACGCATCTCCATTTAACTCGGTTTTCATGATATTAGGGCAGTTTATTTGTACACTCAATGGGGTGCTGGTTAGTTTCGAATCAAAGAAGAAAAGAAAGACGGCCGCCAAATTGAGGAAAAGGAATTGTCAGCAACGAGGTCGCAAGAATCGTCACTAAAGCAGTGAACTGGGCCATCCAGGTCAATGAACGGTATTTCTCGAAGACGTTCTGTGACGGGTTCGTACTGGACTTGCAGCAGGTGATCATATTTTAGTTCTACGATTTACACTTTGCAGGGACTATAGGAGGTATTCACTGGCCGCCATATTTGAGGTCACTGTTTAGAGCACATGCTCAGAACCCAAGACCGGCAATCTTGATGGGGCAGGTGCACGTTGCAAAATAACTGTGGAAGCTCGCCATCTTCACGTGCTCAGCATTAGCGCACACAGATATGGCCGCCAGTGAATACACCCTATTGTTTTTCGGGCGAAATCGTCGGTACGAAAACCCCCCAATATGGAGGAAATCTGATCATTGATCATGAATACACTAGATGGCGCTTCTTTTTGCATATGGTCTAGGGTGCCTACATGTCTGTCTGTCTCAGGGTGAAGACATCCATTGTTGCACTGAATGTGCCAGCGCGTGACGCTCTCGCGCACTCGGTGCGTGACTTGGGCGATAAAATGGCGTCTATGCATTAGCCAAAGCTGGGCGCTCGAGCTGAGTGACACCGTATTGCGCGCACTTCAAAATGCATAAAAAAACAATTGGGCGTGAAAATGGCTGAGATGTCACCACTCAAGCAAAAGTGCGCGTGTGTATGAAGGCACTCTACATATGGTCTATATCGGCATGACCACAGAATGTAAATGAGTGGGAATTTGTTCAGCTTCGGATAGTTGACGAAAAAGACAACGCACGGTTGTAGAAGGCCAGAGACATCAAGGTACTCACAATAAATTGTTTACATGTACACTTCGTGAAACATATTTAGCGGTGTCGCCGATTACATACGATGCCTTGCCCGCTCCGTTGGCGTTCTTGCTGCTCGCGTTTGAACTCGCGCATTTCGTGAAGATACTGCCTTTATGGGAACGCTTTAGTCTCACAAAAATAATAACAAAAAAACTTATTTTTATTTAATGTCACTAAACTGTAAATTAAAAAAAAAGTTTAGAACAAATGAAAGTAATTATCTACAAATTTTCAAGCATTTAAACTATAAATAGGTTGAAGTCCGCTGTTCAAAATACGCTGTTTACTTGAAGCTCTTCGTATTGTTTGATAATTTTAATCCTCGGCGCCAAGGCGACCGACACTTCGCAGATAACAAAACCGTATTGATGAATTTTCGGTTCCACAGAGGACCAAAGTGGGACAGGAGTTCGGCATGACTGCTGCACCAACGTTCCCTCGGGACTCGTGTTCTCACTGCTTTGAGCACGAATGGCAGAGGAACTCTGATACGGCACTCGAGCCCAATCTGGGCTACAAACGTTAGCACATGTGGCTTTGTTCACAAGGTGTCGACAAGATAGTCGTTAGACGATTTCTTGACGTTTATCGCACGAATAGAACCGCCGCAATGGCCCGCTTACTCGATGACGTTATAATCCGGAAAGGCGGTGCTAGTAAAAGAGCAGCACTGCGATGAGTCTGTTGCCGGCAGTTGGTCTTGGCGTTTGTCGGGATTCCGAACTGCCTAAATATAAGCGTTTTTATTGCGGGACGAGCTCCAAAATTCCGGAGAAACGTGATCAGTGCCCGAAAAGATGATTGCAGAGTGCAAAAGGCTTTAATGGGCGCAACCGACACGAACGAGGACCTCTTCGGCATTAAAACAAAGAATAATCGCATGCAAATATTGTTAGAAAATTGTAAAAAAAAAGTAATGAAGTGCATTCACCCCCCCCCCTTTTTAGATATGCAGGGGCCCTTCTTTTTTTTTATTTCAGTGAGCGTATTTTATTGACGATGAAAATTTATTTTTTCTAGACAGTTTCGAAACTTTATAGCCTATAGTAGTTAACTAAAGGAACACGGGGAGTGGCTTAGTATCATGACGCTCCTTGGATCGTGACTTGTTTTTTGGCACTCAAGTCAACGAATTCCCTCATTTTATTTGTTGCGGAGCGATAATGAGATCCTCATAATTAGCCACGCACTAAGTTTCTTCGGCTGCCGGAGACTGTAGTGTACGTGTTGTGGTTCCGAAACAGAAAGACTTAATTTAGCTGACATTTTATCCAGAAAGTAAATAATAAATCCTCCTAATGTTAAGGATTTTTTTTCTTTTTTTCTTTTTTAGAGCGCAGCGTTTAGGCGCCCGTTTCTGGCTTGAGCGGCGTCGCCGTCGCCGTTACCGCGCTTTGCATCATGAGCCGTTTTCCATAATCACCTCACACGTGACGTCAAGTGTGACGTCACCCTCGTGACAGTACACGGCGCCTAAATTTGGCGGGAAAATTTCCCGCTAAATTTAGCGGGAAAATTGTTCCAACAAATTTAGCGGTAAAGTGTTCACGCCAATTTTAGCGGGGAAATTTTTCAGACAAATTTAACGGGCAATTTTTCCGCTAAATTTAGTGAGGAAATTTTCTAGCCGAATTTAGCGGGTAAATTTTTTCGCTAAGTTAGTGGTTTTCGATTATGCTCAGCATGTTTCTAATTGAAACCATATGATTATTTTACTGATTAAAAAGTGACTTACGGAAGTTTACTTAATTATCCGACTTCTCGCAAAAATGAGCCACCCACATAATGTCCCCCTAGCGGTAGAACTCACCTGCACACACCGCATTAGTGCACCTTTTACGAATGTTTTGTAATAAATGTGTGCCGGGAGATCATTATCATCGCCACCGCCGCTGGGTGATCCTGGACTCTGCCCGTCGCTTCCAAGCCCGGATCCTCTCTCCACCAGATCGCGACCAGACACCGCAGGACTCACTCCTACCTGTAATGCCATGCTAGAATAAACCTACGCAGTTCAATCGATCTTATCTCGACCACGACATGGTGGCAGTGGTGCTAGCGTAGCGATTCAGCGGCTACAGTTCCCCACTCATCCAAATTGATGTCATGGCCCAGTCTGAGCAGCAACCAGAAGCAACGGCTCCAACGCCTGCCTCCAACCCATTTGGCGTCGCTCTCCCAGAAAAGCTCGACTTCCGCCGTTAAACCTGCGCAGGTCAATCAATCTTAACTCGACAACGACAATGTGTTCCAATTAAAATGGAACACCCGGTATATATATATAGGTGAGGCAGAGTAGTTTGAGAACAATGGACCGGGAAAATGTGATAAGTCAAAGATCCGTACTTGCGAAGTTGCTATGCTAGGAGTTTATTGTTTGCATTAAGACAGTTTCGCCGAGAGGCTCTGCTTCGTCAGGAGATGCATACATCCGTCAGGAGAAGGCATACATGTATGCCATCCCCTGACGAAGCCGAGCCTCTCGGCGCAACTGTCGTAATATATACAATAAACTCCTAGCATAGCAACTCCGAAAGTACGGATCTTTGACTTATATATATATAGACGTATATAACTGGTAAGAAAAAAACCCTTGGTGAAAACAGCAACAGCGGACGGTCTATTCTTCGGCGTTTTGGCCGGAGTCCGGCCTTCGTCAGGAAGAACTTTTACAGATGAACGCGAGGGGTATTTATACATTGCTACGGTCGAGTCCAAGTTTCAAAAACGGCGGGATGTACTGTAAAAGACTTAATTTTCGCAAGGACCAAAGTTTCTCAAATTTCGCGAATCACCTACAATTCGCGAAAAATATGTCCCGCGAACGATTCCGGTAAAATGTAGACACTTTGGAATGTTTATTGAGATCCCACCGCGTCGCGAAATTTAAAACCCGTGAATTATCCCCAAACTTCAGCTTGGACCGAAATCGCGAAATATTGAGCCCGCGAAAAATTAGCCGTTTACAGTATATATACAGGGTGTTTCACGAAAAGTGGACAAATTCGATGTTGCGAAATCTACGCGTCACTACAAAAAAACAGGCTTGTGTTGTTTTAGTCCTGAGGCAGGGGCCATTTAGGAAAATTATTGAAGTTTCGGATAATTAAGTTGTTAATTATTTTTACGTAATTAACTTTTTATATTGTGTTTAAGGACATGGTTTCAATTAGAAAATTGCTGAGCATCATTGAAAAACACTAAATCAATAAATTGCAGAACGATAGAAGGTATGCGAAGCATTTTACGGCTTTCTGAAAAACCGCACAACTTCGACGGGTTTTTAAGTTTCGGTTTGCAATCGGAGCGCCCGACGGCACCGCGCCCCGTGGAGAAATAGTGCAACACACCTCTGCTGCGCTGTCCTCGCGCAACGCAGCAGAGGCTGGTTGCCCTGCTTTTCCACGGTGTGCGGTGCCGTCGGGGACGAGATTACAAACCGAAACTTAAAAAACCCGTCGAAGCTGTGCGGTTTTTCAGAAAGCCGTAAAATGCTGCTTGTACCTTCTATCGTTCTGCAATTTATTGATTTAGTGTGTTTCGATTATGTTCAAAAAGTTTCTAATTGAAACCATGCCCTTAAACTCAATATTTAGAAAAAATAATTACGCGAAAATAATTAACAATATAATTATCCCGAACTTTAACAATTTTTCTAAAGAGGCCCCTGGCCTAGGACAAAAATGTCAAAAGCTTTTTTGGTGCGATGCGTAGTTTTCGCAATATCGAATTTGCCCACTTTTTGTGAAACACCATATATATATATATATCACGGATGTTCTGAAGAGCAGGTGAAAGGACAGATAAAGCAGAGATGTAAAAAGAAGGGGGAAACAAGGAACGACATCTAGTGTTGCGTCTACAAAGAGTTCGTCGTGTTTGTTGATTTTTAGTATAATATTTTTTTTTCAAGTTTACTCGAATTTATTTTGGGTCAGAGATCGCACGATGTAAACGCTTCAGAAGCAGAACGAATGGCGCGTGTATGTTGCCCCGAATTTACTTCTTTTTCGGTAACGTCTCTCTCTCTCGGTCACTTAATCCTATTTGCGCGGCGTTGGAGAGGCGAGCGGACCAACCCACGCGCGGGTCTCGAACTTGGAAGGAGCGGAAACTCTGACCCCGACAAACACGGGATTAGGGAGGTTTTAAATCGGGTTCCCAGCGGATATACTTTTGTCTTCATTCTTTCGCTTCTTTCAAACAGGAAGAGAAGACATCAAGTTGGGTTTCCCCGGATCTCAGCGCTCCTTCATTTTTTTGTTTTTCCCCAAACAATGAAGGTATTTTTCAAAACCAAGCAACAATTCTTGAAAGTTCAGAACAGCTGTATCGAGTAACATGATTCATGTATGAAGCCTAGTCCTACTGTTTGTTTCCTTGTATGTTGCTTAAGACTATTGTCTAAATCCATATCGTGTTTGAAATGTCGCGGTCGTTTTGTAATAAACAAATTGATGTGCTGTTTCCTTTGTATCAAGAGGACATAACGCCACGCTCTGAAAGTTTCTCTTTGTAATGTCAAGTATTTATTTTATGTCACGCTATTCGAAACAATGATTGTGGCAGATATTGTACAATACAGGTAGCATAGACAAGAAATCTGGGCTCCGTGGTTATTCTAGACTCAATCGTAGAATTACGCACATAATTGCGAACTTCATTTATCATCAACAGCCCCTGTAAACAAGAAACAAAAAAGGCTCGAGGTACACATCGCGACACTGTTAGCGCGAACACGACTTCGGCGCATTTTCGCGTTTTACTTCTAAATAGTATTAGCGAGCACGAAATTTTAACGCTTACATTATACAACTAAGTGAGCACTTTCCGTAGCAATAATAACTTGGATGCCATCTCTTGGTTTCAAAGAGAAAAACTGGAAAAACCGGCGATCGCTTGTTCGCGCTAACAGTGTCGCGCTCTGTACACCTAACCCCCTTCTTATGAGTTGTGAATGCGAAAGCACGCACGCCGCTCTTCGCTCCCTTCTTTCGTCTGCGGCGTACGGCGCGCTGACCTTGGGCGTGGAACGGTGGAGCCGCTGCCTCGTGGACACACTGCGCCATCGGGTGATCGATCGTTCGAACTGACGCGCAGAGACCAATGGGAGCTTCGTCGACGCGAGCCAGCCAATGGGACCGAAGCCGAAAATTCATCAGCTTTACTTCGCTCCTTTGGGATCGGGGAAACTAGGTGCCGCGTCTTGGCCTTTCGCGTGGTTTCATAGCTGGGAGCTGGCTACACTTGGAAAAAGGATTTAAGGTGCCGTTTCCGCGCTTCAAACTGATGACGTCGGCTCGCTCCAAGAGACAGTCAATGCTTTCGCATTAAAAAGCGGCGCTCAAAAGTCACGGACACGTAAACTAGTGACGCAAAAAAGCGAAGGCACCAATTATCCCGATGCTTTGTGCGCCGTTCTTGACTGCTTTAGCTTATAGAGAGCCAAAGCAATGTCTACACTTAGGTAGAGATGTACCATCTACCAGTGTTGATGGCGCTACCGAAAAAAAAGTAACGAAATACGTTACTCGTTACTAGCAAAATAAAGGAACGCGTTACCGTTACCTTACTAATAAAAAGAAACGCAACTTTACTTTTCCGTTGCTTTTAATTTACGAATTGACGGTAACAGCTTAGTTGCTTTTGTTCTTGTTATTGTTGTTTTTTTTTGGGGGGGAGGGGGGGATGCCTTGAGACCTACGCCTTTTGTCCCAGCTTTTTTCTGACACTAAAACAAAAAACGTGGATGTTTTATTTTCTTTAAATGGGACGTATTGAGCGAGAAAAAGACAGGCAAAATTTTGAAGGCATGTTTAATGAGTGCTATGATTTATGGCCTGGCGCTTCAAAAATATCAAGAACAAGAAAGTGCAGTGGAGCGTGGGTGACGCAGACAAATGGCACATGATCCTTTGCTTCTGCTTAAGTCCAGATGCAGCCGACGCTGCGAGCTAATGGTACCAATGAAGCAGCGCCAAAAGCGCAAGTCACTGGGCCTTTTTGTTGATGATTGGTTCAGCAATGGTACAACACGTACAAAAACTTGATGAACACCATGATGGTTATTTTTGACGCTATCTCATAGGCACCATTAGCTCGTAGTCGTAGCATCGGCTGCGTCGGGACTTAAGGTAAAACGAAGCGCCGGGTCTCAGGAGGATATAGAAACTCGTTAAAAAAACAAATACTTGTTTTTTCAGGTCTTGGGGGGAAGATGCAACGAGAAACATACGTTACCCGTTATTCGAAATAAGTAACGTAAGTACGTTACGTGTAACTGATTTGAGAAAGTAACGAGCACTTTACTGCGTTACCGAAAAATGTCACGTGTTTCCGGTGACGCCGCTACTTGTAACGGGTTATCGCCAACACTGCCTGAAACGCAATGCGGTCTTATCTACGCGAACACAAAGCGGTTTCATGCTGAAACCATCACGACACTGTAAAAAATACTTCTTTTTTTTTGTTTTTTTTGGGGGGGGGGGGGGGAGGGGTGTTGATGGTGCATGATCGTCGGGAAACTTGCACGCGCAAATAGAGGCGAACACAGAACAGGGTAGAGGTAAAGAACTTGGTGAAAAATTGAAGATTCTATTTCAAGAAAGGCGATGAATTCGTGTTACATAAAGATGGAAGTGAATGACTGCGTGGGCGACGCTTCCGCTTCTTTTCTTGGTAGCAAATTCAAATTCTTATCTGGGCTTCAAGTTGGACACTCGGTGAGAAAGTCGGCGAGATCGCCGACCGCCGCGATGGGCCGGCAACCCGCTTGACCTTGGCGCTGGCCAATCGGTGCTGCCGGCGTTATCGCCGACTTTCTCGACGAGTGTCTAACTGCCACCTGTTTGTTATAGCGATATTGGCGCTCTGGGGATTTTTCCTGGTTCAGTTTCTTCTTCTTTGCCTCGTTGCATGCTGAGCGAGCTCCTTCGTACTGTATACGCTCTGGCGTTCGGTAGGGATTGTACGATACTCTGTTTGGCCGTACGAGGGACCGCAACTGGACGCTACGAGCCATTCCCGACGATCCGCAGCAGTTTCTGTGTGTCATGTGACATTCCGAATGGACACAGCGAAGCGCGGTGCAGATAGTCACGTGCTCCATTCACAGCATTGGGTCGGGCTGGGATGTCGCGTAACCTCCGCTCCATAAGGCGAAAAGAACGTACGTTTGAAGGTAGCTCTCGTTCATGTCCCCCTACTTCGTGTCCGTCTCTGTTTCGAGCTTACAAGTTTCCTGACCCGATCTTCGCATGTTCGAACCGTAAACATTTCGGTGGCTGGATCGCCCGGCAGACAACATTGGCCACTTGAACGCTTTGCGCAACGCCCTATCTTCGCTGGGCCCACGTGCATCTTGCGCGATAGAGGAATACTCTGCTCAATCGAAATCGGTTTGCCGGCAAAAAGTGTTCCCCGGGGACCGATTGTCCGAGGAGCTTAACGAAGCAGTTGAGCCGATGGAACCCAGGAGACTGGGGGAAAAACCGATGCGCTCGAGAGTTAAGGCAGCATGTTTGCGTTATCGATTGTCTAACACAACCCTCTCGCTTTTTCGTTTTTTTTTTTTTTTTTTTTTTTTTGCTCTACGCCTTGGAGGGGAAATGGTTCAACAGAACGGCATACCCGAACCGATTGCTCGTTAGGCCCTACCTACTCTCGGGAAATAGCAACACACTAAAATTATACTCATTTTATACTCTGACGAAACAAACACGTTATAGGCTAAAAGCGTACGTTTCGTAAGATTATTACGAGCATGCTGGTAATAAAAAGACTTTAAGAAATAGAATGGCAAAAGACAAACAGGTACCACGATTCAACGATAGTAACAATAAGTTAAAAGCCTGGGTCTTTTTCGTCATTTACTGTGACTTTTTGAAGTTGTAGCTATTTTTTTTTTAATACACTCCAGTATGTTTTAATATTTGAAGTGTACTTTTGTATATTTTAGCATAATTTGTTTTCGAATACGTCGATCCAGTCTGGAAAGCCTGTGAAAGAAACCTTTAGGGTATTTTTATTGGAAGCTTATACTTCGTTTTACCCTAGGTCTGAGCGTGGCCGATATTATGAGACAAACGGCCAATCAAACTGTGCAAAAAGCGCAACGTCATGGCGTGCTTTCTACGCTCGATAGGTTGAGCAGGCGGAGGAGCACGCATAGAAAGACGGCGAACATAGGCTGGTCCTATCAACTGCGGAGAGCAGGCCATGACGTTGTGCCTTTTTTGCTGTTTGATTGGCCATCCCGGCTCATGGTATCGACCGGTGTTTCAGGGCTCAAAGCGAGGAAGCTAGATAAAGCCGCATAACTGTGCCCATTCACTTCCGTGCGCGGCAGCAATCAGATGCTGTGAGTTCTAGTCTCCGACAGCTTAAAGAACAAGGGGCGTGGCTTATTAAGCTAACACTTATCCTGCTTCGCGATTCGCTCTTAGGCGTCCTTCTCGGCTGATGCATCAATCTCATTAGCTGCGGAGCGATAATAAGATTCTCAGGAGTCAACACACCAGGCGTTTCTTAAACTCTTGGGGACTATGTTCGTCTGCTTCTTGCGAAGGGGTGGCGGTGACGTCAGAACGACGCCAAGTTCCGATTGGCTTTGATTGGAAGTATAGTGGGTCGACCTCAATGCTAGACGCCTTGAGGTCTACCCACTATTTTTCAAGCGCGCAGCTCTTAGGCGCTCGTTCTCGTGCTTTACGGAGTCGGCGTTGCCGTCGGCTTCGGCGTATCCGGAGGAGGAGGAGAGGGTACGGAGGAGGAGGGGACGATATGGAGGAGGAGGAGGGTACGAAGGAGGAGGAGAGGGTATGTAGAGGAACAGGGGACGGTACGTAGGAGGGGGACACGGAGGAGGAATAGGGGAGGGCACGCAGGAGGAGGGGGAGGGTCCGTACCCTCCCCTCCTACTCCTTCTCCTCTTCCGTACCCTTCCCTCCTCCTCAGTACGGAGGAGGAGGAGGGAAGGATAGAGAGGAGGAGGACACGGAAAAGGAGCAGGGGAGGATAAGAAGGCGGAGGGGAGGGTATGCAGCATGTCCCCTCCTCCTCCTCCGTACCCTCCCCTCCTCCTCCTCAAGAGCTGCGCTCAAGTTTCGCATTAGAGAGATTTGTAAACGTCGTTCATTTTTCAATCAGCCAGCCAATAAGAGCTCGGCGTTCTGGCATGATCGCAACCCTAGTGCAAGAAGCAGACGAACTTGCGCTCCACATTGATCTGAGGACGGATTTTGAATTTCCTTTTGTAATTTTCCTCATTGTTAGCGACCTGAAAATAGAAGAAGGTTCCAAGTGGTTTTCTGTAGGTAGTGTTTGAGGTCCATAAAATAGACACAGACGGTGCAAGTCGAACCACTATTTTTTTTTCTGAAATATTTCTGAAACGATGACACAACTATGAAACAGTCATCAGATCGCAGTGTTCCGTACTCGGCTTAACTTAAAATTACTTGTGGACTTATTATTCGAGACAAGTGCCCGTAGCTTTTAGTTGCGCCCCAGTTTCTGAGGCCACGACACATGTTCCCTTAGTTCATTCCTACTATAGAATAAAATTAGGTAATTCTTAGCAACCACCTCTGCATTCATAGTTGAACATGCGCTCTTCCAATCCAGCGTATATTTTTTTAGATGCCGTTAATTTCACACTTCTCATAATCCCCCAGTGACTTTCCATCCCTGCATTTCTTCTTGAGCTGCGTGATCTAGTCCGTCAACTCCCGTTAAAGTTCATTCACTTTCTACACACGCACGCGTTCCCATGTAACATATAAAGTTCCTAAAATGGCATCTCACTGATAGGTTATGTTCCAACTTCCGTTTCTACAGGCATTATTGTCGTTTTCGAGGAGTCCTACACCGTGCTCTCGTAAAAACGTGAAATTCATATAGTTTTATAGCTATCACGACTATAACGATTCAACGTGAAAGGGCATTTGGTCTGCTGTAAGAACCATTCATATACAGCCTGTCCCCCAAAACAGTTTGCACGGTCTTTTTCACTGCGAGAAAAAACAACGCACCGCCGAATGCTCAGCATCCGCCTAAATGTAGCGCTAGCGTTCCAAAGCCGCTGCTGATGTTTCAGAATAAACTGTTATCTTACTATAAAGTTTTAATTGAATTTTTTTAAAGCTTTCATGGGAAATGGGAACCACCTCCTGATAACTGGCGCCATTTATCTCCATATAATCGAGGACTCCATCGGCCACAAAAATTTTAGAAAATCAGTCATTTTTGATAAGATAGTGATTCGTTCTGAGTTCTGATGCTTATGCAGCAGGTACAAAATATTAGCGCTATATTTATGTGGAGAAAAATCGTTCGAGATGCAAAATTTGTTCTTGCTCTAAAAAAAAAGAAACCTGTCAGATTTTTTTTTACCTTATGACATCAGTGTTTGTGTTTTTCGTGCAATCGAAAATAGCCACTTCCTCATGTTTTTGTGGTTGATCCAGTGTGATGAAACAAAACTCAACCGGTTGTCCTTCTGCCCAAAATAAAGTTGTTTTATAAAATTGTTCATAGATTTCATTATGTATTCATTGATGGTTTGATTTCTTTGTTTATTTATGTGAATGCCTTATTGAAGAAAAAGCAAATACCGTAGAGGTTAATTTATTCTTATTTTAGCTTAAATATTACCTTACTAAAAGCAGTATTCGATGCGGTCTATGAAGGCCACATGGGCAAAAAACCATCCGAAAAACGTACAACAATTGCAACTTCGAAAAAGTGTTTCGCATCAATTTTTTAAATGAACCACACTAGGGTATGTACGGTACTGAAATTGCAACCATGCTTTTAGCGAGGCGATATATGCGAGTTGCGCGCAATAAATACTCCGGTTTCTTCAAGAATAGCGTGAAAGAAATTTAATTTTGGAAGTCTCCTTTCCTCCGATTTTCAGTTGGTTTTTTTGCACATGTTACTGCGTTTACTGGGAAGGTCGCCCGCAGTTTAAGCTACCCACGTCTTCAGCAAGAGGCATATAAAAAACAAAAATAATACATTTAAGGAATCTATCCCCCATCTCTAAGGACAGCGGGGCTGCAGCTGACTGGAAATCCGAGTTGACGATCATGAGCGGCATTGTCATCAAACCCACGACGCGTAATTTGCTCCAAGTGATACGCGAAAAAAAAAAAGAAACGAAATTAAAGTACACAAAAGTTTGCTTCTCGGAGGAAGCGACTTCCATCGAAGCTCCGGGATTAGAGCGTAATTTGATCGCGGTTGCCTGGCTCCGTTGTTATTCTTTTGTGTCTCGAACGTCTGGGATCGTTCCTCTTTTCGCGTTTCTTGCATTAGAGCTTGCTCTTGACTATCCCACCATAAATAAAATGTACAGTCGCGACGTGAGTACGAAGGTGCAGTTATAATAACCGAAGAACTGCGGAAGAGTACAAAAGAGAAGGTCGACCATCGAGGAAATAGGTTCGAGCAATCTATACTTTTTCTCGCTCAAAGAAACACCATCAAAATAAAACAAGCACGCCCGCTTAGCAACTCCTCCTACGTAACAAAGTTAAAGGCAAGTACTAGCTGCGTCATCTTTCGGAGGCCACGTCAATAAGGACACGATTCACCGTCAAACGCTGACGCGCCACTAGTGTCCGTTTTGTGTTTGTGGCATCGACCTCCGATTAATGACGTAGAAAGAACTTAACTAACGGCCTTGATATCTAGAAGCTCTTAACTCGAGAACATGCCCTCTGCATATCCTTTATAAGAAAACATACGTATGCTTTCTTATAAATATATACACACACAAAAAAAAAACTAATGACGAAATAATTGCCTGAAAAAATAAATTACGTATCTGCCTGAAAATAAACATACTATTTCACTGAGCAAGATGCATGTCGAAAGTTCGTGCTAGGTGTTACTTTACAGATTCCGTTCCCCGATTAATTGTTTTTTTTTTCTGCCTTTATAGAATGGTAAAGTTTTATTTTCCGAGTGCTCTAAGGAAGAGTAGGGACAATCAAGTCTTTCAATGTGTGTCTTATTACTACGCAAATTCCCGCCAGGTAAAGAAATGATAATAATGCAATTAATGCAAAGGTGCCAGCGAGTTGGAAAAGAATGACGATAATAATCCCTGGAGAAGGGGAACAAGGGGGACAAGGAACAAACATCCTGGAAAGAAAAAAAAGGGAAACAAATGTCATAACGAAAATGCTCTGGAGAGTTTTCAGAAGGCAGATTGATGCGTGCTTCCAGTTTGTATGCCGTCTCGTGATCTACCCATAAGATATTGATATTAAGACGGGTTTAAGATATCCAGCAATTTTGCCGGAGAGCACCAGATTATAAAAATTGCACGAGTCTGGCGAATGCGAAGAGGGATAGGATACGTCTGCATAATTTTTGAGATAACGTAATAGTAGTCTGACTCACTGAAAATCTGTGATACCATATGTATGATATAGAGTATATGTTTATTTCAATTTTAACATCTAGAGCACAGAAATTGTGAAAATTTTATGTTTAGTTCTTGTGCCAATTTTTGTTTATGTTTAGCTTAGAAAAGTTTGTAATGATATGAATAGGTTCGTGATTTAAAATCCATAAGCCTGACAAAGAGCCGTCCCTTATCAATGTGGAAGCAGCATAGGCTTAAGTACGAAATTGGTGCATTATCGTGTTGAATAACTAGACAATATGCGAACGAGGCATATGAGTTAATAAGGTTGGTGCTCATATGCGGGATATCTAATATAGTTTAAACGATGCATCACTGGAAGATAAATTGCCGTCAAATCACCACTGGTAAACGAAAAGGCGGCATCCGCTACGCCGTGGATGGTTGCATACATTTAGCTGCACGGTGGTCCGTTGCATACAAATAAAAAAAAATCAAGGTAATAATTGGAAATTGGTTGCGCAGATAAGCTTTATTTACCTCTTAGAGCCATGCGTTGTCAGCGTAAACAAAACAAGGGAAAAACATCGGCTGATTATTTTTCAGTGTACCGTCGAAGAACGTGAAGAAGTCAGAGTTCGCAATGATTAATATTAAATGGGGCTGTGTTTTTGTTTTTTAGTTTTTTCATAATGCTTAATTTGTTTTATTATTAGAAGTAGATTTTGGAGGCCGTAGTTTTGTAATACTGTATTGGTTTATGAATCTCGCGCAGTCATTTCAAAGCGCATTTTGTAGCGCAAGCCCGGAACTGTATGGGACAATTAAAACGTTTTTCTAAAACCCTCTAACAACTAACAAATATTTCATCGAAATCAAAGGACGATGCCAAAAATGTACAATGCACACCCGCATTCTAATTTAAAGCAAAGCTAATAGAGTCGGAGCAAAATATTTTTGAATTCAGTGGCCTTTATAATTATTGCTTTTACTATTGCTTGTTGTTTTTATGTTATAATCTCTAGCGTGAATGTTTAGTGACATAGTGCTAGCACATATTCATGCTTGCCTATTTTATATAGACATCTCAGATTTTAATTAAAGGTATACCCCCCAGAACATTTGGTTAACTACCTGGATAGGAGAGGTATGTTGGCAAATAAACTTTCCCTGGAAAACAATGGCACAATATGAAAGTCACGACACTCATTCGAGCGATTTGAAAACCTATTTTATTTCTGAGTCACCGTCCTGAAACAGAAGTGTGTTTCGAATATCTGCTAAGAAGAAATTAGTATCGCCACGTAAATAATACAGGAAGTCATTAATTTTTATATAGCTCATATAGTGTCATACGTATCGCTTACAGATACTTAAAAACGTTTAGGGGAGTATAGCGCCCTTTTAACTCTATACCTTTGGCACGCCATCGAGCTTTAATCTCAGTCCGGCGGAATTTTGTGAAAACGCGATCGCTTTCTTACGACTGCAAAGTTTCTCGAATATCGCCTCCTCGGAAAGACGTTCATTTCCGCGTAAAGGCTTGCTTAACCAGACACAGCGAACGTTGATACAGTCACTAGAACTGTACGCAACATCAACACAGAACCACACGACAACAAAACTGACCGGCGAGAACATCACACGTAACACATACCTTGCCAGAGCTTAAGCTAGAAACGCCCCTTCGCACACTTTCGCACGCACTCTGATACCTCAGCAATGGTGTAAAATATGGTCGCAGCTACCGTAATCATGATGTGAATATTCTCCATATGTACAGCGCCGACACTCTCTCTCGCCGTTCTTAAAGAAGGAAAAAAAATAACCACGTAAACTTTGTGGAATAAGTGATCAGCTTCATTCGTGCTTGAGAACCTCCTGTTCAACAGCATAAGTCCACTAGAATGGAAAGTTGGGCTGGTTGGTATGAATCCATAATGAAAGACAGCGCGAATAACACAACGACAAGAAGAGAACACACAGGACGAGGCGCTGACTATCAACTATCTATTGAGAAGACATACAGAGAAATTCACGCGAGGACTGCTTCTTCTTTTTTCTCTTCCACCAGTCATTCGCCATTATGCGCGCAACATTATAAAACATATGAAGTTAAAACACACCAACACACTAAAACACACCAGCACAGGTATAAGTCATCGCGTCTTCTTCCTCCTTTGTTCTTTCTTCGATCTTCAACCTCGACCTTCAATTCTCTGGTCAACCCATGTCCAAAACAACTATCTCACTGTCCACTAGGTTAATGGATGGTTGGCTCACGCACCCGGGTTTTCGTTTTGCTATATGGTAAGCTTATACTAACTCCCTCGATAGCTGATCTTTGTGATTAAACAGCTCGTTTGTGTCACTAAATCTTGGCTCAGATCCACAATCACAGCAGCGGACTACTAAATGGGAGAACGCGCTACCTTTTAATGAACTGTGGTGTTCGCGTAGACTAATGTTGAGGCAACGCCCCGTCTGACCTATATATGAGTGACCGCATGAGAAAGGTATTTTATAAACGGTCCCCTGTGCACAGGACACGAACTTCATGCCATGCTTGACGCGACACCCAAAAAGTTCTGGCTTACTTTTCCTGCCAGCACGCTTGTTAACCACGTTTATAATCCTGCTAAGTTTGTTACGCGCTGAAACAATTACGTTGACCCCATACCTCGAACCGACTCCCTTTAACCCGTGTGAACGACGATGGATGTAAGGAATAACGGCGACGATCTTTTTCTCTATCTTGGCTTTCTCTTTGTTAGGTTTTCTGGAATCACTCTTGATGTACCGAGTCACCTTGTCACAAGCTGAAGCAATAACTGAGTCAGGAAAATTAGAGTCTCTTAGTCTAGCGATCTGTGCTGAGAAGCTTTCATTCATCTTATGAAGACAGGTTTTTGTCAATGCTGACTGTAAGCAAGAATACGCAATACCATTTTTCACGAGCTTTGAGCGTGCCGAACGATAGTCTAGTAATTTCTTCGTGGATCTGGGGTGGTGCATCCAGCATACATGATCTTCTTTCACGTCAACTAGGATATCTAAATACTGGCTTTTGTACTCCTTAGGAGTCTCAGAGGTGAAGCGAAGTCCTAATCCTTCCTCCGCGAACGCCCTTAGCACAGGAGACCGTTTATGAAATACCTTTCTCATGCGGTCACTCATATATAGGTCAGACGGGGCGTTGCCTCAACATTCGTCTACGCGAACACCACAGTTCATTAAAAGGTAGCGCGTACTCCCATTTAGTAGTCCACTGCCGTGATTGTGGATGTGAGCCAAGATTTAGTGACACAAACGTGCTGTTTAAACACAAAGATCAGCTATCGAGGGAGTTAGTATAAGCTTTCCATATAGCAAAACGAAAACCCGGGTGCGTGAGCCAACCATCCATTAACCTTGTGGTATGTATGTATGTATTTCTGGCGGCAATTGCTCTTTTTAACGAGCGTCTATAAAATAGACACGCCAATAAAGAAAAGAAGAGAAGAGAAAGATAATGAAATTAAAAGGAACCAGAAAGTCAGAGAAAAGGTTCGTAGTCACTCTGAAGTATCACGAGTGGACTTTCCACCATGCCTCGAGCCTCCTCTTTGAGCACATCACATGTTTGTTCTCCTCCGTAAAACCGAGGGCCTGCTCAATGCGGGTGCCGACGTCTGTCGCAGGTAGGATTGCCGGACACTCAAGGAGCAAGTGTTGGATAGTTTCTTCTACTTCACCACATGCACTGCACACGGTTTCAGTTACGTTCACATCGTACCGCTGCCTGTAGATGCGGGTGCGTAAGCAGTGTTGTGCCCGTTACCGAAAAAAAGTAACGAAATAGCATTACTCGTTAGTTTAGTAAAACTTAACGCGTTATTGAGCTACGTTACTTTTTTACAAACGTAACGATAGACCGTTACCGTTACTTTTCAAAACTAACGAACGTTACTTTTACGTGACTTTTGTATTCGAGTACATATGTTTGGCAGAGATGTGTTCGCTTACAAACATGCCTTCGGTCTCGTGAAAGAGAAAATTTTCACGAGACCAGTCGAAAGTCAATCGGCTTTTATAAAATACAGCATGCGAACGGGGACTTCTGGAACACAACCAGCCAACCAACACCCCTCATTTTTACGCCGGTTTTAGTAACAGTCCGGTTCATACTATTACCAGAGCCTGATTTACTTCACTATGTGGAACAGGACACCGGTTATCAGCACACTGGTTATAATCACTTGCTGCCTCTTACCAGCAGTAGGTCTTAATTTTTCTGCGAAAAAAAAAAAAAAAAGGTTTGTGTTTGTAAGTTTTCTTTCCAGGTTTAAAACTTTTTTTTTTTATTTTTCTATTATGAACTTAGTGAATTAAAGACTAATCAAGCGAAAGATTCTTCTGTGTACAAAAGTGGGTCAGGAACTTTCAGGCAGCGAGGGGGAGAGTGAGAGGTAAAAAATTCCACAAAGGGTGTTTTTTTTTTTTTGTAACTAGAGAAACGAGCAAATCGCTTCGACACTAGTTGTCCACCGTTTTAAACGGATGTCTCCCCCCCCCCCCCCCCCCGCTGTCCACCTCTGCTGCACAAATTAGAGGGGGAAGAGGAGGGAGGGGAGGGGGCTGTAACGCAGTCGTTCGTTCAAGCCTTGTGGGTGGTGACACTATGAAAAAAGAAAAAAAAAAAAGGAGGACAAACGGAATTAGCTGGTAGCCGAAGGTTTGTTTCGTCTTCGAGAAGCGAGATATTAAGGGAGTTTTCGTAGACCGCGTTCCCCCCCCCCCCCCCCCCCTCCGCTAAGCCCTCAGCAACGAAGAAGCCGCTTCTGCGCCTGCGCGCTGATGGCCTTGACTGTAGAGTTCCGGGTATCGTAGCGGGTAGCGGAGAGCGTTGCGGACGGCGAGAACGATCTACGAAAACTCTCTAATGTCGCCTTTTAACGGATGTCTTTTTTAATCAGAAAGTTTTTTTTTTTTTTTAAGTTTACTGTGACTGATGCTGGTTCCGTGCAGCGATAAGCTTGTGCCGGATTTTAAGATGGATGGGTGAATAGATGGACAGATAAGTAAAAAACCAACCGTTTTAGGAAATCAAAGGTTCAGAAGTCTTAGCAGCAAGATAGGTCTTTGCCTGGGCATTGCGTGCTCGAGCGCAAGTAGCTGCCCCTCGAGCAGAGAAGCTAGATCCTCCATTGAGCTTAGTGACATAATTTAGTTCCCCTAACGTCTCCAGTTTTATGCACAAGATCGCTATTCTAAACGTTAGATCAGGCGTCGTGAGCTTTTCCCAAATACCTAATGTATTGCACCAGTTTTGGTCAAAAGTAACGAGTAACGAGTAACGTAATTTGATAGCCAATACCGTAAAAAAGTAACGAAAATACTTTACTCGTTAGTCATTCAGAATACTAACGAGTACGTTACTGCGTTAACGAAAAATGTAACGCGTTACCAGAAACGTCGTTACTAGTAACGCGTTACCTCCAACACTTTGCGTAAGGCACCACCGCGGGCCTCGGCAAGGAGTCGGCTGCCCAGTGTGTTTCCACACCAGCGGACGGCAGCGATGTTGGTCTTGAAAGCCGCGTATAGGTGCATTCTAGAATGTTCTTCCATGTCGGCTCTCCACCGATTCGTCTCGGCGGTGTTAATCTGTCCTCTCACCTTCGCGACCCAATCTTTTTTTGTGGAGGGCTCGTCGCTCATCGAGAAGGCGCCGTACTTTGTTCCTAGTCGATTGGTACGCCGCCTCCATGTCGTGTGTAGGTTCTTTAAGTGAATGTATATAAAAACCCTTCGTGCCCAGTGATCTCCGTCCATATGTCGCAGTCGGGCGTAATACTCCAGCTTGCTGCTGGCCTCCCGTGCCTCACACGAGGACCAGCCAAGGTTACATTGGACAAGTTGATTAGGCACTCTCCCGTGACATCCCAGCGCCTGGCGCCCGATCTCTCTTTGCCGTCGCTCAAGGTATTCCCTAATTTCGCTGGGGACACATGTAACAGCATTGATGAATGTGAGGCCTGGTACAGCGACAGCTTTCCACAGTTCTCGGGTAATTAAATAACGGTCGCAGCTCCACAGGCTCTTTCGACGAAGCACATTGCGCTTTCTCAGTGCCGATGTCTAGAGGTTTTGGTGGTGTTCTGCCAGATAATTTGCTGAAGTAGTTAGTGTCACCCCGAGGTATTTGTACTTGGTACTAACAGGGAGCACAGCGTTCTGAATGGTAAGGGATTCAAGGCCCTCCATGTCTCCGGAGAAAAGGACAATTGCCGACTTCTAGACATTGAACCGTAGTCGAAGTCGAGCAGCTCTGTTTCACAGGTGATGAGCAGCACATTCATGTCTGATACGTTATCAGCCATAAGAACAATGTCATCTGCAAAAGCGAGTCCAGGAAGCCGCCAAATGACGACGTCTCCATGTAGAGTGTGTTCCAGGGAAAAGCCAACGCCCGTGCGTTCTAGTGCTCTCTCTATATCGGATGTGTAGAGCATGTAAAGAACAGGTGACTGCGGGCAGCCCTGACGTTGTCCTCTGCACACAAGAACGTCATTCGAAGCGACCACGTTGAACGTTGCCATCACGTGATTGCCATCATATAGTCGCTGTATTAAGCCTACCCAAGGTTCAGGCATGTTGAGCTGTTGAAGTTGTTTTAGCATCAAAGAATGTGGGACACTGTCATATGCCTTAGCAACGTCTAGAAAGCAACAGATGAGGTTCCGCTTTTCCGCCCGCGAGATCTCTATGCACTGCGTCAGGATGAATACGTTGTCATCAAGCCGACGATCCTTTCAAAAACCGTTTTGTAGTTCTGTGAGAACACCAGTACTCTCGGCCCAATGGGATATGCGCAAATTGAGAATGTTTGCAAACACCCTGTATGCAACAGCTGTTACAGTGAGAGGGCGGTAGTCACTCAATCTTTGTTTGTTGCCTCCTTTCTTGGGAATGAACGTGACTCGGCCACGTCTCCAATCACTGGGAACTGGTTCATCTCCGCGAACTATGCGACTAAATAGGTGCGCCATTTGATCTCGTGAATCTGATTTCAAGCGTTTCAACACCTTAGCCGAGATTCCGTCCAAGCCCTGCGATGTATTCGCGTGTAATCTCGTGAATGCGCGATCTATATGCACCCGCCCCACAAGGGTTACATATTCATCTTGAGAGGCCGTCGATGGGAAGTCTTCTTTGAGCCAGGCTTGGTCATGTCTGTATTCTGCAGGAATTTCCACATCAGAGCCAAACAGCAGGTAGAGTTGTTGCTCAAGCAGTTCTCCAACATTTTGAACTGGGCATCCACTGTCATAATCAAGGAGTTGAGGAGCACTGTCTTTGCCATCTAGAGATCTCAAATATCTCCAGAATTTTTCTACGGCTCCTTTTCCGCCATCTCTGATCTCTGCCATGACCTTGGATTCGTGTGTTTGTTTTTTTGCTTCCACAATGTCTTGTGTGATTGCCTTGTTCTTTCGGTACTCCTCCCATAGTCGTAAAGTGAAAGGATTCTTCCCAAAAGTCTTTAGCGCTTGCCTGTGTCGCCGGTTAGATTCCTGTCGTATTTGAATTGCTTGTTTAATTTCAACATCCCACCATGGAACAAGGTTTCGTTTTCCTACCGTGTTCTTTACGATGGAGTGTTTAGCAATGGCAATCCTAAGCTCGGTTGCAAAATTATCATAGCTGGGGGCTTTCGCACGTCGAGTACTCTCTTCAAATATTTGGACAACAGTGTCTATGTCTTCTTCGCGCAGTAGGGTCGTAACTTTGCGCGGCGTGCAATTCCGGGTTTTTTCAACAGTACCAAAGTGCAGGAAGATGCTGTTGTGGTCGCTGCTGACACTGCACTCGCCCTCTTCATCCACAACCATTTTTTGAAGATGGCTGCCAAGTCTGTTTGACGCGAGTGCATAATCTATGCAGGTCCGATGGTCTCGCACTGTCCATGTATATTGTCCCTCACACTCTTCCCTTAGGTTCAATATTTCCAGTTCGAGATCCTCTGCCAATTGTCTCATCATCCTGCCGTTGCAATCTTCCCGCATGTCTAATTCAACCAGATGTCCGTTAAAATCTCCCATTATAAGCACGGTGATGCCTCGATCCAATTTGTGGATATCTCGACGAACACACTCAAGGACGTTTCTATTTTCTTCGTGGTGGTTGCTTCCCACAGAAATGTTAATGATGCACACAGCTGCCAATACGTTTCCTATTTTTCCATGCACCCATAGGTGTTCCCGGCAATCTTCCGATGTTCGAAGCCATGTTTGTCCATTACTGGACCAAAGGAGTCCAATGCCTCCACCTCGCCGCTCTCCTTCAACTCTATTGCAGCCAGTCCAGCACCAGGCTGGATCTATAGGGGGGTTCTCCATATCTCGCAAGTGGGTTTCTGCTACACCAAATATAGAAACACCCTTATTGCAAAGAACCGCGTACAATTCATGCCACTTTCGCTGCCGCCTTGCACCATTCAAATTTAAGAAGCCTACCACCACACTTTGCTTTTTTCGACGGCGTGTTGTTAGCCTCGTCCGACTCGGAACGTATACGTGATCGACTTTGTCTTCCGTTCCGAAACCCCGACTTCCTCTCTCCTCCGTCGGTACATGTCGTCCAACTGTTGTCGCACCACTTGGTGCACGAAGTGCATCACCTCCATCGCTGGAAGGGCAGTAGGGTGCCGAGGGAAGTCCCCGGTGATCCAATGGTGAGGCCGGAGGTCCGGCACTGGAGGAAAACTGTCGGTCAGTTTGGCTGCCCTCGTGGGTGGCAAAAGATGGTTTGCTGGGTGACAGTCGTAGCCTTCTGGGAATAAGTTGTTCAGCATCTTGTCGCACCCAGAACGAAGGCTGTCCCTGTGATCCGTTTCCCTGCGGAGGGGTAGTGTGGAGCATTGTCTTTGTGGGTGTACAGGCCACGTCGCACTGGTAGTTTGAGGCCGCATCTCGAGTCCCGCCAGTGATGGGTATTCCTTCGGGTACTCTGAGGAACACCCCGGGCTGATCGTAGTCGGCGTTTGATTGTATCCGAGTCGGTGGTCATCATGTGTGGTCTCATGTTGGAACGAGCACGGGGTGCGCCTGGAACCAGTTCTGTGTAGTCGCGTCTCGCAGCTGGCACGCGATGGGCTGGTGCCTGGGTCTTCCTGTGCCTGTTGTTCATTGACCGGCTTGTCTGCTTGCTCCAACGTGACCGGAGCCCTAAAAAACGGCTTGCCATAGCCGCCAGCCGGTTTGTCATTATTTGTACTCCTAATTGCTGATAGTGAATCCCATCTTTCTGGATGACATTTGTGTTTTCAAAGTCTCGGGTAAAGTCTATAAACCGTGCTTTGATGTTTTTGCACAGCTGCTTTAATTGAACATTAAGCAGCATTATCTCAGCTTGCAGTTGCTTGCCTCTGCTGCTAATCTCTGGAACTGAGCAGATGGCATGTGCGTTTTTACGCTTCGTCCACTTCAGTCTCAAGCCTTCTATTATGGCATCTGATTGATCACCTTGTAATATATCGTTCATAATCACATGGAGGATGTACATACGAGGAACTTGTCTTGCTCGCTCTTCGTATGTTTCAATCAGGTCATGGATCTGCTCGAGCGTTCCATCTCTGTTCAGTATTATTTCCATACTCCGGTAGTCTCCGACTTCTACAGAAAGCGCTCGAGCAAACAGGGCCACATTGCAGTCTCCAGCCACAATAACTTCACGGTGAGCACCGGATGGCGGTCGGATCTGTTCCTCTGTTCTACTTAGTTGAGTAGTGTCTTTCGAAGTCTGCGTCATTCGATTCGTTGTACTCACAGTTGTCACCTGCGATCGCTGAGATCCAGTTGCGTTCTTTTCGGCTGCGTGAGCTTGATGTTCCACATCACAGTTTAAAACTATCGGACTCTGCGTCGAGATTATGTCGCAGTAAGGTAACAATTTGCCCAGCTGTGTTTCATGTAATGAATCGAACGATTGACTGCTCTGCCGATCAGTCGAGTTGTTTCTCTCTAAGTCCACGAGCGCGGTATTCAACTGCTTCTCAGATATCGCTATCGGCAGTTCTTGATTGGCTGAGCACAATGATCCTAGTGGCCTGGTCCCCGTGTCCTGTAGCACCGCCTTCCATTCTGTCAGTTCTTTCAACTGAATCTCCGTTGACGTCAGCCTCTCTTGTATTTGGCGTAGTGTGTTTCCATCCGTCTCCGCCCGCTGCAGTCGTTCGGCCAATCCGCCTATTCGCTCTTCTAGCTGCTCAATTTCCTGCTTGTGTATGCGGCGTAATTCAGCGACTTCTGCGCAGTCTTTGCATGATACCTGGGGCCGGCCGTCGTTGGTCTTGAGCTGTTCACCAGTGACCGGCTCAATTAGAATGGTGTGAAGCCTGCTTGGTGATCTTGCCTTCTGACGGTCTCTGAAGAGGTCTGTCCTGGATCCCCTCAGAAGTAAATGTTGTGCCTGAGGTTGACAGAAAGTCCTCCTGTCGATCAGTGAGCGACCCGGTATCAGCTTCGCAGATCGTTGGGGTGAGAAGGGGGTCTGCACTCAGCTCCCCGGTGCTGCCCGGCGATGTTTCATCCCAATCTACCTCAATCAGGATGTCGTCAGGAACTGCCGTAGCGGCTTGGAAGCGGTCGAGCAGTTCGCTTTTCGAACCGACGGTAGATAAACCTCTTGCTTTTAGTTCCCGTTTCAGATCTGCGACCTTCATTTTTGTCTTCGTTGTCGGGAGACAACGAAGGATAGTTTTTTTTTTTTGACATGGGTTGACCAGAGAATTGAAAATCGAGGTTGAATATCGAAGAAAGAACAAAGGAGGAAGTAGACGCGATGACGTATACCTGTGCTGGTGTGTTTTAATTTGATATGTTTTATAATGTTGCGCGCTTAATGGCGAATGACTGGTGGAAGAGGAAAAAGAAGAAGCAGTCCTCGCGTGAATTTCTCTGTATGTCTTCTCAATAGATAGTTGATAGTCAGCGCCTCGTCCTGTGTGTTCTCTTCTTGTCCGTGTGTTATTCGCGCTGTTTTTCAATATGGAGACATAAGCCCATCCCAGCACTATCACGGGACCCGCTCAAGACACAAGGTTTCCGCTGGGGGTCCCTGTCGTTTCCATCCTCTTTTAAAGAAGGCGGGATAAAGTTGCAGATTTGTGCCTTGGACACTCCGTGTCCTTAAAGGAACGGTGCAACAATTTTTGTATTTTGCGGGAATACCGCTTAGAACGAATCCCTGACGTTTATGACCAATGAAACACGCGTTCGTTTTTCTCCCCACGCAATACACGTCGCAGCGAAAATTAAAAAAAAAAAAACGAGCAGCGTTCACCCCCTTACTTCGCAGCCAGAATAAGCGGCCACGTGATCTGGCGCCCATTATAGGCCGCCAATGATGATCATAGCCACGCGCTGGGGTTGGCAAAGCACGCGTTGAGTTCCAGGCGATGTTAGGGTTTGGCTATTGTCGTCATTGCCGCGATTGGACACGGGCCAGCACCCGAATGCTTGAAGAGCTATCGATTATCACGAGCCCAAATCGAGCGCTCACGAAATTCTCAGGTTCAATCTATGAGCCGAATTAAAATATCGTCATGTGGGTGTACTGTGACCCCCCCCCTACGCTACGCCATCAAGTTTTAGCGAAGGAGAGATTAAAAGAAAACACTCGCTTTTATCCTCGAACTTACACCGCTACAGTGAGCTTTCTCGTTCAATGGCGTTGCGTGCCAGTATACTTGGGCCCCACTATAGTGCCAGTAAACTCGCGTAAAGTGAAAAACCTTCCAATTTAATATCGTTGCACCGCACCTTCAAGCCGCAGTCAAACTTCTCACACATGGCAAAAAAGACAGGGTGTTTGCTGCGGACACGATGTCAGAGTTATGTGCAGACAGGCCTCGGGCGGTGTTTGAAAGATGTTTGCTTCATGCACATATGCATATATGTGCGCGGGTAGTTTTTGTACGACCAATTTTGTCGAAACCATCACACACACAAAAAAAAAGTCTCAGGAAGTGATTACAGACTCTCTTTTCTATGATGTATTAGCATTGTGAGCGCGGATATAATGTTCATAAGGACTACGAATCAGGGGGGTAAAGTTGGGTGCAGAACGCGGCAAATTGTGAGCGCCGGTCCCGAGATAACTAAAGATAGCAAACGATAAATAAAAAAGTTCGTTGAATGCTAGTCAACTTTGACTATTTTTTCATACAACACGCACTTCTAGTGTTTTCGCGCCAAACAAGACTAGGAAAAGATTAGGCACAGACCTTAAAAATGATGCTTTGGTGCTTTTTGTTCTGCAGTTGTGTATTATAGCAACGCCAGCAACATGGCGCAGTGGGCACCACCGCCGTCTGATTCTATGCCCCGTCGTTCCGAAGCGGCCAAAATGCATGGGACCTTTTTTTCTCGGCAGTACGCGTATTTTGGCGAACTCTAAGCCACAAAAGATGCAACTTCCCAGCCCATGTTTTGTCACCTTCGCACCGTCACAGCTGTCGTCCTCGACCTGCTTTTAGAATAGAAACCGATTATAGTCACAGACAGGGATAGAACGACAGGGAAGTCTTAGTTTTTCTCGCTTCTAGCCCAGGCTTCATACCTTCACTAATACTTTGATTTTCCTCGTGCTTCGAGCGTTCACACGCGCAGACGAACACGGCGAAAGGAAAAGAGAGCGTGCTGGGGACTGGGTATTCAGAATGGACGACCACCAAGGCTTCTTGCTCTCCCAGTTACCATATAGGTTTCCATTAGCTTAAACATGGGTATAAAAGAAAAACACGAGACTTAAAATTTTTCTGTTATATATTTACAAAAAAAAAGGAAAGGTTTGAGTTTTGGACCAGTCTGATCGAAATTCGTGTAATGGCCCTGAATTCTTTTTTTTCTTTTTTTTTTTTTTACTTTCCTCTGGTGGGACTAAAAATGAGGTACTTACGGTGCCGTTTGGCGATTGTACTCTTCCTCAATATATCGCACAGCATGGCCAGGAGTCCTCAGAAAATAAAAACCAGCCATACTTTTTTTCATAAGACACGCGCCTCACGAGAAAAAATGACGGAGCCATAACAATTTGCGGCCGCGAGGACTTCTTATACGTCCAACGCTAAGAAATATCCTGATAAGAGTGAATCGTCTGCAAAGAACAAACTCTCAGCGTCGCCTCGAGACAGAAGATAGAATAAAAATAAAAGACAAACAATAAAAAAAAAATGCTCTTCGAGTTTTCGTAGAAAACGCTAAAAAAGAAATTCGAAGCGAAGTAACATATAGACGATGTACGCCGGAAGTGAGGAACATACATCGCCATGTCCGGTCCGATAGAAGACCACACATTAGGAGCGGTCATACATGGATTGCCGTTGTCGGCTGGAGAGTCCCCCAATTGCAGCCGACATTTTGCTGCAAATATCATTTCTCTTTTTTTTTTTTTTTAACAAGGGCGAGATCAATTTTTTTTAAACTGCTCTTTTATAGCTTTGGAATAAAGTGTTGCTCCTTTTTTCAGTTCTACGCTTGTTCAATACAATATAGGTAGAGACACTGTCGGCGCAGAAACCGTGGGGGAAGGGGGGGGGGGGGTGTCTAGCCCCACGGATTTTATTAGAGGCGAAGCTCCTTAGGGTCTAGCCTTGTCCGTCCGTTCGTCCGTCCGTCCGTCCGTGCTCACATCGATTGCCATCCCATCTGTCTTCTTAGAAAAAGAAAATATGTTTGCGCAGTCGACAGGATTCGAACCTGTGCGGGGAGACCCCAATGGATTTCTAGTTCATCGCCTTAACCACTCGGCCACGACTGCGGGACGAGTAGGGGGCTCTGAGATGTGGTAGTAACTCGAGAGCTCGGGATGTCATGGATGAAACGTTGCATGTAGCCGCTCAACGTCTATACAAGAGAGGGTGCTGCGGTCAAATGCGTATAGACCCTTTTCATGGCAAACGCCACCAGGAGTTGTTCTAGTCTTTGACGTCCCAGAGAACTTCCGGTTCATAAAAAGTATGAACAAAGCCCACCCTAACACCGCTGTTTGAAATGTTGATGAAACGTTTAACCACCAATTCTCCAGGTGAACGCCAAAAGAACGCAGAACCCCCAGATATGATAAATATTTTCGAATACTCTTGTAAACTAACTTGCCTCCTCCAAGACGTTAAATTGACCAGCCGAGGGCCCTCGTTAAATCTCCAACTTTGATGTGCGTGTAGCGTTTATGCTTTCTAGCACTGGCGACATAGGCAAGCTCGACATACTTTCAAAGACGGAGCGACCGGAAGTTGCTTGGGACGCAGGAGGCAGTTCGTGTTTGTAAACATAAAAAGGGTCTATATAATCGCGTTAAACTTTGCATGCATTGGTTCAACGTTTATAGACGAGAGGGCGCTGCGGTCAAATGCTCAAATGCGTATATAACCACGTTCCATACCACACATTCTCTTTCTGACATGGACCGTTGACTTAAGCGGTCGAGATGCGTTCCCACGGCTTTTAGCGGATCCAAGCTGATCCGCTAGAAGAACCACTGGCACTGCATTTCACCGACCATAAAGCAGTAATATTGAAGTCGAAACGCAACCCGGAACTCAGCACTACCTATGAGCAATAAAAAAATCAGCACCATAAGCACTACCTATGAACAATAAAATAAGTATCATCAGCACCACCAGAGCTTCGCCCCAATCAACATCATTCACCACGTGGAGATGAGATCATTTTTTATCCTTACGTAGTAGTCAATGATACTACGGTATGAGCAATAATTACACACAAAAGAAGAAGTCACGATGCAAAAAGAGTAAACATATCTACGTCACGGCCTAATTTTCTTAAGTTATCAATGTCTATATAGTTGCAGTAATCTCATGTCCCAGTTTGTTGCTTTCCTTGGTGTTCATGATATTCCGGCCATTGGGTCCGAATATCAAATCGCATCGACCTTCCCATTTTAACGTAATCAAGAGGTCGGTAATGTCGGCGGCGATACAAGCTGGCCAAATCGAGCGCTAGTCTAAAGAGGTAAAATGCCGAATGGAGTGTCTCCGGCATGCTAAGCTATGAAAGAGACTCACATATTGCGGCGATAGGAAATGTGAAAAATAATTCCAGCCACTTTTCCTTTTTTACAGCCAAATGTACACGACACCCGTCCTGAACGCCTCTGGCGCAGCAAATATTCCCGCGCCTTGTGCAAGTGTAAAAAAAAAAAATGTCGGTAAAACGTAGGTTGTCGAATTAAAGCAAAATACATTCACCAGCATGGGGTTTCATGACAACTACCGAAGATACACAAGTGACCAAGTGACAGTCAACGAGACGTGTGTGCGTCGGTGCAATCTAGGAAATTGAGGAAGCGTTAGATAGGGAAGCAACACGAGGATGAAAGTACCGTGTTTCTCAAACAACAGCCCACACCCGGTGTTCTAGTCCGCGGGGAGCAAAATTCAACTTAATAAACGCTTTTTTTAGTTAGTTTGCGCCCAGTGCATATTCAGGATGAAAATAATTCCCCTTACATAGCATACCTTAAACATTTGCCTGGTTTATCAGCGCACCAATAAAACAAAGCATTATACAGAGCTAAATATTAACAGTATTTGTAATCCACAAGATCCGTCACGTCTCCTCATAATGATTTCGCTTTAAATAATATAATTGTATAGTCCACACCTCTAGGTAGTCCGCGCCGCGTAAAATGCCAGCCTCTAGACACTAATAGTTCGCGGACTATAGTGCGGAAAGCACGGTATTTATAATCCTGACAAAGATGAGGGCACGTAAAGCATAGTTGAGTAATTTGAGATTATGCAAAACTCGACTGGAGAGCAAGTTGCAAAAAAATATTACTGCAACAATTTGAAACACGCCTTGGGACAGAAGGTATAAAAATACAATAAGAGACTTGGGTACCGGTTAACCGTCGACATATTCAGTCAAACACCGGAGCGAGTCGGAGTTGCCATATGTTCGCTTCTACTGAGCACCTTGCGAAATCGAAATTAAATTAGAGGTCCTCCTGATTCAAGATGGATGCAGTTTAGCAACCTTATCTTCTTTAATGGCTCGAACTTTGCATGATATTACGAATAACCGAACCCTCTCGTGTACTCGAGACTCTCCCGAAAAAAGAATATTGAGGCGCATCGCTGAGCAATGCGATCGGGATCATCGCAATGCCTCGAAGGAATTCAGAATGCGAAATTAAATTCCTGCAGCATTCGAATAAGACTTTCTCGAACTCGCATGCGTGGAAATATGTGCGGTAGAAAAGAGTTCAATACCATCTAGATCGGAGACCTTGTGAATAGTTATCCGAATATCGCAATCCCATCAATATTACCAAGTCGAGCTACTTCATTGAAATATAACATATTATACTGTAATTATTATTTAGGCAGTGAATATTGTATTGCTGCTGGAGATGGCGTTTTACGTCTTCGTTTTAGAACGAGACACATTTGTAAAACGCAGTGCGACCGAGATATGGTTGCCGATAGCAAGAGAAACAAGGGGGCCCGGGGGGGGGGGGGGGGATTCTGAGCATCTCATTATAGCTCCTCAGCCAATAAGATTGCGGCTTTAGCAGATAAGATTAAGGGAGAACCAATCACGAAGCAAGAAGCATGAACACAATTTCGTTATACTCACGCTTCTTCGTATATTCTCACGCTTCTTTCGTTCATGATTCCTTCACTCTTATTCTTAACGGCTAATGCCGCAACCCTATTGGCTGCGGAACCATAGTGAGATGCGCGGAATTTGCCACGCCCCGCGTTTCTTAGGTTTGTCGGTGAATATGATACGGCTGCGTTTAGGAAATCGGCAATCCATGGGCATGTCCGGCGCGTGTAGCACGAAACTTGCGTCTCGCGAGCACACTAGCATATTTAGCTATAAAGATTGGTGTTTATTTTATATTGTAAAATCATTTTAGGCATTTTTTCTTGCTCTTTAGTCAGATATTGTAACTACTAAAAAAAAGAGCGTGGAAACACGGCGCTTTTGTGGCTGATTGGTGTGATTTGCGGCAAATGTCCCTTAATACTAACAAATGTAAAGCGATGAATATCTCCCGTCGAATTACTATATCTTCTTTTTACTCAACTTTTGAAATTCCTCTTGAAACTGCGCCATGCTACAAGTACCTTGGGGTGCACATCACCTCTAACATGTCATGGAAACCTTAAATTGACCACAGTATCGCCAACGCTAACTCCTTGCTTGGTTACGTAAAGAGAAACTTTAGGTTAGCCCCAGTGTCCCTAAAACTACTAATGTATAAAACCCTTGTCCATTCCAAACTAGACTATGCTGCAGCAATCTGGGATCCGGGTCTCTCAACTCTCGTGACTGATCTTGAAGCCCTACAGAATCGGGGTGCCCATTTTTTATTTACTAACTATCATCGCACATCCAGTGTCTCAACTATGAGAACAAATTTATCACTTCCTGCTCTTTCATTACGCCGAAAAATATCTCGTTTGTGTCTTTTTTTATAAAATGTATCATTCCAATACTTCGCTAAAAAAACAAACTAATGTTAAATCTTGTTTTCATCTCGCCGCGCGTAGATCATGAATTTAAAGTCGGAATTCCTTATTGCATTACCTTAACCTATTATAACTCTTTTGTTCCAAGAACATCTTCAGAGTGCAATTGCCTTCCCGCGCAATGAGTAAACGTACCGTCCTTTGACTTGTTTAAAAGTGCGTTGACTGCTTACCTATGTTAATATTTTTCTTTGTTTGTTTGCCTTGTTCTATAAATTTCTTAACTTGCTTACACATTTCTTTTAACAATTTAGTGCTTGGCTTTTAGTGTTTGTATATCGTTTGTGTTCCAAATTTGTCTTGTACCACTCCCCTCTTTAATGCCCTAGGGCCTCGAGGGTACTTAGATAAATAAATAAATAAATAAATAAATATGCATGCACAGTCGTTATCATGAAACGCGGCGCATCGGCGGCACGTGTGCGAACTATATGTTACCGATTACCCGCGATACAAAATTTCTAATTTGAAATGAGATTAACAGCGCAAGCTAGCCAGTGGACGATCACACTAAGGAAACATCGACACACGGGAACACCTGTCTTGGGGTTTTATAAATTAAATCCCAAATGTGGCTGTTTTTTTTTTTGTTTTTTTTTGCTTACATAAAAGGAATGTTACGGATAGTGGTATAGAATAAACAAGGAAAAAGAAAAACTAACTGAATAACACGTAAGTTCAAAAACGTGCAATGGTGGCTGATTGCCACTAGTTGATTTCCTACACCAGCCGGAAAATAAAAGTTTAGGGGTCGATATATCTTTCGGCCGTTTACTGGAGACCGAGCCATGCCGGACAAAATGGTTGGCCGGTTTCGTGCCGCGGCTTAGTTCACGCCAAGTGAAACGTGAAGGCGTCATTAACCTTTAACTCATTTATTTACAATATCTCCAGAAAGCCCCCCCCCCCCCCCCTTTCCCCCCTACCCCCAAAAAAAAATATTTACAAGGTTTTTTTGTGACGTAAAGAATAAGTTACGTAGCGCCGAACTCTCATTGTCCGCCCCTAATAATAGCAATATAGCGTTCTGAACCACACGCCGAAGTTGTAGAACTAACCGTTATCTTCTTCAAAAGTCATAAGTGAATGTCTGAAAGTTTTAAGAGAAAAATGGCGGCGGACGAAGCTTTTGAATACAAGGATCTGAATTGCTCCAGTTATTGAAAAATGGCGAAACGAGCCTTATTTTCCCATTGAAAGTTTCAGAAAATCCATGTAAATTTTGTATGAGATAAAGCTTAGTTCTGAAACTTTAGCCTCTGGTTCGGACAGCTAACGCTACACTTGGGCCGAGAATGAGCGTTCGGCAACGCATGGTTTACTTTTGTTGTGAAAAACAAAAACCTGTAAACTTTTGTCGGGGACACGCCTTATATAAAGCTAACAAGACGGTGAGCTTGCGGTCGGGTTCGGAGCTGGGCTTGTCGTGCTCGGTTCGCTAGTGCTGGAATGCTTGTACTGCTCGTGTCTCGCTGGGCGTGCCTGTTGCACCAACCTTTCATCTCCTTTTCTTTTGGATCGCCTGGCATTGCTACATGGCTGCCCCCTAGCGAGGACTTGGTAGAGGCAGGCGTTTATCTCGGCTAGGTAGTATTAAAATTATCGGAAAGTATTTGTAAGTCATTGTTAGGAAGATGGGCGGGTTTGATGCCGTTAAGTGATAAAGCTTCCTTCGACCCGTTGATTGAGAGAGTGAGCGTTTTGTCATTACGGTGCAGTTTTATTCGTCTTTTTATGTGTTTCCTTCAGTGAAGTTCAGTTGCAGGTTACGCCTCGTCCTGTGTGCTTCTTTTTTTGGCCGTGTCCTTAGGCGTATTTACCACCATGTCATTACGTCTTGTAGGATTACATATGGTTCGTCGTAGAGGCACTATAGCGGACGCCTCACGGTGTCGTTTAATACAAAAACGGGTGCACAACGGTGCAGATTCCGGCTTACGAAGGCGTGCGCAATTGGGGTTCTGGGTTTTGGAGCAAGAGTTTTATCCGCTTAGCATAATTTTCGCAGTTCACCTGGCAGAGTTTTTTACTTGTGTGAAAATCTTCACCAGGGATCCGAAGAGTAGTGCCGTACACCAGTTCGCCGGAACTGTACTTGAGATAGTCTCGCACAGCTGTGCGAGATTTTGGTCCATGGGCATAATGAATCATGCGCTCAAATTGCAAACTTCACTTTCCTGTGGAGTTTTTCCACAAGGCCGTTGGATGAAGGATATGCCGTTGTTTTGATGTGGTTCGCACCAAGAAAAGGCGGAGACTTACGAAACAATGGACTTTCGAATCGTCTCCCTCAATCTGTTGTTATAGTTGCCGGTAATCCAAAGCAGCCGATCCACATGTGATGAATGCACGCGCAACTGCTTGCGTTGTCATGTCGTTCATGGGAATCACCTCCAAAAAACGGGTAAAGCTATATAAGGACGTCAGCAGGTATGGCAGTCTTGGAACGGGGGTAGCGCTCCCGCGTTGTCAAGGTGGGCGTTGGTGAGTCGAGCATCAGGTTGTTGGAACTTGCCTACAGGTGTCATGGTGTGGCGATGGATATTTGCCCATTGGCAGTGTGGTGTTCGTGCGAGGCTTCTAATGTCAATTTTAATCCTCGGCCAAACAAAGCGAGCGGGGTTGAGACGTTGCGACGCCCGTGTTGCCGTTGAAGGAGGGTGAGTGCAGGGCGTCAAAGACGGCTCGTCCGAACTGTGCTGGCACGTAAGGTCGAGGGTGGCCAGTGGAAGTATCGCAGACAGGTGTTTTGTAACCCTATAGCCGGGGTCACACTGCTTATACAAAGACAGTCTGCAAACACCAGTCACCGGAATATCCATGGTTAGAATGCCGTGTGCCAAGTATCTCCCTGAACATGTTGCCAAGCGGCATTCAAAACACGGATCTCGCGATCACTCGCGTTCGAATCTGTATGCAGACTGTCTTTTGTATGATCTATGAGCAGTGTAACCCCGGCTTTAAGGTTGGCTCCTACATTTGAGTTTGTCTGATCGCTTGCGTTGCAAGTTGCAACCACCTCTAGCCGCTTGCTGCGAAAAAAACAAACTGGCACACTGGGGCCATCAATGAGGTAGCCCTGTAATATTTCCGTACAGCCTTTGACGCAGACAGAAATTGTTCCGAGGCAAGCGGGCAGGTGGCGTCAGTGTCTTCGTCTGTCCAGAGCCGTTTATTGAGCATCTCGGGGCCAACCACAGGCCGCGAAACAGCCCCTAGTGGTAGTCGTCTGCTCTAAATATGTGACACGACTAATTTAAGCCGTTTTTGCGTCGCAGGACTGAAAAGGTTTAGCTCTCGGTAACTGAAAATTTTGCGCATGTGAGGTTTTTTCACGCCAATATTCAAGTGTCGAATAAACGAACGTGCGCTCCAAACCAGGGCCGACTTGCTAGAAACAGCGTGTCAGCTGAGACGGGGAAAGAAAGCACTGCCAAAACCAGCGCAGGAGCCGAGCCGGACTGCGCGCCTCAAGACGTTCGCGCGCCCCACCCTTTGCACTGTTTTCTTTCAGACACTCTCAGCTGGGACGCTGTTCTAGCAAGCCGGCCCACAGCAAACTGTCACGGATACTTCATCTGCACAAACATCAGCAGTGCAGACAAAGGCATGAGCACGAGCGCGTGGCTTTGGAAAGTGCCTTCTATGCACGAGTTCTCGTACAAACAAAAGCATTTCGTTGAGCTAGGCTCATGCGCCTGCGCCTGTGCCTTCATCTTTACTGCAGACATTTGTGAGATGGAGTAGAGAGGCCGAGATTGAACGCTTCTATTTCACGCTTTAAATGCAGCTTTTAATATTGTGACGTCGCAGTCTCCTGATTGGTCGACGCTGTGTCGTACCTTTAGTTTACGCTCTAACCGCGGGGGGAGGTTTCGGCGCTGGTGGTGGCCTTTGCTCCGCCCATTGTCCAAACTCTTCTATACTTCGTCTCACCTTACGATGGACTAAAGGCAAAAGCTACCGACCGTCAGATCCAATCACTAGCCACTTAGAAATTGCGTGGTATTGTGGTTTGATGCACGTATCAGTGCCCACGTCTCGGATCACTGATGGGGTTGGGCGGACAGTGGTTCGAATCGAATATCTGTGAGTGACTCAACAATGTTACATTGCAAAAAGCCACGACGTACAGGCTGTTTGCAGTGTCGAAGCTAGAGGAATGATGCAGCGTTTTGGGGTTCGGAGCGTTATTCGTCCACCCCTAATTAATGCTAGGCATTTCAAAGTTGAGCGTAGAACGTGATTGGACCTGGCGGCCCGTGGCTTTGGCCTTTAGTCCATCGTAGGATGAGACAAAGTATAATATACGGCTCTGCTTCTGTCGTAAGCGGTTAGAAGCAATTTCAAGGCGATTGATCATTTTAATATGTGAATATGTAAACCAGTCTTCACGGTCTTACTTAAACTATAGAACTTTTGGGGCTTTTCTTCCTCCTTGGGACGTGTATTCATATTCCGACATTTAAGAGACCAAAGAGACGGCAATCACAGGAATATATAATAAAGACGCAGCAATACCGGCACCAGCGTACCTTTCTTTTTTTTCCCCTCATCTGTCCGATTTAACCCTCTCACTGTCCTCGTTTGCCCAGTTCCTCACATATATTGAAATTCCGGAACTAGAACGGTCCGACCGTCCGGTGGAACACTCGGCATCCAAAATTGGGAAGGGGCGGGGGGGGGGGGGATTATGTGGACGGGGTAGGATGTCCAAGTTATTAAAAAGACGTCTTGAACTTAAAGTCAGCGGAATTCAAACCAGCAAAAAGAAATGAAACTTGAAAAGAATTGAGATTACAACGAATTCCCTGCTTCGGTATTATTATCATTATAGCTCATGTGGGAGTCGTTACTGGTATTCAAATATTCAGGTACTTGAGTAAACTATTGCCATCCTCGCTGTTCCGCAAATTCTTCGAGGATGATCCGTAATATATCTATTGAGCGATGCATAGCGTGTAATAAATATACCGATGCTACGTAATAGGGTAGTAATGATAAGTGACTATAACCAGCTGCCAAATATACGTTTCGCAAACCTTCATGACCAAGGTTTCGCCATAATCGATAACGTGCATGTCTATGTAACACAGAGATGGCAAAATTACTTTCAAAACGTAATTAAATTACATTACTAATTACTTTCCGGAAGCTTGCAATGTTGTAATTAAATTACATTACAAATTACCGCAGACTAAAGGTAATGACATTACATTACAATTACTTTCCAAAGGTAATGAAATTACTTTGCAATTACTTTGACATTACTTTTGAATACCTTGTGGCAGTAATTCGCGCTCATTTTATTTACCGCACACACCAACACAGTTTTTACAAAACAAGCCCTCGTTTGCCCACACAGCGCGTGTGCAGAAGCCAGATCCGGGAAAACCGAGGCTCTGCGCATGCGCAGTGCCGACAGCAGCGCCACCGGAGTGATGTCACGTCAAAGAGCTGAGTTTGACTATATGTACCAAAACTCAAATCTTCCTGTTTACACCGCAACAACCTTATGTGCCTCAAAGTGAACCACACTGAACAGTGGTTTCCCTGACGCACACGACATAAGTGTTAAACATGATGAATAGCTTCTTTAGATGTGACTCAAATACAGTCGACTCACCGGTTTCACTCTTCGTTCAAAGGGGTGATATATTTCCGTCTTCCTGATTTAGAAGTTGTAGTTCGTGTTAGTTTGTTAAGTCGGGCCATGGGAGCTCGTTCTTACAGGGAGTCGTCACGTGAAACGTTTCCTTTCCGCATCGGACGCAATCTAATTCTATTTTTCCGAGAGCATTATTCTCGGCAATAACTTTTCTTGGCAATGCAGTCGAGAGGAAGAGAGCCCGCGCACAGCTTTATTCAGCGCTCAAAATGGGAGAGAGAACGCGTGCCCGTACCCTCCACTGCATTGCCAAGAAATGTTGTCGCCGAGTATAGTTGAACTATTCTCGGTCATTCCTTTTAAGGAGCATTTTTCTGAAACACCCGAAGAGTCCAAGCTTTTGCGCATTGTCACAGAAAGGGCCCGGATACTTGCTAAGCAGAAGCGTTGCCAGTTGGCGATTGGCGCGAGTTTCCTAAATTGTGTGCTTTCCCAACAAACGGGGGCGATATCTGCTTGTAGGCTTATTCCCGAATAAACTTCCCACGGGAAGGCAGCGAGGCATACCGCGAGCGGCACCTGCTTTGCTCGAGGACGCATGAAACGTTCTGAGGGTTTGACAAGGCATTTGGAATTAACTATCTATTCCGGTCGTTTGTTGTTCACAATGGTCGAAGCTTACGGTTTGACCTTGCTTGACGAAAGTACAAGGCTGGGGATCTTATTGTCCTGTCCTCTCAAGTTTTAAATTAGGCTTAACTCACTGGCGATATGCCGGTCACCTTGTAGCCTATGAGCCGTTCATTCCTAAGCTGACGCACTGTCAGCTTAGGGATGAACGGTGGAAGCTACGTGTTTGTTGAAGCAGTCAGACCTCTATCGTTCGCCACGTAACCACGCTCTCGTTCATACCCACGCGCAGATAAAGGGACGGGACACGTGATTTAAAAAAGGTATTTGATTGGTTCTTTTAGCTTGCAGCTCCCCCAGCACCGTCCGTTTAGGGATGAACTAAGTATAGTATTGTCATGATGACGGGACACCGTGAATCTGTTGTGCCTGGAATTCGTAAGCCGTTGCCTTCCAGCGATGTCTACACGCAAACTTTTTCTCCTTCGCCTTTCCAGCCCTCCTTCGTGCGTCTGTCCAGCTCTTCGTACTAGGCTTTTCGCTCAGTTTGGCCGTCGATTTTTTCTCTAATGCTCTCTCACAACATTTCGCCATGCAAGATAATTTTTTTCTTCTTTCTTAAAGCTTGCAAACGAATTTTCTAATTTAGGACAAAAGTAATTTCAAAATTAATGAGTATTTTTCTCGAAGTTACTGCCTGAAAGAAATTCATTACATTACTTAATTACTAGCCTAGAGAAGTAACTCATTACATTACTCATTACTCCAACAAGTAAATTAATTACTGTAATTCCTTTACAGTAATGTCCTTACTGCCATCTATGATGTAACGTAAGTCAAAATAGTGCAATCTTAATTTTGTTGTGCATTATGCACTATTATATACAGATTACTAATTTGAGTTTGTTTCGTAGCTAGATTGCAAAGCGAGCTAACACCGCCTGACTTTGCTAAGTGTGCCTTCAAATATTTACTGTAATGGTCAGAGGTGCAAAACGGTTAAGTATATTGCGTATTGCTTTCACGTCCTGCCTGTGTTTCGATTTGCTACTATAACACTCAAATTGAATTATCTATGAAAATGTCTTATGTCGTAAGGTAAGACAGTCTTCAGTTCAAGTGAAACGGAAGTGCACTAATCCAACTAAACTTGAACCTAAGGACCTATTCATATATTTCATTTCTGAGACTTTTATAAACTTCACAAACTTTGGGTTAAGTATACGATCCCTAAAGTTTTAGTAGCATCGCTCTTTTTCAATATCAGGTTTTCATCCTAGAATTCAACATTTCTTGTCACCGCGAAAGCACGTGAAAAAAGAACAAGTTGTGAAGACTTCTCTACGTAGTGGTCATTGCCGAGCCGCGAGGATGAGTGGTCACCAAACTCATCGCCTATTTTGGTTAAATCACCTGCTCACAGCATTCAGCTTTTCATCTATGGACACTGGAAACTTAAAGAAACAATGAAATAAAAAAAAAAATATTCCTAAGGGGTTTAGATGGGACACCTAATTTAGAAAAACAAACAAAAATATTACCACATAAAACGAATCTGGCGGTATTTACGCCGCTAGACGCAAGTTAGTTGCAGAAGGTGGAGGTCGCAGCCCGTTAAGCCCAACGAGCTTGAGTAAACCTGGAGTAGTATCCCAGCGGCCAAAAATGCCCCCCCCCCCCCCTGGTTGCCCCCATCTTGCTCGTTCGCCACATTAGTGATCACGTGACGTTAAGATGGCTGCGCCCAGAGGTGCGCCAGATCCGATTGGACAGATCATGGTCAGCATGACCATGTTCCAGAATTCAATCGATCTCAATCTATGGTAAAGATTATGTACCTTGGCGTTCGAAAACCCCCCCGCGTTCAGCTGCTCTATCTTTCTTGTCACATGTCATCATCCCCCGGAGTATCTCGGATCCCACCGAGTAAGATTGGAACACAGCCCCAGAGGGCCCATCTGCTGACCGTGATCTGGCCAATCTGATCTGGTCGACCTACGGGCGCAGCCATCTCGACATCACGTGATCACTAATGTTGCAAACAGGCAAGATGGCGGCAACCCGGGGCGGTGCCATTTGCGCTGCAGGCTGTGGGTTCCGGTTTAGCGCTCTAAGGGGACACTCAAGCTCGTTGGCTAAGCCCCTACCCGTGCTTACACCGTGCTTACATCTCTCATTTGGTAGTGAGAGGAGTGCCGTGTGAAAGGTTGGGTGTATAATTGTATCTACTGCCGTAATAGTGATTTAATCGACAATATTCATTTTATGTTTGATAAACAAATAATCTACATAGAGTAAGACTTGTTTTCAAAAGTATTGTGAGATTGCTCCTTTCGCTTTGGTCTTAAACGATAATAAACATTGCTGGTGGCGTCTGCGGAGTACTCAACGAGCGTAGCTTGTTGAGCGTGTTTATTTTTATGAGTGCCAGTTGCCTTGAGTTCACAGAGGTGTCTAGAGTAAAATCTTCTCAACCGACGTAGTTTGTGGCAAAAACTGTCACAAGCACGTAACATCGGAAGCGCTCTGCGGGTGCATGTCTTCGTAGCGGGACTGGCCTAAGCCTAGCGTCCAACATCAACTATTTTGCTTCATATGGCTTGATTTCTTTGTTTGCGCCTGTTGATGCCGAATAAAGTTGTTGGTTCCCGTAAAAGCGGCCCCGCTGCTTTGTGAACTGTGCAACCATCGTGATTGCGACAATGGTTTCAATACCGAGAAGAGGCCTACACAGGTAAGAATTTGCGCGCCATTTGGCTGGAGGCAATCGGGCATTCGACTCGCATCAAGTTTATCCAGGTATGTTCCCGTCATTTCGCTTGGACAGGGAAGTAGCTCTATAGTTTCTGCAGAGCACCTCGCCTGCCATAGCAAATATATCTAGGTTGCGTTTTAGGTATGCGCCATGACGCTCACCCATCTTGCTCTCGAATGCCATGCGGAAAAAATAAGAACAGAAAACCTGCAAGGACTGCATATTTATTTTGTAGATTTTTTTTATTCCTCGCGGTCGCTCTTTTCCGCACATCGAAAGACGCTGAAAGACGCTTATATTAGACCGTGGTTTTGTGCATCATGGACCGCAAGAAAGCCACTTTGATGGTTGCCTCTTGCGAGAGTTGCGAACGTTTTTAGACGGGGACGGAATAGCAGACGGACGTAGGCGAAAACGGACGCCAACGCGCAGCTTTCATGTCCGCGTTTTACGGGCATTGCAGACGACGATAGACGGCGGTGAAATAGCAGACGATGGCGGAGGCCGCCGCGCATCTGCTCGCAGGACTTGCAGGCGGTGCCAGACGCCAGACTAGACGCACCGGATGCCATGAAAGAGGGACACTAGGCTTATTAGCGTGTTGGGCCGAGCAGCCAAGCCAATCCACTAGTAATTGGCGGGGCCAGTGATCTACGGGTGGTGCTTAGAACTGGCCGTGACCTCCACCTAAACTGCGTCTAAAGACGTAAATATTGAGCAAAAAAATTGTTTTCGTGAACAATTTAGTAAACGCGAATACGTGCCCCTACTATGTACTTCAAATTTTTTTTTTTTCATTTTTGATGTTTTTTTTTTAAGAAATGTAGGGCACGGCTCAATATGTTTGCGTATACCTCTTGATTTGTGCTCTGGCGTCCTTGTAGGATAGTGCTCCATTCTTATTGGCTGAGGAGAAATAGTAAGATGCTGGCCTACGTTTTCTAAGCTTTCAATGACTCTCGTAGCATCTTGTTACATTGCACTTGACGCTGTGAATATCGAAACCGTCACAAAAAGCTATTTCTTTTATGTACTAATTTCAAAAACCTTTATGGCCAAGAAAGAAAATAGCAACGATGGAATGATTTCTGAATAGCATCACACTCTTAAAAATCAGAAACGTGTACATGGTGCTGCCGTAAGGGCGAACACATTTGGCACTCCTTGCGAGAATTCGAATTCCAAACGTACATACCTGAAATTCGGCACGCGAACGTAGTTTCGCGAGAAAGTTTGTGTACTTCTTTTTTAGAGCTCGAATCTGAGTTAATGACAAAATTAAAAGAAAGCAAAATCGGAGGCCGTGTATTCCCTTTGTCCCATACCAGCCTGTCTGTCGTCTGCACACAGAATTATGAGTTCCCTTCCGGGTGGCTTGCCGAACACCGAGCAAAAACTATAAAAAACAATGGCAGAGGTTAGAGGTATGAGCGAGAAAATCGCGGTAATTAATAGTTTTAATATTTGCGAACAGTGACCACCTGCGAGCAAGCTTACAGTCCAGTGTGGCAACGCACAACATTCGGTATAGGGCATAGGAAATGCACGATCGCCGTTTTAGCTCAATTTTCAATATTTGTTTCATCTTTAAAAAATAAAATATAGATATAAAACTTCTTGCGAAACAACGTTCGCGTGCCAAATTTTAGGTATGCACGTTTCGGACTCGGAATGTGGAAGGCGTGCAAGATTTGTTTCTTTAGGCCGCACCCAGCACTTTCCCTTAAAGCTCCATCAGTCCACTGAGGGGATTTAACTTAGCCTGCACTGTAGGGCTGAGCACGGTGAAAGCTCATGCTCAATACCACTGCGCAGCCTGTTTTTTCTTCTTTTTTTTGTTGTTGTTTTATGTCTAAACATTTGTTAGTTTTGCAACTACTTTGCGCGAAAGTAGACGTGCCTTGCTTCTTGGAGTGTATAGTAGTCTGCCACAATAGTAAATTGGGCGCTTAATGAACCCGGGGTGGGGCGAGTTCCGGGCATCTCATTATAGCCCCACAGCCAATAGAATTGCGGTATTAGCTGATAAAGGCGCCGAAGCACCAATCGGGAAGCCAGAAGCGGGAAGATAGAATGCCACACCCCGCCCTTCTTGTACTGTCGGTGATAACAAAAATTTTTAAAAAAGATTAACGAGTTTACCTTTTTTAAAGTAATTTTTGAATCCCTGCATCAATTATTTTTATTGCGACTGGTTAGTGCAGCGAAGAATACGTTTTTGTTCGTATTTGTCTTAATTCTGTGCCTTTCAATAAACACCGACTTTCAAATATAGGCTTCAATGACGGTCAAAAAGCCAAACTTCTTGCATGTTACTTTTTCTTTCTCTTTGTTTTTAAGTGCACGAATGTAAGAGATAGGCCTTGTGAAAATATGGGGAGGTGACACAAAACAAAAAACAGAAGAATATTTAAAAAAAACATCGCGCACCTAAACATTTGTTTTTCGTTTTTACTTTTTTTTTTTAAACTCTTCCACTCTTTGTGAAAGCACACTTGGGCGAATACGAGAGTACCGGTGGTAGTTCACTCTTTGTTTAAAAAACAACAACAAAAAAATTATTCAAGGACAGTCTTCAAATGTTCTAGAAAAACAAGCACTATCTCCACACAAGGAAACACACACACGCACGCACGCACGCACGCAGGAACACACAAACAAGCAAGTTGAAAACTTTAATGAAACCAGACAACATTTAGAGTGCTGCCGTGCTCGGTTGTGCAGCTCTATAAATTTAACTCAAAAAGTGAGTGTGCGCATAGAAAAGAGGCGCGAAAAAAAAAAAAAAAACGTTAAAGCCTCTTGGAACAAGATTATAAAGTACTTCGTGTTTTCTCCTAGGACACCGACGCGAATAAAAAACACAACTCGTTTTCGCAAAAAAAAGAAAAAAGAAAAGAAATCTAAACCAACAATTATGATAAAGCGGTAAGAGCGAGACGTCAAAACGGCAATGTTTTAGAGCTGGAAATCTTCACTTCACCAGTTAAAAAGACTTGAGAAAGTTTGCCATCTCCATTTTTGAATAGAGCGGTAGATCTTGGAGCTCTGCTCACATGCGTAAGATTTCTTGCAATTTTTTTTCCTCATATTTTACAATTTTTTTTCTTTCCTTTCTTTCTCGCTTGTACGTTCTAAATTTCTTCTTTCTTTTCCAGCTGGTTCTTTATTTTATGCGCAGAGAAAGTGAGGGTGAAGAGGAAACGACAGGAGCGCGGGGACTTTAGAACGACGAGCTCTGATTGGAACGATTAGGGGCTAGGCCTAAAGCTATCTACCTTTTTTCACCACTGTACTCGTTGAACGCGTTCGAATATGAGAGTCGAACGCCAGACGTTACATTTGTTTTTGGGTGCACAATCGCCGACATTACATTTGTCACGTATAACTGTAACCGAAGACGCCTGTTAGCATTATGTGTAAAGTTAACCAACTTGCCTGTTTATCAACCTTGACGTCTGTCACATTTGTCCAGAAGTGGAAAAAAATACCTGTACCTTTTTGTCAAAAATATAAAGACCAACTTTTCTTAGCTGAACCGGCGCTTTAAGTGGTATCAGGAAAACGGGCTCGACAATTCAGTGCTCACTAAAGTCGAACAATCTCAGAATGAACAAATACTAATCTTACACCAGTAGTTCTCAACCATCGATATTTCGCGGACCCCTTGAGGATCGGCGGGGATGGTGGAGGACCCCGTTTGTGGTGAGAGGAGAAGAAATGTAGAGGTTAAATATAATAATTATTTAATAAATGAACATAACTAAGGGATAGTGTGAAGTAGACCTCGCTTATTCACATACACACGAGAAAATGCGCTCGAAAACTGAAACATTTCATCTTGACCTGAAAACACGCAACTTTTATTGCCAGGCTTGACTGAAACAGGGCGCTTGCGGACCCCTAGAACGCCTTCGCGGACCCCCATTTGAGAAGCGCTGCTCTACAAAAAACTGGGTACTAAAATTATTTCCCAGCAATGCCACTATTGGCTACCATTTTCCTTCACAGCAGAGTAAACTACATCCTATCGCGACATACAATAAGCTGTTCGAACTAAGGGACCCTTGCGTGCGTTAAAATTACGTCACCACTAATAAACGAACATTATTCTTCTAATCACTGAGAAGTCCCAAGGACCTCCTTCAAATCGTCAAGCTGCCAACCGCAGACTGCACAAACACGTTTGTGATCGCAGTCTGTTTCTCTAAAATAAAGCAACATTTGTTCCCTAGAAACGGCGTGAAGACATGTTTTCTATGTTAGACTCTATAAAAAAGGGACATTTAATTGGTCCTTCCAAGAAAATAAGAACATTTTCACATATTCCGTGTCGTTAAAAAAAAAAAAAAAAACTTTAAAACAAAGAGAGGGCATTTCGCTTCAGATTTGCCCCACGAAAAAAAGTTATCCCCCCGACCAAATAAAAGATATGTTTCCTAGATATTTTAACCGTTTTTTTTTTCAATATAAACATATCAACAAGATACCAGAGTTAATAAACAAATAGGCCAATATTGTAACACGTATACGCTCGCCAGCTCCAATTTTTCAAAACAGCCAAATGGTGTCTCGTAGCAGCTTTAAGTGACACACAACTGATCAGGGTTCTAGATCAACCCGCGGTTCTTACGTCATGGCATTGCTGTGGCGCTTTTGTTGCCGCGGCGCGCGCGCAGATCTTCACCTCGCGCATATCTAGCAGGTCTCTGGGCACGCGCACAGTTCAAACTTGATGTTGGCAAGCACGGGCTTCTATATGTTATATTCTATATGTTATTTTATTACTGTTGTTACGTTTTCTAGGCCTATCGAAAAACGAAAGGTTAGCAGGTAAAGCTACCTTTCATTCTGTTTGATTCACTGCCAGTCGCAGGTGAATGTAGCGGCCCTCGCAGCGGTGATTCCGCAACCACCGCATAGAAGTGCATTTTGCCTATGCCTCACCAAACGCCAATGCTGGCAGTCGAAAACAAAACTGAAAAAGGGCGCTCTAATATTTTTTATTGACTGTTTGTAAACGACTCGTGATAAAAAGAAAATCAGTGAAGTCTATTAAAAATAAAAAGAAGACACGACAGAGAATTTATTTATCGCCTCCGCTATTTTTCTTAGCTTTTTTAGTGTTGAAGCACTTTTCGCGCGTTTGCTACAAACCGATATCTCTGGTTGGTAGACAGAAAAGGAAAATGGATGTATAAAGAGTTCGATATTAATGTGGTGTGAGTAAAAACCGCCAAAATAACGGACGCAGAGGACAATAAATATATAAAATCAAACACTATATCAACAATATAAATTGAAAAAGTGTATACACTTCAACGCACCTTAAAATTCGCGGATAGCGAAACAAAAAAAGTCTGCTTACCAATCAGTAGTACGTCCTCTACTGGAATACGCTCACACAATTTGGTACCCGCACACAGCAGATGAAATTAATAAACTTGAACGCCTGCAAAAACTGGCTGCGTGATTTATATATAATAAATTCAGATATGCTGTGTCTGCGTCAAGTTTACTGAAACAAGCATAAATCCAGCCATTGGAGGTTAGAGCAAAAATAAACAGATTGAAAAATCTATATTCTTTTATTAACGGAATCTTTAATGGGAATAGTGATAGATACATCGAATTTTCAACAAGAGGTTCGGCTAGACTAAGTCATAATAGAATTAATTAAACAATATAGAATTAAGCACGATGTCTTCAAATATTATTTTTTCCCTCAGGCCATAAACGAATGAAATTCTATGTCTAACGAAATGGTAACCCTTCCGTCACTTGATATTTTTGTTGAGGAAGTCGCTTCTGCCTCGACAAAGTGCTCGTAAGCATATCACACCAAGCCAATATGTAACCACCCCTGCTATGGCTCACAGATGTGAGCCGCAGTATTCTTTAAATAAATAAATAAATAAATATTTGAAAAAAAAAAAACAAATGCAAGAAACCAGCGATGCTTCTCAGCTATTGCGACGGCTTTCTATGCGTTCGTCGACAATCTCTCTTCTTGCCATTTTATTTCTTGACGCAGCTACTAACTTCTCTTCTTGGCGATAGCTTGCCCACCCCATCGCACTAACCCACTTCCGACACTACAGCGTCTGGCCCGTTCCCAGCGAAGGACAAACACATATGCGCCAACTTCGCTAACCCCCCCCCCCCCCCCCCGCCCCTCCAAAAAAAATGTATAGAAAGAAACTAAACAGTACAAAGAAGGCGGACGAAAAAGGAGCTCCGCACGTCGAGAAGACTCCGCATAATTTACGCACACCAACCCCGCTCTGCATTCCAGGAGGTCTGGCTCTTTCCGCGTCGCACCATCCTTCAGCAGAAACTTTTTTTTTGTTTCATTATTTTCAGCTTCGCCCACCATTTCGCTTTCAGTTTTTCTTCGCTTCACTTTATAGGCTAACCAACTTCCCCACGACTGTCAAAGGGACGTGGGGAGAAGGTTAAGTTGACGGCGATTAGTTTGCTCCGGCGACAACGCTTAGTTTAATCCGGGTTCACTCAAAATATCGTGCCCCGAGTTCTTTTTGCTTGTTTGTTTGTTAGCTTTCTATCGGGATATGAGAAACATTTGTATAGCCCCGAAGCTCGCGCGGAAGTAGGCGGGGTGCTATACAGTGTAGTTACTCGCGAGGGTCTTGTCGCAGCCGCTGAAGTGGATTGAGAACGTCGCATCTATTCTTTCACAAACAACAATAAATTACGAACGTTAAAAAAAAGACGCTGCGTTGACGTGAATGGAGGTGTGTTCGTGAGACGAGCTCGCCTCCAAGTTTATCAAGTTTCCCCGCTCGTGCCAACAAACTTGGCGAAGTTATAGCTCCCACGCTTTAGTCTTAGACTGTCCCTGCCTTCAGGGAGATTTTGTTTGTGAGGTTCCGTTGTATTTCGTCGAGTTTTCTTTGAAATGTAAAGCGGCGCTCGTCTACTCTAAGCCGTCGACACGTTGACGAGGGAACGGAAAGAGAAAATGTGTTTTGCTCATTTTCAGATTTTTTTAACTTTGTCAGGAAAAGTACTAGGTTCAAATGTATATATTTATGAATTCATAAATTTGCCGTTCTCTCTCGATCTGAGTGTATAAGCGAACCTTATGTACAGTTTAAGTTTAGTGCGTGATGCATTTATTTTAAATTTGGGCTGAACGGAATTATATCACTTATAAACAAAGCCTAAATTATTGTGCTTCGTTTGCAAATTTTTTTGTTATTATTTTTTTATGATCGAAGCGGTCCTTATGCGAATATTAAAAAAAGAAAAAGGCAAAATAGTAATATCTTGAAGGTTATACGACTGCACAAAAACAGCTGTTTTCCTTAACTACATAATTTCGTATTCCAAACATAATCTATAAATTTAGGACTACATTTTCGTAACAGTCGATCAAAGAGCACAATTCGCTAATCAACGTTCGGTCGATAAGTATCTTCGCTCTATGCGGCACAAAAAATGGCTTCGACCTGTTAATTGTCTGTTCTCTTTCCTTCATCAGAAAACCCGCTTAATCAAACTATCCTTTATAGCCGTTTTGAATTCCAGTCTGCCGTTAGAAATGGGAATGTTCTTCGTACTACCATTGTCTGTTCATAGTAGATCAAAGCACGCTTTTATATTATTTTTTTGATATTTTATAATAAAAGTTCTCTTCACCAAACCTCATTTCATAAAAAATGCCCACGTAAACTCGAACAAGAAGAAACTGATTTCCAGTTATACTTTGTCTCATCCTACGATGGACTAAGGGCCAAAGCCATGGGCTGCCAGGTCCAATCACGTTCCACGCTACACTATGACATGCCTAGCATTGATTAGGGGCGGACGAATAATGCTCCGAACCCAAAAACGCTGCATCATTTCTATAACTTCGACACTGCAAACAGCCTCTTTTTTGCGATGTAAAATTGTTGAGTCACTCAGAGCTATTTCGATTCGAACCACTGTCTGCCCATCCCCATCAGTGATCCGCGAGACGCGGGCACTGATACGCGCATCAAAGCGCAATACGCGATTTCTAAGTGGCTCGTGATTGGATCTGGCGGTCCGTAGCTTTTGCCTTTAGTCCATCGTAGGGTGAGACGAAGTATAGACGACCCGTTTCGTTGTGTTAAACATCTAGTTAATTTTAACAAAGCAACAGCTCTATGAAACTATCCATGGACAAAGAGTGGTGAGTTCGTAGCGTCTCCATATCGATACGCAGCCAATGAGACGGCAGCATTCGCTAATAAGAATGCCGAGTAACCAATCACGAAGCAAGGAGCGTGAACATTAGTGAGACACACCCTGCCTTCGTTGAGCTGGCCGTGACAACGGCCATTGTAGGCAGCCCAAGAACAAAGCGCGGCTTCAGCAAACACCCGTGAACGACAAATGCAGGCTCAATGAAGAAAGCGCGGAAGCTTTGTGTCCCCAAAACGACACTGGAGTCTTCTATACCCAATCGATATCGGCCAGGAAACCAACTTCCCGTCGTTCCGATGGTCAACCGATTCCACCGGAATCGACTCGTCGCATCGCCGGAGTTTGTTCGTGTGCGAGCAATTACCTCGACTTTCTAAAGAATTCGGCCCGGGCCAAAGCTTGAGCGCAGTCTTCCGATGCCCATCTTCAATTGGCCTTATGAGCCGAGAGGAGGAGGAGGAGGAGGAGGAGGCCTCTCTTTCCCCCCTCCCTCCCCTTTACCTCCCTCCCCCAACTTTTTTTCCTTTTTCATTTTTTGACCTTGGTCGGAGTTCCGGATTCCCGGGAAATGGGGCGTGACGTCAGCTCCGGTTCCTTAACGTCACGTTGACGTCAACAGACGTCAGCGCGCGCTGGTTCCTGCGTCCCGCTGTGCGCGCCAGAATCCAAGCAATAGAAGACAAATTTACAATCATTGTTCGCGTGGTTGAAAGCGCTAACTGGCTCACTTTTTTTGTGTTTTTGTTCGTCCTTTCATTTCGATGTTGTTGTTTTTTTGTTTTCTTAGCAGTTTGTTGGATCGATTTTAACAGAATAGACAGTGAAGTGTTAAAAAAAAACGGCAGGTGCGTTTAAAAAGTTTTTTTTTTATTATTTCTTTTAATATATTCTTTTTTTTTTTGTGGCCCAAGAAACTGTCGCATTTTACATGCGTGAGGGTAGGCATGCCCCGACTTGTTATATAGTTCTTTCTTTTTTATTTTTTTTTTAACCATGCAAACATTTGGGTTTAGTCAATTTTCAATGCGTTAAAAACCGACCAACCAGTTCGTGCTTTCCACTTTTCCCCGCTTCCTCCTCTCCCACTTCCTACCCTGTCCACTGTTGCCTTTTTCCTCCTCTCACATGGCGAGGAGGATATTCTGCCTTGCAGAATTTCGAGTCTGGTCGTCGGCCTTTAAGTTCATTTAGCGTTAACAAACTAAAAATGGCAGATCTATTGGATCCACCATCACCGAAGAGCGCAAAAAGCTGATCGTACAAAAATAAATAAATTATTGCAGAATATGAAGAGCAGATGCGCCATTACCACGTGATGACCCTTTCAACGATATGACTTCTTACCAGAAACACGCTCTTTTTAAATTCATCTCGAATTACATCTCTTTATTTTTCATCTTTTTTTTTTGAGGGTGGGGGGGGGGGGGTGGAGGCACAAACTTTTTACGAACACGTTCACGCCTTAATCTTATTCAATTGTACCTCTGGTAACTGACAGCTTAAGAAATGCAGGGCGTTGCTTATGATGTTGAGGAGTTTTGCTTTGCGAGTCGTTCTTTGGCGTTCTTATGCGGCGGGCAAATTCGTCTGCTTCTTTTGCAGGGGTTCTGGTGACGTCAGAAAGACGCCAAGCTTTGATTGGCTCTGACTGAAGGATAGGGGGTAGACCTCAAAACAAACTGTCTTGAGATATACCCACTATCCGTCCAGTCGAAGCCAATCGAAGCTCGGCGTTCTGACGTCACCGGAACCCCTGCAAAAGAAGCAGACGAACTTGCTCTCCGCATAGCCCAACGCTATTAAACGAGCTCAGTTGCCGAACTGCTCATAGACGCTGCGTGCACGAGCAGTACCCCCCCCCCCCCTCCTCACTCACCACTACTTGCCTCCTGTCGTTCGACGCGCCGGACGACTGCTCTGGTAACTGCAGTGTATTCTATGACATACGCACGTTTGAAAGCGCAGCGTCTAGATGGCGTTCCACCGTACTTTATATGGGAACACACAGTTTGTAATCAAAAATCTAGATGGCGCTTCGCATGACTGGAGGCGGACTGAAGTGAAAGTACGGAGGGGGGGGGGGGGGGGGGGGGTATCCCCTTCCGCAGGATTTCCACGACTAAGGTAATCTAGTAACGCTGGCATAGCCTAATGCCAAAATCTCGCTGGTTTCGGAGAGATTACAAGATGTTCAGAACCTGCCATGCCCGGCGTTTTTTTTAGTTTGTCGGTTACTCTAGAAAATGCTTGCTTTAATAAATAAATGTACACGCGTCAATATGCGTTTTCTTCGAGCGACATGATATCCAAATTCGCTTCATTTGTTTGCTGTGTTCCCAGAGCCACCTGTTGCAGGAGACCACTTGCGTTAGTGAAACCAACTGGCGTCTGTCACAGAAACCAAACTCGGGTGAATATTAGGTACAGCTCTTAATATCCAATAAAAAAAATATTTTCTTTGTAGCCGAAAAAAGTGCCGTTTCTTATGCATGTATGTTTTGTGGGAAGCAAAGCACGAAGGTAAACAAGCACCAATATCATCGCTTCTTACTCCGACAACCAAACCTCGTAAGAACTACTTCGCGCTGAGTATGAACAATGCACAAAACTTCAATTTTTTTTCTTGAGGTGTAAACGAGTATAGTGAGCTTAAAGGGATGCTGAACCGAAAAACAGAATCTAAATTCTTTGTCGTTTTGATATTTACAGCACACGAATGGCTCTTAAATGACGGTACTTGAAACAATAAAGTAGTCTAAATTATATGATTTATGTAAATAAATATTCTAAGGTGCACCTGGTGAGTTTTTTGAAAGCTCGTTTGTGACGACAACAAACTTGTAGTACGCAGAACGCGGCTATGGTGAGCCATCAAAGTTGGCTCGGTTGGCTCCGACCTACCTGGTGGCGCGACGAAACGGAATGCGACGTGCGAACCCCGTCCCGAAACGATGAGATATATTTTTAAAAGAAATGCAATTTTATCTGATAAATTTGTCGAAGAGTGTTCATCATGTCGTTTTTGACACGACACCTATGCGGCGCCGAACGGCCTAGCGAGCGTCGCGAGCAAGCGGCATCTTGGCGGCATCAAACATCAGCGCTGTCGAAGTCTCCGTGGTCGCCGTCGTCATGGCCAAATTATCAGGACGGGAAAGAAATCGCCGAACTCCGAAAAACCCACAGACCAAAGTCGCCGCCGTCGCTACGACGCAGGTGCAGAAGTGGACTGGGGGTGGCAGGGTGCAGGGTGGCTGGCAGATAGTGCGCAGCTAACTTGGCTGGATTAGTTGGCAAACTTCCAACGCGACGGGCATCCGTCTACTATTATTCAAAGCGCAACTTTCTTCCACGCTGTGGCGCGTCGGCAGCTCGACTTGTTCACGTCAGTTCCGTTGCAGTTTGTTGACGTCAGTTCCGTTGCGAGTAATCCCAGAGGGCCTCGCGCGCATCGGAGGCTTCTGGCGCTTCTGGCTCAATCAGCGGTCGTCATTCCAAGAAATATAATAATCCGATCTCCATCCCTTTACATGAATAGCATTTTTAGGTATAGTGCGGTCCCGGGAAGCTTGTCCGGGGCTTATTTCGGCAACTTCAGATATCGGTTCAGCATCCCTTTAAAGGATCGCGTAGGCTTAACGAAGGAACGCCGGAATGCAGCGCTCGCGCGCAGGAGGTCGGACTTTGTCTAATTCGCGACTCCGGCGACATGTAAAGGGTCGCCGTTCTCGACAACAAATGGCGGCCGAACGCCCCCCCCCCCCCCCCCCCCCCCCCCCGGGTCGAGACACATACCACGTACCAGCCCAACGCACAACGCTCGGGTTTAAGCAGGCAAGCATAAGCTTCGAAGAGTGTTTGCCTCGATATTTGTCTACTACGTTACAAAACCTGCGGTAGTGTGTTGACGCCAGTAAGCGTTCTTTCAGAGGCTTAGCTGTCTTCGGGAAAGCGATGGCCTACTGTCCTTTTACACCGCCGATGATTGTTCATACGCGAACAACGTTTGGTTCGCGCGGTTGCGTAGGTTGCGTTCCGAGCGCCCCCGGGCAACACGCTGTTGCGAAAATGACGACAGTGTCACAGGGACAACTGTTCCATCGCGCCAACCGCCGAAAGCGTGCAATCGCGAAAGCCACAAGAAAAGAGCAGAAATTGCGGAAGGACCTATTTCGACCAGTTCAGTCTTTACCTGCTTGGTGCCGTCTGTTTTGCTGGAGTCTCAAATAAGCGGCATGACGAAAGTGGGATTTTCTCTGCTTCGCTAAAGGAGTGCCAAAAGTAAACGTAGGAGATAAGCAAAAAAAAAAAAAAAAAGTCGACACACAAACAACGAAAACACTGATGTTTTTCTTTTTTTTTCGGAAATTGTGGCTAAATATTTAGAGATTACACCCCAGTGTCCCAAATAATCAGCAGATTTGCTCGAGGATTAAGGTCCAGAGATGCCATGGGACAACTGAACACAGCAGCAGCGGCAGTGGCGGCATGCGTTGCTGACAGCTAAACAACGTTCTTTCGCTAATGCAGACCACCGGGCATCAACGTGCAGTGGGAGCTTCATCGAGCTCGTTTTCATCGGCGCGTACTATCGACTGCCAGTTGCCATTGTGCTGAGGAGGCGTGACAGGGCGACTTCCTGGAATCAGCTGGCACCAGCACGTGCCCAGAGCCTCCAGCGACGATTGGAGGCCTGCAAACCTACGTCATCATCTTCGGTGTTATAAAAGCCAGCGCTCTTCTGTTCAGCGACACAGCAGCAGCGGCAGTGGCGGCATGCGTTGCTGACAACTATACAACGGTCTTTCGCTAATGCAGGTTGGTAAAGTTTTGCTCTGTATAACCGTTTTTTTATCAACTGTTGCCGCTGCTGCTGCTGTTACTGCTGCCGGGATACTTTATTGTTACTGTACATTTTTGAAACCTAAATATGGCAGGGGCTAAGGAGGATAAATGTATCGCATGTAACCAGGAAATAGATTAAAAAGATTCCCTGATTTCTTCTGCTGAATGTGACTACCCTTACCACATAGGAACATGCTCTGGTGTTTCCGAAGACTCGCGTGTTGTCTCACGAAAGACACGGCGCTGTCAGACTTTCAAAACTGCTAAATCACGGGGAAGCCAGAGCTCAAAGCAAAACAAAGACATTGATGTAGCCACAATGCTAATCTCAATGAATTCTAAGCTGGACACCCTTCTCAACCTAAAAGAAACAGTTGATGCCATGGAAGAGTCTCTCCAGCACATGTCTGCGAACTATGACCAGGTGCTAAAGCGCATAGGTGAACATGATGAGGAACTTAAAAACTTAAAAAAAAGAGTTGCCAACCTGGAAAAGACGGAAGCCGATGTTGAAATTAGGAGGCTTAACCAAAAGGTGAACGACCTTGAATACAGGAGTCGTAAACAAAACCTAGAAATTAATGGCATCCCTAAGTCCGAAAACGAAGATCTAATGGCTCGAATAAACGAAGTAGCAAGCAAATTGGACGTCCCTGCTTTGACGGCAGACCATATCATTGTAGCGCATCGACTTGGCTCCCGTCCCGATAGGATACCTGGGATTATTGTTCGCTTTGCCAACCAGGCGACCCGAGACCAATGGCTTGATAAACGCTCTAAACAAAGGCATGCTCGGAGCAAAATCTACATATCGGAAAGCCTGACGCAGCACGATAAGACGCTACTCTGGGAAGTGAAGGAATGGGTGAAAGAGAAAAGATTCCAGTATGTTTGGTACAAATATGGCAAGGTTTTTGTAAGAGAGAAAGAGGGGGCCCAAGTACGTGTGGTGAAGTCGAAGGGTGATTTGGAAAAGTTTGAGTAGTTTTTTTTTTTCCTTCGCATTTAAAGGCTGGTTATTTTGTTTTATACCATGAGTGATGACGATTATTTGTTACCTAAAGAAGTTGGGCTCATTTTTACGGAGCAAACAAAAGCGCCTTTTTTTAATTTCACTTAAATGTACAATCAGTTCGGAATAAATTTGATGAACTAAACATATGTTTGGACAGTTTCAGTTTTCGATTTGATGTGATCATGCTTACAGAAACGTGGTATAAAAATACTGATGAGGTGGATAGATTGGAGGGTTACAATATATTCAATTTAAATCGTAGTGATAAGGTAGGAGGGGGTATAGCTATGTATGTGAAAAAACACTTCAAATGTTCTGTTATTACTGATTTCACTATAATTACAAATGACTACGAAATCTTAATTTTGCAACATGAAAAATCTATATATTCAGTAGTTTATCGTCCGCCTTGTGGGAATATTTCTTCTTTTTTTGAAATCCTCGAAGTGTTCTTTCGGTTTATTGGTGAGAACGACTTTACTTTATACTTTGGCGGCGACTTTAACATAGATATGCATGCTCCCTCTTATCATAAACAAGAAATGATGTCTTTATATCAATCGTATGGGTTGTCAAATGTTATTCCTCAACCTACTCGGGTAACACATACGTGGCTAGTGCCGCACTCCAGGACAAATTATGGAATTCAGATGTTGCGAAATACTCTTCCTCGTCTTTTAAATCGTTTGGGGGAATTAAACATAGAACTTTTGACTTTGGTAAACAAATATTTGATTGCATTTTTTGTTGAGCCTTCAGTGTTAGTGTAGGTGCAAGACGCGTGGTGATTTTTCTTTTTTTTTTTTGCTTTTGTTTTATATCAAACGGATAATTACATAAACCATTTCTTTTTTTAACTGTTTTGTGTGCTGTCTCGGCTGCTGCTGAGGGGAGATAGAGACCTGTCAAGCAACTGTTATGTTGTTTTTTTCTCTGTCTTTCCTCTCCAAATGGAGAAAAATAAAGCATTTTGATTGATTTGATTGATTGATACACGAAGTGAAGCCTAACTTTGCCGCTTGTTTCGCGATATAGGACAAAAAACAAAAAGAATGGCTATATATATAAAAAAAAAGATTCTGTCGCGACTTTTCTGGACTTTAAATTGCCAAACCAAACAAAAATGTTGGCCCAAAAGAACTGTGCAACTTGAGGAGCTAACCATTCAGTTGGAAGGTTAATTACATGCATTTTCAAACAGACGGTTTGCTACTATTGATGCTGCTCAGTTTGAAGGTTATGATTCCACCTACCGAAGGCAGGAATAATTGATTTTTCCAATCTCTACAATGACGACAGAATGAAAACTAACGCAAAAAAAATGGGTTCGAAAAAGAAATATTAAAAAACAAAAAATACGAAGAATGAACTTAAAGAAAAACAAGAAAACACATCAAATACATTGTCGGGAAGCACTCTCGGTGTTGTGTTTATGTCCGACGCGTCCCCCTGGAAACATAAGATCAATTATTTAGCAGCTCATCGAGCCAAGATGGTATGGACGGCACCTGTTGCATCCATGGCATTCTCTAAGCCAGACTCTGAAAGTGTTCAAATATTTGGTTCTTTGTAACGCTCTATAACTTTTACGGAAGGTTTTGAGAAAATTTCCAATGCCAGAGATGATGATCTGTCACTAGTATTCGTTTTTTTTTTTTTTTTTCTTAAGCATGACACGCGTTTTAACGCTACACCCTATTCCGAACGTTTGTACGACACCTCCGGTCGTCCATTTTCTGCTAAATGTAACGGAAAAAGCGGCGTCACGGGACGTGACGTCACCTATGCACCTTGAGGAAATTGACGGTATATAACCTATACGTCAACTCAGTTTCCCCGCTAAATTTAGCGGGAAACTTCACGTCTTGAGTCCAAACATCGATTCCCGCCCGCCATTTGGCGATACCCGCCAAATTTAGCGGGAAATTTCAGATCTTGTAACCAAGACACCAATCCAGTTTCCCGGCTAAATTTAGCGGAAAAAATCTACGTCACGTGACCTATACAACCATTCAGTTTCCCCGCTAACTTTAGCGGGAAAATATACGTCACGTGACACACCATTTCTTTCACCACTTTTTACGTCACTGGCTGCTGCACGGCCAAGGGCACTGTAGTTGCGAGCGTTGCCGCTTGATGGCGCCTACGCGTGACACTCTCGACTGTATGCCCTATGGCTAAAATTCCGTGTTTTCGGAGTTTATTTCTCGTGAAATTCAGAAAGTGTTTTTTCGGAGTTTATTTTTCGCTAGGGATTCGGGGTTTATCGGAGTTTATTTCTGTTAGATTCCCAGTTGTTTGAAATTCGGAGTTTATTTTACCGCGTAAATATTTAGAATATAAAAAAAAAATAGGGTCCGGGCGCCATCACCCGTTGTCCCTAAGGAACCTCGACGTGAAAAAAAAGGCGAACCCCTTTTGTCAGTAGCTCTAAATTTCAAAAGGAACTGAAGTGGAATCTCCTCAGGACCACTGACCTTGTAATCTTATAAAGTTTAGTAAACCCTCTCTTTTTTGCTGTTTATTTTGTCGCTGTGACCTCGAAAGTCGGAGTTTTTTTTTTTTTTTTTCTTGGGGGGGAGGGGGGGGGGAAATCCGAATTAACAGAAAATTTACCGGCGAGTGTGTTTCGGATGTTTTCGGATTTATTCGAAAACACGGAACTCTACAGTCTATGGCCAATACATAGCTTGCCTGTAAGGTCATTTTCGGCAATGCTGGTATTTTATATGCCACGAGCTTTCGGTTCACCGTTCGTTTTACACCGAGTTTGAGGGAACCAGTTACTAGAGATAACCGTCATTACACAACAATGGCGACACACGCAAGCTATGTATTCGCCGCAATCGGCGGGAGTTGATAGCACGAGGCCGTCAGAGTATTTGGTATTCCAGCAGACTTTCGGTGGTGTATTTATTTATTCTTCAGCAACGCACATCGAAGGTTAACAAGAATTTCCTTCGAAGAAGTTTCTGCTATATGTTTGTAAGAGCATTAGTGCATTGTAGAAAGTATAATAAATAAAACAAAATGCTGAACCGAAACAAAAAAAAAGAGAAATCCGGAAGCACACAGGGGTCCGCCGACAGCGGGCGGTAGCGAGTTAGTTTACAAACAAAACATCGGCGAATATAAGGTATTCACTGGGTCCCATATTTGAGAGCGTTGTTCACAACGCATCCTTTGCGTGTGCGCGTGTGTGTGTGTGGGGGGGGGGGGGGGGGTATAGTTCACCTGGCAGAGGTCCTCACATTCTTAGATCGAGGTACTACCTAATGTCTGCAAAATAACGGCGATCTTGATGGTGTGGAATCCACGTTGTGGAAACACTGTGGAAGTTAACATAGACAACGTAGCAGACACGTAAACATTGTCCACCAACGTTCTCCACCAAGTCGCATTGATGTCTAAGTAACTCAACGAGAAAGCCATACTGTCGCGAACTGGCGCTGCTTCCTAGAGGCCGATGACGTGGCGGCATTCCAACGGAGCTTCATAGACGCAATCTTAAAACCTGTTCATTTGTTTTAAAATGAATTTTCGTGACTTATATGCCGGAAATCCAGAAACAATACATTATACTAGCGTTTCTGGACAGCCGCAACAACGTAGACCATATCTAACCAAAGAAATAGGCGGGGTTGCTCCCAGGGTGTTTCACGGCATTTCATGCGTTATAAAACTTTAAAGCAACAACGGCTGCTTTTCCTTTTTTGTATGTGTGGTGCAGTTTATTAGTTTTTACACCGTGGCAGAGTGGTCAGTGGCACAATCCAAGCATACGTTTGGCTACGAATGTCCCATCGGTTTGTATTTGTTTTTTTTTACGTAGGCGTGGCTCAGTAAATAATGTTGCTTAGACAGTTGCGACTCCAGCTGAGGCGTGAAATATATGACAGTGATAATAGAACAATTCGTAACATAAAAGTCTCGAAGTACATGAAACGGACTGAAGACCCAAAGGCTTGCAGTTCCTATGCCGCCTAAAGCTGGATGAGCGCGCATTAAAGAACCCCTTCTTATTTAGCTCACACATTTCACGTTTAAATATGAAAAATGTATAGTTTAGTGTTAAATGTGTTATTATACTCTCGCCACCATGTACGCCAAGCGGCGCGTTCTTAACTTGATGTATCTGTGCAAACAATTGTCACGTTGTTTTTATATCTGCTTTTTTAAACTTAATTACATTACAATTTCGTCTTGATTATTTCCTTACGAATAAAAATTTAAAAACAAAATTGCTTTTTATATGTACAGCGCGCCTATCACTATATTTGTTTTGCCTGACTTTGTATATTCATTTCTTTCCAAACGGGAAAAAATGCATGTACATTCCGGAATATTCAAATTCGCATGTCGAATTTTATAACGGTAATTTTCGGTTATACTGGATCAAGTTAGGACAGATGTGACCCTCCAGTCGTGTACTTGCACTTTTTGGAAGGCATCTAAACAAAACAAAAGAAAGTTCCTCTGCTCTCCTGTTAAGAAACTTTGCGTTTTTGTGACCCGGAAGAAGTTAAATGTCCGAGCGAAACATCCGCTGCTATGTAAAGCGTCCAGGAAATATCTTAATGCGCAGTCACTAAAACATATTAAGTGCCGAATAATATGCAATCGCGCCCGACTCATTGTGCGTAAGCTTGGTGATTTATGTTTGAACAAAGGCTCGTGTCGATACTTGCAACTGCTTACGACTGAGTGCGTTAGAACCTCTTGTGATCTCTTACGACGAGGCCATACACTGGCGCCATCTATTATCTAGCCGTGGAACACATGTGATATATGTATATTTACTATTTTTTTCCGCATACGCTTTTGTGGTGTAGGCTTGAAATACTATTGACAATGTCATAAGCGACCATTTATCTTAGACAGCATGTACATTTGACCTCGCAAATACTGCGAAACCTCCGCTCTAGTGAAATGCAGTTCCAGGGCCACATCATAGTTGGCGTCAGCATGCCAGTGTGTTATTTCGGCGTAAGGCATCAGAAAAGGTCGCAATGCACTCGGTCATAAAAAGTCGCAGGTGTGTGAACCAGCCCTAAGGCCGGGATGACACTGCTTATGTATCCTACAAAAGGACAGTCTGCAGATATCAGTCACCGCGATATCAGTGGCTCGAATGCCACGTGCCGAGATTCTCCTTGAACTCGTTGCCCTGCTGCATTCGAAGCCCGGATCTCGTAGTGTATTGCGTTCGAATATGTTCGCAGACTGTCTTTTCTGGGACGTATTAAGCAGTTTGACCCCGGCTTTGGGGTGCTTGAAACGCCATTCTACAGAGAGCAGCCCCGCGAAACGAAACTAAGGCTGAACCACTGAAAGGAATGCACCTCCTCAGTTTGACCTATAGTGTGGGGAAGCCAACGCGCAGTTTGTTTTAGTGGTTTGAAGTTAACAATTTTAGTTATATCCGTTTTGCGAGCTATATATAGCAATTGAAATTCCACTTATATTACAAGATCTCGGCTTCGGAAGCGGCGTGTTTCTGTGTACCAAACGTTCACTGGAGCCGAACATCGAACAACGGGGAATTTTCAAGCGAGCACGTATTCTATTTTTGCAGTAGTGTGACGCCGTTGTACAGTCGGCCACAAAAGTTTACGGACCATGCGAGCCGTGGCCGAGCTGCATCACTGCACTACTTTGCGGCGCGCCACCTGCTGTCGAGACACGTAATGCGTGCGTGCGCGATCTTTGGTACTTGCAGGCATGTCAACCCTCCCGCTTCCGGTCGGCGCATCTAATTCGCACGACTACGGCGTCGGACGCCGCTCCGATAGCCACTAATGGCTGCCATTCCACAGCGGTACCTCGGTGGTGCGATGGGTGGCAGAAGCTGCGCTATCAATTCTATCTTCCGCACATTTGGCATGAAATCGTTTTACCCAACTCAAGGGCCAGAAAAACAGCCATTCTGCCTTTTTTTTCCCAGAAGTTTATAAAGTTATTTTACAATTTTATTTAATAGGGTGTACAATATAGAATAAGAGAATGCGTTCTGAATTAATTGTCAGCGACTGGTTGATCAAAAGAAAGTGCAGACAAAAATATAAACAAAATCTGAAAAAAAAAGCAGGATGGCTGTTTTCCTGGCCGCTGAGCTGGGAAAAACGATATCATGCCGGCGGCTCGCGTAGTCCGTAAACGTTTGTGGCCGACTGCACAATCTAGTTGGGTGTATCAAATGGTCTATTAAGAATATGGGATTACGGCGATGAAAATTTGAAGTGTCCTTTCATCCATTCATTGTGCGTAAGTAATCTAGTGGCAGTTTCGAGCCATCATTAATATATATATATATATATATATATTCATTAAATGTATCGTCTCTCCCATCCCTTGAGCGCTTTAGTGGCAATAATAGGAAGTGCAGGATGCAGGGATACGAGAAGGTCATCAACCATACACAACAATAGGCACAGAGTATACGAATCGCGCCACGTGCAGGAGAAAATTACACCGCAAGTGCAAAATGTAACGCGCGTGTCCCTTGGACAAGCGGCTCCTCCTTATATACACGGTTATTGAGGCGAAGCGAGCTTGCCGTTTTCAACAGCAGCTTTGGAATAGATGACGACGTGCCGGCATCCACTAACACGCATATAGCGACCCTATATTTTAAAACTATTTACAAACTCGAAAAACCAAAAACCAACAAAAAAAATCCACTTTTTGTTGTGTTTTGCAAACAAACTGCGGCATCAACTGATGCGCTGCTCCCTCTGCTCCACGCAAACTGCATGCACACAGGCATTTTCCCGCAGAGTTTAACGGATTATTTTTCCCGCCAAGGTCAGCGTCGTAGTGCAGAAATACACGTATCCTTTCCTCGCTAAATTTAGCGAGTAAAGGAAGAGGTCCAGCTACCGTTCGCATCCTCCAGTCTCCACAGGTGTACACGGTTTCTTCACACTAACTCATCGCACTATGCGTCACTCACCACTATATGTGCCACGCAAGTAAAACAACAACAAAACCTTTTCTCTTTTTGTTTTGACGTGGCTTTGGAAAATGTACAAACGAACAGTGGCGTCACCAGGTTCCGTTCGTGCCAGACGTTCAGTGAGACAACTGGAGGTCCCTAAAGTTCATGTAACCTTTCAACGGACCACCGAGGGCGCTACGAGTTGTCGAATCAAATTCAACGACGTGTATGTGTCGCGTGACGTCCGGGATTTGCGCAGCGCCGCGTGGGGCACGCAGTGAGGCGCAAAGCTAGCCGTGGAGGAACGCGATGTTAATCTTATTATCCGCGTTACGCCACTGCTAGCTTTGTGCCCGCTTCACGAGTGGTAACTTTGGCGCGCCCCCGAGTTTCCCGCGAGTTTCAAGTCGTTGTAAAAAGAGTTGATTTAGTGCTTTTCGATAACGCTAAGTTTCTAATTGGAACCGTATGTCTATTTTTACTAATTAAGAAGTTAATTAACGAATTGTAATTCATTAGCCAACTTATCGCGAAGACTAGCCACCCACATAATGACCCCTTGGCCATATAACTCACCTGCACAAAGCGCATAACTTTAACTTTGATGGCTTTTTTTTTTAAACAAATCTGTAAATCTTAAAAGAAAAAACAACACCCTCTATACCTTGTACAAAACGTAAGAGCACAAACAAAGTGATATACACTGAACATAATTATAGAGAAAAAGAGACTGATTCAAGAGAAGAACAGCACGTTTTGATTTATTTATCCTCTAAATTTTGTCTGCCCTACTTTTTTCCCCCTTTTTTTTTCTCAGTACAGGTATTTTTTTCCTGTGCGACCTGCATAATTCAAAACCCGAAAAAGGACTCGGCTTTGCCGTGTCGCCAAGAACATTAAGATTAATATTTGACTGTGCTGATCCATGAAAAGCCTCGGAAAACACTTGCTGTCACTCTCTCCCGCCCCTCCCTTGTAACGCTTTGAAACTAGTTTCTTTTCCGAGGATCGTATTTCAAAAGCCCTCGCTATTCACGAGTCTTGAACCTACAATCCTCCACCACTCTCGTTTATTAGGCTGTGCTACGAGCAACACCGCGCATTAGATATCCTTAAACCTCGACGTTTTCTTATTCGAATCAGAACGTCTACAATAACCGGTTGGGCCTGTTTAATGCGACGGCATCCTACCGTGCTCTTTATTAATTAGAGCGTTTTTTCGTGTTAGCCTCCGCGGTGGCCTTGCTGTAACCTGCCCGTCGGAAATGAACGAACGAGCGGTTGGGAGTTGGTCGCGGCACTCATTCTATTAGGTGAAAAGAATGAAAGAGTTTGGAAATAAGTGCAAAAAGAAGGTAAGGTCGTTAGCAAACCGACGAACCCATGGGTCTTATATCATCCGGTACTATACTCCGTTTCGACCTACAATGGACCGCAGGGTACGCTACCAGCCATCGTAGCCAATGTAGTGCCTAAAGTTGCCACGAGTGGTAACTTTAGCGCACGACTGCGCTTCTCACGCCCAAACTCTTCCTAAAAATTACTAATTTATGGGTTTTCGACGACGCTCAGCAAATTTCTAATTAAAACCATAAGACTATTTTTACTAATTTAAAAGTTAATTAACAAATTTTACTTAATCAGCCGACTGATTGTTATGACTAGCCCCATATACTATGTCCCCCTAGCCGCATAACTCACCTGAACAAACCGCATAACTTTAGCTTTCACTGATATTCTTAAACAAATCTGTTCAGCATAAAAAAAAATATATATATATATATATAGAGAGAGAGAGAGAGGGAGGGAGATATATATATATAGTAAACGAAGAAAGGAGAAAGTGATTATTAAATTTATTACATCAAAATTAGGGGAAGGGCCCTTTTTGACGTTTGCAATTTGAAATGACGTGCCAATTAAGTCACTGCCGCAACTCGGAACTAGCATGGGCCCTAAATTAGCAACGGCTGTCGTGTACTTAGTAAGGCGAATTCGAAACCAACAGTAAAACAAAGAGCTTATCAAAAATTAAGTCCACCGAAACCCCTGGCCGGGATGGTCTAGGAGTTATCGTACGGCTGCGAAGCAAAGCGGGCGCTCGATGGCTCGCTCTGATTGCGAAGTGATAACGGTCGTCGCCGGCCGTGGTAGAAGTGGTAGCCGGAAACGTACGCCTAAGAGTTGTGCTCTAAAACAAAGGTGTGAAAAGCCGCAATGGCTTGATCGCGCTAAATCTGTCGAGCTGTCCGTCCACCGTCCGATGTAACCTTTTACCTTCAACGCCGTTCAATGTGACATTTGACCCCAAGTTAGAGGTTAAAGATCCGTATCACGCGACCTTGTTTAGTTGACCTCTGTTCTTTAACGTTTGAAAAATTACTTTTCAAATTAGATTTATCTAGGCTTTCTCGGGATATTCGGTTCTCTACTTACCCTACGCTAACCTAATCCTTTGACGTCGAACGATCGGCCATCGAAAAGGGCACATGCTATTAAAAACCAGGAACGCATTTTACTGCTACGGGATTGGCTGATATAAGACCAAGCTGCACTAATTGTTTATTTGTATCTTGAAATGAATTCGATGTTTATTTGATGAGTTCAAGGGTTGGTCCCATATCATGGAGACGGGTACTTCAAATCGAGTAATGCGCATTATGGATGATATATGATCTTCAACTATAAAATCAGCACACCATGCATAATGCTCTCAGTTAACATACACATACAAAAAAAAAACTTTCACACGGAGAAAGGAGCCATTACGCAATAAACACATATTACCGCACCGCGTGCATGATCGAGTAGAAAACGTCTCCGTTCATCTAGAAGATTCGCGTATAAAAGATAGGGTGCCCAAAATGATGCCTAGTCAGTCTCGCCCTAGCTTTTTCCCGAAAAATCTAGGATATTAGAGATGACAAGCATATTAGATAAAGAGCCATGCACCGTATCGCTGATTCATTCGCTGATTCTCTCTCGCGATAGCCAGCTGCTACGCCAACGCACCGTCGCTTGCCTCTGCCGCCGTCGACGCTCGCTGCTGCTTTCTCGACGTGTGCTTTTTTTTTCGTTTCTGGCACCAGTTCGCCTCTCTTAAGTCTTTAGTTCATTCCGCATTCTCCTGCCTGATCGTCTGTTTTTCGTGGCAATGTGTACATTTATACAATAGATTACTGTAATATAGTAACACAATTACAAAATAAGAAATACGGAATTATCTTTTAATAGCGCGTAGTGGGTATTTTGACCTTCGAATAATACCTAATATATGGCGACTATCTTTGTGTCACTAAGAAAATCACTTGCTAAAGTTGATGCCCTTTTTGGGCTTTTTAAGTGCAGCCAAGGAACTAAAACTTGCTGATGCCGAGGGGATGCGGGTGCTGGTGACCGCGGTCAATGCACGTACTCCTCGATGTCTCGCGGTCGTTCTCCGCTCATTGGGCGGGAGCTTTCGTGGGATATTAAGAGTCCAGAAGTGGGCTATTACTTGTTTTAGTTTTAGGATGAACTAATTTGTTAACACTGACGCCTTGTCCCACAACCTAGCAAAACATCACAGACAAGGTCATCTAAAACGGGAGACTAAAGCACAAAGTACGTATCAAGAAAGTGGCGTTGTCTATGCACGAGCCGCGCAAACAAGAATCACGTTGCGCGAGCCAGCCAATCATCCTTAAGACGACCGATTTAAATAAAATGGCAATGCTCTAAGCGCACACCAGCGTCGAGTGATTCTTGTGAATTCGTCTTTTGCGTTGCGCTGTGGCGCCATCTCACGGGCGCGACGCGAAACAATATGGTTGGCCTCCAAGTGCAGACGGCGCACGCGCAGTCGGATCTTGCAAAAGGCGAATTGAATATGCGGTGAGCAATTCGTCTGCTTCTTGCGTAGGAGTTTTGGTGACGTCAGAAAGACGCCGAGCTCTGATTGGCTCTGATTGAAGGATAGTGGGGAGACCTTAAAGCAAGCTGCCACGAGGTCTACCCACAATCGTTCTTTCAGAACCAATCAGAGCTCGACGTTCTTACGTCACCACAACCCCTGAAAAAAAAAAGTAGATAAACTTGTGCTCCGCATATATAAGCTCGACATGTGGCCCCGTGGTACATACAATAACCGAACGGATATCATACCGACTCGACCGTGAGAGAACGCGCTCGCTAATACTCGGAAAAAGAATAGCAATGTAATAAAATACATAGTTCTGTTCTGGAATCGTCTCCATGGCTACCGCGACGGACTTTTGATCCCAATTTTCCGCTCTGCAAATTCAAGAGACGCGGCCATTCTCCCGTGGCTGTCCGCTGTGGGTCCGATGGTCGCATGTTTTGTTATTTTCATCTTATTTTTTTCTTTTCCGCTTTGTCGGACACATTATTAGAAGGAGCACCGGAATTCCTTGGTCTCCTCTTTCTTTTTTTTTTCTTTTTGTTTTGTTTTGTTACTTACGCTGCTTCGATGAGACTCGGGTTAACCCTGTGTCTTAGTGTGAGACAATGGCGTGATGGGTCGCTGGGGCGAGTAATTCGTGTGTGTTAGTGCGTGGATCCTGAGTCCTCTTAGGCGAAAATCCTTGGGCGATGGTTTCTTACGCGCACGATTCATGCAGGATAGCCTAAAGGATTACCAGCAAAGGGGATTGTTTTGTGTTATTGTTTAACTCTAAATCAGCTTCCAACAATATCTGAAAAACAAAAAAAAAACAAAAAGCACGACATGAAATAAACGAAGCAATTGTTCCTATTCAGTTCTTCGAGTACTCCTATTACGAGCATTCAGGCGTTTGTTTTCAAGGTGTCACAAAACACGAAAAATTCTGTCTGGATTCCGCTGTAAAAATTCGATATACTTTAAGTATACTGAAATTACAATTTTTTTCTACGAATAAGTTCCCCTTTAACTATATTTCGAGTGGGCTTCAATATCCGAAAGCCACATCGCAAGTATGCCTTTTAAAATAGCTGAAGTGTAATTTGTACTTCGTTACAACCCCCCGTGCGCATAAGAACACTACTCCTGACGCCGCTTTGTCCGTTACCTAGGACTATTTATTCAAACTATATTTTACTAAACCTAATGTTCGCTCGAAGCGTAATTTAGTTATACTTTCTAATGCATAAATTGCTATTTCATAAGTGCTCAAAATTACTTTAGTTTATGAGTACATAGCAAGTGCCAAGAGTTGAGCGACAAACGTTGATACATTATACGTAGCGAATAAAAAAAAATAATTCTAATCGCCAATTAGTCTATCATCATACTCTTACCGTTTACGGCACTGCAGAGAAAATCAAATCGCCTTTTTTCTTTTATATTATTTAAAAAAATATATATCGCTGTTTTATGCCTTTTTATTTCGTAAAAAAAGTTTACTCCGAAAAGAAAAAAAAAACGACTTTCACATTCAATATTTGCTGTATGCTTGGTAAATATATTAATTATTTTTTTTAACCAAGCTCGTTTTTTTTTCATAAACAAAACGAGGTGATAAAAAAATTAGAGAGCTTTCGCGAACGTAACTTGATACGGGACAGCGATGAATTAATTTAGATACGACGGGACTTTTAATTAGTCCTTCGTCGCTAGATTGCGCGCCTCTTTGTTTATACTTTCCACTTTTGATTGAACAGAAAATATAACAGCACCGCAAAGGCGTATAATTGCTTTACTTCTCGACGCGGAACAACCCAATTGTTTTCACTTTTATCGTGGATTTTTAATAGTATGTTGTTATTTTTTTTTTACTTTGTAAACGCCGATATTAAACCGTATTCATTTTCTTTTTGCATAGAAAAGTTTTGAACTTTAGTAGGATTAAATTGAAACCTCATTAAGTCGAGGCTCTCGTGAGAACTGGCAGTCACTCTCCGAAAAGGAGAGCTAACAAACTTACCTCTCAAACTTTTTTTTCTTCAAGATTTAACTCACAAATAACGAAGATTGTAGTAATTTATTTAATTACCACGGATATCCCCGTAATTGCGCGAAACTTGAAATTATAATACGAGGCAGAGTCGAAAAGTAACCCAAATATATTTTTTTTTATTTGTATAATATTAAAAAAATTAAAATGAATTCGTCGCTTTTTAACATATTCTCTTCCCCTCGCTCATAACATGTGCGCCAACGCTTCATCGAGAGGTCGATGCCGCGGAAGGAAACATTTTGTTGGTGTCTCCAATGACAGGGATGCACCGCCGCTTACGGCTCATCCCCTGTACGGAACTCTATTCTAGCTAGCGCTGCATTGAACTTTCCAAAAAATATAAAATCGCCCCGTGCCAGGTCTTTGGAGTATAGCAGATGCGGAATGCACTGAAAGTGTACAGACCTTTGAATAGTTTTTTGTGTGTTTTTGTTACGCTGTCGCACATGCCGTGTAGGGGCGCACACTGTTATGCTACAGCAACACACCAAAGTTTAGAAAACCACGGGACTCTGACCTGATCACAACCTTCAAGTTGTTTTCAAGCAGGTCACGCACATTACGACGTGCTGCCGACGCTGACTCCCCTGGGTATGTAATTTTCGCCTATTTGTTCCTTTATTGTCCCAGAAGACCGTGAGCACAACCTTGCCCATGTGTCGGAACACACGGACCTTCTCTGGTAATGGTGACGAAATGTGCTTACGGGTCTCCCGCTTGTTCTCTGGCTGGGCATAGTGAATTCAACGTTCGTTCCCAGCGACAATTGCGTTGAAGAACACCACTTCTCTCAGCTTCGTAGCGACGGAGAAGCGTCTTTCACACATCCACACGGCGCTCCTTAATGTCTGGCGTAAGTTCTCCTCGTACCCACGTTGCGCACACCTTATGATTCCGCAGAATATCGTGAATCATGGGGTGCACCGACACATGACAAATGTTCAAACCTTCGACCATTTCTTTGGTAAAGACGCGGCGGATTTCGTGTACAAGCCGTCCAGCTTCTCATATGAAGCGCGGTGTTGTCAAGGTGGGAGCCCGCCGGACCGAGGTCCGTCAATCAGACTTGACTCTACGCTTTCAAATAAATTGTTGTAACACTGCTAGACCTGTCCAAGTGACATACAGGCACCGCCATCCTGCTTCAACATCCTGTGGTTAATACCCGGGGTATGTTCAATCTCCGCACTCGAAAAATCCGAATTCAGAGCACTGGTCCTCCCTGATGCAGGCTGTCAAGAGGTCGGCCATTTTGAGATTGCTGTGGTCACGTGACATTTTTCAGCAGGTCGCTGGGCCGGCGTGCATAGCTCATTTTAGTGGAGTTCAAACGCGTATTTGAAGCACAGCGGCGTATCGCAGGATTCCGATTTTTTTATAATTCAAAAGCGGTTGCGTTTTTACTCTGCCTTGTATAGACGTGTGTATATGCGTGTGTATAAACATGTATAGACGCTTTGCAAACGCGCTCGAGTATAGACGCTATTGCTGACCTTCTCTTGTCTTATAATAAGAGGAAATAAGAATAATAAAAATAAGAGGAAACACAAACTGAAGGTCGGTTAAAGGGCGGCCGTTAAATTAATTGGGGGCAAAGATAAAGAATTTTAGATGGAGATTTTAGTAATCGCACATCGTATAGTGCACCGAGACACGCAAGGTCGAGGGTCAAAAGCTTGCTTTTCGGTTCGAAAATTTAAAAAAAAAATATAGCGGACTATTTTGTACCTTCTTTCTTTCAAAAGCTCTCTGCCTTTTCACTGCGATACACCCGCGGTACTCAAAGCAGTGCGTCACTCGGATGTATGTGCGCTCGTCAAAGATAATCCTTCTCCGAATATTAGGATTCGCGTTCGTGGCCAATAAGGAGTGCCGCGACGGTAATCCAAAATTTTTTGCGAACGACCACTTCTCATGTTGCGCTTAGAAAGCACGCTAAAAGCTTAGATGTCATTGCATTGGGGCGAAAAACTTCGTCCCGACCACCTGATATTTTTTATTTCGCTTTTGAGTTGAGGAGAAAACCTAAGGAGGAATAAATTGGAAATAATTTCATGGAACCTTTAAAGGCCATAGGGTGGCATTTTATTATGCTCACACCGTTCTTATTAACTAATGCTGCAATGTCGCTGGCTGCACTACCATCTAATTATAGCTCCGCCGCCTATGAAATCGCAACAATAGTTGAAGGGGGAGGCCGAGGAACGAATCGCGAAGCAAAGAGCGTGAACTATGAAAAGTCACTCCCCCGCGTTTCTTCAGCACTCCGTGACTGTATCGAACATACGTTTAAGCCTGAAATAATGAGGAACGATAAAAGGCGCAGATACGCGACAAAATATATTTTTCGTCTTCTCTTTGCACTTGGACATGATCTCAAGTATAATGATATGTACCGCTTCACAGAGTCAGTATTTTCATACTCAATCAGACTCGTACGGTACTCGCTACAAGTGATCAAATTACTTGCAATTCATTTTTTAAGCTTTATACGTACCATTACGCGAAAAAAAGTCGGCGTTGTCCCCAGGAAATGACCATAAAAATACGTCATCAAGCACGCGCCGCTCAAGGTCAAAGTGGACGCGCCTCAGAAATAAAACACAAGGAAAAGCACAGCAACGCAGATTCTTCGTCACGGATGCCGAGGGGGGCGCCGCTGCTCAAGGTCAAAGCGGACGCGTCTCAGAAATAAAACACAAAGAAAAGCACAGCAACGTAGATGCTTCGTCACGAACCCCGGGAAGACGACGTGGGCGCCGCGCCTGTGGAGTGGGGGAGTTTTAAAGTAATCTTATAGTCATTTGATCGTTTTTATGAGGAAGTAATCGCAAGAGTAATCCGATTACGTTTTATAAGTACTAAAATGACTTGTAACCATTCCTATCTTCTCCTCCTCATTTCTAATGACGCCTTTTGTTTGTGCAAGTTTCCTACCAAATAATCCTCGAACCAAGACTCCGAGAGGTGAATGGTTTACCAAAATTGTAGGATTAAGAAGGTACGTACAGTTTAATTCGGTGACTCTAATACAATATTTGACAGTGCGAAAGACCTACCGTTTCCAAACCGGCAGAAAAATGTGTCCTTTCAAAAATATGAAGTAATTGAAAAAGTACAATGGTTACTTTTTCAAGTAATGGCCACTCACTTTCCTTCCCAAGTAATCGAGTAATCTAATTGAACACTTTATTTAACCAAAAGTAATTGTAATTGTGATCGATTACGTTTTTTTTTTTCGAGTACGCGTGCTCAAGTACGAGGAGTAAGCTTAAGGTATAATGGAAGTTTTTTTGCTGTTGCTTTCTAGCCTGCTGAAGAAAGCATTTCTTTTTTTTTTCGCTGGTAAATGAACGTAAACTGTCTCCTCTCCTTAAGATGTTTATGTTTTGCATGAAATTAAAGGCGAGTAATGAACGTCTTCCTGCGAGTAACAGTTGCCGGATGTGAGTTGCTGTGACGAATATACGAGATAAAATTGTTTATTGCGAACAACCGACGGTGTTCTTGTTCTGCTTTCTTCATTTCAAACAGTATACACTCACTAACCTTCTTTGACTATATGTTGATTGCGGATGACGAAAGAGTTATTTCATTCCAGTTGCGTGTATACTGTTACATAAAACATATTAAAGCAGGTATTTTTGCTGCGAGTTTTTTTTTTTTTCGTTATTATAAGTGCAAACAAGACAATCGACGTATCGCATGTATTTTTTTAATTAAATGCATTATTTTCATTTGTTGCTTCTGCACAACAGTTTGCACAAAGAACAAAGTTGAAAACAAAACTACACGCCGCGTAACGATACCGCATGCCCGCTAAAATCTTCCTCGGACACTTTCAGTTCACGATTCTTATTTGAATAAAACAATCATTCTATCCTTACATTCGTTTACCACAATTTACATAAAAAGACCTACCACTAGTTGTTCTTTTTTTTTACTTCACCAAGGTTATTTACGGTGAACGCGCTTATGGTCTCAATCAATTTTTACAGCTTAGCTGTTAAGGACTAGTTTCCCCAGGATCGTGTACCCCGCAAAGATATGAAGACACCGAACTCTGGACACCTACCGCCATCTATGAGCGACGGCGGCAAGCCACGTATCCGGTTGCCGCCGTCGCTCATAGATGACGGCAGCCTTTCCACTCTGGCTTGCCGACTTGCGGCCGGCCATTACTTTCCGTCGTACAGCTCCGCTGGTCTTCCTTCTTCACCAGGGTGGAAAGGCTGAAAGTTTTTACTGAAAAAACTGATCCACACCATATCGGCAAGGACTGCCAAAATTTTATATCGGCACATACATCTAATATTTACTGATTTATTTAGTCTATATTTCACACATTGCTAACCGCAAGGTCGAAGCAGGTCGTTACAAAGCTTATAAATAAAAGGACCCCAAACATTAAATTTATTATTTAGAAAAGACAGCACATTTTTAAGAAAACCACATAGAGCATTCTGGAAGGTATATATCAAGAGCTCTTAGTGTTCGAAGCCGCTTGCCACGCAAGAAAATAGATCTCGTGATCCCCCTCTTTGAAGACTGACCTGCTGCCCTTCGCGTTCTATCCGCTCATAGTAAGTTTACGACTAAACCTAGTTCTGCTATTTGCAGCACCGATAGCGGCTGTCACAAATGCCGTCCAATAACGCAGTGTTAGAGATAGGATTGCGAAAAGACGGTTATAATCGCACAGGTCTTAAAAAGATAAAGCGAAAAGAAACAACCAAACCATTACGACTCTGCTGCGTCGTCAAGCGCAAATATATCGCTCACGTTCGAGGCCGCTCGTAAAATGCGACCCTGCCTATCGATTGGTGTTTCACCCATGAAACAAAAAATACAAACAAAGATTTAAAAAAAAAAATCACGCTAGCGTTCTCTCAAAACAATCACAATGCAATGTAAAAAAAAAAAAACGCGTTCACCTTTTTTTTACGTGAGCATGACAGATTGTGCGCCATTACTGAAGAGCGCGTATGTTCCCATGGTCCATTGGGCCACTCTTCTTGCCTGTGACCTTCCTTGCCGGTCCTGCGATTCCACTCACACGGTACAGCTCACGCAAGAGGACGTCCATGTATATTTTTTTTTCAAAAACATCATTCACTCGTGCTACCTGAAGACCCTGACGCCGCACTGATGTCACGATGTCAATAACAAATAATCATATTCCCGCCAAGCTTTTTTGCCGAAACGCTGATCCACCAATAGGCATGACGCGGAGATTCCTATAGACCTTTTCTTTAACGGCGCCGCCATCTTAAAAATTGCGGCGCCGACGACGCCGTCTAGCGGTTTAGAAAAAAAAATACCAGCTAGTTCTGGCAGCACAGCTATCTGGGTAGGCAACGGTGTGGGTATGGGGGGAACTTGGCTAGACTTGGCTATGGTGGGCTGCAATAACTTGGTTGGAGCTTGTCCGGTTGAATCCAGCTAGCTACTCACAGGCCATCACCTTGCCTCCTCGAGAGAACGACGACGAAGACGGTGGGGTGTTTTGATTGAGTTTCCACAACGAAAGAATATATGAGCAGTTTAATGCAGTCTATGCAGGTAAGCTCTCGGCATTTGATAGCTGCATCTTGAGTGGTGGCATGTAGACTTTTTCATACCTTTCACATACCATGGGGCTTGCAGTGATAACCTAATTGGACCACCTGCACCGGGAATTAAAATCGGTCCTCTTGTCGTAGACAAAGTGGTCGTGAGCTTAAACGTGACGTTGAGTCTGATGCGAATCTCTCGCGATTCAAGCTCGCAATCGACTGACTTCATAAGTAAAGATTCTTGGGGAAAATGCGAAGCTCCATAAGATTGCTGCCACACTCGCGCTGCAGCTTCTTGTGCTCATGGCACACTTTCTGCTATTGTTCTTATGCTTTTTAAAATTATTTATCCATCCGACGACCACGCAGTGGTAGCCAGACTTAGATTTTCGGAAATTGCAGCACGGTAAAAAGGAGCACTCGGAACTACCTCATGCACGACGTCCGTTTTTAAGCCTTTTCGCCCATACCCTTGGCAGTTGCATACCCTGTGTCAGCGGGCAATCCAAAAATGTACCAGGTCGAGGGTACGTCAGTTACTGGCTGGTTTGAGGTTATGCGAAAAAGGTCTATAGACGTTTGCAAGCATGGCGTCCCGGCTGGTGCCCCATCCGTGCAAGCACGTGCAGCATGCACGTGAAGATAGCCTTGGCAGACCTGGAATTCCACGTGCTTGCTCACACGAGGAAGAGCATGGCGGCCGCCAGATGCCCTGTTTGCAATCGTCTATAGACCTTCCCAAAAAAGAGCGTGTGGCCGGTGCCATTTAGAGTGTTTGTGCGTATAGCGCGTGCCTTGCTCGCTTTCCGAAGCGACGAACCCGCACATGCTGGGCTGTGAAGATCGCACGCTGGAGTGCGATTTTGTAAACATTGGAAAGGTCTATAGCACTGGCAGGATGATACCAGAAAGGATGTCGCTTGGTCGTCCGCACCTACAGCGCGAGCTTGCTACCTTCGATAATGCATCGGCGTCTCGCGAGCCTCGAGCGTGCACGCGCAGCCAAAGCACAGCGGAAGGCAACGAGTGCGTGCTAGTGGACCGACATCGCAAAGAGACACTGTGCCGTTCTCAATCTGCCAGTGACACGTGTGATGAGAAACTCAAAAAGAGAGAGAAGAGGAAACGAAAGCGCGCGGGCGCGTCAGAGCGCCGATCTCTGGTTCGACTGATTAGCGGGCAGACGCAATGCTATGAGGAGTGCAAGTCGTCTGCTTCTTGCGTAGGGGTTGCGTTGACGTCAGAACGACGCCGAGGTCTGATTGGCTTTGATTGGAAGAATAGTGGATACACCTCAATGCTAGACGCCTCCAGGTCTACCTACTATTTTTCTTTTTTTTCAATCGGCCAATAACAGCTTGGCGTTCGAACCCCCGTGCACGAAACCGACGAACTTGCGGCCCGCCTAACTGCCTTTGTCTCCACTCACACTTTGAACGTGTTCGATTTCTAAGCGCCGGCGTCCCGCGGTTGCGTTCGAACGCGCTCGAACAGTGAGTACAGGAGAAATGCAGTTATGCGGAGCGCAAGTTCGTCTGCTTCTTGCCCAGTGGCTGGGGTAAAGTCAGACCACCGAGCTCTGATTGGCTCTGACTGGAAGGATAGCGGGTAGACCTCAACGCTATAGCTGCCTCGAGGTCTACCCACTATCCATCCAATCGGAGCCAGGCAGAACTCGGCGATCTGACGTGTCAACACGCGTTCTGGTCTCCTCCTCCCCCTCAAGTTCTAAGCGCATAGTTCATACCTGGTGAGGCGCTCACCTGATGCGGATGGTGATCCTTCTTAGCGCGCTTAACCAACCCCATTTGGAGCGATGAAAGGCCCTTGCAGAAGTATTTTGACGTCATCACTGTCAGATCAAACGCGGACAGAGATTTGATACGAGTATTGCGTCAGCGTTCGGCTGAGCATCGTGTCCAATCAATGCACAGAAGGAAGTTCAACTTCCGTCTCGGGCCCAATCGCTGAGTAGTTGCGACATCGAATGTGATGGTGACATTTCGTAGGGGCAGAGGAGGCTATTCACAGGTTGTGAATATTCTATATATGTTATCACAGCGAGGAAAATAATAAAGTTTTGCGCATTAGTCATGCGCCGCGCGAAGTAGTTCTTACTGGATTTGGTTGTTGAAGGAGGAAACGCTGCCTTTAGCGTTTGAAACGTGATGAGTTTTGATAATATAGCCTAAAACGAATCTGAGATGTACCCACATAGATCTTAAATTGACGCACAAAGGGGAAATATAGTAACGTTCCCGGGTAGCCGGACCTTTTGTTTTGCTGAGGCTCTCGATGTGAATGCAAATATAGGTGGTGTTACGATAACCACGTTCATGTCTGCATAGCGTTTAAACTATAAGATGTAGAAGTCGAAGGGGTGGTTTTGCCCAGTCTATCATGGAGTGCGTCTTATGTAAAACACAACCCTAAGGAACCCCCCCCCCCCCAACACACACACACACACACACACACACCAGAGTGTTTGATCCCAAGAAAAAGGAGCTCAAACAGGGCTATTAGTAAGAAATGATGAGGACTGAGAGACCAAACAGAAATACAGCCGGTGAAAACAAAAGAACAGTGTGATTATAAGGTTTTGACAAGGTCGCTTGACAATCTAGAGGATGAAGCCTGTTGCTATGAGAGACGGTGCTTCTCGCAAAGTGACTTATAATGCGCGGGAAAAAAAACGATTCTGAAACAAAACATGTTCTGCGAATAAAAGTATAAATTTGGGACGCAAGAAACTTCTAGTTACAAATAAAATATGCACAATTCTCATAGCAAACTAAAAATGGTAAAAAAAAAAACTTTAAAAAAGACTTTTCGTGTTTTTGTTTGATTTTATAATCCGGCCGCTTGAGTACAAAGGCGTTCATCATTATATATTTCAAAAAAGCTGCTGTAGGCGCTTTAGGTTTGGAAGATTTGTACTCAAAAGCAATGTGAAATTTTATCATATAATATTATTGTTGTATCAGATATTCTCTATGAAAGATTATCGTCATGAAATTGTTCCCCATGACACTTTCTTTTTAATTTATACGATGCTATTTTACGGCTCTATATTTTTGTATAATAATGCATTATGCGACATGAATACTACCAAGATGCGATGTCCAGTGGTTTTATGTTGTATTTGTTTTTTTTTCTGGGTTCCATAAAAGTTTCAAGTCGGGCTAGCAAAATCGGGTTTGTTTATACTTCCGTTCCACGTCGCCTATATCGGTTCAAATTCAAATTTCCGAAAGGGAACAAACGAATTCCCAAAAACCAAACGAGAAACAAAAAGACACCCTTTACGGCGTCGTTTGCGAGAAGTGAAGTTTCACACCAAATGTTTTTGCCCGTCCTTCTACGAGGACGGCGTTTCAAGCTGAAGCGCATGGCCGTCTCCAGACTTCAAAGACAACGCGGCTCTTGGCACATATATAAAAAAAAAACTTACAAAAAGAACAACGTCGGCTGCAAAATGGCTTTAATATTACTGGAAACGCGTCTCGATACCATTACGAAGTATTCCGTCCGCTCGCCTTTATCCTTATTTCTTCCGAAGCCTGCATATTTTTTTTTTTGTGCCGAATATCTTTGTTAGCGGTCGCTGTAGTGTGTCCGCTTCACCTTATGGCGAACCACAGTGGAGGCTACGGCTCATTCCAGCCAATCCAGAGCACTGAGGGCATCACGTGACAAAGCGTCCTGCGCTTCGCCGCTCCCCTCACCAAGGTCACGTGCCACTTACATGGCATTTGATTTGATTTTGATGGATCGCCTAGCGTCTGCTGTGGTCCATCGTTAGGTGAAACGGAGTGTAGTCTCGTATTCGAACAAAGTAGGAACGCGGAATAATACTTTAAAAAAAAAGATGAAAAATCGAACCTTTTTAGACGACGTACGACGAAAACGGCGGTGATGATTTTGCCCACCGACGACTCGAACAAGATCTGAAAGAGAAATGGAAATAATCACAACAAATACAAGAATTCCAGAATACAAGAGGCCGCGAAAATTGAAATTTAATTTGAAGCAGAAAGAGGTTATAACAAAAAACAAAGAAAACAAGAAACTCGATTTTGACGTTTGCGGCGTTGTAGTGAGCGCGCTTACGACTGTCACGTGGAATGTATTCAATTTATTCACCTACGTTTTTTTGTTTTCTGTCTTTTCTTTTTTGTTTCGTCTCCGGTGAATGTTTTCGGAAGTGTATTGCGGTCCGACAACAATTTGTATATATTATGTATTCAAAGACTTCAAAAGGATGCTAATCCTTGTCCACGTGACTGCATTCGTACTACGAAAGAAGTTTTCCTCAAACATTCGTTTCAATAATAAAAAAAACAAAAAAAAACTGTAACTTTACCAGAGTGCTACTATGGTGCCGGGAACGTGGCGCTTCTGACCGGTGTGTTTACCGCGTCTAAAAAAGTGGTCCCTCAATTTTCGCCTAATGACGTCATTGAAGCGTCACGCTGTCGCCGGTCGCGATCCTGGCGGCGTCCCAGCAGCGGTGGTTGATGTGGCAGACGCCTGTTCCGCTGCAGGTCGCTCTTCAATGTAACAGTCCACGGAAGCTTCGGCAGTCAGAAGTTGGGACGCCTGCGACGACAGCGACACTCTCGCTCGCTCGTGCTTTTTGCCAGCATTTGTACGACCACCCGCCAGGATCGCGACGTGCAACAGCACGACACTCCGCGGCTTCTGTGACGTCATTTGTTGATACGTCGGGACCACTTGTAATGTATGGGATAGGATATGACGCCAAACACTCTAAAGTTCATTGTTTTCAATTTATACCGATGAACCTCGAATATCAATTTCCCGAGCCGGCTTCATCCAAATCGGCGAACGCTCGGGGGGTTGTCGCCGAACAAGGAAAACGCGAGCCGTACGGGTGGTGAACCTCATCGAGCGCTGCACTCGGTATTGTACACGTTCCTCCGAGACAGGAACGAAAGCCCAGTTTCTCGGTCCTTCTCAAGCTTGGAACGAGTTCCCGCTACGAGTTCCAGTGGTTCGGAAAAAACGCGTTCCCGTTACGTTTCTAACATTGCAACGTGCGGTTACGTTAACATCATTTTTTTGCGCATTTTAATGAAATGCTGTTCTTTGCAATCAACGTAAATAAAATAAAGCGAGCCACTGAAAACACCCACATGAAATTATGTGTCGTGTCGCCACAATTGCATTTGTTGAAGTCTTTGTTTGTTTTCGACGAACTCTCTGACACTTCCTCATTCCCTGATTTCGTAGAATAAAGCAATCAACAATTTAAAAAAAAAACTGATTGCTTACCAAGTTCGGGTACTATTCTAAATATAGAGACAAAGAAAAAATAGATCACCGTCCCTTCAGCCGTTCTCTCAAAGACTTAACGAGTTCCCGTTCCAGTTTCACCGATATACAAGATGGAATGGCGGCGCTTCTCCGGTCCTCCTAACAGGAACGCGTTTGAGGAAGGTCGTTCCTTAAAACGCCGTTCCGCACAACACTGGCTGTACTTCGTGTTAATTCATATCCCAGCCCGCGCCGAACTGTTCACGAGACTGCGCTTTTCTTCGGAAACCGCGCTTTTAGAGGGTTTTAGAATTGCCTACGGGAACAAATGCAAGCGCTGTGATAAGGTGCTGAATTGGGCAAGTTGGTTGGCAGTATACATTGGAAAAACAGCTCAGAAAACGCGGACTACGAAGAACAAGCACGACAGGACAATGCTCTAACAGCATTGTCCTGCCGTGTTTGTTCTTTTTCGTAGTCCGCCCTTTTTTATCTGTTGTCCCCATCATGTACGAAGCGTTGTGAGTTTGCGTTAGCGTTGCGTGGTCCACTCTACGCATGCGCGTCGTCCCCATGCGCCAATCCTAGACCGCAGTTTGGGCTCCGCGCACGCGCAGTAGGGAGCACGCAACGCTAACGGAAACGAACGGTGCTTGGCGTTCGCTCGTATGCGCAATACTAAAGCTCAGGCAGTTTTAGTAAAGCGTTGCTGGCTCTTACGTACGCAATACGTAATAGTACAGCGTGCGCTAAAAACTACCTGCTCGGACTGATTTTACTTGTGCGTTTCGTAAACGTTGCGAAGTGAACATCTCGCGTGACCTTCTTCGTTCAAATTGCCAGAGCCGTAGAACTTCGCGTGCCTACAGCGCCACCGTGTCTCTCAAACTAAATTAATAATATGAAAACGTCTCCAAACATTTTTATTCCAAATTAGGCCAACCCGTAGCTGCCAGGTCAAGTGCGCCTTTCTACGGGGTATACGGAGGCAAGGAGTGTCATGCGTAAATAAATTCGATCACGGAGCCTCCGTCAATCGTCAAGTAGAAACGGCACCTTTTTTCAATAATATCACGGAAAGAAATTCATAACCTACGTATGCCCAGTGCACTGCTATGCGACGACATGCGCGGAGAGTCTTAGCGTTGAGCAGATTGCAGCGCTCACGCACATTGCGAGCGGTGAACATCTTCACTATGCACTCCTTCAACTGCACGGCGATCTGAATCGACTTTGGTAGGTCCCGGAAAGAATTACCGAGCAGACAACCACTTAATTTCACGTAACACTGAACTTCGCGAACACCACGTCGCCCATGCTCCGCCCCTTTAGGTAACCGCCATCTTGAAACTGGTGCTCTCTCCAGGCCCGAAACCCGAGGCCTCTCGAGAGCTTCCCTCCAAGCCCACTAGCCCGCAGCGAAAAATCCCCAGCGTTGTGTGCGTGCGCAACACGCTAACCCTTCGATTGCGTTCTGGGCATGCGCAATCCTGACTCGCATTTGTTTGCATACGTGAAGTTTTTGCGTATGGTCCACTAAAACTGTCTATTATCTTGTCTCTCTCTTTAATTAATACCGCGACGTTTTCCGAATATCGAGATCACTCGCATTTGTTTTTTAAGGTTGGGGAACGTGATGCCCACGCCCTGTTTTTTTCAATATAAGTTCCAGTAAACACTGATTTCTTCTTTGTCCAATACCACAGATAGACATCAAATATAACCAAATTTCTAATAAAAATAGTGTTTAAAGGACAATACACCCACAAAACACTGAACTCTAACTACCAAAAATTCGATAATGTTCAATTCGTTAGCCGATTAACGAGCTGAAAATAATATTTTTATTTTTAATAAAAAAACAAGCAGCCTAAGGTTTCCTTGAGAGTTAATTGACTATTTCATTCTTAATTTTTAAAACTTGAACGTCCATAAAAAAACTATCCTGCAATCCGACGCTTAATATTTTAATAACCGAGTTACTTAACAGGAACCTACTTTTGACGGCATATACTTTTGTTTTCACGGGATCAGTCAAGGCGTGCAGGAAATGGGAGTTAAGCGGATGAAGCTCTTCGATTCACTAAGTTATTGAATTCATACTCGATTATTTATTTTACGTATGCGAGACTACAGAAACTTTCTGCCACTTGCTCGTGGGGAGTTATATATAATTCGTAAATTCCTCCATACCACAAAAAATGAAGTGCAATATGGAGATACATTGAAACCGAAGCCTGTGTGTGGGGTAAATTTAGATAAAGTCACATGAGCGGGTGTTCTTTTTAGGAGAGACTTGCGCTCGAAATAGAAGATCGTAAATATTAAGCGTTGTGCATAGTATCTTTCGATTATTCGATTAGTTCTGACTTCTCTGTCCGAGCCCATCGTTTTTCTCCGTTATTAATACAGAATACCAGGATTTCTTTATTCAGACGAAGAGAATAAAAATGCAAAGATCTTCCAGTTCGTTTTTTGTTTCTAGCTTTACTTAAAGTTCTTCAAGAAGTACGTTAAAAGAAAAAAACCTTAAAATATAAGTTATACCCCGCTAGACGCAAAAAAAAAATAATGGCACACTTATTATGCTACACGTTTGAAGAAATGTCTGCTAAATATTGAGTTACACACTAACCACAGCAATAAATAGCAGATACTGCTCCCGTCAATACGAAATACGCATTGTTCGTAACCTTCGCAACAGCAAGACAAATCAGACTTTTGTGGCGTCCTTTGTCGCCACTTCGGAACCACTTTCGATTCGCGGGCGCAAGAGGGTGTTCTACACACCATGCACCGTAAACTCTCAGAAATAGGGTGTGTGGTACTTGCACCCCTAGTCCCATATGCGCAACACCCCAAAACTACAACTCGACGTTCAGTCCACTGCTGTTGATCCGATGACACCAACATTCACAAGTGGTTTGACAGTCGAGTGATAGAACTTAATAAATTAGCTAAAGCTTTCGTGTTTTTGCTTAGCCCATGCTGTGTCCCCTTGGCAGTTATACTGCCAAGGCGACACAGTATAATAGTCTAAGCGTCCCAATAAGTTAGTTAATTACCTAAACTTTGTGAATTAACATTTTAATTATTGAAATTAAACGTAAGGTTCTATCTACAAACTTGCTGGGTGTTATGTAAAACTACTAGTCAGACATTTTTAGAACGACTCGGGTCGCAGGGGAAGCGTGGTAGTGCGCCAAAGTTACAGCTGGTGCAAGAGGCGCGAGGCTGCGGGCGCATGCACCGCCAGCCTTGCGCGTGTCGCACAAATGGTAACTTTAGCGCACTACCGTGCGCTAAAGTTACCACGTTACACGCGTTCCAAATCTTCCTCACATTTAGTGAATTAGTGGTTTTCGATGACGCTCAGCATGTTAACACGTTTCACTTTCAATTAGTTATTCGACTTATCATGACGATTGGAACTTTATGTTATCTCCCCCTGGTCGTATAACTCATTTGCGAAAACCGCGTTAATGTAGCTTTCACGGCCTTTTTAGAACAAAACTGTCAAGCCTAGAAGACATCCTGTATAAATGCGCGACGACAGGCACCAGCGCACACCAAGTCCTATCTTGAATACGAATGTCGTCGACGGACATCAGATCCGTGGGAACCCAGCCATTCTTGGCAGCAGTATTCTTTCAACGCTAATCCCATCCGGCGTCCAGCACTAATCCGCTCAGCTATCCGCGTACTTCACGGGCTCTATCCTTTTCATCGACTAATTAGGGAAGCGTGCATCAAGCTATTCATCGCCACGGATGGACCATATATATAGATGCCGACGCCGGATCGGTCAACGTGACCAGCGACTGAGTTACGATTAATATGTCGCAGAATGCCTCGATGAACTGCACGGTAAAACTCAATTTTGTTCCTCGCTATCTTCTGTAGAATCGCTATCAAAGTAACTGGAGATTTCGACCATGCTTCTGTCGCGAAGCGACGGGAACAACCAATTGCAGTATTTCAGGATCAACGCGCAGTAAAAAAATGCTACCCCCATAAAAAGTTTCTTGTATGCCTCATTTCTCTCAAATAGATTAAATTTATGTAAACATGGCTATTATTTTGTCTAATATTTTCCATGACATTCGAAAAAAAAGGGTTAAAACAGGTGTGCGCTAAACGGACATTAAAATAATTATATTACCGAACGCATTACAACTGAGATAATTATATATTTTGTCTTTTTCTTTTTTTCGAAGTCTATAAACTCAATTAGCGGTCCTCTTTTTTTTTGTTGTTGTTGCTCGAAGGGTGCGATTGGTTCTGGGTCCTCGCCGAACAATAACGTAACCTTAGTGACCAGTTCATGCGCGTGTTCACTTCCAAACAATGAAGGATTTCGATAATTTGGAGCAGAATGTATTATACTTGGTCAGCACAAAGAAGATAAGCGCCGCGAGGATGCACTTTTGATGATGCTTGATTGGCTGTTTTAAATCGTAGCTGCCTGCTACGGTCGTACCTATAGTGAAACAGAATATAAATGGCGCCCACTTTTTTAAAAACGTACCCTGATACAAAAAAAGAAAAGAAAAGAAAATTGCTAGAAGCGTACCGCTTAGTGGAATGATCGATTGCAAATCCGATGCTAACCATACAATGGCGACAGAGGTTACGACTCTAACAGAAAGCGCGATGCAATCAGCACGAGCGAGCGGGAGCAGTCATTTAAGGAAAGGGATGGGAGTAATGATCGGGTTAAAAAAACAAAACAAAAACGGACGGCGATACAAAAATAATGCGGAAAGGGGTCTGATTAAACTCAATGGACGCCTCTTTATTGCTAGAGAATGCCGCGCTGTTTCGATTTCAGAGTGGTGGAAGTTGAACGGGCGCCGCATTTTTCTCTCTTTGTCGCCGGAACTGGGGTTTCGAATTCTCCAAATGAGCGCTCCGACGATAACGCCGGGTTCCATTCGCGTAAACAGCTAGAGGTGAAAAGTTTCGACTCGATTTAGGATGCTCCTTTTTTGTGTACGTTTGTATGTGTGTGTGTGCGTGCTGAGTTTCAGCGTTCGAGCTTTCGTAGGGTCAAACCTGGGGTCGGTATTTTTGCGGGAAAGCGGGCTGACTGTTTTCGCAACAAATGATCAACAGGCTAGACAAAAAATAGGGTTGCGTTCGGCTGAAGGAGAGTTCAATAGGAAATTTTATTATAAACAAGTTGAATTGTTCCATTCTTATTGTTTGATTTATTTAGTATGAAGCAAAGCAGAAGCGGCTGTCATTAAGATATAAACATCTGATTGTCGTCCTTTTTTACTGGACACGTACGCTCTAAGTGCACTGTTGTATAAAAACGAAGCCTTTGACAGCTCCGTGTCCCGTAATAATGTGAGGCTGTCATTCTAACGTTTTATATGCTCGCAAGTGGTTTAAGAAAGTGTTGATGAATGAATTCACTGGGTGCACTGCGAGAAAACAGCCTTTGGGCTAGGATCTTGGCGGGTCGAAATGGTTCGAATCAGGCTTATATGGTTAGGGTAGAGCCCCGTCGGAACAATTCGGAATGGATCGGGTCGGGTCGGGTCTTGTGGCAAGAGCTCGGAACGGGTCGGGTCGGGTGGTGCTGATTGGGGTCGCTTTGAATCTGGGCAGACTAGTCTCTTCTGAGATGAGCTGGTGTGATTGAAGCTGGGATCACACCGGTAAAACTGGGTCAGTTTCTGTGGGGTAAGCTCAGATACACATCAAATACACTCGTATCATTCATTATAACCTCGTAAATTGTACGTTAAAGAAGTGAGCTATGAAGGCACCAGATCTGACATAATAGTTTTGTTTCGGTTTGAGTTTCGAGCGGAGAACTACAGGAATATTTTATAATTTTGTGTAATCAAAACTTTCGCCACAAGGTTCATTCATAATCCTATCGGTTGTCCTATTTCATTAATTTATACCATATAGAAACATATCACTGTGTAAGTGTGATACTGTGAACTAGAATAAAAATACATTTCGGTTGATTTCTATACAAAGTGCTGGAGCACTGGAGAAAGTGAAGCCTAGGAGCAAACAATGACTCCTGATCACACGCGTAGCGTACAACAAAAATATCGCTTTTGTTTTAAAAGTTCTGCGTACAAATTTGATAGTCACTCTTTATTCTCTCTCTCTCTCTCGACATATATATATATATGTATGTATATATTAAATAAGCGTCCCCTTCTTTGAATGCAAGAACAAATTAGACAATGTTGAACGCACGCACAGATGATTTAGAATTAAGCAATTACCGATCGACAACCGGGAGAAACTTGATCTAATGATCCCTCTCTCGTACCCGCCAGCTTGAGGTTTCGAAACCCAAATGTTCCAGACGTAAGTTATTAACATAAGACTGAACATTTACAGAAAAAACAGAAAACGAACGTGAGGCCCCACCACCCCAAAGTACACTCGGATTCATATGTTTATGCGTACTGCCGTACTGCGTGTCACCCAACAGTCACGCCCTTTCACGGAAGCAAAAGAACGCAAATATTGTGAACTTGAACCGAGAGGCGGCGCTGCTGCTACTGGGCGAAAACGACGGATTGCATTAGGGGGCGGCATTGCAATGAGGAACAGCGTCGACAAGAGTTCTTTGTCTTGGCTTAATTAAGGCAAGGAGCGCGTGACAACATCTGCTATTTTGTTTGCTTTCGTTTTTTTTTTGTTTTGTGCCTTTTGCTTTCTTGAAGGGCTGATTTTACTTAGCAGAATCTTGAGCATTGCTCTTGTCGCAGTTTTGTGCAGTCATGTTCCTGCATCGTGGCGGAGCTTCACTGGAGGAATGTATCATCAAAGAGCGCCTCAACCGCCATTTTGTTTTGGTGTACGCATCCATTTTGTTACGCAATAAGATTGTCACGGGTTTGAATCAGCATTGGGTCTCTGAATTTCGATATGTCCCGTATCAATTATATAAGAATTACGCGAGCAAAGCACAACTTAAAATTATATGATACATAAAGATTATTATAAAGAGAAAGACCGATAGACATACAGTCATGTCCCGCTGAAGGACAAAACTACATGTATATACCCATGATCGTCCACAAAAACGTTCGCCGAGATAGCGGTGTGTTCATATTAACAGGGTCCATATTAAGGATACATGACTGTACGCAGATATGAAACAACGAACTTATATTTAGAAAGACCAACATACGAAGAGTCAGCCAGATGCTGACACGCAAATAGAAAGAGACGGACAAAAATAACCAAATCGACAAACACACAAGCAGCAGACAAACAAATAGACAGAGTAATAGAGAGAGAAACAAAGACAACAAAATAAATAAAAAAGATGGGCAGGGACAGCCACATAGTGTCAGAGATAGAACAAAGATGCAGATCAAAATACAGAGAAAGCGACATAAAAACAAACAACAATCCAGATTGAAAAAAAAACGGCAGAAAAAACAGACAAAGAGACAGACAGGCCGTCAGAGATACAAGAAAGGAATGAAGTAATGAATGCACTGAGGTCACAGGCAATCGGCGGCATTGTAGTTCAAGTGGTAGTGGAGATGCGGGCACTAATCCTTTGCGACGATTAGTTGGCACAATTCAGGAAATAGCTTCCTCGTTTTCTGGGCTACGAGGTCCCGTACCCAAAATCTGAAGTCTTGCTATTAAGTGTAAAAAGTGTAATTACTCATGACCAGCATACAAAAGGTAATTAAGTTAACACAATAAAAAGTGGAGATAACTCAAGAACCACATCGCTTAATATAGAAACAAACTACTAACGTAAAAATGATAGCAATCATATGAAAACATATTAAACGTTATGAGTTACATTCATAGTAACTCTTCAGAAAAAATTATTCGTTTCATTGCTAATGTTCCGTACGACACACATGCTGAACTATTATATTTGAGCTACAATATTATGAAACTTTCTTGTATTTATGACTATCGTTTGCTATTTTCTTAGCAAAAAAAACAGCTTTCGAGAAAAATGCCTCGAGCGGTGTCCGAGCGGTGTACCAGCCGCCCCCTCTGTCCGTGAAAAAACACACATATACATGTCCCCTCCTCACGTAATGAACTTCAAGAAAGGGAAGACGAGGGGTGGTTCTGGACTTCCCCGCCGAAAGAGGGAAAATAAACAAAAAAGAAAACGGTTGCAGCTTCTGAGAAAACTTGCCCCGAGCGGTGCACGAAGCCGCCTCCTCAGTGCGTAAAAAACAAACAAAAAAAAACAGCTTTCGAGAAAAATGCCTCGAGCGGTGTCCGAGCGGTGTACCAGCCGCCCCCTCTGTCCGTGAAAAAACACACATATACATGTCCCCTCCTCACGTAATGAACTTCAAGAAAGGGAAGACGAGGGGTGGTTCTGGACTTCCCCGCCGAAAGAGGGAAAATAAACAAAAAAGAAAACGGTTGCAGCTTCTGAGAAAACTTGCCCCGAGCGGTGCACGAACCGCCTCCTCAGTGCGTAAAAAAACAAAAAAAAAAAACAGCTTTCGAGAAAAATGCCTCGAGCGGTGTCCGAGCGGTGTACCAGCCGCCCCCTCTGTCCGTGAAAAAACACACATATACATGTCCCCTCCTCACGTAATGAACTTCAAGAAAGGGAAGACGAGGGGTGGTTCTGGACTTCCCCGCCGAAAGAGGGAAAATAAACAAAAAAGAAAACGGTTGCAGCTTCTGAGAAAACTTGCCCCGAGCGGTGCACGAAGCCGCCTCCTCAGTGCGTAAAAAACAAAACAAAAAAAAACAGCTTTCGAGAAAAATGCCTCGAGCGGTGTCCGAGCGGTGTACCAGCCGCCCCCTCTGTCCGTGAAAAAACACACATATACATGTCCCCTCCTCACGTAATGAACTTCAAGAAAGGGAAGACGAGGGGTGGTTCTGGACTTCCCCGCCGAAAGAGGGAAAATAAACAAAAAAGAAAACGGTTGCAGATTCTGAGAAAACTTGCCCCGAGCGGTGCACGAGCCGCCTTCTCAGTGCGTAAAAAAACAAAAAAAAAACAGCTTTCGAGAAAAATGCCTCGAGCGGTGTCCGAGCGGTGTACCAGCCGCCCCCTCTGTCCGTGAAAAAACACACATATACATGTCCCCTCCTCACGTAATGAACTTCAAGAAAGGAAGACGAGGGGTGGTTCTGGACTTCCCCGCCGAAAGAGGGAAAATAAACAAAAAAGAAAACGGTTGCAGATTCTGAGAAAACTTGCCCCGAGCGGTGCACGAGCCGCCTCCTCAGTGCGTAAAAAAACAAAAACACAACAGCTTTTGAGAAAAATGCCTCGAGCGGTGTCCGAGCGGTGTACCGGCCGCCCCCTCTGTCCGTGTAACAACACACATATACATGTCCCTTCCTCACGTAATGAACTTCAAGACAGGGAAGACGAGGGGTGGTTCTGGACTTCCTCGCCGAAAGAGTATATATATATATATATATATATATATATATATATATATATATATATAATATATATATATATATATATATATATATATATATATATATTATATATATACATAAATTAAAGAGGCATATGTATATAAATTCCACTGCTTACATAGCGGCAAACACGAAAAGAAACTCTGCCAAAACACAAATAGATTTTTTACACCGGCAAGAATGTTTTACCGGCCCTCCAGTTTAATTAATTCCCCATATATAACCGTTTTTTCGCATCATTTAAGCTATAGTCATCAATGAAAAAACTACATAAAATACGGGGGTCTAAGTGTGAAGTCAGACGAAGGAAAAAGCTTCAAGGAGTACAAAAATCAAAAGAAGACACTTTCAGACACAAACATTACAAACAAAAAATATGTAAAAACAAACAAAATATAACATCGACTTTCGCAGATCGACTAAAATATGAGCCGCTTAAAAACGACGACCATATATCTATATATATACCCTTAAAGATGCCCCTTGGCAGTTGTTAGGTATTAATAATCCTTAGCACGAAAAATTCTCCCAGCACTTATCGCCACCCAGTCTTTTTCATTAACTTTTAGAACGCGTGTCATGCGTGTCCGTCTGCTTTTTTTTTTTTTTCTACGACATTTACCGTTCGTTGCTAATCAGCGCGCGTTTTTCGAAGGCCGATGGCGAATATTTCATCGCTCATAATTAATGCGATCCCTGGATCGGCTCCCCAGGGGGCAGGAGTGAGGCATATCTTCAATCCCGCGTGGAATTTAAAGAGGCATCGACGAGCACCCGAATCCCAAGGCAACTACAGTGGAAACTTTGTTTTATTTATTTTTTTTTTCTCTTTCAAAAGTTTGGGTCACAATGGGACCCATTTTTGTTTCGTCATCTGGCTCGCTGCGGCCGTATGATGAAATTCGTCCCGCCGTGAACCCAAAGCACTTGGTGTATGAAACCCTCTTCATAGACCTTTTGCGTATTAGTCACGCACCAAAACGCATGCAGCTAGTGCAGTGCGGTAACGTGTGACAAGTGAATAAACGCCTTACCCGGTAGCGCGTTGTTTTTTCTCGGTAACCTGACCACGTACTCGTTTTATTTTCAGACAAGTGACGAGTAACTTCTTACTTCTTTGGAGTTATGGTTATTGTATAGTTACGTAATTTGTCACATCCCCCCCCCCTAAAAAAATTACACAGATTTTTTTTTTGTGTTTCTACTTGTCTAGTGATATAAATTCTTTCCCTCATCCCACACATCTTCAAAATCAGAACCGTATAAAGATAAGCTAATTTCGTTAAACGTCTGCATGGGCATACAATTTCTTGAATTATGACTCATGCACACGTGCAACGCTAAAGCAGTAGCATGTATTAATTTATAAATAAATAGTAACGCAAAAGTAACTGGCGTTACATTTTATTGGTAATAGTAAATGTAATGCGTTCCTTTTATTTGCTAGTATGTTATTTCGTTACGTTTTTGGGGGTGACGCCTACAGCACTGGTGGTTACATGCGCTGCACGTGCTGGCGTCTGCAGCAGTGGCTGTTCTGAAGAAAACATGTAAAGCAAATGGTACCTTGTGCGTGCATTCGTCAGCGTCCTATTCTTATTATTTACTGACGAGGCAAGCCCGTGCTGCGCGCGTTCTTACGTCCCCAGCGTTCCCCTTGGAGCTGGGCAACGTTATTAGATTAGCTCAGTTACGGAACTGATCAGAGACGCTGCATTTCATTTTTTTTTTTTCATTTCATTTTATTACCTTAAGGGCCTCTATGTGAGGCATTACATAAGGGGGGTACATCAAATTCACAAAATTCGCGAAAATTGGGGAAAACATTGAATGAGAACATTGAGAAAGCATCATTATACAGAGATTACTCAAACAACTTAACAAGCTCCTGCGTAAAATGGTTATGGTCACGTATCGTCAACAGGCTTGAGGGCATGCTATCCATTCAGAAATGCATAGAGGGAGAGGTGAGTATTTGAAGGCGTTAGTTCTAGAGAAAATGGGTTCGACTTTACATGGATGATCTAGGCGAGAGGAAATATGATGAGCCGGAAAAATAAATGTTTTTGGTGACCATGGGTTGTAGTATAGTCTGTGCATAAAAGGGAGCCGTTCGATTTTTCTATGATTGTCGAGCGTATGGAGAGATATGGACTGTTTTAGACAGGACATGATTTTTCGAGAATAATCGCGAGTAATGAAACGAGTGGCCCGATTTTGGACAGCTTCGAGTTGGTTAATGAGATACAATTGATGAGGATTCCATATGATGGACGCGTATTCCAGTTTCGTCCGAACTAACGTAGTGTATGCTAAACGTTTGACATATGGGTCTGCGAGATAAAGATGTCGTCTTAAAAATCCTAATATGCGATTTGCTTTAGAGCAGATATAGTCGACGTGGCACTTCCATGATAAGTCTGCAGAAAGGAACACTCCTAGATATTTAAATGTGGCTACACGTTCTAGTTCAGAAGATGATTTAGAGTAAATGTAAGTGACTTTATTTTTTGATCTGGAGAACGACATAATTTTAGATTTATCCAGATTAATCGTCATGAGCCAAGATTTACACCAGGTTGTTAATTTTTCTAGGTCGTTTTGTAGAATTATGCAATCATTGATGGAAGAAATTTTGCGATAGAGCACAAGGTCGTCAGCATACAATCTCAGGGTGGAAGAGAGCCTCAGGGAAGAAGCAATGTTGTTTATATAAATTAAGAAAAGAAGTGGGCCAAGAACTGAACCCTGAGGGACGCCGGAGATGACAATCAGTGGAGAGGAGGTGACATTATCGACAATCACAGATTGAGTGCGATGGGACAGGAAGGCCCGAATCCACGAGACAAGGTTACTACTGACGTTTAGATGGAGAAGCTTAAGTATTAATATGTTATGGGGAACACAATCATAAGCTTTTGAGAAGTCTATGAATATTGCATCAGTTTGTTTTAAAGAGTGCATGTTGCTATGAAGATCGTGGGTGAGTTCGAATAATTGGGTAACACAAGACAGTTTTTTGCGGAAGCCATGCTGATTAGAGAACAACAAATCGTTACTATCGAAATGTGACATTATGCTGCTAAAGACGATGTGCTCTAAAATTTTGCATGACACATTGGTCAGTGAGATGGGCCTGTAATATTTTAGCTCATTCGGGTTACCTGATTTGAAGATGGGTACTACGTTAGCATTTAGCCAATCAGACGGCAATTGGGAGAAAGCCAGGGATTGCTCGAAAATAAGGAGCAGAAATTTGGCGGAAGTATATTTCGTTATTTTTAAGAGTCTGGAGTTAATTCCGTCACAGCCAGGTGAAGAGTTCACAGGAAGTCGATCAATAACATTCGAAATTCTGTCTATGGAGAGGTAAATATCCTGCATGACCATCGGGCTTTCGAAGCTAGATAGGCAAGGTTCTGGAAAAGTTTCGCGTGTAAATATCTCACCAAATTATGCGTTAAAATTGGAATCAATTACCGCTGATGATAATGGGCTATCTTGTGGGTCTACGGTAGGAAGTTTGGTTCCCCTGGGTGTAGGATTGATTATAGACCAAAAACCTTTTGGGATTTTCAGTTAGTACCTTTTTTAGGTCAACATTAAAAAAAAAAAAAAAACACTTATGTTTCGCTGACTGGATTACGCGTTTGCACTCTTTGGAAAACGCGTGAAAATGAAGCCAAATTTCATCAGTGCTTAACTTTACAGCCTTGCGGTATAAACGTTTTTTTTTTTTCTTATTTAAAATGCGCTTTATTTTTATCGAGAACCAGGGGGGAGATGAGTCTGAGGTAAGTACCTTTTAGGAATAAACTGGTTCGCGGAGCTAAGCAGTGCGTCCTTGAAAATAGTCCAATTGACCTCGACTGAACTGTCATTGAGAGAGTTTTCGAAGTCTGTGAATGCCCGGAGGAGAGTGAAATTCAGATCCTCTATATTTGCCTTAGGGTAGTCCCAAATGATTTTCGAGGACTTCTCTTTGTCCGGTACCTTTAGTGAAAGATTGATGGCTATGAGGGCATGATCACTAATCGGCGATAGGAAATGTATGGAAGATATATGTTCAGGATGAGTAATGAAAAACAAGTCTAGTGTTAAATCGCCACGTGTTGGCTGAGTAATTTGTTGATGACGAGCAGTACCCCCCTCACTCACCACGAGTCGCCTGCCGTCGCTTGACGCGCCGGACGGCTGCTTCGGCAACCGTCCGAAGCAGCCGTACGTTTCGAAGCACGTTTCGAAGCACGGCGTCTTTGATGGAGTTTCAGCTCTGCTCTAGGGAACGCACAGTTATGAAACAAACATCTAGATGGCGCTTCGAACGACGGCAGGCGGATTGCAGTGAGTGAGGAGGGGTACCCCCTTCCGCGGGAGTTCCACAACTGAGGGAATCTAGTAACGTTGGAGCTGGGGTAACCTGGCAAGATGTGAATCGGGAATGTCACAAAAATTCCAAAATTCGAGTTTCATCAAATTTGAATTTGTTCGAACTTGTAACACAGAGTTCGACAATTGTTCGACTGAGGTACCGCTTCAAAGTGCTTGCGATGAATTTGAGAAGACGCTTGTTCCACCAGTCGGAAAAGGTAAACAAACTAACTAAATCCTTAATATATTAAATGTATGATTTGTATTGCAAAATAATTGGGAATCATCTTCTAAAATATAAAATAAACTGCCGAGTAAATAATAGTTTCTTCGTGTGGTCGTCAAGCAAAGCTTGTCAAATTACAAAACTATTTACACAAAATTATACAAAATTGATGATTTACGTCTGGAAGCGGAAATTTGTGAAACATTTAAAAGAGGAAAGAGTAAGTTTTTTGGGCGGCTGGGGAGTGCCAACTATCACCCCTTATGCAAAGGATGTAGCCGGCACAATCCATACGTTCACCCATCGTCAAATCTTTCCAAAGGCTCGAAAAGTCCGCAAAGCAGTACAATCTCCATATTCAACACCCAACGTCAGGTTCGATCAAACTTGTGCAACATCTTTACTTTGAATAAACTCTGGTATAGCCAGAACCGACGCGAGTAACTTAAAAGGCGTGACGGGGAATTGTGTTGGTTTACGTTGCATCATCAAGTGAAAAGATGACGTCTTGCGCAACGTACGCTTTTGTGAATACAATAATGTTGTTTTTGATCCCAAGGCGCCTCCTAAAACAAGCGTGAAAACTGGGCGCTTGCCCGTGGCAAGCTGAAACATTTGTGTAGGTTTTGTTTTAGGGGGAGGTTCTAGCTAGTGGAATGTGATGGCTTAGCTGAGTTCCTACAATATATAATAAGCACATCTTTGAAAATTGGGACGGCGGACGTTGACGAAGACACGAGAATAAGGCAGACATAATTAGGTTTGGTTCTCCTATAACGAGGTGGCGTAACATGTCGGACTGAAGTCAGTGACAGCTTAAAGGGACACTGAGGGTATTTATGCACGCCAAGGTTTTTATTTGAACATTACGTACAGGAGCACAACTATACCAGAACACAATTTGTGGTTCGAAATTCATTTCCTTTCCGCCCGAAAACAGTCGGTCGAAAATTGGCCGGTTTAAAGGGGTCATGAAACGATATCGGGTTGAAATGTGAATCACTTTACAGAGGCGTACTGGTCCTTGTCTGGCCCAAGTATACTCGCATGGACCGCCACTGATTCAGAAGCTTCGTGATCGCGGTAAAATTGCGAGGATAAAAGGGGACTATTTCTTTCAGTCTTGCCTTAGCAAAGCTTTATGGCGTAATTGTGGAATCAAAACCGCCCATCTGACGACAGTCGAGCGCGGCTCGTGGATTGGACGCGAGAACAGCGTGAAGTCTCGACTTCGGCTCGTAAGAATCAATGCCTCGGCGGACACTCGTATAGTGGCTCGTGTCGAACCACTGCGGTGATGAGATTAGCCGAACTCTAACAATGTCTGGAGCTCAGCGCGCGTTTCCTATCTTGCCGACTCTAGCGCGTGGCTATGATTAACGTTAGCGGCACAGGATAGACACCAGGTCACGTGGCCGCTTGCTCTGGCTCCGAGTTGAGGGGATGAACGATGCCCATATTTCTAGAATAGACCGATCTCACCAGCCAGTTTGGCTACGCCACCGCTGCCGCGATGCATGCAGGGAGCTTTAGTCTTTTTGCACGTGCAACGACCTCGCTGGGGCTTTGCACGTGCAGATCATGAGACGGCACGAGCCGTGTCGTGCATTGACGCCTGTCCCCTGTGAACTAAAGTTATGGCGGCGTCACGCATGCGCCGAACGCTTGGTGAGATCGGTCTATTTAATTGCCGACTTCCATTGCTTCAAAAAGAAAAACCGAGGCAAGTTTATTAAGTTATTAACGTGAGGGAGTAATTCTGTGCAGTTTTTAGCGAAAGTAGAAAACTCGTTTCATGGGCCTTTTAAAGGGGAGATGCAACAATTTTTGTACTTTGCGCAAATACCGCTAAGAACGGATCCCTGACGCTAATGACCTTTGAAACACGCGTTCGTTTTTCACCCCGCGCAATAGAAGTCCCAGTAAAAAATTAAAGAAAAACGAGCAGCGTTCACCCCCTCAACTCGCAGCCACAACAAGCGGCCACGTGATCTGGAGCCGATTATATGCCGCCAATGTTGATCATAGCCACGCGCTGGGGTTGGCAAAGCACAGGACACGCGCTGAGTTCCAGACATTGTTATGGCTCGGCTATTGTCGTCGTTGTAGTGATTGGACACGGGCCACTACCCGAATGCTTCACGAACTATCAATTATCACGAGCCCAAATCGAGTGTTTACGCAATGCTCGGGTCCAATCTATGAGCCGCATTCAAATATCGTCCCTGGAGGATGCTGCTACCACCAGGGTACGTCATCGAAATTTGCGAAGGACAGATTGAAAGAAAACGCTCGCTTTCTCCTTGAAATTACACCGCAACAAAGAGGTTTCTTGGTCAGTGGCGTTGCGTGCGAGTGTACTTGGGTCCCACTAGTGCCAGTAAGCTCATACAAAGTGAAAAACGCTCAAAACGAATATCGTTGCACCGCCCCTTTAAGTGGCGCTCACTGTCTTTTCTATGGTCAAGTGGCGTTCAAACTATGTGTACCAAATATATTCGAAGTCGTATCTCATCTAAGGCGCACAATGAATATTAATAACGGTCATGAAAACAAAATGTTGCACGGATCAAAGGAAGTACACGTATACAGGTCATTCAAAATATGGCGACGTACCGTGGTAATATTGCCGGGTGCACGACGCTATGACGGCGCACGACGTACTAACGTTTCGACGGACGTGGGGCCGCTACTTCGGAACTGTCGTTCGTGGTACCGGCCAGTCGACCTTCAAGCGCATAGCAACTAGCGGAAGGGTCATAAGTGCGAAACAATTGCACGACAGCCAATGCATGCAACTTCGTCGTCTGCTTCACACGCAAAAAAAGCATATATAAAAAAAAAAACGCGTTCGGGCGTAGCCACGTGACTTCCGGCCATAAGCTTCCGTGCTCGTGTTCAGGTTTCGAGCAGTTGATGTTTTGGCTTTAATAAACATATACGTGACCCTGTTGCGAAATATTGATTGGGTATTCCTCTGACATCATATTAAAATTTCTTGCCAAAAATTTAATATTTATATTGTTATTTTTATTGTACCTGAGCCAATGAGATTGCGTTCTCCCCCAATTAGAGTGCCAAAGGACGAATTACGAAGCAGGAAGTGAAAACATATGAAGCCACTCCCTGTGTTTCTTAAGCTCTCAACGACTAGTCATTTATTTATTTATTTTCAAATATCTGTAACCATCTATTAGAGATTGTGACAGGAGGGGTTAGTGCATTTTTTTTGCACAAGAAGGTAAACAAGATTGCTATTAAATGTATAGTACATAAAAATAGCAACAGAGCGTTTTCAGATAAGATCGAAAAATTATGTCTGGTGACCATTTTTAATTTTGATCAAAAAATATATATTTTGCTGGCTTTATGCCCAGGAAAATAAAACCAATACTTGTTTTCGAAAAAACAAACATTTTTGTCTTTGCAATCACTCTCTCTGTCACGTGCGCGTTTTGCGTATCGCGCGATGTTGACATTTCGGGCGGCTTCCCTAAAAACACTGCACTGGCTACGGGTCTAGAAACATTTACTGACAAATTAGGCACAGGAATGATTGACAAAAGTATTAACCACTGAATATTAGGGTCGTTATTTTGAGAAAAAAAATCGCAAACATGGCATATTGCGCAATAACGCTCTGGATTCAAGATTTATTTTCTCCGTATCTATAAAATCTAAGGTCTTCAAAGTTTGCCAGTGTATTTCCCTGTATATAATGCATTTTCGCATGAAATATCGCTGTTCTGGTTAGCGGGGAAATTTACAAGAATTGCTCACACAGGGGCATTTAACTAAAATGCATTATTTGGAGAATCATTTTTAAAAAAGCCCATCTTTATTATTCTTTACACTCTCTGAAATTAACGTTTATAATATGGACTAACAGAGTCTACAAAAACATAATGCAATATTTGTGTGGCTTTTAAGTTATAAAGCGAGAGATATGGGCAAATTGACGCTAACGCGTCAATTGTTGTTGCTCTGCAGCTCGTGAAGTTGGCACTTGTTCTTAAAGTGGCTTGCTGCACGATCACATGAGCATACACAAATTGGATTTCACGATTCTCCAAACCGTTGTCATATAATTCAAGTTCCAGACAATGTCATTCAATGGATATTTTTTTTAGGTATCGTTATTTTTTACGCGTTGTGGGGCCCTCTATGGCGGGGATCTATTGGCGCTCACAGGCGGCGCAGGTTCAGGTTCTGCTGCGCCCTACCTCCAATATCATGTTACCGCCAAGGTTGTAGGCTGATCTGTTTGCAAAGTTGCTCCGGTTGCTTCCTTTACGTCGCGTAGACGGAGACGCTATACGCCGGCTGTCGAAACAGGTACCGCGAAGCATGTTACAGGGTGGCGCACCTCGATCGCTCCGGCCCATGGGCATTTTTCGGTCGGTTGTACGAAAATGTATTAGGCATTTTCTCTTCAAAACTACCGTCCACCTCTGTGCCGTCAATTTGCCTTTTCCTGACCACCCCGTAGTATTTTTACGCTTTTTAATAATAATGCAATTGTGAAGAACGGTTATGTGAACTTTCATTTATGGCAACCGCGTTAGCGTCAATTTGCCCATATTTCTCGCTTTATAACTTCAAAGACACACAAATATTGCGTTATGTTTTTGCAGACCCTTTTAGTACATCTTATAAACGTTAATTTCAGGGAGTTTAAACAATATTAAAAATGGCCTTGTTTTTTAAATGATTCTCAAAATAATGCATTTTTAGTAGGGGTGTGCGAATATTCGAAATTTCGAATACGAATCGAATATTCTCCTTATTCGAAACGTATTCGATTCGAAAACTGCATATTCGAAAGTTCCCGAATATTCGGCCAAAGCCGAATATTCGGTAAAAACGACGAATATTCGCAAAAACTGCGAATATTCGAGCAAGTAACGAATATTCTGCCTGCCACGCATTCCCCTATGAATATGTTTATTCAATGGGAAAGGCGTATGATGCGTGCGTTATCGGTCTGCTGCGTTTCTATCTGTCCGATGGCAGCAAGACAGGATCAGTTTCGGTTTCCTTTTCACCAAGCCCTTTGTTGTGTGGCACTTTTATAGCAATATATGATGTAATTGCGCGTTTTATGAATTGATACAATACAGGAAAGCTCGAGAAATATAAGTATAAAATAAATCTCGAGAGTGTTCTCTATACCGTATTTACTCGAGTATAACCCGCTCTATTTATGAAGAAAACCTGAGGGTTCGCTTTTCCGCGGAGCACGCGGATTGCCAATCACCGCGATCGACAGCATGATACGAGCTGTTTACAGGATAGAGATAACGTCTTTGCGCAAAGATACCATCTGCGAAGGTTGCATTTGTATGGAGAGTCATGCTCTTGATCTAGTTATTTGCTATGTTATTTATGCGCAACACGATGATTGGCTGTATATTTGCTTTGCGGGAAAGTAGACACAAGGGCCTTGTTCATATATAGTGCGGGTTATACTCGAGTAAATACGGTACTTCGTTTCACCTTATCTGCGAGCGAAGCCAAAGCTAAAAGCGCGAGACTAGCGCTTTTTGCGTTTCTCCCCAGCTCGCGCGCTCGAGCAAAGCCTGAACGCACGGAGCTTTCGTGCTCGCGCTTCCAGATTTGCCTTCGCTCGCACATAAGGTGAAACAAAGTATAATATAAATGTTTGAAAATTAAAAAAAAGCTATGTGCGAGCAGAACATTGCATCGCCATTGACAACAACTCCTGCCACCACTGATCTCTATTGTAGTAGGCTGGATCGCGGACCGCGGCATCGGCAGCTGGGGCCGGGTGTCGCCACCGGCAGCCATTCATTGACACCAGCTAATGCATGGGACTCAATGGGAAGAACGAGAAAAAGTGCCGTTTCCCTCGTTTCTAAGTTGTTGTCGGCACTGAAACATTTGGGGTGTTTTTCGATAAGCCCGTCACATAGCTTGCGTACAAACATTAGAACTGACAGCCCTCGCAGTTCTTATAAATAAATATTTTGTGGTCGAGAGTGACTCCGCTGTAGTGCAACTCAATGAGGCGAGAGTTACCTAGAGTTACCGCGGAGTCGGTGGCGGTTTCATTGAGTTGGGTTTAGCAAACGACAAGCTCGAAGGCTTTGCTACGCTGAATTCGCTCACTCCCGGAAAGCCGCTGCCGAGATGGAACTTCTTTGTCATTCATGAACTTCTGGGCTTCCCCGAGGACGGTCTTATTGACGGCAAGTTCCTTTGTTTACTCCACTACGAGAGCAAGCTTGTCAGCTCAGCCGTTGGCGCTCCGGTACGTTTGATCTTTTTAATCGGCGTTCGAACGTTTGACAAATACCGATTCGATCTCCAAACACCCGACATAAAAATCGCAGCACACCATAAAATACTCGCCTCCGAGCATAGCGTACATGCTTCAATGTTCTTTTGTGCGTTTCTCCCATTGACTTGCGTGTATTGCCTGGGGTCAAGCAATGGCCGCCGGTGGCGACACCGACGGGCTTCCGATCCGCGATCCAGCCTACTACAATAGAGATCAGTGCCTGCCACTCCCGTGCAGTCAAAACTAGGGATGTCGCGAACCTGCCCAGGTTCGAGTTCGACCAAGTTCGATTTTTTTTTTTTTACTTTCAACTTGATTTTCGACAAAGGTTCGACTAAAGTTCATCTTTTTGTGCATGCGTGAAAATAAAAAAACAAACAAAACTAGTTGACTTTACCTAGCGGAGGAAAAGTGCCATATTTGTTGGGTTTATTGGCATCACTGGTTCACATTAATAACTAATGAAAGCGTTAAAAGCGCATATTTCCGCTTTTATATGATGTAAACATTGGTAACCATTTTATAAATATAAAATAAGCAACTTTCTAAATTATTTGTTTCTCAAATTTCGAAATATTCGTGTAGCAGCCGGGCAACACTGTTCATAAGTCGAACGTCTTCGAACTTTAGTGAAATTTCGCAGGTTTCCCGAGTGAAAGGGTCTTTCTACTGGCGGAATTGCTGTCACAGCGCGTAGGGAGCGCTTACTTTTTGAACACGCTGAGCAGTTAATTTTCCTACACGATAATTTGTAATGAGTGCATTACTAGAAGTATCTTTAGCCTCCTGCAGCCCAGTAATATGCAGTTGCATTAATTTATTTTAAAAACGCAATAAAACCTGCTGTTATTTCTTGTTTTGCAATATTTTATTACTAGACACATATTCGATATTCGATTCGATATTCGAAGCCCGTTTTTTGCCTTATTCGTATTCGATTCGTATTCGAAAATTTCAATATTCGCACACCCCTAATTTTTAGTTAAATGCCCCTGTGCGAGCAATTCTTATAAATTTCTCCCGCTAACCAGGACAACGATATTTCATTCCCAGATCAACTATATACAGGGCAACACACTGGCAAACTTTTAAGACCTTAGCTGTTATAGATACGGAGAAAACAAATCGTTAATCCAGAGCGTTATTGCGCAATGTGCCGTGTTTGCAATTTGTTTTCTCAAAATAAAGACCCTAATACTTGGTAGTTAATACTTTTTGTCAATCCTTCCTGTATTTAATTTGTCCGTAAATATTTCTAGACCCGTAGCCAGTGCAGTGTTTTTGGGAAAGCCGCCCGAAATGTCAACATCGCGCGATGCGCAAAACGCGCACTTGGCTGAGTGGGTGCTTACAATTTTTTTTTCCAAAACAAGGATTGGTTTTATTCTTCCGGGCATTACGCCAGCAAAATATATTTTTTCATCAAAATTAAAAATAGTCACCGGACATGGTTGTTTGATCTTCTCTGAAAACGCCCAACATAGAAATGCTGCAACAAGAAGTACAAACACATAGTCGACTTTCCACGGTCAGCCTCCTGGTGATTTAAAATAAACTCCACTGAAGACAAATTGACATGTACTCTAGGAAGACTGTTTCACTCTTCTGTTGTTCCCGAGGGGGAAAAAAAGTACATTTAAGAGTCAGCGTGACAAAGGTATGGAATTAGAGCCTTATTGTGCAAACTTCGCGTAGCTGGAATCGTCGTGGCATTACCTATATTGAAGAAGCAACGTTAAAATCGCCATTATGCAATGTGTACTATATTAGAACATTATTTGTTTTGCTTTCCTTAAGCTCTCTTTGAGTATATAAAATGCCACGCCAGCGACATTTAAAAAAAGTCGAGTGCAATATTAATGTAGTTATATCGAGCCTAAGATTTCAACCATTTTTTTTTTCTCGCGTATCTGTATTTTTGTTTTTGGCACAACCGCTTTGGAGTAGGGCTAGCGAATTTATGTACGATATCCTTTTCTTGTTACATTTATGCTTCTTGCCAAACTAAACTTTCATAACAAAAGAAAAAAGTTAAAATATTTCAGGTTTTTTGGAACCAGCAGCTATCTATTTTCCATTGGGACAGTGGCAGTATTACAATCCTAAAAGTAAGAAAAGAAAAAGAAAATCGGGGGGTCGCGTCTGTACAAACACGAGGAACGATATAGACACTTGAAATAACAGGTCTGAGCGGAGGGCTAAAGTAAACCGAAAAAGAGAAGCATAAAACCAAAAGAAGATTATGCTACGTTCTTTGTCATACGAAGAGCGCACCCGTGCGGGCTAATGTATTACAATTCACCCCTTTCCCCTCTCTCCGCCTTCCACGCCCTTTCCCTATTATCTCGCCCCTTCCCATCTTAACGCGGGCGCCTCTCGTGGGGAAGAAGTACTTTCAGTAATTTACGCACCCATCCTCGCATCCGTTAAGAACTCCTGTGCCCCCCGTTTTTTCCCGGGGCATTTTTTTCGGAACGGTACTTCATCTTTTATGCATAATGTTTCCTTCGCAACTCCCTCCTCTCCCACTTTTTTTCTTTTTTCTTCTTTCTTTCTTCATTGTTTCTGTCCTTCCTATTCCTAACTTGCTTCAGGCCATATATTATAAACAAATAAAAGAAAAGGTCCGGTTCTTTTTTTTTTAACGCCTTGGCGCCACTTTTTTCGGCTTTTAAGGCGGTGAAGAGCGCAGCACCTCTTTATTTAAGTCTCTATTTTATGTATTATTTTTTACACCCTGTCTACAAATTGTGGCGCTTTTTTAGTACGTTTTACAAAGGTTTCACAATCTTTTTTTATTTTATTGTTTTACTCTTTACGTAGAAGACAAAGCGACAACGTCGGAGGGCTTCGGAGGAACTCCAAGGAACCGTCTTTACCGGTAAATAGGCAGAAAAAAAATATATTCTACGCGTCGTCCTTGTGTAAGACACGGCTTTTATTGGTCCCGCCCTTTGCCTCCTTCTTCATTTTGGTTTTCTTGCTCTTCTCCCATTGTCTTCTGAGCCGACCTAACGTCGTTAGAACGATCCGAAATGCAAATCATCGCGGAAAATTTACGAGAGAAATATTATGATATTTTGACCCCGACAGAATTGTGCTTCGGGGCTCATAACTTGTTGCACTGACATTACATTGCGTTCACGTATAGACCTTTGCAAAAATTGCCTTCTGCGCGCTGCCATCTTTGTCTGCTGGGCTGTGGAACACCTTCTGAGCATGCGCTGTTGGTCTGCTGTGCGGTATATCGGATGCTGCGCATGCGTCCACAGCTCAGTGACTCAGCATTTTCCGCCCGGGCGCTTCGTTCGAGACTGCCGCTGGAAAGGTCTATACACGGACAGTGTACATAACGCCAGGGTTGGCCGTAACGCGTTGCCAGTACCGACGTCACAGGTAACTCATTCCCTTTTTTCGGTAACGAAACAATGCGTACTAGTTACATTGTCATAAGAGTAACGGATAACGTACTTGTTTTACTTATTTCGAGTGACGGGGAACGTAGTTAAGATACTCGCTACATCTTCTTCCCTATACTTAAAGAAAAATATTATAGTTCAGTTTTTCTCGTGTTTCTCGGCGCCAAGTCACACAAATTATTGCACTCGACCACTAACCTTCAAAACCAAAACCGCATACATGTAACGTCAAAGCAGTAAAACGTTTCCCTCATTAAATAAGAGGTAGCGCAAAAATAACTTGCTTTGCTTTATATCGATAAGGCTAAATGTAACTCGTTTCTTTTCTTTTGAAGTAACGTACTAGTTCGGTAACGCGTTCCCTCTTTAAGTATCAACGTAGTTCGTTCCTTTTCTTCGGTAACGTCTACACCGCTGCATAACACACACAGGCACAGCTGCTTCCCCGTCCTTAATCCAGATTTGTGCCTATCTGAAATACTCTACTCAAGATACTCTATTTCAAATACTTTTTTTAGGTATCTTGGTATCTTGCAAATACTTTTTTAGGTATCTTGGTATCTTGCAAATACTTTTGATCGAGAGTTTTTGATACTCTATCTTAATTAAATTCCTGAGTATCTTGTACTCATTCTCTCAAATACAATTTTTTACATTCCGCCATTTTCCGAGTTTTACGGTATGAAGTGGTGTGGGCGTGGCACGAGCAGACGTGAACATTCTTTCGAGCAACCAAATCCTGTTGCTAGCTCCGATTAGCTACGGTGACCTTGAGTCAATCAATACGAACGCCAAACACACCCCGCAACTGGACTTGGTCGTCTGGGTCGCCACCCGCCGTAGACCCTGGCAAGTTTCTTGGCCCTATTTTTTACTGAAAAAGAACTACGCTTTGTAATTTTACAAGAAAAAACCGACCTGTGAAATACACCTTTGACGAAACGTTTAGATGGCTACGTGCAGGCGTCGATTTTACGGTTCATTTTAGATCGAGCCTGGTGACTTGAACCACCCTATATATCGACACATTTAGCTTTCAACCTAGTTGAAATAACTCGGGTTTCAGGCGCAGAAACTTGAACCGTCCAGAAATCGAGGTGTTTCCAATTAACACAGAAACGTCGTGCGTTGCCACAACAAACAATTAACAACGTAAAAATTGTATAAGCGACTGCGTCATGCAGAGAGCTCGTTCTAACTACCAGGTAAGAATTTAGTTTTTAGTAACCCTTCACAGCCTCCACGCCCGTGCGCACTCGAACATACGAGCCATTTCATAATATATTTTGCAGCAAAAAGGGAAATGAATATGCTAAGTAGTAAGTATACACGAGACATGACGCAAACCCATTCTTCTCTCACGTGCATTAAGAGGGCTTGTTTATGGATCCGATATCTACTCGTACCAGCGGCCGTATATAGCGGGTACGTTGCTCAATATTGGATATTCGCGGCGTATAAGGTTACGTAGCTTGCGACGCGTAACATCCATTGAGGGAGTGCCTGTCAATGCATCTGAATGAGCTGCTCGAATGAAACCTATTATGTAAAAGCACCCCTCCTCATTTGCACATTGAATATCGCGTATGGTTCATCGACGTTGTGAACGGGGACACGTTGAGATGAGAGTTATGGCGCAGGCAAGCTTGTGCGCAGTCGTAGTGTGAAACAAATTAAGAGAGGGAAAACGAGGCAAAAAAATGAGGAACACAACGAAGTTTCTACAATAAATAGCTGAACTTCTATCGCTGGTGTCTTTAGCTGCGACATAAAATTCAGCGTAGAAACCTATCGCGGCATTCTCTAATTTCCTAGAGCTCCTAGAGCGACAAACAGAAAGTGCCTACACCGACAAGCCTCAAGAACGTTCTGCATGAACGCCAAGGTATCTTTGTGAGGCTCGCAAACACTCGTGATTACTTTTCGAGATCCGAGAGAATGGAAGCCTGCCCAAGGTCTCTTCGTATGCATGCCGCATATGATTTAGGCTTGTCGGTGTCGGTTGCTTCTGTTCGTCACTCTAGTGGGACTTGGGCATAATATCACTTGCCTTTAGCTTTAGCACAAAAAATGAAGGAAACAAAACTGGAAACGAAACGCTCGAAATTACCAATCTGGACGCGTTTCAGCTAACGCTTTCTTTGGCGCGTCACAACCTATCGAGTTTATGTGCTATGACGTCAGCATTGACGTCATACAAAGTCGCAGCTCCTTTTTTTCTTTCATCCCGACGACCCAGAACATGTGAAACAAGCTTTGGAGACGTTGACTTCCGCCCTGTACGCGGCCATAAATATGTTTTTTCGGGAGGAGGGGGGGGGGGAGTATCAGTCACTGATAAGCCTACAAAAAATAGGTCGCCTCAACGTATTTTTACAAATGTCCACAAAAAAACATTGGTGGTGTAAAAAAAGTGTGGGGGGGGGGGGGAGGGAGAGGGACGAAAGATGAACGGGTATGAATAGAAATACCATAAGGTCGCGAGGACACCGAGGGAGCGCGTTTTCAACGTTCCACTATCATCTCACGCATCCATCCCTGTCGGAACAGTTTAAAAAATATATATATATAAGTTAATAATGCGAACACCTGCTTTCTTTGTGGCTTAATTCGAGTCACGCCTATCCGGTATTTGACAGGCGCGCGCCTGGCTAAAATTGCCGCGACGTGCTCGCCCAAACTGACGACAACCAACGCGCGGGAAGAATATTTTCGTGGAGTGTAGATAACCCATATGAGTTGACTCCGCTTTTGTGTCGGCGCGTGTCATTTTTAAAGGAACTACACCCTGTCGTACCGGGAAGGTGACAAAGGACATCGTACGAGGAGAAAATACAGTGTTAAGAAAACCGTCTTTGCACGTCCGATACGGATAGGATGGGCCCTCCGGTACAAACTACGCATGCGCGAGTCTTCTGCGGTAGCATATGCGCGCATTTCGTACCGGAGGGGCAAATCGTACCGTATCGTACCGTATCCATACCGTATCCATACCGTATCGGATGTGCAAGAACGGTTCCCCGAAAGTCCCTACTAAGCGCGCGCGGCTTCACTGTCCACACTTACCGACAGCTTAGCAAACGTGGGGGCGTGGCTTGCAACGTTCTCGCTCGCGCATGATTGGTTCTTCAGGCGATCTTATCGACGAATGCTGCAATTTGATTGGTTGCGTAGCGGTAATGAGATGGTTGGAACCCGCCAAACCCTGCGTTTCGTAAGTTGCCGGCGACTCTATAGACCAACAGCACGCTGTTTACAAACAAGCCCGCATTTGCCCCGCACCATAGGTAGCATGGGGCTAGCGTAGAAACAAGATTCGCGAGACGTGACGCATCTGCGCATGCGCAGTGCCGACAGCAGCGCCACCTCGGTGGTGCCACGTCAGAGAGTTGACACGTTTGCAAGTCCGGCTTTAGGGCGCCGCCATCTTGCTCGGTTGGTGTGCGCTTGAACGTGTCATAATCCGATTACGAAGTCTTGCTAAGGCGTCGTAATCGGATTATGGCCGCGTCCAAGCGCACCCCAATGAGCAGGATGGCATGCCCTGAATCCGTACTTGCAAATTAAAGTCCCCTGATATTTCTGTGTACAAGTAGCGACAACCAAATCTAATGACAAAGCACACTTTGCTGGGACAAAATGGCGTCATTCAGTTCAGTCGTCTGCTGTGCACCGCCATTCGCTTTCTAAACCCTGCACCGTCACGCAGGCGGCGCCTCAAAGAATGTCGCTACAGGTAGGAAGGTCTTATATAGGAACTTTATTGCAAACGTGTTAAGAGGCAGTGCGTTGCAAACAAGACCCCCCCCCCCCCCCACACACACACACACACGCACACACAAAAAAAAAGGAAAATAAATTCGGACCGCGAAATGTGGCTTCGGACATATTCGGTGCCTGACGTTGCCTTCGGGATAAACTGTGCTGTGGTCACTCCAATGAACCGTTATTGGTGGGGGGAAAATCAATCACTATGTGGCTTCCAAACCTCGTACAATGGCTAGATTAAATTAAAAAAAAAAGGTAACGAAAGAATGGGTCGATTGTCGTGCCGAGAAACTCGATCCAGTCCTCAAGGAGGCATGACAAACACGGAGCGAGGCAGGTAGTGTCATGGCTATAGTTTCTGACAAAAACACTCGTGCATATTTTCTACGGACTTTGCTACGGAAACAAATTAGGGCGACGACTGAGTTCCACTCTCAACCAGTAAATAGAGAGTTTTAGTATTTCGTTTCGATACTTCCGATGCCCCCGATAACGATATCCGGCAACGATACAATGCATGGGCAGATAAGGCGTAGGAGTATAGGGTATGGTTATCGGAATCATCGAAACGATCTAATGGAACTCTAACAAGCTCCGTTTGGAGGATCGACACCTTACTATTCTCCGACTTTTCTTGTGGGCGCCACAATTTCGGTGCTGAGCGCACGAGCGGCGCAATTGGCTATCGCTACGCTTCGGAAATACTACTTACTGAACTTTGGATATGGTCTCTCGAAGCTCAGGCTATGTCCTGTGGCTTTGTTGCGAACTGCTTGAGCATTTCTGGAGCAGAAAACACCGATTGTCTGGGATTTTAGATACAGCTTCGCATAACTGTAAAAGATATTTTAAGCGCCAAAATGGCTGAAGTATCATTTCGTTGATGCTTAGTGTCTTGAGATGCTCTAAATTTGCACCATAAGCGCCGAGGTGAAAATCAAATTTCACTTTACGAATCCCATTAAGTTGTTTAATACATAAAAGCTCACTCTGAAAACAGCTCACAGGATAATGTCTAATTCAAGAAATGTTAATTGAAGAGAGGATAACCAGAGAAAAGCTCACCAGAAAAAATATCACCGGAGATAGAATCTTTAAAGAAAAACTAACTGGAGAAAAGTTTATCAGGGAAAACTCATCAAAGAAAGAATGTAAATCGGAGAAATGGTGACCGGATAAAGTCTCACTGAATAAAAACTCACCGGAAAAAAGCTCATTGGAGAATAACTCAGCGGAGAAAAGCTGACGGGAAAGAAAGTTCACTGGAGAACAGCTCACAGGGTAAAAGTTCACCGAACAAAATATCAGTGAAAAAAATTTAATCAAAGAAACGTTCATGAAAAAGCTTACCGGAAAGAAACCTCACTGGTGAAGAGCGCACTGGAGAAGTGTTCACCGAAGAAACTCCCACTCAAGAATAGCTCATCACTGAAAACCACACGAAAGAAAAGTTCGTCGAAAAAAAAAAAAAAAGCCTTTGTGGGAAGAGCTTATTGTAAAGAAGTTCACTTGGAAAAGAGCTCACTGGAGAAAAACACCCAAAAGAAAGTCTTATAAAAACAAAATAACTACCAGTCCCATCAGCGAAATGTTACCCCTAGAAAAATTCACCGGAAAGAAAGCTCGCTGAAGAGCTCGCAGGAGAGTAAAAAGAGGAAGACGCGTCGTTGAGATAGCACAGATTCACGTTGGCGGCTCAAATTTTGAGTGCTATCAACGACATTTGCTTGATCTGGCGTCGATTTCATGCTCCGAAGACGTTTTAAGAAGTACATCCACCGGTTAGACCTCTTTTTCACCGTCACTGTGTGGCTAATTTCAAAATCTGGCCGGTTCGGTCAGATTGAACCGCAGCTGCCGATTAGCCGTTCGTTCCCGGCTGCGAAGACATTCATATACATCGAACAATCAGAGCCGCCCGTCGAGGAGGCGCGCATTCCATGGTACGTGTACACAGGGGACGACGGCACGCCAGCCCCAATCCACCATAGTAATCGTGAAATTCACGGAATGCCTCAACCCCACCGCGCTCGACGTCCGCTCCCTCGGGGACGCGGTACATGCGGCAGGAGGACTCAACGTCACGGAACGTAGAGTCATATAGTACTTGAAGATCCGCACCACACAGAACATCCTGGCGCGGTTAACACCTATGGCTGCTCGGCTGCAGCCAAACTTCATGAGCACAAGAACATATCCGTCGGCGGAAGAGCCTATTGGCCTACCACCTACGTGGCCGCTGACCCTATCAACGCACGCGGCGTTATTCACGGCATAGCCACGTCGGTTCTAAACGAGCAGCTACAATATATAATCGAAGTAGAACAGCCGAGCCTTCTCGCTGTCCGGAGAATCGGATCCTTCAACACTGTCATGGTGACCGTGGAAGGCACATGCCTACCCCGCTTTGCCTTCATCAAGCGCATGTTCAGCGCCTCTATCCATTCCTACGCATATGCTTGCTTTGCATGCACTGTTGCATTTTCGGGACACGGCGCTGAAGTGTGCCCCAACGGGACAAAGTTTCGCACAGGCTCTACCTGCAGCAACGCGTTCTCCAGCGGCCAGGACATCCTCCCGCACGAGGGCATGTCATACTGCCACAGCTGCAGATGCGAACACTCACCGGCTTCAAATGGCTGCCCAGCTGGACAGCAAGCGAGCATTGAGGCTAGCACCCAGGCCTACGCGCTGCGTCAAAACAGGTTCCGCAGCCAGCAAAAAACTTCAAATGAACCCATTGAACTTCCCCGCACTACAGCCAGCAGTACGGGGACAGATCCCTCGATCGCTACTGCCAACCGGTTCAATCTAATCTGCCAAGCCAGCCGCAGCCGCAGTCGGAGCCGCAGCGTCCGAGAAGGAGCCACCTAATGATCGAAGCCCACCTCACAAGACGGCCAAAAGGTCTACCACACCAGAGCACAAGCAAAGCCCGCAAACCTGCAATCCGCCAGCACCGAATGTGGGGGAGTCATTACGTCACATACCTCATCAGCGCTCTCCCAATCGTCTTCCCATTCTTCACAAACGACACGTCACAATTCACACTCCCCAAAGCTTCCTCCCTCGTACCCCCGAATAATTAAGCGCTCTGTCACACACCCCACAGCTGAGTTTAAGCCGCAGCATATAACCATGCACCGTCTTGAGCATGCACTCCAACTACTGACAACTTAAATAGATGACTTAATGAATGGAGTAACGGTCATTCGGACTATACAAGCCAAAATGCAGTACCTCAGAAAAGAGTGATCTCACGCGCTGATGTCATAGTCTAACAGCTTTTAGATAATATTCGAATGATAGCTCACGCGCAAGCATCCACATATTCCAACACCGAGGAACACTCCTTCCAAGCACCAAGACTATCACGCGCACCCTAGAACACCCCGACATAGACTAATCTTCTGAACTTACAAAATAAACGACGCAGACCGGTCCAAAAATGAAAAAAAAAGACCAGACACGAAATTGAGGCCTTAGCTGGCAACGCCATTCAACAAACCACTCAAGATGCCGAAGAATACGCGCAACAACTGTGTACAGAGAATCTTGAAACCTGCGACAAACATAATGGTGAACTCCACACTCCTAATGTTTCGAACATCTTACGTACAATTCTTGGTCAGATGAATGCATTGCACACCACTGACAAGATCATGATGCATTCTGGCAAAACAAAGGAGCAGACAGCAGATGAAATTTATTAAACCTTCTACCCATCAGTCAAATTAAGGAACCACTCTTCGACTATCCACCCGAATCACCCAACGAGAGCACCGCCGGTATCAGGAGCCCCTTTACGTTAGGTGAGCTAAATGCGGTACTATCATCTCTCAAACGAAACAGAACACAGAGTAAAGACTGTTCTACTTTCACTATGCTCCGCAATCTCCCACTCACAGTCACAGCACCTACTCGAACACATCGACAACATATAGGAGTCCGGCATCCTTCCTCCAGATTGGAAAAATGCGGTGACCATTCCAATCCATAAATCAGGAAAACCCCATAATTGTGTTACCAATCTACGTCCCATTTCCCTTACGTGATGTGTCGGCAAACTAATGGTACTCATGGCCCTCAACCGCCTCAGCTAGGACTTAGAAAGTAGGAATGCCCTTCCCTACACGATGACTGTCTTCCGATCGGACGTCAGCGCTCAAGACACCATGCTAATGTCAGCGGTGGCCGGGTGCTGAAGTTCCGTTGTTTAATTAATGCGACGTTGATTTAAGGAGATAATGAAATAACGTTTATTATGCTGTGGTTAACTTCTGATTACATGAGGGGATTCCTTTGCGTGCATTACGTGGCGTTCCTCCGGTCGTTCTGTCTCGAGGCTCGCGCGGTTTCTTCTCACGCAGGCACAAGCGGTGTCTTCTTTCCAGGCAGGCGCTATGGGCGAAGTTCAGTTCTCGCCCTCTCGAAGCGTAAACAAGCTGGGCCCGCAACCCCGTGCGCTCGCACCGCGCGCTCGCGAGAAGTCACGTATTGAGGATCCATTACAGATCCCGCCGAGGCAAGACAAACGAGCTGACGAGCTGGGCCAAGCTAACACGCCCCGGTTTAAACATGATTTGTCCTCAAATCACTCTAACGCGTAATCCGCAAGGTAGGCCGGAGGTCTGCGCGTCCTTGACTGTTGCTGACCTGCAGCGTCATCCTCAACGCCGTTGGCTGCTCCGCAGTTTTCTTTATCGCGCGTTGGGGCTTCGGATCCGTCCTCGTCTTCACGTTCGTCGCTTTGATCTGCGCGACCGGAGAGCGCTCGGCCTACGCAGGTGTCGAATAACTCCGGTGCCGCTGGCGTGCGTGTGTTGTGTCGGCGGAGTTGCTCGACGTTTGCCTTTCTTTCGTTTTGTCGTCCTTTTATGGAATGCAGCCTTTTGATGACCACCGTGTTTGAGCTTGGAAAGGATTTGATCTCGAATGGGCCCTCGAAGAATGGGTCCATCGTGCTTGACCTCGCTCCGATGCTGCAGTAAACGGAGTCGCCGATTTTAAATCTCGGAGTCTTGCTCCTTGCGTCATACCGGATTTGGGCCGAAGCTAGAGAGTTTTCCAAGTTGTCTTTCGCGTCGTGCCGCTGTCTCGCCAACGTGTGGAGTCTAGTCGTCTCGTCTAGGTCAGCCTCAACTGTTCCGATGTTGAGCTGTCCGGGAAGTTTCGGGACGTAACCGTGCATGAGTTCGAAGGGGCTGTAGCGTGACGAACTCTGTCGCGAAACGTTAACAGAGAAAACTGCCTCGGGTAGAACCTTCTCCCAATTCTTGTGAGGTTCGATGAGTTTTCGAATTATATTCTTCAGCGTCCCTACCATCCGTTCGACAAGACCGTTGGCTTGAGGCCAGTAGGGTGGTGAGGTCATGTGCGTGATTCCTAGTCGTCTGTACAGAACGGCAGTCTGTTTGTTGACGAAGCTCTTAGCCTGGTCGGTTGATGATTTTCGTGGGCACGCCAAATCTCGGAATCCAACGATTCAAGACGTAGTCGACGTAGAAGTGTGCTGCTGTAGAGGGCACGGCAACAGCGTTGATGTAGCGAGTCGCGTGGTCGATGCAAACGAGGACATATTTTTGACTGTTGCTTTCTTCCAGTGGTCCGAAGTGGTCGAGAGACACTGTCGTGTTCGGAGAGTCCGGGACTGCGCGAGGTTGCAGAGCGCCTTCTCGAGTTGTGGTTCGTTGGTTCACGTGTTGGCACGTGTTGCACGATCGAACGTACTCCCGAATGTCTCGCGACATCTGAGGCCACCAGTAGTTCCTCTTCATTTGTTCCGTCGTTCGCTCGACGTCCATGTGTGCAGTCGAGTCATGACAGATTTTCATAACAGAATCTCGAAGCGTGGCTGGCACAACGATTCTCTTCAAGTTTTCGTCCATTTTTAATAAGATCCCATTCGACCGTCCATAGTCGTTTCGGGGCTGTGACGCTAGTCGTTGACACAGCGGGTCCGTCTGTTGCTGTTCCCGTAGGCGGCTGTTCGTGCTCACTTGCGCGTTCAAGCAGATGAGGGAGGGGTTGGTCACTCCGGTGAAAGTGATAACAGTCTGGGAGTCTTCCGGGTCGTATTGACGTGAAAGGGCGTCCGCCTTGTTTGATTTACTCGGTCGGTGTACGATTTCGAACTCGTAGTCCGAGAGGTCGAGGATCCATCGTGCAAATCTTCGGTTGGTCAGGCCGTTTTCAACAAGGTATGTGAGGCACATGCTGTCCGTAATGACTGCAAATCGTGGTCCTCCGCGCAAATATATTGCGAACTTTTCTGTGATAGCCCAGTGTAGCGCCATGCACTCGAGAAGGTTGATGTGCAGGGTGCTGTCGTGCGCGTTCAAAGATCTGCTTGCCTATTCGATTACCTTGTCGCACGAGTCGTGTCTCTGCGTCAGGATCGCTCCAAAGCCCGTTTGGCTCGCGTCCACGTGAACCGTGCTGGGGCACTCACTCCGAAAGGTGGCCACAACCGGTGGAGTCTTCAGACATTGCTTTAGGTCGTCGGCGATCCTTTGATGTTCGTCAGACCACTCGAAGCGCGCGTCCTTCAGCAGCAGCCTACGCAGCGGTGATGACCGCGTTGCAAAGTCCGGGATGAACTTTCGAAAGTGATTTAGGAACTGTAGGAATGAGTAAAGATGCTTTGCATCCCTCTCGGGCTGGAACTTGTCGACTGCAGAAACACGCTGAGGATCGGGTGTTCTGCCTTCCGCCGTGATCACATTCCCAAGAAATTGAACGCTGGTTCGTACGAACTGGCACTTCGCGATGTCCATGCGGAGCCCGTTCACAACGATGCGTCGTAGGGCTTCGTCTAGAAGTTCGAGAGCCTCAGCTACGGTTTTTGCGCCTTGGCCAACGTCATCCATGTACGTTGCTGTTCGGGGAAGTCCGTCGAAAGTTCTTCGCATGACCATTTGCATGGTTTGGGGCGCTTTACAGAACCCGAAGGCCATACGGAGATACTCGTACTTGCCATCTGGAGTGACAAAGGCTGTTTTGTGAACATCTTCAGGCTTCACTCGGATGGTCAGAAATGCGGTCTTGACGTCCATAACAGTGAAGTAGCGGGAACCGTCTCTCATTACATCGTCGAGTGCGTCGTCCATTCGAGGCATGGGGTACAGCGGGTTGATTGTTTTGGCGTTCAATTTTCGGTAGTCGTGAACCATTCGTCTGGGAGTCGAGGGATGGTTCGGCTGGTTGACCACAAGCGTCGGTGCAGCATATTCGCTTTGGCTTTCGCGAACAATTCCGCGCTCCCGGTAGTCTTCGACCTGTCGTTTGATGCATTCCCGGTCGGCTGGGGAGCATCGATAGGGCCGCGACGCCACGGGGATCTCGTCGCGTAGCTCGATGGAATGCTCGGCGTGTGGGCAGGTGCCCAGTTGTTCCTCAACCGTCGTAAACGCAGCGTGATGTTTTGTGAGTATCTCAAAGAGTCTTTCGCGTTCTTCCGGCGAAGCGTCTTCGGTAATGCTGTCCACAGCCGTGTGGATTCGTTGCATTAGGGCTGCTTCGATGTCATTCCGTACTGGCTCGAACTTTACGAACATGGCCAGGCGTTCGGTTTGGGGCAGTTTTTCGTGAAAGGTGGACACTAGAGCTTCTCCGGAGATCGTCGTTGTTGGAATTTCGCCGGGCGAATCGTGACGCCTAGGTAGTTGAACGATGGTTATGTCGTTCGAAACGTGAAACGTAACTTCCACGTTAGCGAGTTGGCGCCAATCTGATCCGAGAAGTAGGTCAATTGACTTGGGGAGTGGAAGAATGAGTATTTCCGGTACCTTGACCGTCGTTGATCCAACGCTGATCGTCAGAGATGTGCACTTGTCAGGCGTCAGCTTGTTGTCCAAAACGTTGACGAATTCCTCTGCTCGGGACCACGGCGATACGCAAGCGTCCTGGGGTAGTGCCCTGGGATCGATGATCGATATGTTGGCCCCAGTGTCGATGCAGGCTTTCAAAGGACGGTTCTTCTCCGTGAAGGCGGTGACGATGGGGAGAGAATCTCCTGTCGTGCGCAAGAAGCAGTGGACATTTTTCTCGGTTGGACCCGTGCCCTTTTGCGTGTGTTTCTCCTCTGCGCGGATGGTCGCTGCAGTTTTCGGTTCTGGACAGTCCCTGGAGAAGTGACCGGGCTGGTCGCAATTAAAACAGTTGCTCTGCCTCGTGCGTTTGAAGGGTTTCGGTGATGGGGCTTTCGTCGGGGTGACGGTCGGGGCGCCTGTCGTTTGCTGCGTTGATGTCGCATGTTCGTGCATGCCTTGTTTGCGTGGTTGCGTCTTTTCTCTGGGTCGGCGGTGGTCCAAAGTCGTCGCGCAGTCAATCAGCTCGAGGACCGATTTACATCCTTGGGCTGCCAAGGGATTGGCCCACTTGTCCTCGATGATTCCGTGTAGTATTAAGGAGATCCGTTCGCTGGCTCCTAGCTCACAGGGAGCTCGTTCGAGCATGGCATTCTTGGCGTAGATGTACTGCACAATGCTCTCGTGGCGGAGCTGTCGACGTTGTTGGTACTCCAAGAATTGTTGAAGACCCATTGTCAGCGGTGGCCGGGTGCTGAAGTTCCGTTGTGTAATTAATGCGACGTTGATTTAAGGAGATAATGAAATAACGTTTATTATGCTGTGGTTAACTTCTGATTACATGAGGGGATTCCTTTGCGTGCATTACGTGGCGTTCCTCCTGTCGTTCTGTCTTGAGGCTCGCGCCTCAAGACAGACGACCAATTCGAACAATATATTGTACGTACCACACGATACAGCGTTATCTAAACAAAATTATTTTGAGACAGATCTCAAATAAGTTATAACACAGTCACAGTCGACGACAGTCACATCTTGACGATCGGATGGAATCCAAGATGACTTTGTTTTGGAACACGTTTTGGGGAGAGCTTTTTTTCACAACAGCACCAAGGCTAAGAAACGAACGCGGCTGACCCGTTTCCCACCCCAACCCGGACCACTATGTTTTAGAGATGACTGAGGATTCTACGCGGATTATCTCTGAGAGAGGGGAGAACATTTGTCATTATTCGCAAAATCGCGTCGAGGGCCGTTCGACGTCCTTCCCCTCCTTCGTTTCCCGTGAATGTCGAGCAGAAACGTTTGAATGGCAGGCCACTTGCCAGCTATGTTTCTCACAGTGGAAGATAACACAGAAAGGGTACGCAGCACGCATAAAAGAATTAAGCGGAAACTTTGAAGAGGGTCCAGAAAACGTCGAATGAAAAACCGCGAAAACGTAGGTAGGGAATCGCGCTGAGCGGGTTTTCACAGTCCAAGAGAGTGGCAGAAAATTTCTAGCTGATAGAGGGCGCGAGAGTCGCACCAGCCACATCAGCATTAGCAACATGGCGGCGGCCTAGGAGCGTTTTTTGGAAAGGTGTATGGCTTTTGATAGCGCACATCCCTCAGTGATCCTCAATAAACTTCTGACTTTATGACCGGGCACCCGTCTCTACAACTTTGTTGAAGCTTTCCTAACTGCAGTCGCTTTATACAAATATAAATCAATGTAGAAATCTCAACACTCCTTCCGTAAGCATCAGCGTCTGCCCAGGGTCTGTTCTCTCATCCACTCACTTTACTATTTTTATACTCCCCCTAGCCACGAAATATAGCTCTATTCCCTGCCACCAACACCGTTTACGCATATGATATTAATATATGGTGCTGTGAAGGGTCGCTTGGACAACAGCAGTGCACCATTCAGTCAGGCTTAGATACCCTTCAGAACTACGCGAGCAGCATTGGCCTCAAATGATCCCCTACCAAATCTGAATTTTTTAAGGTTACGAATCAAACTGGCCGTAGAGCAGAAGTGCAGCGCGACAGCATTAAGCTCTAGATAGACCAACACCCCTATCCCTCGCCACCCTCATATTCAAATATTCGGATTCCTCCTGCAAGAAGATGGAAAGGCTCACGTATGAATAGAAACAATACTCCGGCTTCACAATCAGATTTACCACATGTTGTGTAGAGCAACGTGCGGACAGCGAGGACTGAAAGAACATGAGCTTCGCGGGATAATTGAGGCCCTTGTCTACTGCAGTGTACTCTACCAGCTTCCGTATCAATCCCTCACCAAAACTCAACTCACCACGTTAGAAACAGCACTCCGTAAATACACCAGATTAGCCCAAGGACTAACGCGATTTGCTGCCAACGACCAAGTAGCCACAACTGGTCTTGACAACACACTTGAAGAACGAATCACTATATTCAGTCAAGCACAAATCGAAAGGCTTCAAACATCTCAACAAGGACGGAAGCTTCTTGAGAATCAAAAGCACAACACAAAAACCTCACCCCTCTTCCTCCACCCCCACCCGAACATTGGGACTCGCTGCCCAGAATCACGGTAAAGCCCATACCTCAACATATGAACCCGGACATACACGCTGCTCACCGCACACAACTAGTCGAACAGCTAGACCGCGAGACACCCCGACCGGATACAACCCACTACTACACAGATGCCGGTCACAATCATAGTAGAAGCCTAATGGCCGTTGTAAGATCTGACTATGAGCATATCAATACACACTCCGAAGCCCCCACCCCCACCGATGCCGAGACCCTAGCGATTCTCAAATCATCACTCGACCTCACCACCCTACTAGAACATCTTTATTCGTTCAGATAGTCAGGATGCATGCCGTATATGTTGCGACAATACTCTACCCTGGCACATTCACAGCGTACTGCTATGTCACCTTGACATCCGTCCCTTCCTCGACGTTACCCTGCAATGGATTTCTGGACGTTATGGCTTGGAGGAGCAGAACCGAGCTCATGACATGAGCTCACCCGCGTAGCTACTTTTCCGGGTCCCCCATGCCTATGGCCGTCCGAATAGAACCCCAGGGAGCGCAGAAATCTCTTACACAAGGAACGTACCTCCCTCCTAAGAACAACTCTGCGACAATGCAGCCGCTCTTACCACACACCCCGGTACCCTCTCGCGGGACGATAGCGCCATTCTCCGCAGACTTCAGAAGAACTCGTATTTGACCCCACTCTTTCGCCAATACATACAGGGCCTTCCCCGACGCCCTAAACGCCCTCACTGCTACAAATACTTTTCCCTAGAGCACTGCCAATGGCACTGCTCCCGCATTCAACCCATCCTTTTATTCACCCTTTCCTCTCCACTACCCGATATTCAACCTTATTTCTGTACGGGCTGGCTAGCCCCAGCGTCCGATTCGACCCATATTCTCCTACCGGCCCTCATTCAGCATGTGAAGAACGTGTTGGGTAAGGACTGGTAGGTGGCTAACTACTACTGAGCGTCGGACCCTGGTATATCAATACAATTTGTCTCTCCCTCACAGGAGAAAAGTTGATCGCAGAGAATCTCAGCAGCGTAGATCTCACTAAAGAAAAGTTATATAATAAATGCTCACCTACGAAAAGTTCACTGGAAGATATCTCACTGAAGAAAAGTTCATCGGAGAAAAACTCTCTGCACACAGAACTCACTGGAGAGCCCGAGAAAAGCTCCCCGAGAAAATCACACACACAGACACACAAACAAAAGCTCGTGGAAAGAAATGTTTATCGAAGAGAAGCTCTCGGGAAAAAAGTTCATTAGGGAAAAGCTCACTAAGACCATTTCACTGAAGTAAAGCTCCGTGGATGCAATATATAGCTTCGGAAGAAAGATGTGGAAGATTTAAACGTCTCGGACGACGAAGAATGCTAATCGAAGAAAAGCTCCAGTGAGCTTTTTTCCGATGCCCGAGCGCACCGCCGGCGCGTCGGTAACGTCCCCGTTCGACTCACTATTTGGTTATCCGGGGCCGTAACTTTCGTCCTGTACCAAGTTACCCCGAATAGAGGTTACTTGTAGAAAAGAGCAAAACGTTTATTAGTTACATTGAGCCGTGAAAAGCTATCTAAACAAAACCGTGATATTCGTTTGAAATTTACAGGGTGTTTCTGAACGGGCGTAAAAGATTCGCACGCATCAGCCAATTATTTAATTGCTGTAAACATTTTTCACAAATGTGTCTTTAGGTGGTGCATTTATCATACTAACATTTCAGGAGCGTAGGTTTCTTAAGAAAAATTCAAGCCCAAATAAATTTTGTTATTCCTACCTACAGCAAGAAAAAACTGAAACAAACCGTATGGCAGACGCTGTTACCCAAAGATGGTACCGCCCATGCTCAAACCTACTGGATCAGCTTTTGGGATTTTTATCTCAATGAAGCGTTCATGTTTCTGTTTCATGTGGTGCCATCTTTGAGTAAGAGCGTCAACCAGACGGTTTGTTGCCGTTTTCCTCCTCGTCATTTATGCAATTCTCCTCTAACACCTTTAACTTCACCAGCACGCTTCATTTCCAAGAGCGAAATTGTATTTGCTTTGTTTTCTTTTGCAGAAACCATAAAATTTTAGCACGACTAATGCTCCACATAAAGACAAATATGTATAATGTTTCACTGCACTTCGTACGTTGGCTTAGCTATAAGGCGGTTTTTACGCTCGAATGGCTCTCAGAAACACTCTGTAAAACAACTCAATCCATCCTAACACAACGGTACAATTAAAAAACGAATGCATGACCAAAAAAAAACTATTTTCATAAAAAATATTACCGCTGTTTTGAAATGTTTTTATCGCAACCAGACTTTCAAAAACAAAACACGAGTTAAGAAGAAAAAAAAAACAAAACAAAACAGGAACGACAAATATATGTAACAAAACACAAAGAAAAAAATAAAGTAAGAAAAAAGCGTAGTAAAATTGGATGGCCATAAGCTTCTTTTAAGACTTGCGTCTTACGATCGCTTTAGCTACACTTCTGCCACCGCTTCCCCGAGTAGGATAGAGTCTGTCCTAAACCTTAGAAGCCCGAGAAACTCTAATGTCTTGCCTCTTCGTAGAAAGGTTTGCGCACGACTGCTCAACTTTACTCGTGCCTAAGTAAATAACGCTTCGGATGACGGGGCGAACAAACTTCTCCGTGGTAAAGCGGACAAACCAAGGAGTCGCGAGTCTGGTTCACTGAGGGCGAAGTAAAAGCCTACTTGGCGGAGCGCGAGTTCGTCTGCTTCCTGGGCAGGAGTTGCGGTGTCGTCAGAAAGATGCCGAGCTCTGATTGGCTCTGACTGAAGGATAGTGGGTAGGCCTCAAAGCAAGCTGCCTTGAGGTCTACCCACTATCCTTCATTCAGAGCCAATCAGAGCTCGACGTTCTGACGTCTCCACAGCCCTTGCAGAAAGAAACAGACGAACTTGCGCTGAGCACACTGACGGCTTCAGAAACGCAGAACGTGGAGAGTTCCTGGCATATCATTATCGCTCCTCAGCCAATGATTGGGCGGCATCTGCGGATAAGAACACCAATGAACCAATCGTAGAGCGAGAATATAACGAGCCATGCCCTGCTTAAGTTGTCTGCGACTATATAGGCCTTTTTCGTTTACCGTCGTCCCCGGCCACGTAGCTGACGAATCCGGTATGCGGGATGGAAAAGAAACAAGGCACCACAACCTGGAGCATGTAAAATAATATCGAAAAGGCAAAACAATAGCGATTAACAGTCGCAAATTAACAAATGTGAGCTTCTCCCAGTTTTCCTGCTTACCGGGAGTTCAGAGATTCAAGATGGCGGCGCCCGTGTAGAAAACGTCTATTCGCTTGTACCACAAGGGCGCAGCCATCGTGAATGCCGTCACTTCTGGTATGCGTTGAAACTTCGGTTTTATCTCTCCACGCCGCTGGAAGGTGTGGAGTTAAAATGTGTTATTATTTTTTCGTAACGCCTACCAGATACGGAATCCACGTGACTGAGAACAAAAATGAAACGAAAAGCGTATCTAGGTACCCGTCGACAGAAGAAGCGGGTTTTGTTTATGCTTTCCTCCGATTTCGGAGGAAATATTAGTATTCAACGGGAACTGACATATTTTTTAAATGGAAACTAAACTAAGAAAAGCATTTTTAAAGTTTATTTTTAGTAGTTTATTTTTAAGATTAAAAAAACCCTGTAACTTTTTTGGGAAACACATTGTATTTCGGCTCGACGTGCCAATATATCAGCATCGCCCTGAAGTCAAGACGTGGCTCACAAAGTCAATATTTCATCAATTTTGTAATCAATTAAGGTTTATTTTTTGACATACAAAAACCTCTAAGAAAAACATTTTGTTTTATTTATTTTTTTTGGGCTTGGGGGGGGGGGGGGGGGAAGAGGTTATTTGGTGTTTCTTTAAAGGCAGTGTAAAACCAAGAGTATTGGGTAAGAATTATACGAACTGCATATCGGGTAGCGTGATTAAATATTACTAGAGATAAGTATTTTCGGTATGAACTGATAAATCCCGTAAATTACTAAACCGGTTCTAATTAAATCAGAGAAAACATAAAAACTCCACACTATAGCTGTTCTCGAATAAAATAAAACAAAATCCCGGACTTCAATGGAATACATTTTTATTGATGGTTTTACTTAATTAAACTAAATGCCGATATTTTTCCCCGCTAAATTAGCGGAAATGGACTGGTCACGCCCCGAGTTTCTTAAACTTTAGGTAACTATAGATGCGCGCATTGTTTACGACATGACACTGTGATGTTGACAGAATGTTCCTGAAATAAAACATCAAATGACACGCCATTCGGTAATTTCAAAGTCGTATTATGCGAATTATCCTAATCACATCTAAGCAAACTAAACACATTAAAGACCCATCACTGACAGTTTGCATTAGAATTCATAGAAAAATTTCAAACTTTTTTACGCGGAAGTTTAATTCATAATTTAATTACTTTTATGGGCCAAAAGAATGACTAGCAATTAATACTTCAAGATCCAACTTAATCGCTCGTTCTGCTATCCTTACAACACTCGAACCTTGTTTAAAGGGGCACTGACAGGGCATTTATGCTCCCTAAGGTTTTTATTTGTACATGACATACGAGAGCCCAACTACCCAGAACACAATTTGCAGCTCGATATTCGTTTTGCTTCCGCCCGAAAACAGCCGATCGAGAACTGGCCGGTTTGAGTCGCGCTCACTCTCTTCTCCGTGGTTAGGGGTTGTTTTCTATGGTTTAGACACAACCACCAAAGATAATCAAAGTCGTGGGTCATCGAAGGCACACACTCAATACTAAAAATAGACTGCAAATAAGACACCCATTTTTCGTAGCTTCTAAAAAACTCCAAATACGTTGATTGAAAAAAAAAAAAAAGACTGCACAGCCACGCGATTTTCGGTTAAAGCGCGAGACACATGGACGGCAGAATCGTCCGATCCGACGTCCGATCCGACAGTTCGAACGCCGCTCCGAATTGCCACACGCGACAGTTTGAGGCACACGCTTCCGACCTTGCATGCGACACGACGATCCGTTCGGCTCCGACCAGGAGATCCAAGCACTCCAGCGGAGGTCCGCGTTCATAGGTCTCTAGTCCCAGATTGACGGTTTAGCTCGCACGAGCGAAGTTAGGAGCTCGTTCTCGCTAGCGCGTGCATTCTTTGCCGGGGCCATCTTTTTTGAATGAATCAGCGGGATCCACGCGTCCGGCTTCCCGTCGCCCGTCCCGTTTTCTTATTCGTCCCGCCAGACCCAGTACGTCATCATGACAGTTCGCGCTAGCTGTGCTGTCATTGGCTGGACGCTTCCGACAGTCCGTCCGCCGTGCGAAACTATTTGCACGTTGGACGCACGCCGGATCGCTGATCCGACGTCTGAAGCGACCAAAGTTTTCGGATCGGGCAGTCGTCTGCCGGATCGGACGTCGGATCGGATGGATCTTTCGCGCATGTGTCCCGCGCTTAACTCTCTCCTCCTCTATATTTCCTCTTCCTCCCCAATCCAGTTTCGGTTTCGGTTTCGAGCAGTCGCGTTTTTTCTTACTTTATTAAAAATTTACGTGACGCTGTAGCAAAATATTGATTGGGTAGTCTTCTAACACCATCATAAATTGCCTGGCAAAAAAAAAAAAAAAACGTTGGGGGTGTCAGTGTCCCTTAAGCAGTTCTTCTTGTGCACGCGATCGAGACAAAACAAATATCAGGGGAAAACACTCGGTCGATGTAATATCAGGAAAAAAGGCGTTAAGTTACAACTAGAATAACAACATCATCTATTAAGATCTTTATGAACAGCTATGGTCATCCTTGAAAAAATCATTAAAGCACTTTCTCTGTAAAACAGGCGAATCAATAGCAGCATTAATAGTAATCCAATACCGATTTCGGTGTCGTAAATAGCACAAAGGGGAGTTCGACCGATCTGAATAACATAGTCGATTTTCGTAAGTTAAAATAATGGAGTCCTGGCGAGCACCACTGTTTTATCCCACGTTGCTTATTTAAAGCAAAACCCTCCTTAGAAAAAAACAAAAACAAAACAACGCTCGCAAAAGATCTTGCTTTTCTGCATTGAATTTCCTTACGCAAGAACACACACAAAAACAAATTTGGACTAAAAGAATGCAATACTCCTAACTAAGTGATCTACAATGCAAATTCTGTCTTTTGTTCATTACCGTATCTTGAGACATAAAAGGGTTGCTTAAGTCATTCACTTTAAAACAATAAAACCCGAGTGTGCGAAAAAAAAATTGATAAGGACGAACAGGGCAACGAGGCACTTAGCCACTTCAAAGGCCCTATTTCAATTCTCTCTAGGGTTTTCTTTTCTTGTTCGTTTTTTTCCCCCTTTTTTTTTTACGGGAGGCGACGGTTTTGGAGTAATTATTTTACATGAATGCGGTGAATACGGCAAAAAAAGAACCTAACGAAAACGAAAATCTTTGCAAACGAAAAAGATATTCTTCTTTCAGTTAGCGTGCTGAGCTGAAAGTTCGCTCCTATTCTCTGTTTTTTGAGATCAGACATTTAGGAAGCTGAACGTAAAAATTGTTTTGTCTTTTTTTGTGTCCTCAGAAGTTATGTTTAATCAGTCATGTCATAACAGCCTTCCAAGTTTTGTTGAGGTTGGGACGAATCCCATTGATAACTTTTATTTTGGCACGTTAAAAGCTACGAACTGAACCTTCGGTCGAAGTGCCGTTCGGGGTTACGTTTTAAGAGATAATTAAACGCGTGTAATTAGTCAAACGTAAACAATACAAAACCAATGTTAAAAACTACACAGCAGGCAACGCACGGCACGCTGCGTAATCGACACGTAGCAAGAAGGTTTCGCTACAGTTTTGTACTACTTTTGGTGCTTCCGCGTGCTGCCCAATTGAAACGAGAAAAATACTATGTTCAAAAATATAATGATACTTAGACTTTGAGCGCTCATAATAACATCTGCGCCGGAGACGCAGATGTTATTGTTGCTGCTCTCCTTCCGAAGGTCACGTGACATTGACATGGTCTTGGATTGGCTTGGATCACAAGTAGCGTCTTCGGCGATCCATCATATAAGGTGAAACGGAATATGGAGATGCCGAAACTGAACTAAAATTAGCAAACACGAGACAAAAAAAACAACAAAAAAAAACCTGCAAGTCAAATTACGCATCGCCGAGCAGCTCCGCATGGTGGCAAAGAGAGTTGGTGAAGCGAGAAATCACGCTTGGTAAGCTCGTTTGTTTTTGTCTCGCACAGAATGTTTTTTTTTCTTCTTCTTTTTCAGCTTTCGCGTACGTGTACACACGCTCCCTTAGAAATGCCAACACTGCGTGATCACTGCACCGGAACGTCCCCTCCCCATTTTCTCTCCTCGAACGCTTCGCGGCTTGATTTCCCCAGATTCTTTCCCACATCCTTCCCCAAACAGGGAATCCTAATTACAAACGCAAGTGCGAGAGGGGAGGTCTCTTGCTGCTATACCAACTCCTGCGAGATCGTGCATCAACTACTTATCTTGATTTGGACTAAGTTTGTATCTCTTTATTTGGTTCGTAGATCTGTCTCTGACGTTTCTGTAGGTTTGCTTTCTTGCCGATTATAGGAAAGAGCGTCGTTTATTTATTTGTTTTGTTGGTTCGCGCTTCGTCCGAACTCTCGCAGCCATTTTTGTTTCTCATCTTCTTTGCCTGCTTCAGGAAGATGAAGAAGGCCCGCTGATATGACGTGCGCAGATCTAGAAGCGCGGAGGCACGAAACAGGTAACGCGCTCGATTGGAATGACGGTCGAGTCACGTGATGATACGGGCTTGTACGTTTGGTGTGTCTCGCTCGTTTTGGTACATTTGTTTAGTCAGATTTATGGTACGTGCTTCGGGGTGTTGCTGGCGTGGGGAATGTAATGATGGTTTAGGGAATGAACGGTACGTTGTCTAACCGGTGGGGATTCCTGACGAGGATGAAGTTACAATGTAACTTTGGAAGAAGGCCGCATGCCTCGCTGAGCACATAATGCTTTTCTTTTGCCTCTTGGCGATGATTGCTTTAGTTTTTTTGTTTGTTCGTCCATAATAAGCTTTATTATTTCTCTTTTTTTACATATACGTTTGGGAAGACGGCTAAATATGTTCTTCTGAGCGTGTACTTTTTCTTCACTATTGTTTTGGATAGTGTCACTGCATACGCCGACAATATAATCATCTGCATCTGAGAAGGGCAAACGAGTTTATTACTTCAATATTTCCACTATACGTAACTTAGGTACGCGTAGCATCGAGCGTCCACGTGCAGTCAAAGCACAATGGAAGGCAAGGAGTGACTGTTGGAGGTCAGACGTCTGAAAGAGACGGCCCTGCCTTTCCCATCGCGTCAGATACGACTAAAGTGTTTTAAGAAGACATTGAACAACGACGACAAAGCGTCTTGGTTGGGTGTAGCTGTACCATAGTTACCAACCAAGCGAAGACAGCAGGGCGTCTGTTTCATGGGTCCGACCTCCAACATACCCTCCTTGACTTCCGTCGTGCATTGGCTGCACGTGCACGTTCGAGGGTGACCAGACGCCGCCGCCTTATCTAAGACACAAAAGCATTTGGTGGAGTCGGGAAAACCGAATGACCTCCCTTCCGTTCTCATTCTGCTAGTAAGTAGAATATTGCTGACAACAAAAAAATATGGCAGATTGCTTCGCGATAGTGTTGCATGCGCGAAATGTTCTAGCATCACGTGAAATCAGGTCGCGTGACGTCAGTTTCCCACTAAGTTTAGCGGGGAAACTAAATTGGTTTTTAGGTGACGTGACGTTAATTTTACCCGCTAAAGTTAAAGGAGAAACTAATTTGCCGTATAGGTCCCGTGATATCAAGTCACGCTACGTCATTTTTTTTTTAATTTAGCGGGGAAATTGAATTGGTGTGTAGGTCACGGGACGCTTATTTTCCCGCTAATATTAGCGGGGAAATCGGCGTCACGTGACCTTATGTCACGTGACCGATGCACCAATTCAACTTCTTCCCTAAATTTAGCGGAGAAACTGAGCTGGTGTGCAGTTTTGCAACGTGCCATGACGCAACACTGCGCGCGTCGCATTATGGGACGTCAGAAGCCACTGCTTCGCGGAATGCGGCTTCACCAAATCTGGAGCTACTAGCCATAGAACGTTGCACGTTAAAAGCAAAAGAACCGGCACTCGCGTAGCCACCGAGCAGGAAAAAAGGATGCCTCAAACCGATTGTACAGTCAAAAAATTGTACCCTTTCAGCACATAAAAATACGGTATTTATACTAGGGGCTAAACGGCAACAGTAGTGTCACTGAGGGCTTAAGAAACCAAGGGAGTGGCTCATTGTGCATAGGCCTATTGCCCCGCGATTTGTTCGTCGGGGTTTCTCTCAGCGAATGATGCAATGGCGTGGGCTGCAGATCAATAAGAAGACGCTGCGGGACTCGCCACGGTCCGAGTTTCTTGAGTTGTCAGGGACTGTGAAAGGTTTCGGTACACGCCCACACAACTTGGACCTGACCTCGATCGCGTTCTTGACATTGCTCCACAGCCGCCGACGGGGCCTTTTCTTCCACGTGTATTTCCTGAAACGAAAACCGGATCCACTAACACAAGACCTCCCCAGTGAGTAAAGAACAAAACTAAGCGGAGCATAGTTTGGTGTTGCAACCACAATATATGTACTTGGGAACAAAAGGGAGGAAAAGGGGGAGGGGGGCGGTTTTAAAATCAGCAACATTTCGCCTTTGTGAAGCAAGAAACGCTCGATGCAGGTCTAGAAGATCAAACTCTCAATGACTTCAATGCCTTATTTTTTGTTTTTAATCTTTTTTTTTTTATTTTTCCGGTGAAGTTTCGGAGGTTGAGAAAGCCCTCCAAACTCAATATCTCTTTTTCAGGCCTCGAAACGATGGGCGTCCGAAGCCGTCGAGCCGTCGATTCTAGGCCGCCCCTTTACCGAACCCACCTTCCCGCAAAATCGAAATCAGAACACACAGTGGAACTCGATTGATTTCAGGCATTGCCTTTATATATATATACAGGTATCTATATATACAAAGAGACGTCTCTCTCTCTTTCTTTCTCATTTTTTTTCTCTCTTATATATATATATATATATATATATATATATATATATATATATATATATATATATATATATATATATATATATATATATATATATAGCGCTTTCTTCCTCGGAGGGATGGATGATATAAAAAATACAGGGAAGATCGCGCCCTCGGGGAACCATCTTTTAAATTATTTTGATATTTGTAAAATGTAAGAAAAAAGTGTTATTGGATTTTTTTTAAACGTTTAAGCTTACAACGGTTGTCCAGTTGCCCAATAAAATACCTGATTAAAGCCTACCTCCTACGTGAGATTTATTTTATATCAACTAAATGTTTTATTTGCTTCAATATTTAAAGATTTTAAAACGCTTCAACGTTTATGCTTAAAATTTTTCTTGGTCTCCCAAGGATCGTATATTAAATTAGCAACAGTCAAAGAAAAAAGACGGAAAGTAACTGTAGTAAAGTAGTAAGCTGGGCGAGTTGGTAAACGTTGAACATGGCTAAACATTGCGCACAAAGAGACAAGGACAAACGAGGGAGGAACACAGAACACATACAGGCGCATAGTCACAACACTGGTATATTAAGTGAAGAACGAAAAGATGAAGCACGATTCATGACAGGGCCTGCATTGAATCCCAAGACTAAATTTCTTTCCAGAACTCAAGTGGTGTGACTACAGACAGTTTTCTTGAGCTACTGCAATATTATTTAGATTCCACATTCGTCGGATGGCAAAGCGGGGTATTTTTACAAAGATCGAGGGTGTGCATTGGGTCTTGTGCCGCGCCAGTCTTAAGTGATATTTTTCTTGCGAGAATCGACCGTGCCATTGCTTTAGCTATTCAGTCCACGCCACTCACCTACGTGTTCAGATATGTAGATGATTTTGTTTTACTGTGCAAAAAGACTGCGAATCAGGATTTAGTTACTACGATTATGGACATTTCTTATACGTGCGGTTTTTTGGCTTACATTTACTTTTGAGAAGCCTAAGGAAGAGGTGTTGCAGCTCTTACAATTTTTGCTCTCATTGCACGCCGATCACTTGTGCTGGTCATTCTCACCACGTTCCAAAAAAGGTATCTTTCACTACACATCCTCGCACTCTAAGGTAGTGAAGAGAGGCATTGCTACCTCTTGCCTGACTTCAGACCTAAAAAAGTCATGTTTCCACGCCATTAATCAGAGGGTCTTGGGTCAAATCGATAGACTGAAATCTTCAGGATTCTTGGGCCAAATCGATAGACTAAAATCTTCAGGGTTCCCGAATCAGGCCTTAATGGAAGTGATAGGAACGTTGGTAAAGAATGTAAAAGGGGGTGAAAAAACTAGGCGCCTTGTTTACAAAAACCTGGTGGTGGTTGTGCCATATATACGCAAAATTTCGCATAATCTAAAACAAGTGGCAAGTAGGTATGGTGTGCCCGTAGTACTATCAGCCCCTAAAAAATGCGAAAAATTTGTTCTAAGGTTCGCGCAAAAGCGGGAAAATTATCAAAAACCCCGTGCCACAAAAAACATGTGCGGCCTTTTGTTCCCTGTTCATCGGGCGTTGTATATATATCATCCCTCTTTCCTGTGGAAGATGCTATGTCAGACAGACTGGACGGTTTCTGAATGACCGGCTACGAGAGCATAAACTTTCTTTAACATCCACTCTAGGAAGTCACCTTTCGGTGCATTGTAAGGCCTGTACCTGCACACCATCTTTGAAAAAAAAAATCAATCATTGGCCGCTTTAAAGAAAAACAAACGCGCGAGGTGCTCGAGGCGTTCACCATCTTGAGCCTGGCCGATCGCTGCGTTAGTCAGCCGTCGGTAGCTTTAAGCGAAAAAGAAGTTGCCTTTTTGCGAACATTTGACTGTGACTGAACTGTTTACCCCTTCGTGCCGTTTTCCCCTGTCATGAATCGTGCATCTTTCCTTTCATCACTTAATATACCAGAGTTGTGAGTATGCGCCTGTCTGTGTTCTGTGTTCCTTCCTCGTTTGACCTTGTCTCTTTGTGCGCGATTTTTCACCATGTTCAACGGAAAGTAACACGCGTTTGTTTAAACGAAATGTAAAAAAAAAAGTTATCCAGACGGCTTGCTTTGACCAGCTATACTACAGTGGGGAAGAAGAGCAGGCCCAGGAAAAGCAAAGATAAAAAAGAAAGATTCATACTGATCACGCAGGCATGGATCAGGATATCTGCTCCTTAGAAACGAGGCATTGTTTGCTCCGAACTTCAGAAATGTAGCAGATATTTTACTGGCAGTTGTCAGTTTTTCTTTTACCGGGACTATTCGGTGCACCTGCAAAAGTTTATTTGGGAGAAATCCTTGAGCAACAACTCTCGATGCAAGTCATAAATGGGAACATTCGAAGTCAAATACTGTACTTGGATGTACGTATGAATATATGCATTGCGGCTGTTCCTTTTGAATTTGGCGGTAACTCGCGCCGCTTGGACAATTTGTTTTCTCTAGATTAAATAATGTTTAAATCACGGAGGTAAGACGAAGAGGAGGCGGCAAACCGGCTCAAGCAAGCCAAGCGAGAAAATCCCCAGTGAAGCCAGAAGTATAGGACGCGGTCTGTGCGTACGCCACCAAGGGCGACCGAAACAGCCGTTGGCGCGAAATCGGTTCTCCCTTTCTTCTAATAGCGTATATTGGATTGGGTCATCGTTGGGGGCATTATCCTGCAAACCGGAAGTTTCCCCCGGCTTCATCTCTGGTGTCGTCATGGAGTCTCCAGAAGCTTCCTACCTCCATGGTTCAAGCCAATTTAATCGGAATTACCCTCTATCCGTACTTTGGGGTTTAGCCACCATTCATCTAACCGTTTCTTTTTTTTTTGTTTACTCAGTTTTTCCCTTTTTTTTTTTTTTAAATGTTTACTTTCACTGTTTTCATTGAAACCAAAGTAGGAAGCCAGCTTCTTCAAGTGAACCTTTTTCTAGTAACAATCAACGCCTGGAACTACAGGTGAAGGGCAGCGCAATATGCCTCTGTCCGCCAAAATGCATTGGTATCGTGCCGTTTTATCGGTTTTTATTGCTTTTTAAGCCCCATGCTAGCGCTGCTGAAAAGAAAAAAAAGAAAAAGAAAGAATCAACAAAAATAGGCAATTATGCGCAAAGATAGGTATGCGAAGATCAAGTCGTCTGCTTCGTGCGCAAGAGTATCGGTGACGTCAGAACAACGCAGAGTTCTGATTGGCTTTGATTGAGAGGATGATGGGTAGACCTGAATGCTAGATGTTTTAAAGTCTACCCACTATTTGTTTTTTTTCAATCAGCCAAGAATAGCTTGGTGTCGTGACATAATTGCCACCCCCGTGCAAGAAGCAGACAAACTTGCGCTCCGCAAACTCCGTTTCGCGATAACTTGGCGAACCGCGTAGGCTACGGCCCCCGCGACCCAATAGGAGTGTCGAAGCGAGGCACGTGACTACACGTTACGGGAGCGTTTGTGTTGATCATGGTGTAATCACTTGTCTTGCTCCGACGCTCTTATTGGGTCACGGGGGCCGCAGCCTCCACAGTTTGCCAAGTTGTTGTGAAGCGGAATGTAGTCGTGCTGGACGGTGCACCCCGAAAATAGAGATAGTGGGAAGCAATGCAACGGGGAAGGTTCTACAAATGCGCAAAGTCTTACTGAAAAAAAATCCCATTGAGCGTTTTTCTCTTAATTAGGTATTCATTTCTAGACAGCCTCAGTCTTTAAAAAAGACTAGAAAAACAAAAACAAGATAAAAACAAAGTTGGAGAAGAACTTGAGTGAACGTTGCAAATAAGAATGTTTAGAAGAATTGAGAGGAGTGAAGTTCTTAAGGTGCCGATTGGAATTTATATGTGATGTTTGAGTGCATAAGGACAAGAAAACTCGGAGCACATTAAGAAGGAATCGTAAGCGGGCACGATACTCCGGTTAAGAGCGCATACAAAATATTAAGACTGCTGCCACGCCGAGGAGTATGCACATACAAAAAAAAAGAAATGCATAGATTTTTCGAGAAGTACAGCAGAAGCGTTTCGTCCATAAGATAAAAAAAAACTACGACTATGCATGACCACACTTCTGTCGAAACTCCAGTTGTTGTGGTTTTTACTCCTAATTTTTAACTGAGCTTCCACTTTTTGAAAGGCTTGTTTTTAATGCGAAAGCATTAACTGTCTCATGGAGCGAACCGGCGTTATATGAGTGAAGCCGCCGCTATAGTTGTCTGTAGCAGCGATAAATGGCACCTAAATTCCCATTGGCTGAGCCCAACGGCACGCCTGAAGAACGGAAATCTTCATCCGGTTATTCTTTACTTGAGTACCGGGACTCTTGCGACCTCTGAAACCTGGGTTCCTTAAAACGTCTTAAACCAGAGGACACTACTGGCGCCATCTATTGGGTAGCAGTGTAAATTGGGCGGTCCGGCATATTTTTTTATTCCTCTCGCGCATTATCCTTTCTTTCTTGGCTCGAAAAACTTTTGTGATTGTTATAAACGAGCCTTCCTACAGGTATTGCGCACATTTGACCTCGGAAATGCAGCAAAACCATCGCTCTTGTGAAATGCAGCTCCAGGGTCACCGCATAGATGGCGCCACAATGTCAGTGTGTTCCCTCGTTCTAAAAACATTTAAGAAGTTTTAAGAGATCTCGTCTCTCTCAGTCGTACTCGGTCGCATGAGTGTGAACGGGCCTTTACTGTATTCTTGTCAAAAGCAAAATGTCCCGCCGTCACGTCGAGGACCCGGCCGGGATTGGATACAAGCTTCCGTGCACACTTAGTGTATTTTAGTTAAAAGCAGAATGCCCCGCCGTCACGTCGAGGACCGGGCCAGCTGACACGGGGGATTCGCGTCAAAGGCTTCTGAATAGGGAGTATTGAAAGTCGTGCAAAAAGGGCAGGGTGTTTGACATCAGGTACTTTCGTGCATCACCCACCAAAGGCTGCTGGAACTCTATAAATGCTTGCATTTTAACCTTTGTTGCTGCTATTTGTGCGACTAAACAGCTGCGCAGTGGTAGGGTACGACGACTATGAAGCCAAGCCTCGAGAATGGCGGATGTAGTCAAGTCGAACCAGCACTGTCTGAGCAACTGCGCGGACGAGAAAGCGACCAAAAATGGCGGCTTTCCCTTTCCTCCCCTCTCTCAGAGTTTGCGCATGAACCCAACGATCTTTGGAAAAGGTCCAGTTTTGTTTTGCTTTCGATATTGTATATTCGCTCTTTCAGATGTACGACTTAAATAGTGTCGTTAGAAATATCTGATTGTCTTGCAAGCAGCCTGCTCTGGTCTTTCGTTTAATTGTACGGGCGCAGTTCGTCCTCGGTATTTAAAAAAATAGGTATATATGGCCACTTTCCTTTCCAATCGTAGTTATACGACCCACACAAAATATCTTCATGTGTTTTTGTTTGTTTGTTTCTTTCTGTCTTCTCTGCAGTCTTGTATCTTTGCCTCCTACAAGAAAAACAATTCATGGTTGGGCATGGTCGGGAGCATATGGTGAGACACAATTCAATCCTCGTCTGTTGAAATCCTTTTGCCCTTTCAGGTTCGGTTCTAATTTTTATTTGTTCCCTCATCCTGCTTTTTTTTATGCGTGTTTTTCTTTCCTTTGCATTTTGTTTTTCAGTAATACTCTTCGCTTATTTGGTCTGGAGCAATCTGGGTGGGCGAAGCGTATTTTATGGCTATCTACGTCGCTGTAGCAACGACAATATTAGTGCGTAGGTGAGGCTTTCTTTCGAGAGATATTCTACAAGCTTCCTCGAGAAATCTGGCGAGTTAGGTAAAAGCTCTTGCACTCTTGCGAACTTGGTAATGGAAAACCTTCAGCAGAGTACAGTCCACACCCACGCAGATCGATATGCACTTGGACGATACTTAAAAAAAACACGTCGCCTACGTTTTCTTTTTTTTTCCGATTGTGAAAGAAATTCGTTTCGTACTCGAATTTCTAGAAACTTCCATGGCAATTTTTACTCTTTTAGAATGCTAGTAAACAAGAGGACTGTTACGATTATGACAATACAAAGAACTATACCCTTGTTTTTGGCCATTAAATGAAACTTGACATTTTATTAATATTATTTTTAGAAAAGTGTTAGCTCTGAGACAATACGAGATTGAGTGAAACGTTGTTAAAGGGCACTAGTTTTATTCCAGGAGCTGAGCCTAACCGAAACCTAATAATTTTTCTGCTGTAAGAATCGCAGTGATTTATTTAGGCTGCGGTGCTAATCAATCATACAATTGCACTAGAGACTTGAAAAGCTTCTTATACTCCTCGAACGAAATCACATTTAAGGTGCAAAATCAATGTACTAAATACTTTCGAAACATTATCCTTATGGTTTATTTATTTTTCTCTTTTTCTTCATTTGACTAGTATACTTTCACATGAGCAAAAACAGAAATCGTTTTTTAACGTTTAGGCATTGGCGACCCTTCTTAGTAACATTTACTCCAGAGAATTTATGTGTTGTTAAAAATAGCGTAACCAGCAATTACAGTTTTGAATCAAACGGCAAAAAAAAAAAAATAACGAATGCAAATGAATGATTTTTTTAATAACTGTAATGAAATCTCAAGTTTTCTAAATGAACCATGGAGTGCACGTTCCTGAATTCCACGTTTAGAAAATCTATGTAGATGAATCACACACGAAAAAAAAAACGAGCCAAACATTACTTCCACTGTGCAATCTAAAAGATAAAATGTGACTACCTTTTGCGTTATTTTGCATTTGAAAACTTTCCGACCTGATCGCGACGCGTCTGCGATCGCAAACGGCCAAGTGCGATTCGCCGAGTGCACACTAGTTCAATGTCATCGCTCGGGTAACGTTCGGGTAACGTTCGGGTAACGTTCGGGTAACGTTCGGGTATGCCAAATGCTACAAAAACTATACCGAGGGAAACTTTGCTGACCATTCGAAGTGGAAACAAAACTTTCAGAGATCAGGCACCGCCTGAAAAAAGCACGTGCTCCGAGTATTGCCAAACCAGGCGTAATATGGCGGAGATGTAGTAGAACGTGTGTGCCCCCCCCCCCCCCCCCCCGGCCCAACCCGTGTACCTATAAGGGAACCAGCTTGCTCCAGCCGTGGCCTGGAGCAAGCTGGGAAGCTGGGAAGTTATTTCCTTCCCAACAAATGGGAAGGAATTAACCTAATTTGTCGTGCAAAAAAAAAATTGCGTTCCGGCTTTACAACCGTCACGTTTTGGCGGGATTTCGGTGGCAGTGTTGCAGACCAAAACTTCATGTTCAAAGTCCACTGAGAAAGTCAAATGCACAAGCTATACGCTTATGCACGCGGTAGTTCTTTATATGCAGCGCTTTTAACTCCGGGGGCATATTTGTCCCGTGTACCATTAAGGGTTAATGGTGATAAACGTTCTACGATATACTAAGTACAACAATCGCGCTCAAAAAAAAAAAAAGTTCAAACGCTTTTTTTTTTTGGGGGGGGAGGGGGGGGGGGGACCATGGGGAATAACGTTAAGAAATACCTAGTCTACGCGATGACAAAAAAAAAACACTCTAATAAACAAACTTCTACGTTACCGAAAAAAAAATCTCTCGATAGTTAATTGCTGTAATCTGCGGAATGCCGCAGCGCGGACGGCATCTGAGATCTAAACAGCAGTTAAATCTTGGAAGTATTTTCTTATTATTTGCGGGAAAGTGACCGCAACAGATATCTTTCTAAAATGTAATTTTGTAGTTTAAATTACTCGATCGATCGCAGTTTAAATTTTAAAACGAGTGACATACTCAACCGCTGTCGCAAAACACATACTATCAAATGCACGAGTCCCAAGTCCGTATCTCTACCCGATCTCAAACAGAGACCCTTCTGCTCGCATACCTACAGTCGTCAGCCACTCAATGTACAAAGGACGCGGCTAGTCTTGAGCATAAATTATTGTTCCTGAGCCAGTGAAGTTGCGACGTTGAGAGATATGAGCGACGAAAACGCAAAATCACGACGTTAATGTTAACGTCGTTATTCAGTTACGCCCTGCCTTGTTTTCTTTTTTATGTCAGGGATTAATAAGTCGGGTCGCACAATTCTTGAAGGAATGAGGAAAGCAAGTCGCCTGCTTCATGCACAGGAGTTGCAATCACGTCAGAAAGACGCCGAGCTCTGATTGGCCTCGATTGAAAGGATAGTATATATGTAAACCTCAAGGCAGATGCCTTCAGGTCTACCCTCTATTTTTTTTTTTTTTTTTTCAATCAGCCAATAAGAGCTTGGCGTTCCGACACTATCGCAACCTCTTTGCAAGGAGCAGACGAACTTGCGGTCCGCCTAGCGTCGGTCGGCAGAAAAGAAAGTGATAACAATGTTTCAGCTGTGTGTCCAGATTGCGCGTAGTAAGCCACTTTAAAAAAAATATATATTTCGCAATGGGGATTACCGGGGGAAAAAAAAAGGTGTAAATCTATACCTGATTGGATAAGGTCAGTTAGGTCGTAATAGGAAAAAGTCGCTTAGCGTAACTTGTGAAGCAACACTACACCAACCATATAGATGAAAATAATGTGAGTTTGCAAAATTGGATGTTCTTTATAAGCGAAGGAAAAATAGATGATATCTTCCATCGCCGTAATTGGGCGAGTTCTTCACCGAGGACGGTCCTCTAGAGTCTAGACTCCTCTATTTATTAGTTTTCTCCTGTATTTCTTCACGCTGGTACATTTTCTCGTCCGACCGATTCGACTATATCTTGATATATACGTTGTTAGTGCTTGCCTTCCACTTTGTGTATCAAAGCGCAAACCAAATATACAACGAAAACAAATTACAGGAACAACGAGGGAGATTGCTAGGGACAAAATGTCCTTGAAACAGATTCAGGTTATCCCGATTTTGATTTCCGATTTGAGGGAGAGAAGGAACAATCCGGGGAAATTGGCGAGAAAAAGAATTATACAGGAACGAGACAAGATCAAAGAAACCATTTCCCAATTTTTCTGTCGAACCGTTTCGTGCGTCATAATTCTATTGTCTCAAGTTCCTTGTATTCGCTTTTTTTCATTTTTAAGGCGGACGAACGGAAGTAGGAGTCCAGGTTGAGAAGAAAAGATTTGGGATTAAGCTCACGCTCCCCCCCCCCCCCTTATATTTTTTGTTTGTTTATATTTTACCTTTTTACTTACCTGCGTTACATTTCGAATCAGGATCAGAAGCACTCGTCGAACGACTTGTTTTTGTTTGGTTTCTTTGCTTCTAATGGTTTAATTTTCTGCCAGTAGGTCGATATTTCTGTGCGCAGTAGAAAACTTTGTATTTTTCTTTTATATTTTTGTTTCTTCGCAATAACCGATATTTCGTTTTAGGTGCGTTTCGTTTTATCCGGGAAGTGCCACTCGCCGAAAGCGCGACAGGTGAAGAAGACGGATTTAAATCCCAATGTCTGATCGATAGCAGAACTTCGTCGCCTGCAACGTTCGTTTTTTTTTTTTTTTTCAGCAAAACAATAAAGACAAATATAGTAACAAGAAGGATCCATACGTAGATTCGTCTGCAGCACAGAACGATCATCAGGCAAAATAGTAAATTTTATATGAAACAGCTCTAAAAAGATGCATCGCAAACCCTACAACCCAAATGCAAAAAAAAAAAAAAAAAAAAAGATTGGACTGAGACAGAAAGGAGTAAAAAATTAGAGGTAACACGAATAGCGTTGACCCCAACCCCCACCCTCGGGACAAAACAAAGCAAACTTGATCAACATGGAGATATATATGTTTGGATATTGACAGACTAAAGGCTGAACTTCATGGCGGAAAACTATGCAACGAATAACTAACGAACTTAGCCCGAGGGTACGCTCGCTTTGCGCGTGACGTAGCTGCTACTGTGCTGACGCAACGCGCAGAACAAAACCCGCCGGGTAACATTCGGAGATTTTTCGCAGCATATTCGCCCCATGGAGTTCATTGAGCCTTAGAGCAAAGTTTTTTGTTCAAATATGAAAAACGAGTGCCGGTTTTTTTTTTTTCTCTAAAAAGGAGGGGGGGGGGGGGGTTGGAGAAGGAAGGAAGAATGGGGATTTGCGTAAAATCGGCAACTAAAGATGGCTTCAGGGTTAAAAAAACATAATAACTTCAAAACTAGACAGACGGCAGTATGAAATGCCATCTTTGCTCCGGCAAACAAGAATTCAGTGACAAACTTAATTTCCTGGGATTATGTGGCCACCACAATAACAGGCACACAAAATATTGAAAAAAAAAATATATCCTGCAATAACGTGAACAAGCATTAAAACAAAAGAAACAGAAGCTGAGCAGAATATACAGCATCGCTCCAGCCGGGACCTATCAATTTTCATTGAGCTCTCGCGAATTTGAGAGAAAACAAAAGATTATACCACCACCCGTTAAGCAAACGCAGTAACTGACTCGGCCCAACACAACCAAGATATACGAGCGAAAAGAAAACAGCGGGACGCAGTGAATTCCGTCTTGCCGTTAATTCGATTTATGGAGGACTGACAGAGGCGTCTTATACGAGAGCTCGTATAACAAACATGAATGTGCTTCGTTGGGTCATTTACGCCGGTCTTAATGGTGGCGTCAGGCCACCATTAAGACGGGCGCTGGTTCACACGTTTGCGTTTGAGTGCGATCGGCTGCGTCGCAAGTACTTGTGGCAGTTTATGACGAGAGAACACGCAAACACGATCTATCAGGTATTCGCATCTCCAGCAAACTATGGGGGGCTGGCTGGTCAGGCAAAAATGGCGGACGAAAGGAGGTAGTTTTCGTCGTTCAGCACGCGGACCACAATAAATATCTTGCACTGCAGCGTAAAATCGGTGTTACATATGAAAGCAAAGCAATTATCGACGGTAGAAAACCTTCTTCTAGTCAGCGCGTAGGAATATGACACGGCGGAAGCGTAAAAATAATTACTGGAAACGATGTTTGTTTCTATGCTGCCTACGAGAACCAAGCCCCGTTAGCAGACGGCAGAGTCGAAACGACCTCCTCTCTTGAGCCTCTCGGCGTTGCAGTCACGCGGCATCGATTTAGCTGGAGTCGCCAACATCCCTGGAGCTTCTCCGATTTGTGCGTCTCTTGCGCAGCTATCATTCACCGTGTGTTGGAAATAATTGAAACCATGCAATAACGACCATTTTTCGTAGGTCACGCGTGAGTAGATTTGAGCTCGCAAATACTGCAAAACCTTCGCTTTAGTAAAACGCATATCGAAAGCGCTAGCCGGCTACCTAATAGATGGCGCTACAGTGTCAGTGTGCTCACTAGTCGTAAGCGGTTAAGAGCACCAACGCCTTCAATCACACTTCATCTCAAACGTATGAACCAGGCTGTACATTTTGAGTAATTCTCGCGAATAGTCTACAGACTCATAGGACTCATACAGACTCATATGACTCATACAGACTCATATGACTCATATGATTCATATGAGTCTACAGACTCATAAGCAATAAGTCTGGGTGAAGAAAACGTAAAATACCATCTCATCATCATTAGAAGCGGCGCCGAAGGCCTTCAAGGTTACGGCAATTTGCCTTTCTGAGGCGCCGCGGCTCTCCTGAGCTAAAATAAATATATCATATGATATCATATCAACGCTTAATTATCAGCCTAATATTTATTGCAGAAAAATAATTTTTCGAAAAATTCATCTTGGCACCTGCTTGGTTTACATCTCCATCCCGACTTTCATCCTCGTCTTATCCATAAATAACTGTAATCGACTCCCGGATCTATTTGTTAAAGTATAGACAAATTAGGCGGCTCCATCTGTAAAGTTTGTGTCCTTAACGTGACGATCCAAGCTAAGAACCCGCTCACATCGAGAGGTATCGCTCATTAACGAGAAATCCTGCAAATAAGGATCGTGTTGCCCATGTAAATCTGCAGAGCGCCAACAGCCAACTAACGCCGTCGTTCTGATCCAGGTAATCTTATAGATCGCATTTCGTCACATCTCAGATGCGAGCTCCTGCCCGTTCGGTAATCACCCCTGCCTCGAGATCTATACGTGCGTAACACACACAAAAAAAATAGTATGACTTCGGAAATGCTCCGAGGATTTGGTTGATGTAGCACCATGTATACTTACGCTGCCTCGTTAAGCTGAACCGTAAAGATGGCTAAATATTGCGCCTTATGTCGAGTAGCGTGAATGCCTTCAGCATTATATTGCGATTTAAGAAACCTATCAAGATGACTGCGAACCTTGTATGAAAAGTTCTCTAATTAATACATTCCTTTAGTACATGGTACATCTACAATTATTCGGATGGCTCCTCTGCTCCCAACTCTAAAATACTAATTTAATTATTCTACAAAAAAAAAAAAAAAACTTAGTACACCCGTTAGCCCGCAATGTAATTTATCAAAATACACCAATTTATATCTCATTCAATGCGCTTTATTACTTTAAAATAAGTGTGATTTGACGTTATACTTAGGGTAACTTTAAACTTTTTTTGTTACGTATTTTAATCTTTCTCACGTGCATAACGCGAGTCGTTTTCTTATTAAAAGCAATGCAAGTAACACGAAGTTTTATTTAACAGACACTGCTTGGTCAAGCGAGGCGTTCTCGGTTCTTCTTCTTGTTAATGTACTCTACCGGACACTGTTATATGCAACACGCTGTAGATGGCCACAGTGAACCGGAGGTTCACATCACAGTTGCCCTTCAAATATCTGAAGGTGTCTGTGGAGGAGACAGCGCTTATTTCGCACTGGAAGAGCGATTGCAATTTGTGTTCATCATGCAGCTCGCTTGTTTTATTGCACTTGAATCACGATCATACATACATATATATATATATATATATATATTCAATTTCAATGTTTATTTTCGCGTGCTTACCAACAGCTCAAAGGCCTTTGCGGTAAAGCACGAAGCATGAAATACATACTCATCACAAATATACATGCTTCAAATTCTACACATGTTTTAAAACTTATACATATGGTTTACATTAATACACATGCAAACAGTTTGGCAATTTTAGAGCAACCCTGTACAAACAAGAGGCAATTTTGTACAAAAAATATCAACATTGCAAAACTTCGTGTCTAAAATAGGTTGAATTCGTGATATCGGTGACAGGTTGCTATGAATATCTCTGTAAAAAACTCTAAAATTTCTAGAGTTTGCACTGACGGGAATGCGGAAGTGTAAAGAAGCAAGAAGTGCAGGACTGTCCAGGGACCCATGGACCCACATGTGCAAAAACTTAACATCCCGGACAGATTTCCTGTTATGCAGAATTCACAGTTTTAGTTTGGATAAAATTAAATTATATTCAAAATAACATTTACGGCCAAAATATCTGTCATAGACAATCCGCACAAATCGTTTTTGTATATGTTCAATTTTTTTCACTCGCTGTACTAGAGTAGAGTTCGAAATAACAGATGCAAATGCAAGTCTAGAGCGTACATGAGTACTGAAGAGTCGCAACAGACAATGATGAATGCTAAATGGTCTAGTTAGGCGGGCCATTATTCCCAACATGCGCAGACTCTGGCTAACAACAGAGTTTATGTGAGAATTAAAAGAAAGGTGATCATCCACAAATTAACTATTGTGGTCCGACTTATAGTTTCATTTCCCATACAGTACATATAAGATAATGTGCTACGCTTTCTGGACAAAGACATCACTTGGGTTTTTGCGGGCGTTCAAAACTAAATTGTTCAGAACACACCATCTTTGTACTGAATAGACATCTTCTTGCAGCAAAGCACAGCCAGTGATAATGTTGACCTGCCAAAACAGTTTAACGTCGTCTGCAAACATGAGCACCTGCGAGTGTTTCACGAAGGACAGTAAATCATATATAAAAATAATAAACAACAGCGGACCAAGATTCGAGCCCTGAGGTTCACCCGAAATAGACATGAAAGGTTGTGACAAGTTGCCAGAAACCCTAACACCCGTTCTGTCTTTCATGTAGATAACTACTGAACCAGGTAATATATTCAGGACCAAGCCCATAGTTCCCAAGTTTCTTCGATAAAAATGCATGATTGACCTTGTCGAAGGCTTTGGACATATCCAAATATACTGCGTCAACCTGACCCCGGCTCTCAACAATTGGCATAGAATAATTAAGAAATGTGTATATATTTGTTTCAACGGATCTTCCTGCTAGAAAGCCATGCTATATAGAAACTACATTTCGTTTCAAATAATTATATAGGCGGTTGTACATCACCTTCTCGAACACTTTTGAAAATGCATTTAAAAGAGATACTGGACAATAATTGCTGACGTCACTAGAATTACCAGATTTAAAGATTGGGTCAATAACTGAAATTTCCAGTTTTAAATACACCTGTTTGCAGCGACAATTTAAACAACTTCTCAAGAACAGGTGCGAAAATTTGGCTGCAGCCCTTCACAATAAAATTGGGAATACCATCGCAGCCGGTCGATAGTTTAGAGTTTAGTTTTCCAATAACCGTATATATATATACATATATTTCAGGTTATGATAGCGAAACAAATTTATGTGGTACGAATTTATTTTGTATATGTAACAAGGGTAATTGAAGAAATAATATCGTGGAGTCTTGCAAGTCTCGAGCACAAATATTTCAGTATACGTGATGGAGTTGCTTAGCATTTATTCAAAGTTCTTTAATCAGTCCGGAGATATGGCTCTGACGTGCAACGGCCGACGGTGCCGCCTGATACTTTCGCCAATAACGTTTGGTGAAACAGGGGGCGCCAGTGACAGGTAATCAGTTTTGCTAACACAAAACTAAAACAAAACGGCTAAAGAAACTCCGAAAAATCGCTATATTTATGGCGTAAACATAGAATGAACTTTTAACACTATGCTTTAGTCTTTCCCCCCTTCATATCTCACTGACATCGCAAGCCCTCACTTACAAAAAGCTTTTCGAGAGTAAGCGAAACTATGGACCCTATGGCACTTGGTTGTCACCAAAATTAAACTATTTACATTAATAAATACAAGTTTGAGAACAGTTTATACGGACAGAAAAGAAGCTAACATGATTTGAAAACTGCTAAAAATACCGCCAACCGCAAAACGGCAATTTCTACCATGGGGCGGCTCAGAAATTTGCTACATTTAGCGGGAAAGCCACTAAATTGACAGCATTGCCGGCAATGTTACACCGCCCATAGTGTGCAAAGAAACAAAAAGGGGGGGGGGGGGGGGCGATGTTGTTGGTTAGCAAATAATGGTATTGCCGCCTATATGGCAAGATCATTTTTTTCAAAATCCGCCTTTGGCGCATCCGAGCGCAAAGAGGGGCTAGCCAATCAAAAAGCAACATAGGGAATCGTGGGGAACACGCGATGACGAGGCAGCCATGCGCGTTCCGTCATTTTTGTTGAGGTGGGGGGTACCGAAAACGTGGTCGTGTTTGGGGGGCAAACAAACGCACCAGGTGCGCAAAGAGAAGACGAACTTGCATGCCGTATAGTTGCTGATTGCTTAAGAAACGCAGGGCGTGTTTTCTTTAGTCTTGTACACGCTACTTGAAAATATAAAATATTTAATCGATTACAATTGCAATTACTCTCGTTAAAAAAGTATGCCATCAGATTACTTGATTGCTACAGAAGAAAAGCCTTTGGCCGTCACTTGAAAAAAAGTGAAAGCCGTTTAGAACTCCCTGAATCAGAGCGCAGCTCTTGAGGAGGAGGAGGAAAGGCTACTGGGAGTTTGGGTCAAGTGACCTCGGGGGGGGGGGTCACGTGACCTGAGGGGTCACGTGACGATGACGTTGCCGATGATGTCATCAGTGACGTCACTGATGACGTCATCAGTGACGACGACGATGCGGATGCCGATGACGTCATCAGTGACGTCACGCGTCCCATAATGCACCGTGCGGTTACGCCGACGGCGACGCCGACGCCGCTCAAGCCGGAAACGGGCGCCAAAGAGCTGCGCTCTAAAAGTAACCGTCGCTTTCCCGATTACTTAGAATATTCAAAGCGACAGATGTTTCTGCCGCTTTCAGAACGGCTATCTCGTACTGTTCATTATTGGATTAAAATCACCGCATGGCAAAATACGTACCTTCTTAACCCACCAATTTTGGTAAACCATATCATCCTGTCGGGTACTTGGCTCGAGGATTTCTTGGTAGAAAACTTGTACAAACTAGTACAAACCGAGTGCGCCTTTGGGAAGGGGAGGGGAAAAAGGGTAACGGCTATAAGTAGGCCTAGTATTTCCAGAAGTAATCAGATTACTTTCGCGATTACTTCCTATATCAAATGTATTCAAATTATTACAAAATTACTCCATAAAGTAAACGATTACAAGTAATTTGATTATTGTAGCGAGTTTACCCTACACGTCGGTCTTTTTGGTAGAGTCTTTTTATCTTCGCGCTTGTTTCTTCGCGATTCGTTGATCAGCCTTTATATTGGTTCATAACGAAATCTCCTTGGTCGAGAAGCGATAATAGGGAACTCGGTCGACGTTAGGCCTTGAGCTTCTTAAGCTATCAGTGGCTGTATAGTTTATTCGGTACCTATAATCGTATCTATAGTTACTCAATAATGATGGCTCAGGGAAATATAAAACAAAAAAGATATTCCTCGCTGTGCCTCGAGAACCATTGCTCTCACACGTTTCAACCAGATACGCGAAGTCAACCCTAACTCAAAGAGACGCATTTGACGGATGCGTCACAAAAAGTCTCAGCATCATTATTATTACTCGTTATCGCATCAAGAAAAAGAGAGGTTTAGCGCATTATTTATGCGCTGCACGAAAGTATGTCTTAATTCAACACATGAAGGGGGAAATTAGTATTGTTCCGCCTAAAGACGAACTCTTTTTTTTTTTTTTTGCTACGGTATTAGAGGTGAATGCAAGTGTAGAGATCTTCAGATTACATCGAATTGGACGCACTCTTAAAATCTACCAGGCTCGACTGTAGGCTCCCAAAATGCAACACCGCGTGTTACAATACTTCTTTAAGTCGAAAAAAAAAGAACGCAAGCCACGTTAACAGCGGCGGTTTCTTAACCCTAACATGGCCGCCGGCACGGTTTGTAAAAAATGCTTGGTGAGCAGACGGACCAAAGGTATCGATCCAACCGACAGGTGGCAGAAAGCTCACCGTAAGGAAGAAAAAAAAATGAGAGAGAAAGGAAGCAATCGAAAGAAAGTGTAAGTATGAAAAAGCAGATTAAAAACAAAATCAAATTAAAGCTCTAATCAGCCACGTCTGCTCCTTGGAAGATCAGACTGTGATGGAATAGCCTGGTTTTAGCCATCTACGGCAGAGGGAGCGCAAGTTCTCCGTCGTTCGTGAGAGTTTCTCGAGCTGTTCTGCCTGATTCTGTCTGAATTCGAAACTACTTCTGTATTTTTGTTTCAATTCTTTTTTAATATTTTAAATTTTATTTTATTATATTTTTTGCTCTGCCGGCCTATCGCCACAATTGAGAAGAGGATCGGCGGCCCGTCGAGTTCGAAGTGCGTTCAAAACGATAAACTTTCGAAAGAAAAAAAAAAAGTTTCGTAGCCGAAAAAGAAAGCCAGTCAAAAGGAACAAAAATAGGAACGCGTGAACTCTGTTTCAGTGATCTTTATTTCCCAAAGGTGAGCGACTTATAAAAAAAATTGTGTTCGTTCGAAGTCACATTAATATATTTAGATATTTTACACACTTTATAAATAAAAAGCCAAAAAACCTTAAAAGCAGTGGTCCCGTGACGCAGACGATCGGTCAACGCGCGCAGTTCCTTTCCAGACCGTTCGTTCGAGAACAATCGCCTCTCAACTTTTTTTGTTCGTGTACATCTAGTGGTACCCCAAAAAACGAAAGAGAGAAAAAAAGAGAGAGAAAGGCGTTGGATTCAAGCTTCAACGCTCACCCTCTTAAATGATGGCTATTGTTCAACCCCTCATATGGGTGTGTATCAGGCGCTTTATTTATTTTTTTCTTGTAAAGTTTCAATGAAAAAGAAAACGGATTTCTTTTGTATGCTTGCCTGGGTTTTAGATATAGCCGAAACGACTGCGGAGTACCATTTACTCGTCGCGTCATTAGTCAACTAGTTTTTTTCCTTTCTGTTTTACCGTTGCTTTCCCTGTCTTTCCACAAAAGCGCGTGTTCAAGTCGACTCTTGCGAACTGTGATTGCGCGACTGAATGGTTGACGATTCACATTTAATAGTCAAAGGCAATTACATTCGGTTATTTTTAATGCCGTAATAGGAGGCTGCGTAGTAGAGCCAAACTTTGATTCAATTCACTAACAAAAACGTTTTCGGCTATTTGTTTGTTTTAGCGGCCGGCTTGTTTAAATACCCAGCAGGAGAAAGAACTAATTTACACAATGAATTATTTTTTTTGTCGTTTCATCTTTGTTGTGTTTGCTTGTAAAGGAAAGAGGAGGAGGGAGGTTGAAGGTAACTTTCAATTATTAAGCGCATTTTTGTTTTCAAAACCTAAATACAAATTTGTTTCTGACGTCAGCTTTACATTATAACCTACGATTAAACTTCCCAGAGATCGTTGCAAGTGTGCAACTTCGTCGTTAGGACAGCCGGCAAGGTTCACGAAAACATAAAAAATGGAACATCATCCAAAAAATTTTACGCTTGTATACGATGTCTTGTTACTGAAAACAAGAATAAGCTTACGTTATAGCACCGAGTGTTTGTAGTCTCATAGTAGGCTAATAATGAAAATCATCTCCCGTCATGCAGCACCATCGGTCACGTTATTGTTAAATACGAACCCCAATTTGTATTTGTTCAAACTAATGTTTTTTTTGTAACCTTAGTTCCCTTCTACGTACTATCTGTATACTCAACTACTCTGAAATTGCGGTCAAATATATGCATGCCAGTTCCAGCTTTTAATGTGTTTTTTATTGTTTGTTGCACACAACCAAAAGAGCAGCTTCTGAACATAGCAAATAAAAATGTAAAGTACGACTCTACGTAACCGCATGCATGTGTAGTGCCTCCATCTACGCTAAGCAAGCCCTTGTCAAATAAAATTTTCGTATTTTACTCTTATTTATGTAGTATACGTATTTACCATTTATTTTTATCCAAAGTTATATTTTTATCTTTCAAAGCATCTGAGAACCCCATTAAACTTCGCTCCTCATATTTACGTCTGAGCCAATCTAAGATTTTCCCCGAATATAAAGACGACGTAAAATAAATTTCTTTACCTTTTCTTTTTTTTTTGAATTTGCGAGTATCCTTTCGTTGTTTAGTCATAAATTTCAATTAAAGCGCATTTTGTTCTTAGAAGATAAAAATAGTTCCACGGCAGCAGGGTGATGTCTCGTTTAAAACGAGATTGGACAGAAAATATACATATAAATATACGTATACCGCTAGAGGAAAGAGAAGCTCGGACGTGCCTGTAAAGACAACCTGTCACACTTTCAAATTTTGTAAAGAAGTACGTGGTCCGTACAATTTGAGGAATCAAAATTTTTATTCATTGTTTTTCATAAAATGTACGGACTTCCCTTGACATGTGTTCATAATTCTGAACAATGAATATCTGACTGCCTTCTGGTGCCGTGTTTAATTCTTTACAAGTAGATCACATGTGAGCTTCTGGAGGCCTGCTTTCATTTTGGTAAAGATTGCACTTCTTTCTTCTAATATCTTGCTTTCATACTTACGAACAGTCAACTTCAGTCTACACTTGATCTTCTTTATACATCTTGCTTGAATCTACGCGGACAATTCACTCTTCACTGTCCTGTGACGTCTTGCTTAAAACCTTGCAAGAAGTCTCATTCTTCTGGCGTCTTTTTATATCATTAGATACAAAGTACAAGTTAATCTTTCTGTGCGTATTCCTTGCACTCTTGCGAACAACTGGCCTTCTTCTGACAGCTTGCTCACATATTTGCCAACAATCTATTTGTTACCTTTTTTCTGTCGCTTATATCCTTACAAAGTTAATTTTTTATCTTCTTTTTTAATATTACATTATTGGCAACAATTAACATCTGACCTTCTGTTAGCATCTTTCATGCATCCTTGAAAACAATCTAAATATAATTGTCCCGTGGCGTCTTGCTTAATTTCCTGTGGGCAATCTACCGGCAATCTTCTAAGTTTTATTCTTACTCCCTGTCATACGAACTACTAAAGATCCTCATCTTTGGTCTATCTGTATTCTTGATAACATTAAACATCTGATATTTTGGCATTTTTCTTATATCTTAGCAGACAACCTACTTCTGACATTTTTCTGGCATCCAGCTTTCATCTTTGCGAACAGTCTACCTTTTACTTTTTTTCTGATCTTGCTTTACCAGTGGTAACAATTTACACTCGACGTGCAACTAGCATGTCGCTTACGTCCTTGCCAACAATATTTCTTGATTCTCTCGTGAGGTCTAGCATAATTTTTTATGAGCAATCTACTCCCAATCTTCTGACTTCTTTTTTACATCCTGGAATACAAACTAGTAATAAATGTTTTTCTATGGTCTATTTTCCCAAGCAAAACAGCTACAACCACATAGACCGGAACAACCTCCACGAGCGGCAATAACCTGCAGACATCAATACCCGCGCGGTCGACGCGTGTGCCCTGTTCCCAGGAATAGGCGTCAAGGGTACCGAAGTTGAGGCTATTCTACGGGCGGCCAACCACGCAGAGGAACGCCACATGGAGTCTGAGGTGAATGTCGTCACCCTTCAAACGGATTCACGGGAGGCGTACTTAGAATGCAGAAATGCAATCTCGTCTCCGAGCAAACGGGTGCGACAAACTCAAGAAGTGACAAAACGGCTACTCCACCCAAGGAACATATTACTACGAATAGACAGGATCCTAGCACGCTCGGGCATGTAGACGAATGAATTGGCTCACAGTGATGCACGAGCCGCACCATGCAGAACAACCGCGTCGGACGCATACGCCAACTCAAGTGAGCCCAGGGTCCCCGGATACACCCAAGGGCGGAGCGAACCCATGGATCTTCGGACGACACCTTAGACACCGCAGGACGGGCTGCCATTACCAAGAAGTATGGGAAAAGAATCCTCCACAGACTAAGACAAAATGCCGCCGCTAAAGACCGACACAACAGGAAGATCCCAGCAACGTCCCCGGGTCTGAACCGCACAGCTCAAGCCACGATCAGACGCATTGCCACCAACACCACCCTGGCGCCGGCGTTGCGGCGCTGGGTCTTCGAAGAAGACCAGGACGGGGGCATGTGCAGAGGATGCATCGGGCCGGCAAACACAAAACACCTAGCATAAGAGTGTCCAGTGTGCCCCGAAGCCCGACAAGGGGTCCTTGTAGAAATACCGCAAGACCACCGGCCCTCTAGCTACGAGGAGTGGATTTTGCCACAGAACGCGACGCCCGGAACGGTGCAGCTCCTATGGCGGCAGCTTTACCTCCACGTCAAGGCCGACGGACGACCGGGGACCCTACTACCGCACGTTTAACCGCCGCTGCTGATGCCATATGGCAAGTGCAGCATTGACACGGCAAAATAAAAACGTTTCAAAACAAAACAAAACTCAAATGTTAAATCATTGAAAGCAATCGACATCTGACCTTCTACTGGCATCTTGCTTATATTATTGCAAAAAATATATTGTCTCGTGGCGTATTTATTAATCTCCTCTAAAAACTCTACTCACACCTGGCCTCTTTCTTGTACCCTGGCCTGCAAACTTCGAATAATTATCTTCTGGATTTGCATTTTTCGTAACTTTCTACATCTGACACTTTGGCACCTTGCTTAGATCTTTTCGAACAACCTATTTCTGGCCTTTTTATCGGGTGCCTAACATACAACCTTGCAAAAAACTATACTACTGACCTTCGTCAGGCACGTTGTTTGATTCCTAACATTTAATCTATTTCTGAGTTTCTTAGAGTGCGAGTAAATGGGGCCAGTTCCGAAACATTCCCTCAATATCGATTGACTCGGCATACAATGCCGACTAAACCAGCTCAACGACCAGAAATCTTGGTCGCAAGGTGGACGCACACTCATGGCGGACCAAGTGACGTAATCGCAAAGAAGGCCCCCTCCAGCGGCCTTGTTATTACTGTTGTGTCGCGGTGTTGTTTCAAGGCGCGACGCGAGGTGGTCGAACGTTCTGGGCCGAGCAACAAACATCGTCAGCGTTCCCCCCGGTTTTCCTCTCCGCCTTTCTTTCTCTCTCTCTCTCTCTCTCCCTCTCCCTTTTACGATCAATACCGCGAGGTGCTTGACTAGCCCTCGCCCGACATCTCGCACATAAAACACCTGTGTCGACCGTCCCACTGCGCCTGCGTCCTAGCGAGGCAGCTCGTGCATGCTTAGAGGAGGAAAAAAAAGAGGGAGAGGGGGCGGGAAGAAAAAAAAGATGGGGAGGGGGAGCAAAGGTATACTTTTACGACCTGGGGCTAGGTCCGGGCACCTGTAGGTCTGTCTAGGGGTTTATCCCGCGGGAATTAGCGGTAATCCCGTGTAACGCGGCAGCGTTCCCGGATTAGTTGGCGGGCGCTTTTCGGAAGATGGCGTGGCCTTTGATCCTTTATTTGTGGGCTGTTTTTTTTTTTTCTTCTCGTGCGCGTTTCGTTGTTAGTGTGGGAGTGAGGCGGCCCGGGGTATGAGGGATGAGCCACGGCCGTCTGCGGAAGGCTTTTAAGTAGCTCGGAATTAAATGCGATCCCGAAAAAGCTTCGCTTGTCATATCCGTTGCTCGAGTTCCGCGAAATGAACGGAGGGCGAGAGAAGGTTGATCCCTGAAAGTGGACGCAAAGTGCGGCAACGCGATGGAATGGTCAGGTCGTGGACGTCATCTTGTTTTACCATTTTTGCCCTAGCAATAGCCGCGCTGTTTGTGAACAAAGTCAGTGTGTCCACGTTCCCGCAGAGCACAGGGATAGCGAATCACCGCGATCGGTAGAAAAATGGCAACGATTTACGGGACAGGGATAATGCCTTCTCGCGAAAATGCTATCTGCTTATCGCATTTTTACGTAGTGCGTGGATGTATATGTGCACTTCAGGAAAGTAGACGGAAGGGCCTTGCTCATAAGAAATGCAGCTATTACTCTAGCAAATACGAAAATAAGATTTAGCCCTTGGCAAAGGAGGAGGAGAGGTTTAATCATGTCATCCTTTTCTATTCAAGCAAAATGACCAGGTTAAGAGAGGTATCAATTTTGAAATATATACCAACCTGCCACTTTATGAGGTCAACGTAATCTAAAGAGGTTGTAAAACCAACTTTGGACTTTGTCCAATCAACCGCGGAAATTAGTTTATGTCATCTAAAAAAGAAAAAAATAGATAGCCATTTTTTCATTGCGTGTGCCAGATATGATTTAAACAAACAAAAATTAAACAGAGCTAATGTATGAATGCCCCTCCAGTTTCAAGGCGTCTTTTTAGCATCGCCTAAGGGTCACGGCGAGCAATTGAGACAAAAGGTGGTTTCCCTACGAAAATGTCAGATATGGCCGTGATATATTTTACATGTGGCCATATATGATAATACAATGAGTCAGATATGGCCATATCCCGCCATATATGGGAGTAAATACGGTCACATATTGCCATATAAGTGGGCAAATACTGCCATATAAAGCCATATACGCGTTCAGACACGGCCATATGTCGCTGTATAAAGGTTGAAATACTGCTTATATAGCCCGTTCACGACATATATGGGTAAAACTATATCCCTTGATAATGATATTAGGGCCCGTTTCGGTCGTGCAAGCATAAAGTTATATGTACTCTCAAAAGACACTAGTTGATTTATCTATATTGCATGAGTCTCATGTAATTGGTTAACTATTGTTAACATCCTTAAAAGGAAGTTATTCCAGATATGTGGACCAATTAATCAATTGCTCATTTTGAAGATTGAAAGACAAATGAAATTTGGTTGTATGTTTGACGTGTAACAATAGGACGAAGTGCATAAGATCGGAAAGCGAGTTAATCAAATAATTGATTTTAGATCGCAGCTCTTAGGCACCCGCTTCCGCGTTAAGCGGTGTCGGCGTTGGCATCGGTGTAACCGCCCCGCTAAATTTAGCGGGAAATTGAATTGGTGCTTATGTCGTCCAAAACCCCTAAATCAGTCATTTTCAGAAAGACTTTGAGCGCGTGTGAAGCGCAGTAGTGCGCTGAAGTTACCACTCGTGGAGCAGGTACAAGGCAGGCGCTAGATAAGAGACGGAAAAATTGCGCGGGCGCCTTACCGAAACCACTAGCCTTGTACCTGCTCCACGAGTGGTAACTTTAGTGCGCTACTACGCTTCTCACGCGCTGAAAGTCTTTCTGAAAATGACTGATATAGAAGTTTTCGACGACGCTCAGCAAGTTTCTAATTTGAACTATATGTCTATTTTCCCTAATTAAAAAGTTAATTATTCAATTTTAATTAATTAGCTGACTTATCGCAAAGATTAGCCAGCCACATAATGTCCCCCTGGGTGTATAACTCATTCGCGCAAACCGCATAAGTGTAGCTTTCACGGCTTTTTTAAAAACAAATCTGCAAGAATAAAAAACACCCTATATATAAAGCTGACGAGGGTAGAAAGTTGGGCAAGTTGGTGATTCATAATGATTAAAAAGCGCAACAATACGACGGAAACAAAAGGAGACACAGACACAGCGCTACTTACAAGAGAGCTTTATTTCCACTGCAGCTCGGTATATATTACAGGCGACAACACAAACAAGTTAGGAAGATATAAGATACACATCGTAAAAATCTGAAAACAAAACTACATAAAAAGGCTAATATTCCTGCATAACTCATCGGCACCCACCCGAAACTAGTCATGCTTGGTCAAGAAACCGCAATTTGTTTTCGGATAACGATAAGGAGGGTGCGCTGACACATTGCAGCCCTAATCTAACAATTTCTCGAGCCTCGAATATTTCCCTTGTGGTTTTGTTTCTGTTTTTGTTTAGTACTGTACAATCTGTAGAAATCGGCGTACAACCACAATCCCGGCAATGCACACCGAGGTGTCCTCATATGACGGCATCGTCGTTTTAATGGTGTTCCCTCAATCTTTCATTTAGGCAGCGACCAGTCTGCCCTACATAATGACGCCTGCACGATAATGGCACGGAGCACACAACCTCCTCTGTACACTCAACAAAGCAAGTTTTGTTCTTTTTCGAGCAGCCGGGTCTGCTTATGATGTTCGAGGTAGAATTTACCTTTTTACATAAACTAGCCAACTTGACAGGTGCTGAAAAAACTGCAGCGGAAATAAAGCTCAGTTGTAAGTAGCGCTGTGTCTGCGTCTGCTTCTGTGTCCGTCGTCTTGTTGCGCTTTTTAATCATTCTGTATATAAAGGTTGCCTTATTGATTGGAACATATCTGGCCGTATATGGGATGCAGATATACCCCTATCTAGCAGACTCAGATATGGATATATAAAACATTCGGTATATCTGGCTAGATATGCCTTATATAAACTGATGTGCTTGATATGGCCAGATATGCCCAATTTTTTATATAATCATTTTTTTTATATAAGTCCAGATATGCCATTTTCTTAAGGGTTGCCACGGGGCTGACGCGTCGAGCGTAGCAGCAGAGGGAAACTGGTTTTGTTGACTTCCGTGTACTTTTAGCGACAGGATACCGTGATTTTTATAACCGTCATATGCAGCCACAAATCAGTAAAGAATGCTTTTCGTTTTCTTTTTTATGGAGAGGAGTTGCAGTATTTGAGAAGAAGCTGGAGCGTGTTTTTTCTTCACTCATGCCACGGTAAGCAATATAAAAATACAAGGTGCAAACTCTTTTGACATTAAAATTGGTGCACTTCCCCTTTGAAAACGGTCATTTAAATGGAAGATATTTCTCTAGTCCGTTGCAACTAAAGAAGGTATAGGCGAGAGAAAAGAAGACCGGGAGGAGAAAGCTGACGAAACACTAAAGAGAGGAGGAGATTTTCCACTCTCCTGTCCAGCGTTCCGTCTGCTACCTCCTCCCCGGCCTTCCTATCCCTCGCCCTACATTCTTGAGCTGCAATGAACCATACCTGCAGTTCCAGAGTGAACCATCAAAAAAGGTGTTGTGCCAAGGTGACTTTCAATCGCAAACGTCAGGGAAGTATTACGCGTAAGTGTTCGATTTTTATATCGGTTCTGATGCGACAGTTTATTTTAAGACTAGATTTATTTCGGAATAAAATAAATTTAACCCTGGGTTAGAAATGTGAAAGTGTGAAATTTGAATCAAATGATAATAAAGGTATTTCTGTTTTAGGTATCAATACTAGGTATGCGCTTGACGGACTGCGTCACAATGCTTGTCATTTTGTGAGGCCCCCCAAACACGCACCGGTGAAAGCTTTATTGCGCACCGTTCATAAAAACACCCTGAGCGATCTGGCGACGTACGAGCCAAAATTGTGATGTACTGAGTCAGCCATTTGAACAATTCTGAAACGCCAGAAGGAAAACACAACACATTGTTAGCCCTAATCTTACTTCAGATAACCCCAAAGGTGAATTCTTTTACAGGAATGCCAAAGTTCTCACTTGATATTTGCAGGATGAATTCTCACAACACAGAGGCACCGGCAAAGTAATTAAGCGAGACTTTAACACAATTAATAGACTGTTGACCATCTTTAAGCTATAAAAAGAATATATTTTTTTGACGCAGAGTTCTTTGATGTTAGAGACCTGCATTACGACCTCTCGATCAAAAGACAAATAGAAGTTTGAGATACAAATGAAAGGACCGTGCAAGGATATTAGGTATGAAAGTTTTCTCACTTTACACACGCTTACTTGAACTAGTGGGAACCAAGTATACTCGCACGCAATGCTATTGACCAAAAGAGGGTTCTTTTTCGCCGAGTAATTTTAAGGATAAAAGCGAATGTTCTCTTTCAGTCTCTCCAAGGCAAAGCTTGACTACTAAACGAAGTTTTGCGGATCGCATTTTTGGCGTTGTCCACAATGTGATCCGCACGATTTCGTCATCAAGCTTTGTGATCCCCACGGTTATGATATTTAAATGGGGCTTATATGGTGAGCATTCGATTTGAACTCGTGCCGATCAAACTGCCTCGACATGTATTCGGGTGTCTCGTGCTCAATCGCTACCATGACGGAAATAGCCAAACCTCAGCAATATGTGGAACTTGGAAAGTGCTCTCTGCTTTGAAAACCGCATCCCGTGTACGTGATAAACAATAGCGGCATATCATCGGCTCCGGATCACGTAACTACTTGTTCTATAGCTGCGAGTTAAAGGTGTGAACGCGACTCGTTTTTCTCCTACTTTCTTTTTGCCATTCGAATTGATCTGAAAAAAAAAAATTAAGAAAAACTAACGCGTGATTTATAGGTTATGAATGTCAACAAATAGTTCTAAGCGGTATTTACTGAAAGCACAAAAATGTTTGCATTCCATAATCCTGCTTCGTAGAGTCGCAGGCCTTTATTCGGTTTCTTATTTATTGAAACAAAACTTTTATTTGGCAGGTTCTTGATTTGTTACACATTTAGATCTACAAAATACAAGCACTATACTTGCCTTGAGTTGCAGAAAATTTGAAGATGAATCAATCATAATGAAATCTGCCAGAAGCATTGAGCAACATGGCGGCGAGCTGTGGAATTTAATACCGGTAACTTGACTAGAAGAAAGAATAGGGCTACATATAAGAACATCAACTGACTCCCCGGCCACTTCCTCGCCGATCCACGTTTTTTTTTTTTTTTTTTTTTTTTTTTGTTATACCTTGTGGAGTTGAAAATCGTCTGAATACAGGACGAGTTCATAATTAATTGAAAATTGCGTTGCTAATAATGTATCTATATTTCTTCACTAAGCACGATCGCCTACTCTTGAAATGCAATGTATACACAGTTTCAAAATCAACAAAAGCTCTTGACAGCTAGAACAAACACCAAATTGGAACTGCTAAGCCCCTGTTAATAAATGTGCACAGCGCCGGGACTTAAAGAAAACAAAAACTACAATCGCAAACTGATATAACCCCCCCTCAATTTGATTAACTTATAAAGACAATATAACGCGAGAAAATACCCGTATTTCCTGCCCGACTTCAAACAACCGGGCATTAATTTTATGCGTTCAAATAATCGACAATGCATTAATTGCTATCAAGAAATGCGCAAAATTTTCTATTGTATTACTGTTTGCATTTACTTTTATCTTCTCGTTGTTTCATATATGTTCATAATGCCTCGTTAAGTCTGGAATATGGCGATTCGCAAATGAAATTCCTGACCCATCACTGCGCATAACTGGAAAGTTTCTCTAATTGCAACCTCTTACCTCAAACAAAATGACAAAGAAAACATAAAATCCTAGTCGAAACAGTCGAGAACGATTTATTACGGCTCTTTTTATTGTCTTTATTATCAAATTAATAACTTTCTTTGAAGGTAATACATTGTTGCGCCTGAATCTGTCGCGTTATTCATTATTGGACCAATAAATAAAATAAAATTAGATAATTAGCCAGTCTGGTGCTTACTGCCCAGCGTTCCGCAGTCGTATTGGTTTCGTTTAATCTTATTTTATCCACAGACAGAAGCATTGAAATGAAGAAAAAGTTGGAAACAAAAGGGGAAAATAAAACCCAATCCTTAAATGGCAAGATGGTATAGCTTATAATAAAATGAAAGGAAGAAAGTTTTATTTACGTTTCTCTTTTCAATAGAAAAATATGCTCCGTGGTAGCAGCAGTGCGAACGTAAGAAGGTAGATTTAGTTAACCTCAAAAAATATTGATGAAATAAAAGCTTCCAAAATGCACCAGTACGATCATTTTTTTTTTGTTTTGTTTTTATTCATCATTCGTTATCCACCGTCCCTATGTTCCATTTTTCAACGTGCGCAACACTGGTGGCTCAGGCAATATGATGGATGATGATCTGTATCTCAAACCGCTTGCATTATGTAGCACGCGAGGCGGAACGGACGCACTGAACCACTAATGGTGGTGACGAATGCATTATAAAACACGCGCCGGCTCTATTATTGGTAAGGCGGAAGAAGATAGAGGCAGGGACGATTTTCCGCGTGGATGTTTGCACGCCAATGCGTGTACGCGGTGCAAGCACACACACACACACACACATATATTTATATATATTTCCGGTTTTCCCGACGATGTCGCGTATTTCGAACTCACATATTTAAATAAAGGAGAATGTTTAGTAGATCGAACTATTATACGCTAAGAAATTCGGTTCTTCGATACCAGTGGTCTCAAACTCATTCAAGTGTGGGGGGCCAGATAACCCACCCCAAAAGGACGAGGGCCGATGGCGGGGAGGGGAGTATATTTTTGCTACAAAAACAAGAAACAGCAGTGGTGATTCATGAGCCGACTTTCTTAGCGTCACCTCAGAAATTTCCTTAACAAGGAACCTCGTGCTTTCTGCTTTTTGTAAGCTCACTGTCTTCCCATTTTTAGCCTTTTTTTTCTTATTAACTACTTGGGCCCTCACCGGAAGTCAAAAATCGATTTAAAACACCACCACAGTAACGTATTGAAAGTTTTCATATAAAGATATATCAAACACTCCGTCCTTGCCCTGTCACAGGCTCAACAGGCATAGAAATGATCTCTATATACTGCAGATTTTGCTTTCCTGGCGATTTTTGTAGCAGCATGATGAGAAAATACTAGTATGTTAACGATTCTGTCTCACAGCTAGAAGCCCGAACTCGTAGCTTTATATTTAGCAGTTGCTCCTGATGAGCACAAGCTCGTGCAGCCAAGGCATGCTCCTTGAGCAAAGAGGTCGCACTTGTAGCCTAGTGGCGGTCTCGCCATTCCGGTTGATTTACGTGAAAAAAGCCGAGAAGAAAATATTTAGACGAAGCAATACTCCGTCCAAAAGAAAATATAATAGTGCAAAATTCGTGAACCCATTATACGAGCAGAGCTCCTTTTCGAGCAGGAACAAATCGATGATACAAAACTATTATTTTTGGCGCATGTGGCGCTCAAGACATGAGGACGCGGGCTCGCAGCCTTGGGATGCTTGCGGGCCACATGCAACTCACGGGCCACGTGTTTGAGACCCATGTTCTACACTTCCCGGCAAAGCATATGGGAGAGCCAGTCGCTTCACTCTACAGAGAAAGCTCGGCGAATGGCGAGCCTAAATCATGCAAAAAGGAAAGTCTGCGTTGTGACACTAAACCTGACATAAATATGTGAAACATCATTCACAAAATCACAGTCCCAAGGACATTTAAACACCCTGGACCCGGCGTGAGAACATGTTCAACGACGCCGGAAAAAGAATTGAATCCCACACTTTCTTGCGCACCGACGCTGCTCTCATCGTCTGCACGCCACTCGGTCGGTTCGATCGGCTACTTTAGGCTTAGGACTCGGTCGCACATTTGCGTTTGACTATGCGGAGAGCAAGTCGTCTGCTTCTTTTGCAGGGGCTGCGGTAACGTCAGAACGACGCACAGTTCTGATTGGATCTCATTGAAGCATAGTGGGTAGACTTCAAAGCTAGTTGCCTTGAGGTCTACCCACTATTCTTCAAGCACAGCCAATCAGAGCTTGGCGTTCTAACGTCATCACAGCTCCTGCAAAATAAACAGACGAACTTGCGCTCCGTATACGATCGGCTTCTATCACGACTGGCTTTGACGCCTTTTGTGAAGGCTTAAAACCGGCTGCGGTGCTGTGGAGCCGGTCGTAAGCCGTCGCGAAAGGCTTAATAACCGTTTTTCTTTTAGCTTCCCCGGTCGTAAGGCGTCGCAAGTGTGTAAACGGGCCCTACCTCTACTCCGTGCCTGTGTGCTTCGCCTGCCCGCTGTCGCGGCTGCCTTTTGATACAATCGGAGCACCCAAAAGAAGTTTCTGTGTGCATGAGCGCTCACAGCCACACGGCAGGCAACGAACGCATACTGGAAGCGGGATGCTACGGCAGTCTCAACTCGTTGTCATTCCCAGCGTTCGTGCCTACGGCGCCTGATATGCTCGCTCTCCAATGCCGCGCTATGTTGACTCGCTCTAGGATGACGTCCCCAATGCGCTGTGTAGAGCGACCGCGCACACGCCGTCCAGGTAAGTGTTGGGCATGTGTTGGGCTCCGGATCTCACCTGTTCGACATAGATTCAACAGACACCGCCATGTAAATATGGGCAAACAACCGCGTTGCCACGGCGATGCCATGACAACGCGATTGTCTACCCCACATTGACATGGCGGCGCACATAAACTGAGTTTTCCATTGGCCGAGAGACTGAGGGACATTTCGTAGCACTTCCTACTTCCGTTTCTCGTCGCTACATATACAGAGAATACGGGTGCCACCTCCTGCCCACTGTAACCTCTTCAGTCAGCGTAAACCGCTTTTTTTTAGGAGGTCTAAAGTTTAAACAGACTTTCAACCCCGTTTGGTTCGGCCAAGGGATTGGCGGGGAAGCAGACGCACCGGATTTTGTAGTGTGTATTCATCATTCCGCTGAAAATCGCTAAGGCAGAAAATGCCGAGTCGCCGAGCTGTAGGCGCATGCGTGGCGCCTCGAATCGCTCAGAAAGGAGCTAGTGCGCCTGCTCGGGACGTCTTTCAAAGCCCACTAGACAAAGTTGACAGCGTTTAAAAGGCGACTATACCCGTTTTCACCTCAAGAACCCTAGTAAACAAAGTCCGGCACCTCGCGGAGCATTACTAATTGTCCCCTTTATGTGGATAATTAAGATGCGTGTAAGAAAATTTGAGATTATATATATGTTACCTTATCAAGACGTACACGTTTCAAACGCCAAAAGCCTCGCATTTTCCTCCGCAACCATATTTTTTAAGAACTACTTCGCACCGCGCATGAGCAATGCTCAAAACTTGTTTTTTTCTTGAGGTGAAAATGGGTATAGTGGACTGGTCTATTAGCCCCGAGCGTGACTGATTGGAGCGCTGCGATCGCTCGATGGCGACGTCACTATAGTATCACGTGAAAGGGTCACGTATTTTTTTCCGCTCTGATTGTGTGATTTAGCCCATGGCAGCAGAAACAGTTCGCTAAGTATATATACAGTCATGTCTCGTTAATATGGACCCAGTTGAATAATATGGATACCCCGCTATATGGACACCACTTTCGGGGACGAACTGGGAAAATACAAGCATTTTTGTCTCGTTATTATGGACAACTCACATTATGGACGATCTTTTACGGGGACGGAGTTGTCCATATTAACGAGACATCACTGTATATATATATATATTTTTTTTTTTTTTGCTATGACGCAAAACGTGCGCGGCACGAAACCCTAAACAACAAGTCCGAATACGCCATGCGAAACTATCGGAAGTTGTGCGCAGGTTACGATGAAATCATACCGATAGCTTCATGGTGGCCAACACCGCTCGGATACTTCGCCGTGGAGACATGGAGACACACGAGCATACTTCTAGATGCTTTTCGGCAGTTCCCAACTTCAAGCAGCAAAAACGAAAAAAAAAAAAGAAACAAAAAACACCCACTCAAATCCACAGTGCTCGCTGAAGGCCACTAGATTCACGGGTTCCGGAAACGACGAAAACAACCCCACCGACTTGAACAGCCGGAGCCGTACTAGAAAAGAAAAAAAAAAAAAAAGACGTTTGTCACTTGCTGCACACTACCGGCTGCTTTAATAAATGGAGGATGTCCGCGTGACGCTTTCCTTCTTTATTTGAAGTGGACCTTTTTCCAGTTGGAACCTTGACGTGGGGGATATTTCAACACTCGATTAGCTTTCACGGGTTACAGCAGTCTCAAAACCGTGCAAGGAAACTGCGAAAAAAAGAAGGTGATTGGTTTGTTAAGTTTGACGCCTGCTCAAACATCCTTGCGAGTTCTTTATGTTTGCTTTGTCTGTTTCCGACAGTCTGAAAAATAAACAAAAACAGAAATCTCGCCCGGGAACGTTGCCGTCCCAGAATCTATATGTTTTGTCACTTTACAAGTCTCCAAAGCCACGATCACGAACGTTTTGGTCGAGGTCAGTACGATAACACGAAACTAGGTGAATGGGTCCTCTTCCGTATAGGCCACAATTACTTTCGCGCTGCTTGAATTTAATTTTGACGAGACGTACAACGAAAAGCATAACTCATAAGCAACCCTAAACCCTCGCTTAAAAATAGCGAATATTAAACGTGGCTTGTGATCGACATCCTTCAACCTCCATGCGCAGAGGCGTACAGGCGATACTTGTTCCCTACGTCATGACGAGGAGCCGTCAAGTGGCACCACTCCATCTCCTCGGGGCTGCACCCTTCCTCTTCCACAATGTGAGGGGGAAAAAAAGAAGATGGGGAGTAATCTGAAAGGATAATCAAGTCGGAGAGGAAGAATAATCTGCTCTAATGCCGGCACTTTGAGCGCGCCTGTACCGCGTCAAAAGTTGTTTGGGACGTCCCGTGACCGTGACGTCATGGCGAGATCTCGACTTTCGCTTTTTAGTCCGACCGAACCCGTCGCCCCGCTCCGATACAACTAATCATGCAGACTCCCCCCCCCCCCCCCCCCCCCCAAAAAAAAAAAAAGCATTGTCACGACGTTTGTTGCCTTGGTGGGGCCGGCTATCGTATATAGACCTTTGCACCGCTTATCCCTCGGCGAAAAATGCTGAGTCACTGAGCTGTGTGCGCATACGCAGCATCTGATACACTGTAGAAAAAAGCAACAGCGCACGTTCAGAAGGCGTTCCACAGCACAGCAGACAAAGATGGCAGCGCGCAGAAGGCGATTTTTACCAAGGTCTATAAGTCGGGGAGTACACATGGCAAAACTAGACGAACGACAAACAATAAAATCTTAAGATATCCATTCATACAATCACTTGGCTCGATATTCTGAAACTAGATTTAACGGGTATAAACAAACGAGATAAAAAAAAGCGTTCAACACACCGCGCATTTAAACCAAGTCTGCAAAAAGGGGATATCAATTTGCATTTTAATTGGGGCTTCTCCTATCGAATTTTTTTTTTCTTTCTTCGCTCCCTTAATTACCATACGAAGGAAGCCGCGGTGGTGCCACAGGCTAAATGCGGCGGCGTTGTCATGGGAACCCTCGTCCGCCCAGGAAGAGCTTTGAGGCGAAAAAGGGTCGACGGTGACTCAACTGCGACTAATAAGTCGCCGCAAATTCGCTGACAATTTTTTTTTCAGCATTTTTTTTATCTAAGAGGTGCCGACGCCTGGTTTGCGTCATATAAGAGACACAACTGGAATTTCTGCTACGTGGGAGTGGTCAGATTAAATTGCACCGGAGACAATTCCCAACACTTGCTTAGAAAATAGTTGAGAAAAATGCACGTTCGACTGGTTCGAAACTTGAAGTCGTTAACGGTGTTTGAGAAAGGGTATTGTTCCGAAACTAGAAAATGTAATTGCAATTTTATACAAAAAATTAATTATAAATATTTTTGTTTTCACGAAGAGGTAAATTATGCTTTCAACTGTAGAGTGTAATTCTAACTGGGAAGAAAACCCTCATTGATAAATGTTACGATTTCAATGTGTGCCGTTGCTAGAAAAATATATATTATCAAGGGAAACATCTTTTGTACGCTTTCTTCGCAATACGAGTAATAACCGCGTTTGCATTCACGCTAACGCCATTTAACTAGATCAAAAACCAATGCAAAATTTTCAAAATAGTTAGATTAATAAGTGTCCGCTGCTGCCTAGAGAACAATTTAGTAGTCATTACAAAGTAAGAATATGTACACAATATGCACTAACTAGAAAGGTAAAACTTGCTGATAAAGTTTTTTTAGACGTATTCGAAAAGCAAAAATATGACTGGCAACAGAAAGAATAAAACAAACTCTGGACGAGGGACAATGAATTTTTGTTTTATTTGTTTAAGAGTTTGTTTTATTCTTTCTGTTGCCAGTCATTGTTACCAACACGCTCTTCAGTTAATGTGAGCAAAAAATATAAGATATTAAAAAAAAGGTTTGCGTTGCCAAGGGCTAAAAAAGGGTGCAGTAAACCTTTGGGTGAGTCTAGTTGGTTCATACCAATTATGTGGTTGAAAGCGCGAGCTGAAACACGGATGAAACAAGAAACACGTACGACAAGGACAGGCGCTACTTACCAGACCTTGTACGTATTTGGACTACTCTACTCAAGTTACTCTGGTCAAACAACTTTTCTGAGTGGTTTAGTAAATTTCAATTACAGTTCTAATTCGGCAATTAGTAATTTACTTTAATTCCTTTTCCGAGTAATTTCTTCTCAAATTAGAAATGACTTTCGAATTTTAGTGTTAGGTTTGCCAATCAACGAACATTCCTGCACAAAAAAAAGATCAAATGTTGGAAGATCAGCTGATATTCGTAAAGAGGGGAAAGCATGTAGCGTAGTCAGAAGTCAGCAAATTGGGGGTGGGGTGGAGGTTCTAAAAACCCCTAAAATTGTAACTAGCCCCCCCCCCCCCCCACTGCAACAACCCCGCTGCGAGGCACAGGGAGTGGACAGACACGTCAAAAGTGAGGCCGAGTACTAGCGGGATTAGCGCCGCAGGACTGGTGTTTCTTAGTGTCCCGAAGCTCAAGGACTGTTGCCGCATTTAAAGAAAGGGCTTGTCCCCGCTTCTCCCCAGCGTAGAAACTCTCGCCCACTGCAGAAGGTGTAATGTGCACACTGCTTCCTCACTCAAAGGAGGCAACAAAATGCAGCACCCTCTCTGCAGCTCATCTGGTGCTCCCACAGTCTGTGCTGTACTTGAAGAATCGCGTGCTGAAGGGAAACGCAAAGGTGACCTCTTTGCGTTGTCTTTTCTCGCGAAGTTCAGAATTATATGTCTTTCAAGATTCAAAGATCGTTCGAGAACCCTTAGAAATTCCCCCAGCGTTTTTACACAAAAAAATTATAAACAAACAGTGTTGGGAATTACTTTAAGTACATAATATTGGTTCTTAAAGCAAGTTTAGAAACCCTTTACTTGAAGTGCATTCTCTGAGCATGTACTTGCACTTTACTAACGTTTTTTGTTTCTAGTTCTCTTCTAGGAAAGTACAACTCCCCACTTCAATCTACATTTCTCAAATTTGAGAAACAAAAATTGCGTGCCTTCATGTGAGAACGCGGTATCGCCTTTCGAGACGCCACCTAGTCATTTCCATAAGTGAAGTAAGGGAGGCTATAAGACCGATACAAATGAGTGCCTTATAAGTAGATTGTAAGTAAGACAAGTAAACACAAATCTGTGGCGACTTGATTTTATCCAATATTTGTCGCCATTTTATAAAACAAAAAACTCAAGCACCTACAATTACCCCTAGAGCAATGCGTACCAGTTAAAAAAAACTGTAAGATGATGAAAGGGCATCATGAAAAATTGTGTTAAAAGTGATTGTACTTTACTTTAAAAGTACATTGTGTTTATAGTACTTTACTTCAAGTACATTGTGTTTATAGTGCTTTACTTCAAGTACATTGTGTTAATAGTACTTCACTTCAAGTACATTGCACGGTGTACTTACTACTTTACTTGAAGTACATAACATAACCTTTCATTTACTCAGAATGGAAGCTTGGGCGTGTTGGTAAGGCATGATTATTTAAAACGTACAGCGAAAAAGACGGGGACGGAAGAAAGGAGACAAACAACCGCTGAACTTACAACTGAAGTTTTAATCGTCAAAACGCAGCCTATATACACGATCAAACAAAGGAAACACAAAAAGCCAATCACACCCCACTGAAACCCGCACAATCATCGCGCATCACGACGACAGCATGCGCGATGGTTGTGCGGCTTTCAGTGGGGTGTTACTGGCTTTGTGAGTTTCCTTTGTTTGATCGAGTATATAGGCTGCGCGTTCCCTGGTGAAAAAAGTCATTTGTATGAAAAATTTCTTGTGTCCAATAAGCACATATGAATCGTACAAGATATATAAGAACATATAAGAACCATATAAGAACCATATAAGAATTATATAAGATATATAGGAAACTTATAAGAAACTTCTCACAAGTTTCTTATATGGTGCTTCGATGCTCTTATATATCTTATATAGTTCTTATATAGCTCTTTTATGGTTCTTATATGGTTCGTATATGTTCTTATATATCTTGTATGATTCATATGTGTTTATTGGACACAAAAATTTCTCATACAAATGAGAATTTTCAATAGGGCAATTGACGATTAAAACTTCAGTTGCAAGTTCAGCGGTTGTTTGTCTCCTTGCTTCCGTCCCGTCGTTTTCGCTGTACGTTTTAAATTGAATTTACTTTATACTTTACTTGAAGCACTTTTTATATAAACTTTACGCAACACTGAAAATAAATAAACACTGTCTGCAAAATCAAGCTCAGGCAGTGCTAAACCACAAACTATAAATGATACATCCGCAGCACATTCTTGACCAAAAAACAAAAATGTACAAAACATTTAAGCACGCAGAAGCTGAACCAGCTCATTAAGCATTTCTGTGAAAGCAGAAGCAGATTTATATTTGGCTAGCAGAATTGCGATAACAGATCAAAACCTATCTATTTTCTTGTTACCATAAAACAATATAAAAGTAACTTCAAAAGAAATTCGCTACTTTTTTACGGCAGTTATTAACTTACTCAATTACTTTCCATTTGAGCAATTTCTACTCTACTCAAATTACCGTTGAGGCCGGTACTCAGTAACTTCATTACTTTCTTTAGCAACTTGTACATGTCTGCTACTTACAACTGAATTTATTGAAAAGTATTCACTCAGCCAGACTGGTGTTCGCGATACCGATAACAGGCCATAAACCGATAATATATCGGCAGTCTTATATGAAGCCATATAAAAACGACATTTACTTATCCAGCAGAAAAATGAGTGGCATGCTCACGCACATTTCACCCTCGTTGTTGGTAAAGAAACTCGTAAACGATTTCTCTATTCGCCTTTTCATTCGCTCTTTTAACAAACGTCGTTGAATCTAAGAGCGGTTAGCAACCGCAAGCGTAAATACATTTCGCCGAGAGCGCAGAGCCGCGAGGAGGAAAACGAGAGAGAGAAAGGAGGAAAGGGGGAGTGAGGCCGCCGTGATTGGCCCTTGTAGTCACGTGGTACGCGCCCGGCTGTTCTGGCCGTCACCCCCCGCAAGCCCCGCCCGCGAGCAGACGCCGCCGGCGCCTTTGGGCTGCTGTGGTTGCCACGCCGGCCTCGCCGAAGTCAAAGGTACGCTGCGAGTGTGTAATCCACAAAATTGAAAATGGGTCCATATCACATGAGCGAATGACATTTTAGCGAACAGCGACATTTGAGCGAATTGACGTTTTAGCGAATAACGGGGGTGCGCGTTAACCCATCCGCCGCGCTGCGCTTACGCCGCTTCGCGGCGACAGTTTGTGTCGGCTCATTACAAAAATGTGAACCCATTTGGCCCACCCGAAAACGCCACTTCGCATCGTCCGACTATTCGCTAAAGTGTCATTCGGTGAAACGTGGGCGTTCGCTAAAATGCCATTCGATCAAGTGAGTGCCTCCCGTGCTCTGCCTAGGTTCGCTGGTTGTACATTGGGAGTCACGGGCGTGTTGTCTACTGTGAGAGCGTCGATCTCACTTCTAAATTTTCAGTTTTCTGGATTACACACTCGCAGCGTACCTTTGACTTCGGCGGGGCCGGCGTGGCAGCCACAGCAGCCCAAAGGCGCCGGCGCCGTCTGCTCGCGCGCGAGGCTTGCGGGGGGTGACGGCCAGAACAGCCGGGCGCGTACCACGTGACTACAAGGGCCAATCACGGCGGCCTCTCTTCCCCTTTACTCCTCTCTCTCTCTCTTTTTCCTCCTCGCGGCTCTGTGCTCTCGGCGAAATGTATATACGCCAACCGCAACGCCTACAATGCCCCCGAGTTGCCCTGCCCCCCCCCCCCCCCCCCCCAAATTATTACGTAGCTCTAAAAAATGCCTGCGCGTCTACTTACCCGAAAAACACTCAAAGAGCCAACATCTGCCAGCCAGGAAATCAGCTCAGCGAGTGATGAGGCGGAACATGCGTTGAGGCCTAAAAATGAAGTCTGAGCTGCGGCACTACGCGATGCAAAGCGTCGTGCTTGCATTGCGTAATGCCACGTCGCAGATTTAGTTTTGAGGTCTAAACAGATGTTCCGCCTCATCATTCGCCAAGCTGATTTCGTAGATCGCAGAGATTGGCTCTTTGAGTGTTTTGCGGGTAAGTAGACGCGCATACATTTTTAAGAGAGTACAGCTAGAGTTCCTCGATGTGCTCCCCCGTAGGGGGAGCGGAGTTGCCCATTTGCTTCCCCCTAGCCGCCACGCCGCTTTTCGCCGAGATTGTTCACGTGAGGAGCAAAGCATCCAGCGCCGTGCAGGAAAGCTACCGCTACGGTCGCTCCGCCGACGTTGCACGCGCTCCAGAGACTGTTCCCCTCCTTCCGCCTCTTTCTTCTCCTTTTACTGTTTTTCATGCGCGACGGCGCGCGCGCGGCGCCGCTATTCACCGAATTCAGTCACGTGACTAGCAAAGCATCCAGGGTCGGGAAGGAAACCCGACGCGACAGCTACCCGCCGAAGCTGGATGGGCAACTCTGCTACCGTAGGTAGCTATACACAGGAATGCGCTCCCTCGCCCTATCCTTAAAACAACGTCCCCTTTGTCCGATATAAACACGGCCACAGCTGAAAGAAATTTCGTAGACTATCTTTGTAGCACATTCAGTGAACTTCGTAACGTGTTTCTTGGAACACGGGACATGTTTTTTTTTTTTTCTCCACAAGGCCGAGCAGATTATGGTAACTTTGTAAGGGGCTGAAAACACAACATTGACATTGTGCCTGGCAGCTACCTTTCTTTCTTTTTTTTAATTGTCCGACACCTTGAGCATATAGGGCTCCACCTGCACTGGCATCCCTACTCTCTGCTCTTGACAGTTTTCCCCACTCGGACGATTAATTTTTGTTGAAGCTTTCCGTAAATACTAGAAACTAGGTAAGAAGGGTAACCTGCTTCACAATAAAAAAAACGGCGCGAAAATGCAAGGACCCAGAACAGAAAACACACAGGACAAGGCGCTAACAATCAATTCTTACTTATTATTAAAATCGCCTTCTTGATCACCCGGGCATCAATTTTTTTTTTCTTTTATTGTGGAATTGCTCCTTCTTTCTTGTTTCTTTGAATGAGAACTTATCCAAAGTCAGAAAAAGGCTATCTCACTGCCCCTGAGTTCACAGATGGTTGGCTCACGCACGCTGTTTTCTATTTTTACTATATGGTAGGCCTCAATTCTTTTCCTATACAACTGAGCTTGGTGCTTGTACACGATCTTTGTGCCTCTCAACCGTGGTTCAAAGCCGTAGTCACGGCAATGCCTTGCTAAATGGGAGTATGCTCCACCTTTTAACGAACTGTGATGTTCGCGAAGTCGGATGTTTAAGCACCTCCCCATTTGTCCGAGGTATGAGCGTCCGCAGGAGAATGGAATTTCGTAAAATGTCCCCTTTTTGCAAAGAACGAACTTCATGCTGTGCTTAATGTAGCATTCCTTGTTGTCTGTTCGACTGCATCTGTTTGCTAGATTTTTTGTTTTTTTTTTAACCGCGGTGACTATCCTGCTTACTTTTTTTGCAGGTTGAGAAACGACATTGACTTCATATCTCGAAGCGACTCCCTTTATCCCATGAGACAGTCGGAGAATATATGGTATGACTGCTACATTCTTTTAATCTTCTTTAGTTCTTTCTGCTGTTTTTTGGAACCCACCATTGAGGTCACGAACTAGTTTGTCACATGCCGATGAGATAACTGTGTCGGGAAAGGTCGAGTCTCTGAGCCTGGCAATTTGGGCGAAGAAGTTCACTTTGATTTTGTGGATATGCAGAATTTTGTTAACGCTCACCGCAAGCGTGAAAGAGCGATACCGTCCTTGACGAGTTTTGAATGTGCCAATCTATAGCCCAGTACGGTCTTTGTAATTTTAGGATGGTGCGTCCAGCATACATTATCTTCTTTGACGTCCACTAGGAGATCAAAAAAATTAATTTTGTTCTCCTTGGGGTCACAAAGGTGAAACGAAGGCCTGAGCCTTCTTTCGTGAACGATCTTAGCACGTCATTAATTGTTCTATTGATTTTTGTCTTTTCTATGAACACGAAGCAGTCATCTACAGATCTAAATATTTGAGTCAAACGCCTAACTCAGTTGTCCAGGGAGATAGTTGAGGTCTACTGTATAGCAAAAAAGAAAACAGCATGCATGAGTTAACCATCCGTGAACCTCGGGGAGTGTGAGATAGCCCTTTTGGAATTAGGACAATTTCCCATAAAAAGAAACAAGAAAAAAGAAGCGGCCCCTTGAATGAAAGAAAACGAAGACCCTATGCCCGCGTGATCAAGAATGCGTTTTAATGCGTCAGCATCAGAACGCCCGTTTTGACGAAAACCTGGCGGTGTCTTTCGTTTGTCAGGGCCAGGGAGAGAGGGAGAAAGATGGGGAGAGGGCGACCCGTGCGACTCTCCCTTTGGTCCGAAGCACTGACATCAGCACACGTCAACCTTTCCCTTCCTCCTGGCGATAACAAACTGACAGGCACCGCCGGGTTTTCGGCAAAACGAGCCCTTTCGTTTTCGTCAAAGGAGCGTCGCACATCTGGCGCGGAGCCAGAGAGGAGACGCACGGTGGAATGCGGGCGTGGTGTTTCCGCTCTGCTTTCGCCGGTTGTGCTTCGCTCTGGATTTCCGTAGTAGTGCTGCGTGAGCTGTGATGTGTGTGTGTGTAGTTAAAACGATGGATGGCGGATCCCTCCACGAGGGATATGGATGCGGTCCCTTCCACGAGTGGTACGGATGTGGTTCTTTCCCCGAGTGATATGGATGAACGTATCCAAGGACGTCGACGTACTCTGAGAGGCACAGTACAGAAAAAGGGGGAAAATTAGAGGAACCTCTATTGGTGGATGCCTAGGAAATGCAATAGCATGACCTTTGAGAAACGCCACACACGTCCCCCTTTAGGAAACGCTAACACTGACCCCGTAACGCGGACAAAAAAGGCAGCAAAAAATAGACGAAGCAAAAGAAAAAGCCATAACAAAAAAGGTAAAGGGGTCGGCTTTACCGATTCTCAAGGTGGACGTGTGTCGTGTTCCCCAAGTCCACCCATGAATCTTCTATTAATTTTTTTTTTTTCATAATAAGTGTGTTGATGGTCAGCGCCTTTGGCGAGTTCTCCCCTCTGTGCACTTGCATTTTCGAGCTGCTTTTCAACATGACTATACCAACCAGCCCAACTGTCTGCTCTAGTAACCAGCTTCCTTTGACCGCTCAACTTGAAGATCAAAGTTGTTTGACACTCTATGCTGGCAGCTCTTCCTGATAGCGGCGCATAGGCATGTGGAAGCAATCCCTTGTTTGACTCATTTTGAGTGGGAAATGCTAAATGGAAGGATGGGGGGCCTTTCCTTGAACGTCCATTGTAGCTCCAGCAGACATGATCATTAAAAAAAAAAAGAGCTGGAGATCCAGGAATTGTACACAATTATCCGTTGGCGATTCCCCTGTGAATTTTAGTCGACCTGAGAGTGAAGTAAAAAAGTGAAACATTTCTGTGATAGGTATGGAAAAATTAATCTCTGTACCATTTCCCCAAATAACGAGCAAGTCGACCACATATCGGAAAACGTTCACCACATTTATCCCGACCAAAGCTTCACAAAGACATTTGTCCAAGCCAGGAAGAAATATTTCATACAGTACCAGCGCTACCGAAGACCCAATACAGATTCCATTCCTTTAAAAATAGAACTGTCCATTAAACTTGCAGCCGTTGACTGTAAAAAAAGTTCAGTAACGCCAAAAAATGGTCACTGTCAATTCCCGTGGAATTCAGAAATCGAATCTCTCCTGACATTTCGATCTTATTGCGAACAGCAACAGCGAGCCATCAGTGAAGGAGTGGACTGTCTCAGGCGCCATGGAAGTCGAGAGATGAAGGGCAAATCGGCCATTGCAGAAGTAGTCGGGTTGGTGAAAATAAAATTACCTTACCATAGTACAAGCGGACAAGGAGGCAGGTTTCGTTATGATAGAAATACCTTTTTCAAGACAAAGCTTTTGCGGCTACCGAAAGGAGCTTTAATCCTGTCAATTTTATTCCTCAGAAGCAGAAGTGTGCTGCGCTCAGGTTGTTGGTGTACTTAAATGTTGATATCGTTTTTAAGGCAGCTACAAAGACTGAATTAGCTTTTTCGGAGGTCTTTATCATCAAGAAGATCCACAAACCTAACTCTTCATTACGGGCAATATTTTTTCTGAAAAGAGTTTTTGGCAAGTTCAGGTCAGCCAGTATACCTAAAGTGCCATCTAAGTGAACTGGCCAGTGACAACTGCTTCCTTGTTCGAAGCTCTGGTAAAATTGTGCAAGAACTGATGTCGGGCTTGAAGGGTGTGACCACAGCCTTTTCTGTTGAAGTGGAAGAACTGAATTACTCAGTTCCTCACTGCGGTCTTTTCAGTGCTTTTCGCAATAAGATAAAAGAGTCAGGAGATTCGGTTTCTGATTTTCACGCGAATTAGCTGTGACCACTTTTTGGCTTTTATTTATAGTCGACGGCTCTCAGTTTGAATTGACAGTTTTATTTTCAGAATGATGGGATCTGTATTGGGTCGGCGGTAGCACCGGTTTTATGTGCCATTTCTATTTCTGGTTTGGACAAGCGCATTTCTGAAGTCTTGGTAGGGATGAATGCTGTGGAAAGTGTTCCGATATGTGGACGACTTTTTTGCTATTTTGGAGGATTGTACTGAGATTAGTTTCGACATTACAGTAAAAAAATAGTTCACTTGTTTACTTCACTCTCAGGTGAACTTCAATGCACTTGGATATTGCAGCGATAGTTGTATACGGTTTCCGGATCTGCAACTCTGTTTTTTATATACCATGTGTGCTGGAGCTTTATTCTACGTTGAAGAAAAGTCCTCCTTCCTTTCAACAGTTCCAACTCAAAATTAGTCAAACGAGGGTTTGCGTCCACATGCCTAGATGCAGCGAAGAGCTGCAAGCATAGACTTTCAAACAGTTTTGACCTTCAAGTTGGGCGTTTAAAAAAAGCTGGTCACCCGTCTTACCTAGTTTCTATGTTTGTGAAAGGCTGCAACCAAAGATTAAACGTCCGAGCGGCAAAACCTTTCAAGAGCAGAGAGTAAGGGTGCCAGTGCAAGCGGTGCCCTACATGCACAAGTTGTCGCACAATTTAAAACAAAAAAGGTAACTGCCAGGCACAAAGTCAATATTGAGTTTTCAGCACCTTGCAAAATTTCCAACATCTGTTCTGCCTTGTCGAGAAAAAAAGCATGTGCCCGTATACTAGGAAGCATGCTACAAGGTGCACTGAATGTGTTATCAGAGTTGGTCTCCGAAATTTCCTTTAGTCGTGGTCGCGTTTATATCGGACTGATGGGACGTTGTTTTAATAATGGCGCGAAGGAGCACAGGCTCCCTGTGCCTAACAATTTTGGGGGAGGAAGAGGGTGCATCTGGTGGAGCATTGTAAGCGTTGTGGTTGCGAACTGATTTTATATTTCATAAAGTTTGGTGAAAAGGCTAATAAAAAAAGGAAAGAAATCGTGGAAGCCTTCTTTATCAAGAACGCCGGTGGAAAGTGTGTGAGCATGCCATCTATTTTTCTGCTGGATAAAGAAATGTATTCTTTTAGATTGCTTCATATAAGACTGGCGCTATGTTGCGGCGTTCGGCCGGTTAAAGGTATGGTGAGCGACAGTCTGGCTGAGTGAATGTATTTTTTATCAAGAAATTCAGTTGTAAGTAGCGTCTGTCATTGTCGTATGTGTTCCTATTGTTTCGTCCGTGTTTAAGTTCACGCTTTTAAACTTTTAATTAAAAAAGGTGTCTGACCTGATACAAATCACTGTTATTTTCCCTATGACAACGCTTACGCATGGAAAACAAAGTCGGCCACGCATTTGCCACGGTCAACAGGCGTGAGTTAAAAACATTACAACAAATTCGGATCGTCCGTCCCAAACAAAATCGGGTAGGACTCAACGCCCGATGGTTTCTCCACGATCAACGCTATTGAATTATATCTTTTCAGAGTAAGCTACAAATATAATGCCCTCCGTTAAACTCTGTTCGCACCGTTTCTTAATGTCTATGACTTCGGGTTTCTTTATTTGTTTCTAATATTTTTTGGTACACAGATTAGACTTTCTTACAGTTGATAACAACGCAATACTTTCCGCTTTTTGATTAAGATTGAAAGTAAATGGAATAAAAAAGTAAGCTTCCGTAAGGTAAGAACTTCTTTTTTTATAACGCGTTTTGAGGCAGAGAATACAAAAACTGTGTGTGCGCGGTGCCCAGAAAACATACTCACATAACATGTACAAAAAAAACAAGAACAAGAAATTTCGCTTTTCGATGTTTGGACACGTCTTGGTGGAAGGAATTGGTTCCTATATTAATATGTTAAAATCAAAATCAGTGTTTATCAATGTCAGCTTGAGAGTAATTCCAGCGCATTAGGCCCGAACCCCACTTCAAATATGAAACAATGTATTGATCGTAGTTGCTCTTCCGCCGTATACTGTTACCTCACTTTTTTTTTTTTTGAGATATTGTGGGGTATTTCTGAAGGACACGATGGTGAAGTACCCTGAAGGAGCGTAAAAATAAGCTACTTACGTTCCCGTTCACGCTCGCTGTTCCGTGAAATCAAGGTCGGTACTCCTCTTTTCTGAAACAATAGAAATAGAAAACATTCATTAAACTTACCGAACCATGCATCCAACTCTTTATTTGAAAGCGCGAGTTCCCCCAAATAAATTCGGGAGAATACATTGGACTCAGTTCCTTTTAATTATACAGCACGACTAGAGCGCCAAATTCTCTCCTAGCGGTGTGAGCACCTCGCGTGCGAGAGAAAGTATGCGCATGGCGCTGTTCGCTATGGCGCAGTTGCGCGGCGCCCTGGGAGAGGGCTTTCCGCCAGGGCACCAAACTACACAGGTGTAATAAATCCCCCCCCCCCCCCCCCCCCCGAGGCTGTAGCGCATCCAGCCGTTCCACCTACGTAAAACGTTTCCGCGCCAAAGCCATCGAATTTTCGTGAAGTGGGATAAATATATCCAAGTACATTATTTCGTTATATGGTGGTATGTGAGCAAAAGAAGACGTCCATTATAATACAGTAAGCTATAGCACATACCTCTACCAATTAAATTGCAAGAAACAAGCTGGCTATAGACTACCTCAAATTAAGAACAGCAGACAAGCACCTCTCACAAAGCCCCCGACCTTCTTGCTCTTTAGTAGAGCAAACACTGGAGAGAAGGGAAAGTGGAGAGAAGGAAACCACCAATCATACACTCTAAGAAAACGGGGAGCGCGACTTAATCCCCGAGGGGAGCAAGTGCGTTGCCACAACCATTAGTTCCCTCGGGGACTAACGGGAAGGGGAGTAACGGTTGCACCCTTCCATTAGTCTCTCGCAGCTCCTCCGATGGGATCGGATGTTACACCGCTTCAATTGCACCTCGAGGACCAACTGTTAGGACCTCGCACTTGGTCCCCTGGGACCAGCTGTTACACCGCTTCAATTGCACATCGAGGACCAACTGTTAGGACCTTGCACTTGGTCCCCTGGGACCAACTTGTTACACCGTTTCAATTGAACCCCGAGGAAGAACTGTTAGGCCCTTGAACTTGGACCCCTGGGACAAACTGTTACACCGTTTCAAATGAACCCCGAGGACCAACTGTTAGGCCCTTGCACTTGGACCCCCGGGTCTAAACGTTGCGCCCTTGGATTTAGACTCCTGGGACTAAAGGTTTATCCTTTACATTTGGTCCCGAGCCACAAATCTCCGAAACGAAATTCTGCAGTTCAAGTTAAACGTAGCTTTATTGAAACGGGCGCCTCACGCTTGTGGGAGGAGCTTCTCCTACTTTCTTGACTTGTAACCGACTATAGTTGTGTATTTATATTTTACGTACACAAAAAAAAACACACACACAATGGTCAGACAAATCAAAAGGTGAACAAGGCACTGCGTAATTTTCAACTGCATGATTTAATTAAGAAGACAGTTTTAGAAACAGCACCGGATAAGACCACCACTTTTACGTTCAGATCAAGATGTGATCATGACAAAAAATTGCGGACTGGTGTATACTGGAGGCAGGGAAATGCCATACAATGGCCAGTTGGCTATTCATTTGCAATCGAGCCTAGACTCAACTCTTTTATGATCGATTCGCCTTAAGTCGGTGTGCACAGAATGTGTCGATTTCGTTTGCTTCCAATTTTCTTCCACTGAACATATTCTATTAGATGGAAATATATGATATAGTTATAAAATTGTTATAGTCACGAAGATACCCACACGCTTCCTGCCGTTGGCGTAGCGAAGTTACAATTGTATCACAAGTCGCAGGTCTCAGAAGTATGAATATATGTGTATGTGAAATATTTAAAAATTCTTGATTTACACGCGCGGTCAGATTTTTATGAATATTAATTTGGAGCTCATTGTCCAAATGTGCAAGATACCAAATATTAACTGCGAGCCGAAGCACAGCGTCGGGTTCAAACTCTTGGGGGCCTCGATTTGATTATTTTTGGGGTACGTCCAAAACTTTCCTCGTTTCAAATATATGTTCTACGGTTTTACCATGTCCTACATTTCGGAAAGTTATTTTTTGTATGTGTGACATTTTTTACATTTTTCTCGATGACTCCAGCACTTAAACTCAAAATGCTTGCGAACGTTAATCGTCGGAAAAGCTCAACACAGGCAACTAACAAAGGTTGCAGAACATAAATGCACTAGCTCGGCCTCCTCATTAACTTCGACACCATAATATGAACAAATAAGCTCGTTTCATTTGTTCGACACGCGTGATGTAGTGACCGAAACTTAACATAGCCTCACGAAAGTCCTCAACTTATCGACATCCTTTAAGTGGCGCCTTACCGTCCAAGTTCTCAGATTGCGACCAACTCTGATTACTCCCTCGTGTGTACGCCGCAAGAGAACCGGAACTCTTCCTCCATCTAGTCTTTCTCTTACGACACAACTCCGGCCAAAGTAATTATTCTACAAGTGAACTAAGCCAACAAAGCCTCGCCAATTCATCGGGAAGTAACAAAACACACAGAAGCAAGACGACAAGGGACCAAAGTAAGAACGAAGGTCAACCAAAGCCAAAACCCCCCTTCGCTAGATCAGCAAAAACAGAGAAACCAGACGACCCAAACCCAAAGGACAAACAACCGGGGGAGCCTAAAATAGCAGACGGCGTCAGCGCGTCGCCCTACTATTGGACGGGACGCGATCGGGCTGACGTCAAGGGTTCCAGCATCTACCAATTAGCGGTCGCGACTGCGTCTGGCAGCAAAGCTAGCCCCTTGGGATCACCGGGGCCCATCTATTGTAGACCTGGTAAAGGGGGACGCCAACGCCCGTGAGAGCTTCGGGCGGTGGCGGACGGTAAATCTCGTTAAGGGCGAAACAAAAGATCCAAGTCTAGCCGCCATGCGGATTTGGCGAGGTCAACTGAACAACGGCTGCAAATCCTCGCGGCTAGCTTGAAAACTACGCAGGCTTGGGATTTTTGGAAGGAATGGCGTCTGTTTTAGTTCGATAAAGTATTAGACAGATGGCAGAGGCTGGAGGGTTTTTGGGGAGTTTGAAAGTGGACTTAACACTTCGGGAGCCTTTTCTAAAGAAGTTATCCGTCCGTTTGTTCGTTGTTTTCTTGAGCCCTCGGAATGTTTGTTGTTTTATGACATATTTATTTTTATTTAGAAATAAGTTTGATCACGGCGTCTAGCAGCCCAGTATAATGTCTCTAATAGGAACTGACTGATGATAAACTTTTAAAATACTTTATGTGTTTTTTTTTTCATGAGGTATTTTTTGCAGAACTGCTCTGCGAGTGATCCAACTTTGTGCATAATATGGCTAAACGGCTAAAATACGCGAACCAATAAAGGATAAAATTCACTACAGGACGATGCCCTGTGTGTGTTTGTTTATCCCTATCATGCACAACGTTTGACAAATGGCCCTATTTGCTACCCTTTTGTTAATTGTGAATTTTTTTCATGCGATATAATTTGGATGGTCAGGCCTCAGTACGAAATAGAGAAGCATTTAGATTTCAGCAATCACATATGCATCTGCTGGCTCAATTCACAACTGTAGGTGGCTAAGTATATAGGGAGATTAGAATGGTGTTGAAAATGAAACAATAAATTCGCACATATAAAATGTATTCCCAATGGAATACTCACTAAAAAGTTTTTTTGGGCCACAATGCTTATTTACGTTTTGTAGCTCTTCTTGCGGGCTTATGTAACTTATTTTTTAATCAATATTAAGTCGTCAAGCAAAGACCTTTCTGAGGATTTATGCGCTTATGTAAACGTCAAAATTAAAGGTTCCTAATATGAGTCGTCTTATTACAGGCACGTGGCTATTGAAAATGGCTCAAAGATCGAAATAGAAAAACAAATATAAAGCATAATAGAGTTATACTTTTACGTTCTCCGTCGTTCCACAAGCATTTTATTTTTAGGTTAATATGCATTTTCATGAAAAAATGAGCCCACACGCATATTACACTTTTTAGGACCCATTTGCTACCAATTTTAACAACTCAAGCCTGGATACAGTTTCCTTGTTGCAGAGAATAATTACTTTTTGTTCTGATCAAATATGTTTTATTGTTCGTTGTATCGAACCTTCTGAGTGTCCACACAACCGTTTACAACTAACGATCGTGTTAGTTTATCCAAGAAAGATAAAACATAGTTCTAGAGGTGGTCCTGTGTACTCCTATTCATGATGTTTTCTGGGGAGGGGGGGGGGGGGGGAGGTTTTTGTTGTAGAGGAGCTATACATATGATGTGTATAGGTAATCCTGATCACGGTTGTATTAAGGACACATAGAGAAGAGGCATGTCATAGTTGCGTCTCTTTTTATCAGTTCACTGCGTGAGTTGGGTGGTGATGGCCGTTGTTTCTGACATATTTTCCCGCCCCTTGGGACGACATAGGCTTTTTGAGTGCCCCTATAGAGAGAGAAGATGGCATTTTTTATGAATTCATCTCTAGAACCTCTGGAACGGTGATGACAGATTTTATTTTGTGATTATCTTTCGAACAAAAAGACATTTCTAACGCTCAAAAACAAACGCACGAACATTAACAAAATTAATAAACTATCCATAGTTGCACACAGCCATCCGGACAAAGCGTTTCTTTTTTTTTTTTTCAGAAGCCATCAGTGGGCGTGAGTGCCACTTCATTTTAGGTGGGAGTGAATTTACTTTTGCACGACCATTTACGTGTGTTCGCACAAGCACGCATAGACGCAGATACACTCGCTTACACATAAAAAAATGATTAAAACAAGTGCACATTAATGTCCCAGTAGGGAAGCGCGGTATCACAATTGCTTTTTAGTTCCTATCATAATATGTTTAAAATAATAATAATAGTTACATCTGCCCAACGCATATGAAGCCTACGAACACACACGTACACGCTCAAACACCCGCACACGCGCTCACGCATAGAAGCACAGATTTATACACGCACAGGCAGAGCGACGCTAACAATAACACACTAATGATCCCACTTATGTTCATATACAAATCCGCATGAATCTGATATTCATTCATGCATATGTATACACTTGCTTTGGCATTTACCTTCACACTCAAACGCGAGACCACACGCAGTAACACACGCAACCCCACAAACACGAACCGAACGATAGTATTCACATACATATCAAACAAGCACACAGATACACAAACACGCCGTCACACACAGAGACGCACACGCGCGCGCGCGCAAGACACGAAACAGAAGAAAAACACGAACTAAACCAAAAGAGCTGCCGATCGACACAGGTGAACCCCTGCTTGGTTGTCAACCGAGCTTTTGCCGCAAGTCTCGCGTGTCCTGGGGGAAAAGTTACCTTTTACGATCTCCGGCGAGGCGTCCGTCTGCCCTCCTCCACACACTCCGTTTGACCTTATGATAGACCCCTGAAGACACGTTAAGCCAATCGAAGCCAATCCAATGCAGTGTGAGTGCCACGTCAACTTCGGGAGGGGCGCAGCGACGCACGGGGACGCGCGGTCACGTGACACCTTCGCAGCTTTTGATTGGCTGGGATGGCTAGTAGCGTCAACTGCAGTCCATAGTATGGTGAAACGGAGTACAGGCGTCGGACAAAGGCAGGGCGGTTAGCACACCGGGAGTCTCCTCCCTCCCCCGGCGGAAACAAACGCTCGTAACTCGGGGGCTCGCAAAGTTCGAGACTTTTTGTTGCCATCTAATGGGACCAGGGGAGTAGCCCCGGGGTGGGGAGGGACAAACACGAAGCTAGATCGAAATAAAATGAGGTCTGATAGCGAGAGTGGCTGGCCAGAGGTGCACGTCGGACGGGACTGTAAAAGATGGGGACACACGGTTAGCGCGTTGCACGTTGACGAAACAGCCGTGCCACCTTCTTCAATGAAAACGTTCCAACAATGACCATATGAAAAAAAATCAGTGTTTGGAGAGTGGAAAGTGGTGAATCTTTGGAAAACGTATGATTGGAAATCTATCGGACAAAAATCGATATGAGGGCTCACACTGAGCGCGCGTTTCCACTGCATAAAGTCTACAACTTAGGACGTCTTACTGGAGTAGCGAGAACTCGCGAACTATGTTGGTCATTCGGGAGTTGAAACTCGCGTTATAGCAATACCAATTGTTCACTAGTTCGCTGAGAGGAGAGACAAAAAAAAAGAGGGCACAGACAGCGTCACAAACTCAGCTACGATGTTTATTTCGTCCACACCTTATAGTCTCGCCACTGCCGCAGAAAAAGTTGTAATCTGCTGTTTACAACTTTGCAAGGGTTCGAAGAGGCAGGTACATTTCCGTCACTGGCAGTGACGACATTCAAAAGAGGGTTAATAAGGTTCGGCCAAAATACGCCTGGCAAGTCAGTTTCAGACATCGTCTTCCCCTTTTATTTTTGGTCCCTCTTAATGTTTTTTACTCTCTTCCAACTCAGTGACATTGTGTTGAATATGCGCAAACTCGCCTGCATCTGAAGCTTTACTCTCTCAAGTATGCGTTCTCTTGCAGTGATTTTTACTCTGAAATCCGTGTTACATATTATCATCATCGAAGTGGGCACGACAACTCTGCCGTGAGTACTTCAACTGACATGACTACTGCTATTCTCGTCCAGGTTAGTGATGACAAAGGTTATCGTTGCGATTTTGTTGGATTAATTGTGTTGCCGTGCCCACGAGTGTTGTTGCAATGCGTATGTGAATGCTTTGCCGTTAGTAGATTGCTTCTGGGACTATCTGGTGATGTTGAATTATACCCGGGCCCCGATAAGACCATGGAAATACTACAGGAAATACTGGAAAACCAGAAAGAAATCGCAAATGACACAAAAGAACTCAGATCTGATAACCAAAACATAAACAAGACACTAGAGAGCATTGAGGATAGACAGAACGGGGTTCTAAAGTCGGTGGCCGAAAATGGAAACGAAATCCGTGAATTAGAAAGCGAGGTTTAACAGCTGAAGAACAATTTAGTTCACCAGAACGGAAGGCTAGTAGAATTCGAAGATCGATCTTGTTGGAACAACCTTGTTATCTTTGGTATTCCCGAAGATCCCGGAGAAACGAAGAGGTGTCTGGAGCAAAAGGTGCTTGACGACGTCTTTAATAAGCAACTAGGTGTGTCACTGACGTCGTTAGAAAGGATACACAGGATAGGACCAATCATGCAGGGTACAAACAGACCTGTAGTCCTTATAGTATTCGACTATAATAAAAAAACTATCGGTGTTCAAAAACTGTAAAAAACTAAAAGGAACTGTGGTGTCAGTTTCCGATGACTTTTCAAAAGAGACATTGCTGACAAGAAAGAAACTGTGGGAGTCGGCCCGTGAAAAAAAAACTAAGGGGAGCAAAGGTTAAGCTTGTTCACGACAAACTTTACGTTAACGATGCAGCGTATGCGTGGGACCCAGAAAACGAACAAAGGGTATGAATTAAAGCACCCCAAAGGCTCAGTTCCGAACCTGCTTCGGGGAAAAATTGACATCGGAAGGAACCCAGATTAATCATAGTTACGCTAAATGCACAGAGTGTCATGAACAAGACTGACCAACTAGAAGGTGTAATATTAGACCACGACCCTCACCTGGTAGTAATTACAGAAACATGGCTGCGACACGATGTATCAGATTTTGACCTTTTTCCGCCCGGACATGATATTTTACGCCGTGATAGATACACCAGAGGTGGGGGAGTTGAAAGGGAGCGTTGCTTATAAAGCGGTCCATGAAGTATCAGGCTGTAACACATAATCAATCCCACGAAAGTGTATGGTGCAAAATATTCCTAAAAACTCTACCATTTTGGTCGGTGGAATATATAGACCGCCATCCTCAGAAATTAGTTTATTGAAAAAATGGACGACATTTTGACGTAACATGTTAATGAACGTACTAAACTAATTACTCTTGGGGATTTTAATTTACCATACATTAACTGGACAGAAAGAGTTGTTGAAACGTCAGGCGGCAAACAAGACGACTACATGCTAGAAGTAATGCTAAACACGGTCTTGATCAAATAGGGCTGGAACCCACCAAAACATGCGGACCACGAAATTCCATTTTAGACCTTTGCTTTCTTCCGATGGGTTCCTTTGATCACGAGGTATCGGTTGTAGATGGAATTTCAGACCACAAAATGGTACGCCTGACAGTGACTTGTGATAGCCTACTTCCAAAAAGGAAATATAATACTGCACTCGTTTATAACCTCGCAAACGCTGATGACACATCAGTCTTAGATTATTTTGAATACTCCTTCGATTTCTTATGTCCGAGCGATAACATGGAAAACCTCTGGAAGCATTTTAAGGAAACCATAAATCACTGCTTAACAGCATATGTCCCACAGAGAGTAAAATAAATATAAAAAAAAACAAATATGTGGGTTACACGCAAGATCATCCATTTGAAACGCAAATTGAAACGTAAACGATTATGTAAGCACAGGAGCCCATCTGTAATTAGTTCTTTAAGCCGGGACATAAAAAACAAAGTAAAAAACGCCAAAACCATTTTTTTTTTTTTGCAAATACCATGAATACGCTTTTGAAAACATCACCCCATAAGTTCTGGCAGCATTTGTCTCCTAAAAAAAAAGGTGTAAAGGAAATCCTTGTGGATGGAACTATATGCGATAAACCACGAACCATGGCAGATGAATTCAACAAATATTTTCATTCGGTTTTTTTTTCAGCTGACGATTCTGTGAATATTTTAATAAGCGCTGAGCCTGACTCGTTAATGCAACATATTCAAATTAACTTTGAGGGAGTAAGGGCCCTACATCTAAATATTGATATAATGAAAATGCCAGGACCAGATAGAATTCCAAACGAATTTCTGAGAGGCTATTGCGAACCTGTATCCCACTTTCGGACTACCATCTTTCAGAAATCTCTCGACGAATGTCGCTTACCAAATGACTGGCTAACCGCCTAAGTTGTACCAATTCACAAATCGGGCAACCTTTGTAGCGTAGAAAACTACAGACCGATTTCGTTGACATCAAATTCATGCAAAATGCTCGAGCACATTATTTGTAAACGGCTCGAAGATTTCATGGAAAACAACAATCTTTTCTACAACAAACAGCACGGCTTCCGCAGGAAGCTCTCGACTATTACTCAGCTATTTGAATCAACGCATCAGTTTGGTGAAGAACTAAACGCACGTGGCCAAGTCGATGTTGTGTCTATCGACCTATCTAAGGCATTCGACAGAGTCATACATAGCAAGTTACTGGAGAAATTACTGCGTCTCGGTGTTGATAAGAACTTGGTTTCTTGGATTAAGTCATATATTTCTGGTCGGACGCAGTTTGTTGAAATAGATGGCCATGCGCCATCTGTCTTGCCTGTCTCGTCTGGTGTATCCCAGGGTTCTGTTTTGGAGCCGGTTTTATTTTTAATTTATGTTAACAATATCGCTCAAGATATTGATTCGGCTGTGGAAGTACGATTGTTTGCTGACGATTTCTTGGTTTACATTACTGTGGAAAGTGCTGACGATCAAATCTTATTGAATCGTTCCTTGTTGACTATTTTGCGATGGTGCGAAAGGTGGAATATGCGCATCAATTTTGATAAGACAACTGTCGCATGTATAACCAAAAAGAAGACTCCTTTAATGTTTTCGTACGAGACAAATGGTATAAACCTGCAGCGTTTTAACATTTTTAAATATCTCGGTGTTACAATATCAAGTGATCTCAAGTGGAACACGCATGTTGGAAATGTATGTGATTCTGCATATAGAAAACTTTGTTTCATGAGGAGATCTCTTAGAGGGACGAACTCCGATGTCAGAACCAATGTTTATAAAACCTTGGTGCACCCAACCTTAGCGTATGCATAAATAATATGGGACCCCCCCCCCCCCCTTCATGAACCCAGATAAACAAGTTGGAGCGTATTCAAATGCTTGCTACCAGGTTTATATTTTCTAGATATAATAGAAAAGAGTTTGTTTCGGCACTGTTAAGAGATGCCCAGTTATCCTCTTTAGCATTAACACGTAAATTTGCACGACTAAAATTTTTTTTATCTACTGCAGTTTAACCATTTTAATATCGACAAGCAAAGCTACATAAGACGTCCTGGTAGACTGTCCCGACGCTTAAACAATGAATTATCAGTTGATCCATGTGTACCCAATATTGACGTCTATAAATGCTTGCTCCTTGTGAAGACCATTGAAGAATGGAATAGGCTGCCTTCAAGTGTTCTTTCCGGCGTCTCTTCTGTTGAAACATTTGAGGAAAGGTTGATGGATTGGTTTACTGATAATTATCTCCATCTCTCTATTGTCACTCTCAGTAGCAGTGCATTTATGATTATCAAATGTATAACGTTTGTGTATGTATCTTTGTGCATTTTATTGTACCCCCTCCTGCAATAACCCGAAAGGGTTGGCAGTATTTGAAATAAAAAATATAACGTCGCGTCACGCTTTCTTTGGAGATCCCAGCCCTTAAATACATTCAGCGTTAATATAAAAATATCAAGACGATCCAGCCAAACCTCCGCCACGCTCAGGCAAAAGCTCTGACTAATTTCCCGATAATGTCTCTCATTCACGTCGTGTCAAAGTTTACGCAAATACGAAACAAAGCAAAAAAGGAACTGCTCAATAATAGCGACCTGACCGGAGATGCGCTTTCCCTAAATATTCCCCCTTTTCAACTTTGGGCCGGCAGCCCCCCGGTGTCATAAAGCCTCGGCGTCGCAACACCGAGGCAGCGTCACGAGCTATGTTACCGCCACGCACAACCCCGTCTGCTCACTCCCCTCTTTGGATCGATAAAGGCAATGCTAGAGAAAAAGGAAAAACAAAAACAGAGAGGATAGGGAAAGGATCCGCGTTTGTGTGAACGAACAAATCGGAAAGGGAAATCAGGAAAAGAGGTGGTGGGGAGGAACGAGGGAAGTTGAAGGTGAAACTGGCTGAATAGGGATAGGGAGATACGGTAAGGAAATTGGGGAGGAATGAAGGAATTGAATACAGGGATTTAAGAATAAAAGAAGTGAGGGAACTGGGACACGGAACGTAGGAAAAGAGGGTAGGGGAATCGGGGAGGAATATAAGGATAGAATGCAGGGCATGAAGAAAGGAAGAAGGGGAGGAAGAGAGGAAATGGGGAGGGGAGGGATGACGCCGATCGTTGAATCGGTATCGGAACTCGGAGGCGGGTAACAGGTTGCGTTGCCTCTTCTCCCGGAGAATGGAAGGAAGGCCGAATCTACGAGGCAAAAGACGCGCTGTGTGGGACAAACAATAATGCTGCGCCTAAGAGAGGCGTGTGAGGACTGTGTGGCAACGGGAGCGGGTGCTTTCAAGACGACCGAGGGCCGAAATATATAGGAACAAAAGGGAGTTTCAAGAGCTTGCGTAAGGAGGACGCTTGCCGGTCTTGAGATGGGGCAATATACGGAGGTGTTCTTGTGGAGGACTGCAAACTATCTATTCTTTTAAAAGAAGTCCCTTGAAATTAAGACTTTTTTTTTTTTGATGGCGTTGATGACACCATGGCAGACGTGAGTGTACAAGAGAGAAATTATGATTAGGAGTGTAATCACTTAAAAGCCCCTAATCAATTTCTATGTTAGCTTGATTTGGTGCGCCTTAATTAGAAATTCGCTGGTCGTTGTTCAAATATGCTATAGAAGTTGTTCTTTTGAGGCAAAAAAAAAAGTAACGTCTCCTTCGCGTTGTATAAAGGCAAAGTTTGGCTGTCTGCAGTCCGCCACAAAAGAGAGCTAGTGCGCATGATGAGAAGGCGTTCCACAACCCAGTAGACAAAGATGGCGGCTCACAGAAGGCGATTATTAGAACAGTCTATAGCAAATGATATTGTTGTTGCTTTTAAATCTGTTTTGGGTCAGTTATTGAAAGGACAAAATTCTTTGATGTTTCATTATATGAACAAACCCAAAAAACAAAAACAAGAAGAGTTTTTGTTTTTTTTTAATTGGTGGTTTCTATGCGTGATCTGCAAAGGAAGATGTGGCGATGGCCGAGGCGCAACACACATTTCAGCGCAGTGTCCAAATTTAGTAAATACAGTTGTTCGCTAAATGCAGCCAGGAATCAATAACGGGTGACGCTGTGACTCCCCGCTAAACTTAGCGCAGAATGTTTTTCGCTACATTTACTAAAGGAAGTAAAGAAACCGATAGTTTCTTGAATTTATTTACAGAACAATATTTAAAAAAGAGATAAATGAAACATTCGAGCTGGTCCGTTGGTATCGGTCGCCTCCACAAGCTTCGTCTCACGCGCCATTGTCGTCCTCCTCCGCGCCAAGAATACTCGTCTGCTACAGGAACTCCTCCAATAGCAAGGAGACCCTGCGTAGGATATGTTTGTGACTAATCTCGGATTCCGTCTAGCAGTTCATTGCCGTCAGTGAATTGTAAGCGGCTTGAAGTCGATTGGGATTGTTATTTGCTCTTTGGTTGATTGCGTAAGGCAGATAGGTGCAGTGGGCTGTACAGTATGACTGGTGTCGAGGAATGCAGGCTTGATTCTATCCACTGACACGCTTTCATTGCATCCATTAATGCTCAGGTGAAATTACTTAGCATGTCGATCAATGACACGGAACACACCATCATGAGGAGTTTCTGATTGTTTACGAACTACATCGCGATGAGCAAATACGTGGGTCATGGTGATGAGGTCGTCAGGAACATAAGGTGGGTGAGGTTGTTGTGATCGTGGATGCGCCGGCCGAACAGCGCGCATGGCGGCCCGAAGTTGGGAAGCACATCTTGCAGGATCAGATTCCGGAGGTTAATGAGTGGAACTCAAGAGCGCTCCCGGAAGTTGAAGCTGTGCTCCGTAGACCAGCTCAACCGGTGTGCAGTCAATGTCTATTTTATTCGTTCAAGGGAGGCCGAGAAGGATCGTGGTTAGTAGAGTTCTCCAGTGGACGTGGTGGTCGTGAGCCTTAAGGGAGGCTTTCAAGGAACGGTGGAACTGCTCAACGAATCTGTTTCTGATGGGATGGTATGCTGTGGTCTGAACTCGGGTAGTTCCTAAATTTCGCAAGTTCGTGAAGCAAGGCAGGCTCGAATTACCTGCCTCGATCCGTGGTCACGGACGATCGCACTCAAAAGCGGGCAACCCATCCACTCAGGGTGTTTTCTGGCTACTGTTTGTGCAGTGATGTCTTTTATAGGCAACACTTCGGGCAAACGAGCAAATCGATCAAAGCAGGTCAAATTTATTTGTTCGTGGTATTTTATTTTATCTTTTTATTTATACATATTGCGACCTTATTCATTGTCATCGCAGGAGTGGAAAATACAGATACATGAACAAAACAACCGAAAAACAAGATGCCATTGAAAATTATTAGCTGAAAACAAAAAGCATTAAGGAAAAGAAAGATTGTTAATTGGGCTATTAAAATCAACACTAGACAGAATGCATATCTGTCCGTCAATTGTATTCCAATCATCTGCAGTTTTCGAAAAAAACGATTTTTTAAAACAATTAACATGACATTGAAATGAAACAAAGTGTAATGGTTGAAATCGTCTGGTGCCCTTTAGTAGTAGAAAATGCAATGTGTTTAGTTCGCTCGATGCCACAGTCATCATTCACAACTCCGCAGGACATTTGAGTCGATCTATTTTTCGCCTCCAACAGAGTGGTTCAAGCCAAGAGATGACGAAATGGATGAAAGAGAAATTGCGGTCATACATTTTGAAAACTAAATCTTACAGCATTAGCCTGGATAAATTCAAATAAATTTACATTTTGTTTATTGTTAATAGGGTACCCATAAAACAGATTAAACAGAAGCATACTCTTGAAGGGGACTAACAAGGGTTCTGTAAGCGGTTAGTTTGACTTCCGTGGTAGGGCATTTGAGATTCCGCTTTACATATTCCAACTTCATAGAAGCTCAGGAGCAGATAAAGTCAACATGTCTATCCCACCTAAGATTGAGCGTAAAAAACACACCTAAGTATTTAAACTCGCTAACTTTGTTTAAATGTGCATTACAAATACCATAACAAAAAACAAGGCGCGAAGTTTTATTTGCAAATCTCATAAATTAAGTATTATCAAAGTTTAAGTCCATTTGCCATTCTCTACTCAAATTAAGAAAGCGCAGGAAAGATTCGATAAGTAACGGCTGATTACTAATGGACGTGATCCATTAATGATCAGACGGCTGATCATTAATATATAAAATAAATAAAAGAGGACCTAATACCCATTCTTGCGCCACACCTGAACTAACCAAAATCTCCGAAGAGATTGCATGCGCAAATGAAACGAACTCCGACCTGCAATTCAGGTAATCAGAAATCCAGTCTAGTAAAAGGGTATTCTTAAGGATGACTTTTAACGTCAAAAGTAACTTGGGGTGCGATACTTTATCAAAAGCCCTCAAGTAATCAATAAAAATTGCGTAACCTTGTCTTCACATCTAAAGTGAAGTGATATCTTGAGGGAATACCAGAAGTTGCGTAATAGTTGAAAAATGTAGGCGAAAACCAGGCTGTTGAGGAAAGAGAAATTAGTTTTTAAGATACTTGGAATTGTGTTTATATACCATTTGTTCGAGAACTTTACTGGATGGGGCGTAAGAGAAATGGGTCCATAATTAGTAAGGCTCTGTTTGTTACCCTCTTTGTGTATAGAAACTATTCCTGCTGATTTTCAAAGTCGAAGTACAGTTTCAAAGGAAAGAGACTTCTGGAAAATAATAGCTTAATATCTCAGTGTTCAGTCTAAATAACGATGTAAAAAAAAAAAAAAATTCGGAGTATCATTTCAGTTTGAACACGTTTTGCAGTGGAGGTTCAGGAGCCGACTGCGTACACCGGAAACACTAACCTGCACATTTGCTAACGTAGTACTCACAATATTTGAACAAAAAAGAGATTCACTGCCGTTGTCAGAAATAAAAACTTAGTAAAACTGTTTATTAAAGCTATTAGAAATAAGCACAGGGTCACTTAAACATTTATTTTGAATAATAAAACTACGAGGAGTCTCATTCTCTGGGAAGGATAGGTCTCCAAAACTCAGCAGGATTGGACGTCATAAATCGGGATAGAGAAACATTAAAATATTTATCCTTGGTGGCAGCCATTTTTTGTTCTATACTTTTCCTCAAACATTCAAACCAGTTTACGTCTACAGGATTAGCACTATGTTTCCATATTCTACTTTTTTTTAACATAACGTGATAATTGCAACACATCTCTAGTAATCCATGGGCGAGCAGGATTCTTCTTTTTGGTTTTAAGGGTAACAAATTTCTTAACGCAGTCACTAAATAACGCACAGAATTCGTATAACAGCACGTCAACATCACATCAGACGTCCCCTCACGCTCTCGTGTCCTCCTCTCCCCCCTCTCACTCCGTTTCGCGGCGCATAAAGTGCAATATAATTTTGGATCACACGTCTTGCTTGCACACGATGGCGTGTGCAAGAATCAAGCTCATAACTGTCTTTAATAAAATTATCGCTCCATTATTACTCGAATTCAATGTCGCTGGGTTTGCTTACGTCGGTCGGCCACTGTAAAATATCACAAATGCTTAGTTTAAAAATGAGGTTACTCTACAAACGAGAGCATGTCGGTCATGCTACAAGAATAAACGAAAATCAATAAAAATAACAAAAGAAGCACGAGATTTGTTTTCGATTTTCGTTTATTTCATTTCATTTATTCATTTATCTACTACTAGTACCCGCAGCGCCTTTCGGCATTATAGGGGGGGGGGGGATACACACAGAAAATACAACAAATTAATAGGCAATAATCTTCAACAACAATTTAAAACCTCGCGAAATCAAACGTATTCCGACACATCTCGCGACATCCAAAACACCTTTCAGATTTCGCGTCATTCCTCAATGCACTCCATCACACTTCACGACATTAAAAACAAATAAACGATACACGAAACCCAATCCCTCTGAGTAAATATAATCTGCTGTGTTAACTTCTGCCTGGGGTTTTTATCTTTAACGCATTTATATTCATCAAATGAGCCTCCCGTTTTCAATGCAATATAAAAGGCATCGTTTGATAAAAGTGAGACAACGGTAGAAGGTAGTTTGTTCCACTGGCACACTGTTTTTAGGAATAAATGAACGCTTAAAAGCCGCAGTCTTGCACCAATATTCGTGGACTTCATTAATAGAATCCACACGCGCGGATAAGTGGTATTGGGGAAACAGGCAGATTTCACGTTAAATGCCAGTCTGGGAGTGAAATATAGAGTGGAACAACTTTAAACGAAGCTCTGCGGCATTCCTGTGTATTTCCTTTGAACATTTGTCTTGAGCGCGTTGCACTAAACTGCCATTTTTTTTTAGATTTTCCTAAAACATATCTAGCAGCTCAGTTTTCAATTTTTTCTAACTTATTTTTACCTAGACTAGTTCGGGGTTCCACACAGTGCACACATAGTCTAATATAGCTATTACGTTGGTTTTACATAATAGTTCCCGCGTAACCTGTGGGACGTTAAGAATGTTTAGGCGCAAGAGAGGCCAAAAAATGTGGAAGCTTTTGTTACTGTATAATCTACATGTCGATGCCAGCTCAACTAAGATGTGAGGTAAACACCTAGGTAATCTGAGACAGTTTTTAAACGAGTGTTCTTGACATCGTAACAGAAACTAGCGGTTGTCTGTTTTCTATGAAACGTCATGCGTGGGGTTTTTATCTAGGTTAAACTTGATTCGCCATTTTTTCGCGCCATGTATTTATAGTATCTAGATCCCTTTGAATGATAAAATTGTCACTATCTCATGTTACTTCTTTATATAATATGCAAGCATCTGCGAGCATTTTCATGCATGAACGGACGGACTCTAAATTATCATTTACATAAATTAGAAATAATAAATGACCTAAAGCCGACCTCTGTGGCACTCTTGATGTTACTTGTGCAAGATAACTTTTCTACCAATAACTTATAAGTTACGGCATCAAACGCTTTACTGAAGTTTAAGAAAACACAGTCGACAGTTTTATGTCTACCTATTGCCTCAGACAAATCGTGAGTAAACTCGGTCACTTGCGTGACGCTGGATAACCCCCTCAGGAAGCCATGTTGTTTCGGATTCATCAATGAGTGAGCATCCATATGTTTTACAATAGACGTGTACAAGATATGTTCTAGAATTTTACAAGAAACGGAAGTCAGTGACGTAGGACGGTAATTTAATAGGTTGTTACGAGGGCCAGATTTAGAGACCGGTACAACAGAGGCTATCTTCCAATCATATGGCAAAGATCAATCATTCACAGACTTTTCAAAAATAATTTTCAGATATGGACACCGAAGGAGCACAAGATTATAGCAATGCTGTCGGCAGGCAATCAGAGCCAGCTGCCTTTGAAACATTTAAGCCCCCTGATAACACTGATATCCCATTCATATTGTACAATATATTCTCAATGGTGCATGGTGTGAGCACACAATGCAAATAGTAGGAAATAAAACACAAGCCTCCGCAACAACAAAAAGCGACTACGTGTACGGGACTTCACAGTCGAGTATGACTTAACACAGTTGTACAACAGTTGGGGCGGAGCCGGCGAAACAAGTACAGTAAATTTTCTGCAAGACAACGTTTCATTAACCTGCGTGAACAGAAGAAACTGCGTGAGCGGCCCTAGCCATCGTTGTACAGGCTCCAAGCCCCAGCGGAACAGTGGCTGTTGCCGCCTTTTGTAGGCCACAGATGATCTGGACGCCACGATAGTGTTCGTAGACCGTCACCGGGCATTGACCGAAATCAGCCGCGGCGCATGTCGGAAACCGTTCTTCGCTGCCGGGTGCCGCGTCACTCAGTCGTGACACTGCGAAGGATCCATGGGAGTCATCGGCGATATATTGTTGTCGCGGTGCAGCGCTACAAATGACTTGCGTGAACAGAAGAAACTGCGTGACCGGCACTGCCATCGTTGTACCGGCTTCAGAGCTCTTGAGTTAACACAAAACGTTTGCTTTAAGATTTTAATAACATGTTTGTATAGCGGCTATTGCTATAAACCCTTATAAAGTTAATCTTTTCCGGAAAGTGTTAATTTGTTTGTTTTTTTATTAGTTGGGTGCTCGACCTTTAACCAATTTACGATACGTCGTTTCTCTGTAAATTTAAAGTGAATCTTAAAAATGGATTCGCAACATTTGTTGGGTAAAAAAAAAAAGAACAGAGTGTGCCCTAAGAGCGACGCGCCATCACACATGCGCTCAGACGTCGGGAAAATTTAAACGAAAGCAATTTCACGCATGAGTCAGCTGAAACCGGAAACAAATTGTTTCATTCATAGGAAAAAGAGTACGTAATTTTAAATAGCGTCGAAAAACAAGATCTGTGAATAAAATAGGACAGGCAAGAGGAGGAATAGGAAATTGCAGTCTTTGAGTTGAACATTCTGGGCGAGTAATGCATAACAAGTATAAAAAGAGACATGCTTTACTCACTCCCCCGCTTACCCCCCCTCCAACACAAAAAAAAATCGATCACAGGGAGTCAGACAAGTTGTCGAAATGTTTTCTCCGCGAAATTTGTTTGTGTGTTTACTTATTTTTGCGTTATTACGTACCGCTGCAGAGCCAACCAAGCAGTACTTTCTTCCTGGTTCCTATATTGGCTCCCAGTTGTCGGGCTTTCTCTTTTTCGTTTTTTTCTGCTCCTGATGTTTTTTGTTTCTTGTATGAGCATATTCATGAGCTTTAGATTTATAGTTGGTTACCGGCAAAGAATTCAGTAGATGTTCAACATCCAGTACGTGCTCGGCGCCTTCCGGCTTGATTTGACTGCGCGTGCTGCGAAGCATGACCAAAGGCAGAGTGCTGGAGCTGGATTATTTACTGGATTTTTATCTTGTCACCGACTATAGCTACGGAATCATAATACAAGAAGAAAAAAACTTGTACCAAATGTTTTTTTTTTAATCTATAGTCATTACATTAAATATATAAAAATCAAAACTAAGCACTTGTTTCATTATAAAAAGTGATCCGACACTGTTGCTAAACTTTTCTCATCCCCAACATGTTCCCAGTACACTGGATATCGATAAAAAAGCTTACTCTACAAAGGCCTTGGTTATGCACGTTCTTAAAAAATTACAGATGTTTATTTCAGAAAACGTTGACAGCGCCAGATCCTTCCAACACATTTCTTCTCGTAAAAATAAACAAAACTTCAGCATGATTTTTTTTAATTTGAAACAATTGTCCTCTTGCATGTCACTAAACATAATGGTGTTGCATGTCACTAACTAATGGTGTTGCACAAACCTTAATATTCTCTACCGCAATGAAAAAAATAAAATTAAATACTTTTTTTGCATTAAAAACAATTGTTGATATTTTCACCTTTGTTTCAGCATGAGATAATTGCTGTTCTTAAACACATGCGACAATAGAATGAGTTTTGTAAACTCGCAAAACACAAAGCCTAATTAAAGTACCAGCTGGTGGACCTGCCCCGTAAATATCGTAAACATAAACTACCATCAGCGTAAAAAACTACACGAAAGATTGTGAGACCAAGTGTAACGTGCAACTCGCCTTGGTGTCCCCTTTGTGTTTTTATAGTAAACACCTGACGCCCGCGTCCCGGCAGCGGAATTATTTTAAGATCACAGACGCAGCAACAAATATATGCTACGTCGTAAGCAGCGCATCTTGTCAATCTGACAAAAAAATATATATATATAATCTCGCCGTGAAAACCACTGTAATCTCTCGAATCAACGCTGAAGTTGAGTAATATTTGCAGGGACCGCCTATTTGTGAGCTGTCGTCTATGATGGTCACCGAGCCGACACCGCAAGAAATGCAGGAGATGCAAGGAGCGCTCTGGACTTGCCTTGCCTTTCTTAAAATGTCAGTTTCAAAAAGTGTCACCGATTTTTTTATTAATATAGGACATCCTATGGATAGAGGCTTATATCTTATGAAACGTAGGAAATTGTCAGGGAGAGACATTATCATCTCATTTTCGCTCCTCAACCTGTGAGGTTGAGGCGTTAGTGATAAGAACGCATAGAGGAAAAATCACGAAACAGAAAGCGTAATCATCGTAGGCCACGCCCACGCTTCTCTTCATCTGTCACCTTTCCCCAACATTTGATATCCTTTGGCAAACTTCGTTCAAAATATAAAGAAACAAAAAAAAAAAAGCACGCGCTCTCTAATACAAAGAGACTCGTGTGGTGCCGAGACAACAATCCTGGCGGAACCGGGGTTCATACGTTCCTAAATTGGGGAGATGCCCGTCGAACTGTCAGGCTTTCAGTTCCCACGAAGAGCCACGCGATTCTGCTGAAGAAAGGGGCAAAAAGTCAAGATTGCGAGATAAAAAGAAATGCAAAAAAAAAAGCTACAAACTAAGAAAGCTAGAAAAAAAAAAACGGAGCTTGACACCATTTTGGAGAAGATCTGCTGTCGCGACGCTGTCACTTCTCGAAAAAGTCCGGCTTTAAAACAAAAGCAGGGGGGTCGCCAACGAGGCCAAAGCAAAACTGACAGTATATAAAGTAAGTTGGCGTCTTCGTGGTTCCGTCCTCAGACAAAAGGATAATAATGTCAAGCCTATCTTTTTTTATTATTTTTTTCTGTATATATAATATATAAATTTGTCACCCTCCGCTTTGCGCCGTCGTCAGCGCGTTTTGGTGAAATCTCTCTCGATGTGGCAGCCGCGGAGAGCTGTATATAGAAAGCGCTTAGGCAATCGGAAATCTTAGATAGAGAGAGAGAGAGAGAGACCAAACTTGTCGATTCGAGGATTTGTAGTGCCAACATTTTCGTGTGTGTGTTTATTTACTTTCCCATTGGTTTTGCTCCTACAACTTGCTCCAATTCGTTGTTGTTGTTTCAAAAAATTACCGTCTTTTCTATCATGTCTCTTTATCTCCGTCAGATGGAAAAAAGCGCCATGGTATACACGGGAAAACGTAGCGCTCAGACTGAAATGATATATACCTACGTCTCTTTCTTGATGTATCCGATAGGCGCTGAACGCTTGGGATACGAAGGGTGTGGCTAGTATAGGTTCACGCTTCCTGCTTCCTGATTGGTTCATGGCTGTTGTTATGGGCAAATAATGCAATTTCATTGGCTGCCGAGCGTTATGAAGATGCTCGGGACTACCCGCGCCTTGTGTTTCTTAAGCCCTTGGTCACTATATGTATTGACCCTTCTTACCAGTCTGGCATTCAACCCTCTGTTCTGATCAAGAGCACGTAGACTCTATTTTTGTCATTTTGTATAAACGTCTGCATTGCAACGTTATTGTTCAAGCTCTCATATTTGTACACGCGCTCTGTTCACGAGACCTTTAAATATAATATGGGGATGAACGGAGTAGAGGCGGCGTAGTAAGTTTTAATACTTCCAGTGAATTCGTTTACTTTAAAATTGGGTCAGACTTTTTCTCGCGTGGTAACGGTGTTATTTGCAGACAATGTGCCACCGATAGTTTGAATTTGCATTAAAATATAATTTCATAGAATTAAATATTTCTGCAACAATACACCGAGCGCACTTGCTACATACTACAGCGCAATTCCGGTCACTATGCAGACAACATGAAGCTAGTGCTTTGTAGCCTGGGGTACGTATTATACTCTAGCTACGTTAATTCAATAAAAAAAAGGTGTAGAGCATGCTAGAAACCGCAACATTGTGTTAACTACAAAAAATTTGAATTCACAATTGATTACGAACGAAAGGTACTGAACATGTATGTTCGTCTTTTCTTTATCAAAAGGTTTTGTCTTAATAAAAACACAGTAGGAGAGCGTGAAAACAGACCAATGGCATATACAACAGGTGAATACACGAAAAATGACAGAAATTGATGAACTTGGCTTCTACTATTTTGCGCTGCGTTGCCAAGGCAAGCGTAGATTCCTCAATGCTTCACCTCTGTCAGAGCTAGTAGCGCCAGCACATGCGAATAAAACCCCATGCACACGGACAGTATAAAGGTACCTGTAAAGGGGTACGGAAGCCAAATGATGTGCCGCGAACTCTCTTCTTCTTGCTTCAAAATCGGACAGCGAAAAGCGCAATGCGTACCGCGCCTCGTGACGTCAATGTCATCTGCGCGGCCAAGGCTACTGTAGTTGCGAGTGTTGCCACCTGGTGGCGTCAACGCGTGACAATCTCGCCGTGTGGCCGTTGCGGTGAGCGACACGTCCGTGTGGCCGTTGCGGTGAGCGGACATGTTTCCTGGTTCTCCTCGAGCATCCGAAGCTAAGTGCCAGTTTTTCTTCTTTTCTCTCTCTTTTTGAGAGTTGATAGGAAGTGACTATGCGGTAGCAGTGTTAGGTTTGAACAGCAGCAGTTGGGATTAGTTGAGGCTACTACGAAGTTAGTTTCGTAGGCTGTTTGAATTTTTGGCGGGAAGTGACGGTTTGTTCCCGGTCTAGATATGGGTCTAGATTTGGGTCGGCAGGACAAGGGTGGGGACGAGTTGGTGCAGTGTGAGGGGTGTGGGCGGTGGTGTTACCTAGAGGAGACCGGTTTCGGGAGTCTGGATGAGGCGAAGGGGATGAGTTTCGAGTGTCGGCTTTGTGTGAAGCTTCAGCAGGTAACTGGGGAATTGGGAGGGTAGAGTTCGGGAGATTGAGGCCGAGCTTAAGGCAGAAGGAGAGAAGCGGGTGGGTCTCGAGGCCCAGGTTGAGGAGCTGACTAGGCAGCTTAATCATGAGAGGGAGCAGCGGGTCGGCCTCGAGAAGCAGGTGGAAGAGCTGGGGGAAGTATGGAAGGCGGGTTTAGAGGAGTGTAAGAGGGAGTGTGACAGTAGGGTAGAGCGCCTGGAAGGGGTAATTCGAGCGAGCGAGAGTAGCGAGGGAAGAAAGGAGGAAGTGTCAGTTCTAGCGGGACGAACCGCCGGTCCGCAGGCTGGGGTCGCTGGTGGTCAGGAGTCCAGCCTGTTGACCGGCGGGCTCGACGACGCTGGAGAGCTAAGTGACCCTCAGCTCAATAGCGCCTTCAAGCAGCAGGCGTCGGGCAGTCAGGTGACAGCAGATAAGTCGCAGGACAAGGGCGCGCAGGTACCAGGGGGATCTAGGGTACTGGTAGTGGGGAGCTCTAACGTAGCACGGGTTAAGAAGGGTGTACTGAACAGGTTGAAGGGAGACCAGAGGGTAACCGTAGAGGTCCAGCCAGGGAAGTGTATGGTGGATGCTATGACCGCAGCACGTGAGGGGGTGTGGGATAACCGGGAGGGAAGGAACCTAGTAATAGTTCATGCGGGGCTTAATGATGTGCTCCAGGGTAGGAGCCAGAACCTCGGAAAGCAGCTAAACGTGGGCATGCGTAAGCTGAGGGACGTGTCTGAGAATGTGCACGTGGTTGTGTGCACCATTCCAGAAGTTCGGGGGCAGTCCGGGGTAACGGAGAGGAGGGTTCTCGAAGCCAACAGAGTAATTAAGGGTATGAGTCGACAGCTTCGGTACGACGTAATGGAAGTAAACAGGGAAGTGTACGAGGCTGGCTCCCGCCCTTTTGCAGATGGCATTCACTACAGTGAGGCCACGGGTTACAGGGTGGGGGATAGGATGGGCCGCACGGTGACTGCTTTTTTGGGGGACCGAGGGCCCTGGGGGTACTGAAGTAACTGAAAACCCAACAAAGTCAGGAGAGGCACCCAGGGTTAAAAAGAGGAGAAAACGTAAGAACAGGTATAAACAAACAACACAATCAGACATTGGATATATTAACATGCAGGGTGGTAGAAATAGGTTAAAATGGGAAGAGGTAGAGGAGCAACTAAGAAAGGAGGATTTAGTGGTGTATGGGTTTGTGGAAACACATCTCAGAGACATGGAGCAGCCAACTTGCAACCCTGACTATGTGTGGGAAGAATGCAACAGAACAGAGGGAACGAGGAAGGGAGGTGGAATTGGAGCATTTATTAAGAAGAACATGAACTGTCAAAGGATCAGAAAGGAGTGCGCCGAACACTTGTGGCTGAAAGGAAAAGTCGCTGGGGAATCAACACTCCTTGGAGTTGTTTACTTATGGACAGGGAAAGGTGCTAAAGATTAAAACAGAAAAATGATTGATTGCATATCAAGAGACATTAGTGAGCTAGGGGAAGGCTCTGAAATAATTATTATGGGAGACATGAATGCCCATATCGAGGGTCTCGATGGGTATACGGACTCAACTGGAAGCATATTACTAGAACTGGTGGAAAATCATGACTTAGTTTTATGTAATACCAGTCAGAAGTGTGACGGGCACATAACGTGGGAAACTGGCAATCTACATTCAACTATAGATTACGTACTTATGTCACACAAAATACATGGTAAGTTACAAGTAATGAAAATAGATGAAGAAGGTTCCAAAAGTCTTGGTAGTGATCACAAGCGTATTAAGCTGAATTTTGCCAGAGAAGTAAATGCTGAAACTAGACAACATAATTCAAAGCAGACTTTCTGCAGCGACAAAGAGTTGGAAATAGTTGCTGAAAGAATAGAGGAAGCAGTTTCAGGGCAACGGTATACAGATTGAACCTATGAGAGCCTAACTGGGCTTTTTGTTCTGGAACTAGACAAAGTTCAGAGTAAACGAAAGGGAAAGCAAAGACATAGAACAAAAAGCTGGTGGGACAAAGAAGTGAAGCAAGCGATACAAAAACGTCAGGAAGCCTACACAGGCATTCCAAGCGTAGTGGGGAGTCGGAAACGGAAGTAAAAAGAAGATGGGACACTTTTATAACATGTCGCCGAGAGGCATCCAGTTTGATCAATGCGAAAATTCAGAGAAAAGGTGAAGAATGGATGAGTAATGTAAGCAAGAAAGATAGAAACGCAGCCAAGAAGTTTTGGGAGCACTTGAACTCACTCGGAGAAACGACGCAAGCTAGACAGAGGTTCATACTCTCGCATCGGGGAGATCATTTAGAGGGAGATGATGCGATACGATATATAGGAGCAGTGATGGAGGAGAAATTTCGGGAACGGGTACATGTGGAAGATAGGAGAACCGAAGGCAGTATCAGTCCAGCTTTTAACATCGCGGATTTTGGACAAAGAGAATGGGAAAAGGCGGAACGAAGAGTCCCTAGTGGCACGTCGACAGGCACAGATGGTATCCCAATCAAGCTGGTGAAGAATTTGGGTCCTAAATCTAAGGCAAAACTAAGGGAGGTAGTGAGCACTATGGTAACAAAAGGAAATATTGTAGATGAATGGAGGCTTAGTAGGATGAGTATGATATATAAGGGAAAGGGAGATAAGTCTGACATTAGGAATTATCATCCCATAACCGTGACACCAGTTATTTACAGGTTGGTAATGCAGATTATAAAGAACAGACTGGAGGAATGGGTAGATTGCGAGGGCATACTGGGCGAGTTACAGAACGGGTTTCGGAAACAAAAAAGGTTGGAAGACAATATATTTTCTCTAACACAGTGTATAGAAATAGCGGAAAAAGAAAACAGACAGCTCTGGCTGGCATTTCTGGATATCAAGGGTGCCTATGACAATGTGGACCAAAAAACTCTGTGGGACATAGTGGAGAGCTTAAACCTAGATGAAGGACTAACAGCAATATTAAGAAACATTTACAAAGATAATAAGGTGATTATAACATGGGAAGGAAAGGCAACGGGGAAAATAGAGATAGGACGAGGCCTTCGGCAGGGGTGCCCGTTATCGCCTTTGCTGTTTATGTTGTATCTGAGAGGATTGGAGGATAGACTAGAGAAGAGTGGGCTTGGATTTGACCTTTCGTACAGTAAGCTAGGCCAAACAATTCAGCAATCCTTACCGGGACTGATATATGCGGATGATATCGTACTAATGGCTAACAACAGGATAGATTTGCAGGAATTAATGAGCACCTGTGGTAGGGAAGGAGAGGAATTAGGTTTAAAATTCAGTAGTGAAAAATCAGCAGTCATGATTTTTAACAATGATGATGTTGAGAGACTTAAGATACAGAATATTACAGTTGAGAGAGCTAGTAAATACAAGTGTCTAGGAGTATGGATATGTGATGGTGCAGAATATCTCAGTGAGCATGAAAAGTATATAATAGGTAAGGGCAACAGAAATGCGGCTGTAATGAAAAATAGAGCACTTTGGAATTACAACAGGTATGAGGTGGTGAGAGAGATTTGGAAAGGGGTCATGGTGCCTGGCTTGACTTTTGGAAACGCAGTGCTATGCATGAAATCCGAAGTGCATGCAAGACTAGAAATAAAACAGCGTGGAGTAGGTAGGCTGGCTTTGGGGCACATTGCAAAACACCAAACCAGGGAGTACAAGGAGACATGGGATGGGCGTCATTTGAGGGCAGGGAAGCTGTGAGCAAGATAGAATTTGAGGATCGGTTGAGGCAAATGGGTGGGGAGCTATGGGCACGAAAGGTTTTCAGCTATTTATACATGAGGAGTATAGACACAAAATGGAGACAGCGCACTAGGAAATTAAGAGGAAAGTTTTTAGGCTATAGTGGGGTTACGGAAGAGGTCTCAGTTAAGAAGAAAGTTAAGGCCACAGAAAGAGATCGGTGGCTAGAGGGAATGCAGACAAAGAAGGCTCTGGAAGGCTATAGATTAAACAAAACTGTTATTGCCAAAGAAAGCATTTATGACAATTCTAGGGGAAGCCCATTGTTGTTTGAGGCAAAGACAGGTGTTTTGCGAACCAGAACATACAGAGCGAAGTACCAGGAAATGGACACAGTGTGCGCTGCTTGTGGAGAGGAGGACGAGACGGCTGAGCACTTGATACTCTACTGTAAAGGGCTTCACCCTATGCATACCGAAGACAACATAGATTTAATAAGGTCATTGGGTTTTAGAGACAGCGAAGGAAAAGTGGATTTCAAGACAGTAGAGATTACCAAGCAAAGATAAAGTGAATGGTGGCAGAAAGCGAGAGAAAACTAGGCATTTTCTTATTAACTGATGGCAAAGGGGATTTATAGCCTCACTTTCTTTTCAGTACAGAGTGAATATAGTTTTCACATTTAAATATTCTAAGCTTAAAGGGTAAGACAAAATGGCTAGGTGGCGTAAGCTACCGCCCGATCCAAAGGGCTCAGCCGTATCCATCCATCCATCCATCCATCCTCGCCTAGTAGTAATATCGGAGGACTGTACGCCCTATGGCTTATAGACGATTGCAAGCAAGGCCACTGGTGGCCGCCATGTCTCTGCTCATGATGGCAAGTGCGTGCATTTACAAGCTTGCCAATGCTACGTTCACGCTCATGCTCCACATACTTGCACGCATAGGGCACCAGTGAAGCGCCATGCTTGCAATTGTACATGCATAGCTTGTCCGTAACGTCATATTGCGGTCATGCCGGTATTTTATGTGCCACGAGTGTTCGGTTCACCGTGTTAGTTTCTCACCGCCGCTCGAGAAAACCAGTGACTAGAAATTACCATCAGTACCCAGCAATGGTGACACCAGCAAGCTATGTATAAAGGTATTCCCTGGATGTCATATTTAAACACGTTGTTCACAGTGCATTCCCGAGGGTAAAGGTAAGAAGGGGGTGTGGAGGGGGGGGGGGGGGGGTATGGCGTGCCTGGCAGAACTTCTCGCATCCTTAGATCAAGGGCCTACCTAACGTCCGCAAAGAACGGCGATCTTGATGGTGTGGAATGCACGTTGAGGAAGCACTGTGAAAGTCAACATATACAACGTAGTACACTCGTGAGCGCTCTCCGCCAAGTCAAATTTAGGACTTAGTAACTCCACGAGAGAGCCATACTGCCGCGAAATGGCGCTGCTTCTTAGAGGCCGATGACGTGGCGGCACTCCAACTCAGCGTCACAGACCGCCACCAGGCGCAATCTTGAACTCTGTTTATTCGTTTTAAAATCAGTTTTCTTGACTTCTGCACCGGCAGCCCAGAAACAATGATCTAGATTAAGGTTTCTGGGCTGCCGCCGCAACGTAAACCACATCCATACAAAGAAATAAGAGGAGACATTTTGTTTCCGTACCCTTTTAACAAAGGTTCCTTTGCAATCGGCAAATCAGCCCATGCTCTTGGGTCGCGAGTACATGCCACGCGCGGAGGATCGCGAAATCATTTGCCACTGACCATAAAGGTCCCTTAGCTGAAGGAGAATTTATGATCGTGTGAATGTGGTATGAGACGTAAGGCAAAGCCACGTTCTCTCACAGCAAGACTTTAGCCACGCTAGCCTTGACAATGTAGCACAAAATAGTTGACGCCGACTATATGTCGGATGACTATCTGGTCACCTCATCGTGCACTAAACAGTAAAGCGAATTGTAATGTGTACTGCTATATGCTTGGTTACTCCGGTCATAAAAAGTTGAAAGTAAAAACAAATTTTTCTAGCAGACTCGGTGATCTCGAACCTTATTTATATTTCTTTAGAGTGTAAAACTCGTACCTTAATTAAACAAAAATTATTACGGGTTGTCTATTACATTGGTTAACTAGTAAAATCAAAGCTGACAGAGTGATTCCTGCGATTGTTAATGCTGAAGTTATTCTGAATCATGTTAACTACGATCATCTCCTCTATGGCCGCAATTTTGTGTTCATCGAAACTTCTATCCCAATGTGATTTCTGTTACGTCTGTTCTCATTCTATTTGCTTGAAAATAATCGGGGTGCCTTTGCGTTACCTCTAAGTGCCGTTTTTTATAAAACGGCTCTTAGAGGGAACGCATTTATACATGTTTTTATAAATCATTTTGTTGAAGTTGCGAAAACTATTTGTTGCATGAAAGATTTAAAGACGGAAACAATTTAATTGTGGAAACGTCTTAGCAGCAACACTCTGAATGCTACTTAACACTGAAATACCAGTAATGGGTTATGCGTGTGTGAGCACCGAGGAATATACTAATTCCAGCCTACCTTCTTCAGGCCCACCTGGTTGTTCATTTCTCGCCGTGATGTCAGTCGTGTTTCTTCAAGATCTTCTTAATCTGCCCCAGTCAAAATGAAAAGACCTTTTCTTCACGTCTTCAAATATATCTCATCTGTCTCTTAGCTTCATCTCTCCGAGCCATACCGCGCATCGATAAACCTCGTTGTCCTCCATGGCGGCGACAGCGTTCATCCCGCGCATTTGTTCGAAAACACAGCCCTGCTCACCATCACAGAGCCTCCATCTATTATCTTTCCGCTTACGTCGGTGCTGCATTTACTGTTCTTGTTCTCGTAGCTGCCGTTCTTTGTACTCCATCCACTCCTAAGCTGACAGTGCGGTAGAAGCTACGTCCTCGCTGCACCAGTGATACGTCTGTCTTTCGCAGCGCGATCGCGTTCCCGCCCCTACTCACGCCCAGAGAGCGTGGGTCAGCTGACGAAAGGGAAGTTGTTGATTGGTCCGCCTACTGCGTAGCCTCCTGCCGCACTGTCCGCTCAGGAAGGACGAGCTACCGATCTCTGCTACTTGATTCTATTTTATCCCGACCTAAATGCGTTTCCTCTTACCACTCGTCATTGTTTTGTTTTCCTCTATCACGTCGGTAATGATGGTAATGGTGGTTTTTGTGGGAGTAGAAACGAAAGAAAGCAATGAAAGGGGTGGATTTTACCGCAATAGTGTTTGGTTGTACCACGTGACCCTATGTGGCGTCTGGCGCACTCCGCCACCCCCTGCTGCTGCTGCTGCTGCCTTGCACGAGTAGAGACAATTAGTATAATGACCTCATTTCTTCAAACGATCGCCCTCACAACTGCCAGGCAGATTAGCGAGGGGCTTATGCTATGGTAATGGCGGAGAAAGCAGCTCTACCCACTGCCGGCTAATTGGAAAGCCCCTTTTCTATTTTTCGTCGGAATTTCATTTTTGTTTGTCGTGATTATACTTGAGTGCAGAGTAGGGAATTGGATTAAATAGTTGCTGGAACCAGATTTTGCTTTGTTTTTTAATATAATTTACCTCGACTTATAGACTGCATCTCCTTATTATAAGTAGTGACACCGATATCTGAGACATGATCAGCAGAGGGCAAATATATCTGTATTTTTACACCTTCAAAACATGTGTATCGCGATATTTAGATGGAAGTTTGAAGTGTTATGTTTAGTGTGCGATGTATGAAGACAAAAATTTAAGAATTGAGGTCTGAAGTTTGAAGTCTGAAGTGGCATATCCGAAGCCTGAAGCATGCAGTTCTAGGTTCAAAATTCAAAGGTTAAAGCATGTTTTTTTTTATTATCCCAGCTTAAGTTTTTTAGTGAGGTAGCGATAAAAGTAATTTATGCTTTACCTAGTCCCCTACACCCAACCTAATTAATCTATTTATTGACACTTGAAATGGGTTAGATAGTTTTATTACATTAGGATGGTTTTCGAAATAACTCGGTTTTTAAGATGAAATGTTTCGTGGTCACCATAATTTAGACTAATTTATTTTTTTTTTTAATCGAAGATTTCGTGTCATACAACGCTGTGTTGTATTGCAGTCATCACAAAGCTCATTTAAACTAAGTCATTAGTAATCAGATGGAATTGTTAAGTCTCTATTTCGAAATAAATGTTATTGGTTTATTTTGGATGTTGAGTTTAAGATATCCACGCCGTGATTCAAATTTTTGTTTTTCATCTCGAATTCTTAAGGAGTTGTGTTGGCAAGTAAGTTCTGAATATTTCGTTTTTAATAAGCTGTATCAATTTGGGCTTTTTTTATCTATCAAACTGTAAGTAAAATTAATTCGAAAATAGTTTTTTTTTTTTTTTCATAATGGGCTAATCAGACGACAAACACTTATATAGGTCAACGGCAGCCTGTCACATGATTGAATGTTACTGTTTGGTGTCGTGCGACGTTATCTTTAAAGAGAACCCATAAAAACACAACAATAATTTACATCACACATATTATCTGTTGTGTTCAGAACGTTCAGTCATTTTTAAATTATATAAAACAAAATAGCTTGTAACGTTCAAAATGTAATTTACACAAATGTATGCAATAGAAACCAGGGGAACTCCTGCTGAGCTTTCATTTAACAAGAAAAAAAAGTAACGCCTGTATATACACAAGCAAACAACAAACTATGTATAAATAGCTCAAGTTTAAATTGCACACATTTAAGTTATTAGCGACATAGCTGTATGTTATTAAAACCTTTTAAACGCCGCGCTATGACGCAATGTTCGAAAAACTAAAATTGCTATTCATAATCCACATTTGGCATCTGAATTAACTATGAAGAAACATATAGCCAAATTACTAATGAGTAGGCATGTTTTTCGCCTGTTCCATTTTGGGAACATTGGCGTTTCCAATATACAAAATGCAACTGTCGTCTGAAACAACGCTTATGGAATGTAAAATGGTAATTACTTCTGTTATCTGAAGAGCCCCTTTTAGCTACTTGCAAGGTCTATGAAAACTATAAAGATGGAAAACATAAATGCTTGTAAAATATTTCTTTTTCAGTGTATGTGCTGTGTGGTAATCAGCGCTTCACAAGTCCTGGTAAGCTGGAAAACAATTCTGGTGCAGCCGCTTTTCACGCTGCTGACACTTATGGGTCGTGTTTTTGTGATTTTTTTTCGTCTTTTAACTACGCGCACCTTTTTCAGTAGCTAAAACAAGGTAATGATCATCAGTCTTCCTTTCTGCAATGCTAGGATGAACCCGAGGTCCAGGTCGCAGGTTGAGTTTCTGCTTCAGGTTGAGCAGGGACATGGTGACGTCCCACCTGAAATCTAGGTGTGGCATGGCGGAATCTGTTTCCTTGTGAAGCTCTCGGTAAAGGCAACATCCTGCGACTACAGCCCTGTTGATGTCATTGCTGAACAGATTCCACCACCGCGTTTTGCTTCTAAGCCTTGTGCAGTAGCTATAGGAGGCGTTCCTTAACATCCACACCTCCCATGCCATAGATATATTTTTTGTTCAAATATGGTTGCGCAATGTTGACCTTTTTCTTGCAGCGTAGTGAGAATCGCTTTGCAGTATAAACAGGCTCGTGGCTAAGATGGTTAGAGACAACAACGACCACTGCGTTGTCGTGCCATCTGCAATGCGTATACCACACCGTAACACTTGTAGTTAAAAGCCCCTCTCTCCCCTTTTGCGATGTCTTTCTGACTCATCGGCGGACAAGCGCCAGTTCGTGTTTTTCATGTAGTCCCTGTCGATCTTATTCCTTCGTTAGCAAGTTTTGTAAGGAGACCGTAGGAGGTCAAAAAGTTGTGTAAATAGACCCCGTGTTGCTCAGGGCTGGAGAGGCAGATACCATGTTGCTAACAACCCTGAGCCCAAGGGGAGTCTTGCCATCCTTCTCCTTTCTTTCGCAAGATATCTTCATCGCAATGGGATACCTATTTGGAGAGCACATGATCAATACCGTATAGCTAAATCTAATAGGCTTACCGCGTACGACCATTTTGCGCGAGTGATGGCCATAATAAGGCACATTCCAAGCAGCACATAAACGTGAAGAAAACGTCGAAAGAACGTCGAAGACGTCTGTAACGTGACGTCGTACAACGTCGAAGGTCCGGACGTTACCTTCCTTCGACGTCGATGAAACCTTTAAATGTCCGCGAGAAAAGGTGCACAGAAGGTCGAGAAAACGTTCCCAATGACGTTTGTCACACGTCACATGCACGTCTCAGTGCGCCGTTGCGTCCTCTCTCGACGTTTATGATACGTGTGTTTACGACATCCGAACTACCAACGACGTTCATAGAACGTCGGGACAACATTCCAAATTACGTTCCCTAGGCGTCGTGGGGAAGACGTTGTGTCCACCCCCCCCCCCCCCCAACTAAAAAAAAAAAGTTACTTTTTGAGTATTATTGCGAAGGCAAGTTGCTCTCATGCAAGTACGAAGGAAGTAACTAAAACACAGGTTTGGTACAAACTGTTTTTTTTTTTTACCATGTTCAGACACGAGATGCAATACGGAGCGCCGCCGAAAGACGTCTCTGGATGTGCCAGCCAGAAGTATATAAAACAAACAAATTCACGTAAAGAAATGTACAACGGACGATGTCACGCTGCGCGGAATGTTCCACCGCTTACCTTGTTCTGCTTCTGATTAATCCGCTGACGCGCGTGCTTTACCCACCCCATCGCACATAGCCGGTACTCTCGCTGCGTGCACGGGAATGGATTCAGAAGTGGGATCCCGTCCGCTGGGCGTTCTTGACTGGGATCGTCAGAGGCGTCTGAAGAGCCTTGATCGGAGACTGGACTTGACGCGCCATTATCTGCACTGCCCCTTCTTTTCTGGGGGGCGTCATTCATATCCTCCCAGGCACCTTGATCCGAGCAGTAATACGATTCAACGTGTGAAGCGTCATGGCCTTGAAAAAGGGCCACGAGCCGTGACTGAACACGACGGCGTTTTGGGCGATCACCGACTTCTTCCTAGGGGCGACTTGAGCGACTCAGTCTGGACAGCATTATAGAGAAATCGAATCGCAGCACTTCCACTGTATGCAGACTCGAAAAAAATCACGGCGACAAGCAGCCTGCCTCGTAGACCCCATAGACTGACTTTCGGAAAAAGCTGGACCGGGTTATACCCAGAGCTGTTCTCTCTGGGTCAACATAGAATTCAGTGAAATATTTTAAGAACGACTGAGAAAATACGTGCACCCGGAACTAACGCTTGTCGATTGTTCATCGCCACTATCTTCTCGCACTTTTCTCTCTCGCCCTCTTCTTGCCGAGTTTACCGATGCATCGCATGGGGCTCTGTGGAGATGCCACTAGCGTCTCTTCTGCCTGCCTTTCCCCCTCTCTCTCACGCCGCGTTGGCGCCGGCTCTGTTTTTTTTTTTGTTTTTTTTTTGTTGCCGACACGTAGGTGCAGGCTGGACTTGACGCTTTTTGGACTGTCATCTGGGGCATTAAACGGTTGGCATCATGAGTGCCAATCTACACAAACTGTTGACAGTGTCTACCGGATTTCGTCATTGCCGGGCATTTATTTTTTAGAGTAGAGTTCAAAAATGCGCCGGAGTGCGATTTTTGTTTGGGTACGTCATCAGTGCCAAAGAAAGCAAGATCTGTTTTGACAGTCACGTAACAAGACTGCGCACCGATCTACCGAAAGCGCTCATGTGCTGGAAGTTGGTGTTGTGGACGAACTGTGATGTTGATGCAAATTTTGTGGTTGTACGCAAGTGAGCATGGGTAACAAAACACGAAGAGAAATTGCCGAACCTTAAAACAATGCCAGGTGGTCGTGGAGCAGTATGGATGCTCCCTGGAAATGATGCATGCCTGAAATCACCTGGAGAGGAGGTAGTGTGGTGACGCGCCTGTGGCGCGTCCAGGACCTAAGGAAGACAACAACGCGCGTGCAAAAAACAAGACTGGCACAATTCGATCCGTTCTAAACGCCATGGGCTTCACTTCGCAAATCAGAACCGTAACAATATTTTAAACAAACCAAAAGTATAACAAGCACATGTAAAAGGAATGATATTTCCAACATGCCTTCATATTTATTTCCCTTCACTGTACATTGAGTTGTGTATATGCCCTCCCTAGCGTAATCCCATGTGCAATTAATAGTATCTTGAAATAAACAAATTAATGTATAAATAAATAAATTCCTGAAGCTCTCAAAAATTAACCTTTGCTTGCGGCTCTTGAGCAGTGTCACCTTGACCACAGCTGTGATTAAGCTTTTAACAGTGAACGCGTATTAAACAAGATTTACAGCTGGAGATGGAGCTGGAAAAGATAAAAAAACACAAAACAAAGGTTGTGGCATGACATCGCCAGGGCGTCAATGACAGGACAAAAATGGAACGTAATTTAAATATGTCCTCAACGTTGAACAAAACGTGAGTGGTCGACGTTGCCAGTACGTCCTGTATGATGTTTACGACAGTTAGGTGTGAACGCGACGTCACTGAAACGTCAAAGACGGGACAATAATGTAACGTCACTAAGGACTTCATTTAACGTCGAAGAAACGTGAGTGTTCGACGCTGCTAAAACGTCTTGTCTTGACGACGTGCGACGATGACGACGTAGAAGTTGAAACATGACGTCGCCAGCACGTCACGGACAGGACGATAATGGAACGTCATTTATGAACTTCACTTCAACGTCAAAGAAACGTGAGCGTTGGACGTTGCCTGAACGTCGTGTCTCGACGTCGTGGGAACGTTGACGACGTTTGAGTTGAAATACAACATCGTCACAACGTCCCTGATTGGACTATAATGGAACGTTATATAAGGACGTCACCTCAACGTCGAAAAAACGTCATCGAAGTCACGCGGGACATCACGGACGTCAGGGACCTTTTCTCGACGTTTCCACGACGTTTTGTGCTGCTTGGGATGGACTAGTCGATGCTAAGGCTTTCGTGGAACACTCCAAACTGGATGAAACATTTTGAAATGTAGTCGTAAAATGACTGAATCTTTGCCATCTTCTCACCTGCTTTCAACTGAGTGTTGTCAACAATGTGAAAAAAAAAATTGCGGTGGCTTAGCTCGGCTATGCCAGGATATACGTAGCGTGAGCTTATGCGCTTATGCACTCAAAATGAGAGGTGATATCAAGCGGCTCCGGTGCAGCGTCAGACGTGGCTACTGCGCAACTGAGGCGCACAGCTGGGCACGCGGCGGCGCCAGTGCGTCTGCCGCCGCTATGACGTCACTCCTCTGGAATGCGCAGATCGGCGAGGCGCGCGCCGTGGCGGCCAAGCGCGCGGCAGCGGCGGCTCCGGCGCGCCAGCTGTGCGCCGTGTGACGTCACTGCTCCTCGCGCTTGCGCAGCACGGCTCTTTGACAGCCACGCGAAACTGCTCAACCTCGGCCAGTGTAGCTCACGCTACAAAATCTTTTCAGCTGCCTGAATTTATTGCGGGGCATCATTGTCCCCACTAAAAGCAAACCAAAGGTCTTCAGCCGTACTCCAGTACGAGTCTTCGGAAGAAACGGAGAGATAGCCGCTGAGAAGTAAAGGTCCAAAAAACTAGCCAATATCCGCTGCTTTTACATCGAACTCAGTCCCCCTCTGGAGGCCATACCTTGCGGTCTTTTCAACAAGTAGCCTAAGGTATTCGGGAGAGATTATTTTGATGAACAGAAAAGAGGGGCTCATGTTTGCAAGCCCAGGAAACTCCTCTACCAGCGGCCGAGGGCGCTGGTTGGAAAGAGTTTTGTGGAGCGTAGAATGTTGACTCCATTCCGCTCTATTAGGAGGCTTTGGAGTCTTGTTCTCCGACTTGGTAGAAGCTTTGCGAGCTTTTCTGCACACGCTGATGTACCCACTACAGCACTTGAGTATTCTAGAAATCGCTTCCTCACGGGTCTCTTTCCCAGTGGCTTGAGACTGGTGGATTCCAAAGAATAACTTTCATCATCGCTGCACTGCATGACTTCGACGTGACCGCAAATATCAGCGGAAACAACAACAGAGTAGTCATTTTCGCTCACTACCAAAAAATCCGGTATACCTTTTCAATATCCGGATTATGGAACCGGAAATCTATCTGGAGTCTATCTGGACTCAATCTGGAATTTAGGTTTTCAGAAATTATTCCTTTGTCTTCAATCTGGATTTCGGGTTTCCAGAAACAAATTTCCGGTTCCATAACCCGGATAGTGAAAAGTTATACCGGTATTTTCGGTAGGGATGCTCCTCGTCAGTAGTGTTACCATCTTCATCAGGTGGCAATTGGCATATAGATGCATCTTCCCGTTCTTCATCGGGAAGGCTGAACAAAAGCTCTACTGCAGCCTCCAAAGTAAGAAAGCTTTGCGTCATATCCTAAGAGTAGAATCATTGTATCGTAAGGACGTGTGCCACTACAAAATAAAACCATAAAGTTATCCTCTACTTTCATTGACAAGTGGCGAGATCGGTACGTGCTGCACGTGGATTCCTCTGCTTACTCGTGATGAGCGATTTCAAAGAAAAGACAAAAAAAAAAAAAACAGACGCCCTTCAAGTTTCTGCTAACCGCCACACAGAGGGTGCTGCCAACAGGACAAAAAACTATGCCGAAGTGCAGGCAGCAGATTACAATGAATTTTGCTACTGTTAAATACCAATGTTTCGAAAAAGGAATGTTTGTGAAAGTCACAATGCTAGTGAAAGACAGGCAGGCTTTGGTTTTGTATTTATTTATCACTAAATCGCCAACAATATGCCGGTTATTTTAATTCTGCTTTGTTCATTTGAACGCCAATTTTGCTTGCGAAATGACGCTACACACAGTTGGCTGTGACAAAGCCCAAAATATGCAATTTCACAATCTCTTTACGATAATAAAAGAGGCACATGGAGCGCAAACAGACAACACAGGCTTTCATGTCCCTCTCTTGTTATCTTAAATTAGAAACCAACACACTCAACTATCTACATCTTCACAAATACGGATTTGAAGTTCTTAAAATGGCAGATAGTAAAAGCAAAAAAATGCCGTGTTTTTCACAGTCGCTGAAGAGCATGCGGAAACAAAATTTAAAAACAGAGATATAGTGTGGAGGAAAAGAGAAAAATGAGTTTCATGCATTCCAATTTCGGAACATTGCCAAGTGAAAGGCGAGTAAAACACAAGGCGTGTCGAGTCCCGAACATTTTATTATCACACCGCCACCATTTAGCGGTAATACCGACAAACAAAATTTTTTTTACAAACCAAGAGTTGTGAACATAATAAGCAACGCCCTGCGTTTCTTCAACTGCGAGTTCACTACGAAGTATAGGACGTAATACAAAGTAAACAAGCGTTTACCTTTGAACAAACGATGTTCGAATATAAGCATTCAGTTTGGTGAAGCCCTCGTCTTTTCCGTTTAGGCGACTTACAAGTAATTGCATAACCACAAGCATAAATATTAAAAATTGACTGCAGTCGCGCAAATGGACCATTCCAAAATACTTATCTCCCCACCCCTCAAAAAAAAAATGAGATTAAAAAACACGGTTTTGCTGTTAGAAGTTATGCAATTTTATTATTTATTCCGGTTCAGTAAATTTCTTGTCCTCTTTTTTTTTTTTTTTCAGCGGAGACAGTTTTGATGGAACGCAACGTTATTCAACCGTAACTTTCGCCCTATAGCTGCATCGATTGCTTTGAACAGAAGTGCACGCATCGGCGCTACTTACTAGCGTGAGCATAAAAACACTCCACTAAAAAGAATATATAATTTAAAAAAAATATTACAAGCGGTATTTTTTTCTTTTGTGGCTAATTTTGGTTCGAGCAGAACGAGCACTTTTTTTTTTTTTTTCCGACGTGCCCTCCATCACTTTGGGAAACAAGAAACATTAACTCGGGGGTTGCAGTTCGGCCTCCTTTGATTAAAGTGCGCGTGACTACACTGCGTTTCTCCTTACGATGAATAGCAGAAAACGCTACGAGGGCCCTTGAAATCAATCCCTAGTCGTATGAGCGTCACGTGATCTTCGGGAGAGGCGCGGTAAGGCTGATCACGTGATACGTACATAGCGCTTGATTGGCTGGAATGGCTCGTAGCGTCTGCTGCAGTCCACCGTAGAGCGAAACCGAGTGTAGATATAATAGAATATATAAAAAACGAATGGACGACGAGAGGCTAATAGAACCTTTTTTTCTTCTTTCGAGTCGTTACTTCAGCAGCGTGCACACCTGCGTCATAGGAGAGGGGGGGGGGGGGGGCGTTGCGTCAGAAATTTTCTATTGGGTAAAGCCCACGTACCAGATGCTATCGCATATTCGGCGTTTTCTTTTGTCGGCTCAAGTGCTCGGAATGTAGCCGTCGGCTAATCTCGAAACTATGAGAGGCTGAGATTGCGATACTATATATATATTTTGTATTTATTTACGGCATAGGGTTTGTCGGAGACGGATTGCGTCATCCGTATACTACCCTTGGGAGAAGTATGGAAACCTCAATACCGAGCAGTAGCTGGTAACATAGCCTGAACCAACACCATCAATATAGAAAAACAAAAACAAAACAAAAATGTAGTGCTTAATTTTATACGTCTTCTGCCAGTGCAAGAAACATGCGCAAACGAGCGCTACTATGGTGCCTAACACCCGCCTCCGACTGTTGTGTTCAGAGCGATAAAAAAAGTGGTCCCTAGATTTCCGCCTGCTGACGTCGTAGAGGCGCCATGCTGTCTCCGGCCGCGATCCTGGCGGCGTCATTGCAACGGTGGTGGACGTGGCAGACGCGTGTACCGCTGCAGGTCACTCTTCGGCTTGACAGTCTGCGGAAGCTTCGGCCGTCAGGAGTTGGGACGCTGCGACGACAGCGACACTCGCGTTCGGTTGTGCTTTTCGCCGGTATTTCTAGCGCCAACCGCCAGGATCGCGATATCCGACAGCGTGACACTCTAACTTTTCGGACGTCGTTTGTTGACACTTCGGGACCCCTTTTGACGCTCTGTCGGAATAAAGTCACTGGATCCTGGGAAAGTAGCGCCATTGCCTTCCCTACCTGCTAGCCGGACACAAACGGATACTAACATACAGACGACCCAAACCTCGCAAGGCGATTGGCTAATCGGTCTGCGTTGCCATGGGAATCGCCATTTTGGTCCATTTAAATCTTCGAAGCTTCCAGGGGGTCGTTCTAAACCAGTCGCGCCAAGATCACCATGGAGCAGCATTGTACTGCAAGCGTTCCTCGCCAATTTAAGAGTCTTTGGCACTTTGTATGCGATCAACTTCTTAATCATGCCCATCTCCATGAATCTCTTACAATTATATTGTTCTTCTTGCGTATTTCAAGACAGTAAACTTATTTTTCAGTGCCTCCAAGCACAGACACAGCATCTGGTGGTGGTACGAAGGTGTACGCTTCTTTTGCCAGTGTGTGGTTAGCAAAATCTCGGTATACAAAAAACGACTCCATAAAGCTACCCGTCACCAGCGAATCTAGACCGCGTCTCACCAAGAACGGAGGGGTCAAGGAGAAATTGCTCATTTCACGGACCAAGATGGCGACCACACGGGGAGCTTGGCGTTACTTTCCCAGGATCCAGTGACTTTATGTCGGAATAGAGGACGCGTAACACACACCAGTCGAAGACACCTCCCAGACACCGTCATCTCATTGGCTGCGGAGCGATAATAAGAGGTTCCCTGAATTTCTCAGCTGTCTGACTATGCGGAGCGCAAGTTCGTCTGCTTATTTTGCAGGGAATGTGGTGATGCCAGGACGCCAAGCTCTGATTGGCTCTGATCGAAAGCTAGTGGGTAGACTTAATGCTAGCTGCCTTGGGGTCTACCCACTATCGTCCAATCGAAGCCAACCAGAACTCGGCGTTCTGACGTCACCGCAACCCCTACAAAAGCCTCGCACAACAACACATATAATGTATTTTTGCTTCATTTTCTTTTCAGTGTTCTTTAGTTCGCTTATATTTATATACGTTTAAATGCATCTGTGTCTGAGTCATTCATGTGCTTACCATTTGTGGAAGTGTGCTTAAAAAACTTGGTTATTTTACTAATAATTCACTCCTGTAACGGCTAATAGGCCAACAGTATGAATAAAAAATAAATAAATAAAAAGCAGGCGAAGTTGCGTTTTGCATAGGCGTGACACTTTGGTGTACAACGCGAATGGCCAAAACTGCGTTGTCACGTGACACCTTATTTATTCGTGTTTTTTTTTTTTTAGAAGTGGCCATGCGATGTAACGACCGTTTTTAAATGATTGTTCATTCATTTCTCTATCTACCTTGTCTTAATACCCACAATACTGCCCACTGTTTTCCTTTAAGTTTCATTTTTATAAGTAGCAACGATTTTGCCGAGCGCAAGTTCGTCTGCTTATGCGTCTGCTGATGTGACGTCAGAAAGCCGACCTCTGATTGGCTCCGATTGGAAGGATTGTGGGTAGAGCTCAATGCTAGCTGCTTCGATGTCTATCCACTATCCTTCCAATCGGTGCAAATCAGAGCTCGGTGATCTGACCTCACCGCAACCGCTGCTCAAGAAGCAAACGATCTTGCACTCCGTATAGCCACCGACAACTTAAGAAACGCAGGGAGAATCCTATTATAGCCCATAACAGCCATAATAGCCCGCTATCGCTGTAAAATAATTATTCTCTCCACTTAATGCCAATCGTGCCGAAGCGCTCTGGGCATGCATTAAGGACTACCCAAACAGGACAAAGCTAATGCCGTGTACGGCAAAAAAAGTGCGCAGGCTTCTAAAAAGAAAAGAAAGCGTCGTCCTGACGTCACCACATCCCCTGTGAAAGAAGCAGACGAACTTGCGCTCCGCACAGTCACTGACAGCTCAGGGAGCGCAAAGCGTGTCCCGTTAACGTACCCTTTTTAAAAGTCCGCGCAAACGCCCGTCCGCCATTGAGTGCTCATATACTCTGAACACGTACCGGACACGAGTCCTTCGTCATCGTTGGGCGTGAACTCGGCTCAGCCCATATTGAAAACAAGCGCGGCGTCAGCATTCGGCAAAGACTTGGATCTAATCACACGCTTTGTGTGCCCGATCAAGGAGGTTATAATGGGCAGGAGGTGGCGTCCCTATCCCCAATGCATGGAGCGAAGTGTAACGGAAGTAGGCGTGGCCACGAGCCGCGACGAGCATTTCTTGACCAATGGGAAGCCTAGTGAGTGGGCGCCGCCATTAATTTCGGTGCAAACAACCGCGTTCCGATGACATTTCCGTGGCAACGCGATTGTGTGCACCGAAAGTAATGGCGGCACCCACTGTTATTTGAAACAGCGCTTAACGGGAGATTTTTAAACCGGTATGGTCGGAATTAGATGAGATTATTATAAACGAACGCCTGGTTGCCCAGCGGAAAGTAAGTGACTAGAGTTGAGACGCTCTAGACGACGCACCGACTGAATCGGTGTCGAACAGGCGAGATTTCGAGCCCAACACTTGCCTGACCAGTAGGACGAGGAAGTCGGCGTGTAGCGGACGCTCTCGACACCGCGCGACCGCGCCTGGAGCGTCGTCTCGAACGAGTCGTCGTACCGCGGCTTTGGAAAGCGATCGCGAGTCAGTCATCGTAGGCACGAACGCTGAGAAGGGCATCGCGGGTTGAGAAAGCCGTACAAATTCTGCTTCGAGAAGATGTTGGTTTCACTCCGCCGTGATGAGTATTCGGGATCGCATCGAAACATCTTTTGGTGCGCCGATCGAATCGAAAGCCAGCCGCGACAGCGAGCAGACGAAGCAGACCACAGGCACGGAGCAGACGTAGCCTAAGCCTAACGACCGAGCGGAGAGCAGACGATGGGAGCATGGTTGAATTTAGTTTGGATGAGAGAGCGTCGGTGCGCGGGGCAGTCTGGGATTGGGTTGTTCTTCCGGCGTCGCTGGGTATGACGTCATGCCGGGTCCTGCCCAACGTTGGTCCTGCCCTATTTAAACGTCCTTGGTGCCCGATGGATGGATGGATGGATGTTAATGGCTATACCCTTTGTAACGGGCAGTAGCTTGCGCCACCTAGCCCAAGTGCCGAGAAATGGCGACCACCAATGTTGCTCGACAGACTCTCAAAAAGGGTCTATTTTTGCTGCGCGATTCGTTTCTTGGTGTTCTTATCGGCTCATGCCGCAATCTGCGAATCGATAAGACGCCCGGGATCCACCACGCCCTGCGTTTCTTAGATTAATTGTCAGTGCCTATAGACCTTTCCATCGCTTATCACCCGGGCGAAAAATGCCCAGTTGTTGAGCTCCTGTGGACGCATGAGCAGCGTCTGATACACCGCACAGCAGAGCAACAGCGCATGCCCAGAAGGCGTTTCACAGCCCAGGGTCCCTAAACTCGCAAACGCAAATTTGGGGCCGAAGTTCACGGAGCGCACCGATTGGACTATACCGACGATGACTTCGCACTTTTTTTGCCGGCGTCCAATCGGCGGGCTCCTCGAACTTTTGGCTCCATCTTTGTGTTAGACGAGTTTAGGGCCCCTGCAGACAAAGAATGCTGCGCTCAGATGGCGATTTTTGCAAAGGTCTATACTTTTCTATGGTTCAGAGTCCTTCTTTGGTCGATACTTTTGTTTTACGAGAAGTCAGGACGTAGCCGATGCTACGAGTCGAAGGGGCCAATCAAGCTAGAAGCTGCACCAAAAGTACAACGTCGCGGGTTTTTTTTTTTCTTTGTTTTCTGCGCAAGTGTTATCGTCGGCTAAGCCAAACGGGAGCAGTGAATGCGGGCGTGACCTTCGGTTTTTGTATGCGTGTCCGCGTGTGTATGTCTGCCTTCCTTTAACTCTGCTTTGACTTACGACGAAAGGAAAATATACGAACCATACATTTTCCCGGTGGGTGACACCAACGCCATCTAGAAAACTCGTAGCCTGCCAACAGCCCCGACTTAGCTCCCGGGGACGTCATCACAATCGGCTGGCGCCATCTCAGAAATTGGGCCCGGGCCAGACACATTGACCGGACTCGAGGACCAGCCGAACACTGACGCAGCGCTCGTGCCCAATCCGCGCATGCGCCGCCATATATGATGCGTTGCAAGCGGGTGGTGCTGGTAGCACCACCCGCTTGCAACGCATCGAATTACAACGAGATCAGTCCAACACACGTCACGGTAGAATAGTCGTCCCATCTGGGGCCTTTCTACCAGCACGTGGAACGTAAGCAGTCTTGTACACGTTACTAAAAAAAAGTAATCGATTACAATTACTATTACTCTTGGCTAAAAAGTATTCGATTCGATTACTTGATTACTCGACGGCAAAAGTAATTGGACATTACTTAAAGAAGTAATCATTACTTTTCCGATTACTTTATTGTGTGAAGACACATCTTTAGCGCTCATAACAATGAACTACTTCCAACCTATATTTCACATTTGCACAAGTATTGAAGAAGAAAAACTGGCTCCCTCTTCGTGGTCGTTGCACCTTCACAATGCGGACACAAGCATAGAATTCGTTTGAAGACGTTTAATGATTTGAGCGTTCGCCAGTGTGTGTGTGTGTGGGGGGGGGGGGGGGGGGGGCGGAGAGGGTTCTAGATCTTGTTATGCTTGAGCAAGGGTTGTCGCTCAAAGTTTGCGTCGCTCATTTTATTATTCACATGTGGATGAGATCGCATGTTATACAAAAGAGCAGCAGCTCCAGGATTTGAAACGGATCATGTGTAGTATCCATTAGCGGAAGAGATCGCCCCGACCACTTCTCAACTCGAAACATTGCTTGTCACAAAGACCACGTAGGGGAAATGGGGAAATATTTCAACTGCCTTTGTTATATTTTGCATCCGCTTTAGGCATTCTTCGGTTCTGGTTCTCCTACGGGCTGCGAGTAGGAACCCTAAGCAGGATTCTTTTTTTTATTTCTGTGTGTGTGTGTGCATGAGGGGGCTAGTTTGAACGAAGGACTCACAAAGCTACATTCTGCTTCCTCAAACGTCGCCCTGAATGGCCTTTTTCACGCACTGTGGCTTCCCTGGGGCTTCCCACTCCCAGTCCCAGCTCGAAAAAACAAAAAACAAACGGACATTTTAAGAGAAACTCTACATACAAAGGGGTTGACCTTGTTTCCTACAGCTCCGCAAAAATCTTTCTTTTTTCCGTTCGAAAAAAAAAGCAAATTTATTTTTGTCATTTCATAAAAGAAAAAAGCGTGTGCCGGGGGGGGGGGGGTCCCGTGGAAAAATTGTAACGGTTACAAGTAATTTTATTACTTCAAAAAGTAGTCAGATTACTCTTGTGATTACTGCCTAATAAAAGTAATCAACTGATTACAAAATTACTCCAAAAAGTAATCGATTATAAGTAATTTGATTACTTGTAATGCGTACGGTACAAGTCTGAACGTAAGGCACTCTGCGCCAAAGAGTATGGCACAGAAACGAAACTAGTTTGATTTCCTGTAATAGACGAACCAACGACCCTCTACTTTATTTTGTTAATTGCACACTTAAACTATATACAGTCCGTGGAAACGACAACTCCTCCTAGCGAATGTTTCTTTTCCGTAATCACTGACAAAATGAGAATATCAGGGCGTGGCTTTCGAATGCCGGGCCTCTCTAGGATGCACCCGTTGCCTTGTGTCGTGACATTGCCTCCTCTATACTCACAAAGCCTGGCTGTTCGACGACGTAGCCATAGAGTGCCCGGTCGCAGATTTGGAGCGCGAGGATCTGGTACCACACAGCATCATAAAGCCATTTCTCGGGGAACCTGGACGTCAGCGCACAGCTTTTGCAGCGGCGAGGACCCGAAAAACACTTTCGGGTCCTCGCGTCTCGCCACAACGTCTCGGGCAGCGGCGAGACGCTGCGTTTCGGTGTCTCGCCGCAGCGGGGCGCCAGTCACATGCCTCTCCTCTCATCCGTTGTCTGCCGCACCACTTTTTCCAGTTCGGAGGCAGCGTCTATTAGCGATGTGCGCGACCAAAAGCGTCGCTGTGGTCAGCTTTCCACGATTGGCCAAACCATGGGCATATGAGCACTGTCAGATTGTCAACCTTGACGGTGTTAGTTTCGGATTGCGATGGCTCCTAGCTTCTACTGGGCTTTTTAAACACACCATCGAACTCGTCGTCGCCCCCGATGGTAAGTAGCCAGAATAACAACTCGTGACGTCACGGCGAGGCAAATCCCAGTCAGTGACGTCACGGAGGGAAACCATAAGAGGGCGCCACCGAAACATCTCGGCGCTAATACTCCGTTTCACCTTATGTCGTACCGCAGCGAAGGCTAGAAGCGCGAGCTCATAGCGTTGGCAGCTACCCTTGGTGCACGAAAGCTTGCGCCGCCGAGATGTGCCCTAGAGCAAGAAGCTCGCACTTCTAGCCTTTCTTGCGGTACAACACAAGGTGAAAATGAGTATAGTGGCGATCTGCTAGACTTTGACATTATTAGGGTGCCTCAATGTCCGCACATGAAGGCACCCTAGACATTATATATAAGAGGCTATGGTCATAAATCTCACTGCGCGTGCAGGCTCGAAGCTCGCGAGACACGGAAGCCTTGTCGAAGATAGAAAGCTCGCGACGGAGGCGTTCCAACTGAAATCAATCTTTGTCATTCTCAGCTTGACAGTCACTATAGTTTGTTTCTTTTGTAGCTGGTCCCACAGCCTTCACGTGCGGTCATGTATCACTACTGCGTGGTGCACGTTAAAGACCCCAGGCTAGCAGTCTTACTGCACTTCCTAATTGCTTGTCTACAGTGGGTAACAATGTCGCCATATTCTGTAGACCAAACTCCTGCTGTATAAACAACTAACGACTTTTCTTTTTTTCTCAGCCTTCATATGCCCGGGGACGAAACGGCGTTTGAAGAATACTGCATGATTTGCCTAATGAATCCATACAAATATGTGCGTCGTTACTGAGTATGTACAATTACCATTTGCTTCAAATCCCACAAAAAAAGCTATTATTGTCCTAATTCCCTCTAAAGTAAGCCAAGAAGGGTTTGAGTAGATCGTTAACTTTTAGGAATTTAACAGTATATGTTTCATTTAATCTTAGAGGTGGGAAGGCGAAGGATATAACCGTAAATACACGGCCGTAAATAAACGAGGTGTCCTGCCGAAGTACGTACTAGCACGGAATCGATGCCCGGTGTCCGCGTATAATATTTTACATGGCGACGGCTATCACTTATTTATGCGTCACCTCGCACTCTCGCTGATTAACCGCTGCTCTGTTGCTTTTGCTGCCCCCCCCCCCCCCCCCCCCACCGGACTACGCACGCGGCTACCAACAGGGTGCCCGTTACGCAAACAACATACCATACAAAAACAATCTCAGCGATGCTGAAGACTGGAAGCTGTACACACACTTTGCTGTATATCAAAAGGTTACCACCCGCCAAACCCATAATGGCGTTAGGCAGTTATACCGCACAGTTGGAGAACCCATAATATAATAACCGACACGCATCGACTTTCTCTTCTCACTACAGTATTAGACATTTATGTGTCGTTGTCCTTTTTTTGTTGTTGTTCGATGAAAAATAAAGCGGCAATTGAAGCTGGCACGTCTGTTAAAGGGAATGACGTCTGTTGGAACTTGCAGGGAATAAAGCTTGTTGCTGAGTTTGTAAATTTTTGTGGTCTGGTTTTGTTTATTGGTGCCGTTTGTTTATTGCCTCAGTTTTTCTTTTTTTTTAATGCGCGGAAGGCATTTGCTAATATTTTCCGTCCGTGCAGGACCAGACGTCACCTGACGTCACGTGACCTGACATTGTGTCACGGAACGTCACACAGTGGCTTGACGTCAGTGTGTCGCCAGACACCACAACTTCGTGCCGTAACGTCACATGTCGTTGAATGTCTTCCACATAAATACGCACAATTCGTCCTTGAATACCGTACTCTACAGATCATGTGAATTCCCTGAAGAGCTAAGCCGTATCAACTATACTTGGATATACCATCACTAAGACAGCTGCGCCCCATCGCGAAGTTAATGCCAGTTTCTTCGAATAACATTTATGTGATCGCCGAGACACATCCCAAACCTGACTATGAAGTCCCGATTTTAGATAATAGGACGCGCGGTACTAGTTTCGCCCGCCTTTCTTAAAGGGACACTGACACCCCGCCCCCCCCCCCCCCCTCCCCACCAGAAATTTTTTTTTTTTTTTTTTTATGGCAGGTGATTTAAAGGGGAATAAGAAGGCTACCCGATTAATATTTTGCTACAGCGTGACGTATATTTTTAATAAAGTAAAAAAGCAAAAAAAAAAACCTCAACTGCCCAAAACCGAAACTGAAGCTGAACTGGGGAGGAAGAAGAAAAGTAGAGAAAGAGAAAGTTGCCGGAAATCACGTAACTACACCTAACCGCGTTTGTTTGTTTTTTTACGAGGCAGGCGAAATACGCGCCATAGCGCAGTCGCACAAAAAATGAAAAAAAAAAAAAAAAAAAACACGCATTTCGGGCTTGACGTTTGCGCGTTTTTCGGGCTTTACCAATTCGTGTTCGAGAGGAGCGATATCTTCATCCAGGAGACGAAGCGACGACTCGGCGTTGTCTTTGTGGGAATCAGCTTGGTGGTCGTGCGTGTCGTACAGAACAAACCCTAATTGTTTTTCACCGGTAGATGATCTCCCTTTTGAAGCTAGACAGATTCGCCGGTACCGGGAAAAATAGTTCTGAAGTAGAGGTTCCCACGCCCGTCGCTCGCCGCCATCGCTTTGTCCGCTTCGTTCAGCCGTCCAGCCCGCGTCTCCCGCCTGTGCTTTCGCGACACGACGCCATGATGAGATTTACGCGGAGAATGCACAGAGTGCTTCCGGTTCTCTGAGCAACCTTTTTTTTCAATCAGTTTTTGAAAAGCAAAAGAAGGGGTATGATATTTTTTTTTCTATTTTTAATATTGAGTGTGTGCCTTCGATGACCCACGACTTTGATTATATTTGGTGTGTGTCTCTGAACCATATAGAACGGCACGTGACCACGGAGAAAAAAGTGAGCGAGACTCAAACCGGCCATTTCTCGAGCGGAAGTTTTGGGACCGCAAAGACAACGAATATTGAGCCGCAAATTGTGTTCTGGGTATTTAGGCTCCCGTAGGTCTGTACAAATAAAAACCTTGACGAACATAAATGAGCTGCCAGTGTCCCCTTACACTGTCAGTAACTTGGGCGCCTCGCAACTCACAGTAAACTGTCAGTAGCGAGGCGCACAAGAGCAGTTCCAAATACAGAGGCGGCAAATCAAACTATAACCAAACTTACGCAACTTTCAACCTCTGTTTCTAGCGTTGTCGTGGCCGTTATGTAAATTCGGTTAAGTAAGCCACTTTTAGATTGACTTGGAAAAACAAAATATATATATATATATATATATATATATATATATATATATATATATATATATGTACATGTGTGTGTATGTATGTATGTACGTTTCTCGGCGCGAAGACACGGCGGGGACAAGTTCATGCCGCGCTGCTGCAGCGAACCTTTTTGCATTTGCCACCGCGCTCTTACGCACCCCAAAATCGCGCGCTGCAAAGTTTTGGGGAGCAAGGTGCCTTTATGCCCGCGACCGTCTAAGGAACAACGGGAACACGTTGAGGATGATGTGGGGGGAAAAGGTGAGGGAGAGAAGGAGGGCAGAAAAAAACAAAAGAAAGAGTGAGAGAATCCAATTTGCATGCAGGAGCACTCTGCGTACTGCTCGTACACGCTCACAATGCAAACGTGAAGGGTACGTAGAAAGAAGGTGAGAAAACGACTTAAATAAATGAAAAATAAATCTCGGCTTTTGGAACCCTTCGCTCTCTCTCTCCGTGGAACTGGTCTCCAGGGTTTTTCATTAAACAAGATGTGTTTTTTGTTGGTGTTTTTTTTGTATCTTTTTTGGTGCAATGGGGGTAGAGCCGGTCGATAACTTCGCGGTGTGGTGGGTGTGGTAAGACAAGATATTATACGCAGCTTTAGCGGGACTACCCATGTCGAGGAGCGTGAGCGCTTGCCGAGTTTTCGTTTTGTTTTAGTTTGTGTGTTTTTGTTTGTGGCGGGGGGGGGGGAGTATTATGTATACGGTACGCCGACGGGATTTGATTTCAGGGATTATGGTTGATTTTGTTCGGTGTTGTGCTGGTCTGTTTTTGTCTTTTGGTGTTTCTTCGCTCAAGGGTAAAGTGTAAAGGAGGGGGTGGGGGTGACTGGAAGACTTGTACATCGTTTAGAAAAAAGTCATTGCGAAAATCTAAACTTGGCCCCATTGCATATTCTAGTTTTTAAGGAACATCTGTTGTATTGGTTTAACGTTTAGTGTTTATACCGCGCGCTGTCAAAACGTACTTTGCTTCTTTGTCATTTTATTTGCGCTGTGGTCAACATTTTTTATGCATACCTTTTTTTAATCTAGACAAGGTCACTAAGGATGCCAACTTAACAAAAGAGCAAAAATATTTTCAGGTATCTCCTAAACCAGATCTCGGAAAACTTACCCACATATATGGAGTCTATTTACGTAAAAACAATGAATTTGAAGGAGAATACCCTCTTCTCCGAAAGCATGTTTTCCGCCGACTAAGCGCGAGACACCTCAGATATTAATACAACCGTTTTTTCACTCGTATATATAACTGAACAATCATATTCAAGATTGTAGTGCCTAACCGCGAAGTAAATGGCAAGCCATTTATATATCGGCAAATTAATTAATTCGATACTTGCATGGCAGAAGATTCGCTTGTTAATTAATTGTGTAAATGAGCCATTTGTTCAATATATATGTGCTCGGGAACTGCACATGATTTATTTAAAGTAGCTGGCGCACTATCTACAAGAAAAAAAAAAAAAAGAAACGTATAGTGAATTACACGGTTCTAGGAACGCTTCAAGTTGAAAATGACAGATTCGAAAGGTCAGCCTGGGATAAAACTAGATAATTTAATTACTTTCGGGGACGAAAAGTAATGCAGTTCCCTAGATTTCGTTTTCTGCGTATATAATTAGTTGATACAAATATCTATTGCGTAGACTCTAAAAAACTACGTTGATCCACTTTCCCGCAGAACACAGAGGAAGCCAATCACGGCAAACAACGGAAAACTTCCAGCAAATGGCAATGCTAAGAATACGATTAGACAAAAAAAAAAAGGTGTTTAATGTGCGCAGGCGTACATCCCATATTTTGATGCCTATTTGTCTTCTGAGCTTTTTGATTCGCAGGGATCCTTCCATTGTTCACTCTGATTGGCTGTATCTATGTTCTGCGCGAAATTACATCTTGTTTTGTTAAGCGTAGTGGCGATTTCGCTAAAAATGCCCAATTATTAAATACTTGTCAAACTTCGTACGCTTGTTAAGCCTACTTGTCAAGCTTCGTAGGCAACCAGGGAACTATCAACTACTATAAAATATTATTAGTTTTTAACTGACTTTAAATATATTTTTTTTAAATTTGAAACTCGGCTTGTAGAGTCTTTGAGTAAGCTCGGTAACCTTTAATAAAAGTCAGCATTCGAAGAAAATGGAGAGATACAAATAAATTTATATTTGCAGACAATTACGAAGAGATGTATGGGCATGCTGAACGACCAGGATATCAATAAAGGTAGAACTAAGGTATTGTTACAAAGGTCAGATTTCTTGAAATTGTAATTGTCAGGCAATGTGCTGATTTATAAAAAAAAAGAAAAAAATCAGAATAAAAACATAGTTCCTTACTTTCTTAACGTAATGTGTTTGTAATTACATAAATTTCTAAACGCAGTGGAATAGTTACTACATTACTTTTAGCGTCGGTGTTTTGAAATGTAATTTATTTAATTTTTGGGAACTTTGTGGATTTATTTAGGGGTGTATTTTAATTAAAAAAAAGTAATTTGCCCACCTCTGCAGATGTGTTAAATACATTAAGCGCGGGAATATCGGAGTTCGTAGCATGGTAATGTCCACCGAACTGAGCGTACGTTCAACAAGTGCCTTAAACAGGCAACAGCATCAGTGATGGCGATTTGTAAAATAGAATATAGCAATTAATAAAAGTCACATGTATTTGGGGCATGCATTGGCCTAAGCTCAAACTCTCTATTTCTCGGAGTTCACAAACTCAATGAAACGAAACAGAAATAAATAAAAAAAATATGCCGAAATCTCTGTTGTCGCCACGCTGATTATCGTCAAAATGCGTTAGCATTTAGCGCAGGGGTTCCGACTCAGCGAAGGACGGGAATTCCAACATTTTCTTCGGAGAGTTAGCCTGTTCTCCCAGGCTTTGGCGGTTTCGGATGCAGCCACCATTACTTCCCTCGACCGCCGCCTACGGTCTCCATACCGTTGTCTTTGAAGAGCATATCTTCCCTCTCGGGTGTCGGCTGTCTCGCGCAAACGGCCCCGTCGCTGGGCCGCGGTTTCGCGTCTTGGCGTACGTTGTGTATACCGGGGAAACGAAACCATACAACTTCGCCCCGGTGTCGTCGTAAGCGGAGATCAGGTCAACAGCTGCGCGTCATTAAAAACGTGCCCGAACAATCTTACCCTCTTACATAAGAGAAAAAATGGAAGTAACTAACAAACGAACGGAGCGAAAGAGTACGACATGAACCGTTACGCGGCGTCACGAAAACAGTCCGGTCAAGTACAAACCCAATACGGCTGCGTGCACCAGAGCAATACATGCTAACGCATTAAAAAAAAAAAAAACTAGAATCGCCAAATCTGCGCTTTAACCGCATATGCATCTAAAGTTCAAGTTCATATACAACACTCGCGAAGAAATAGACGCTCTCGTCCGCCCTCCCACAGGACTTCACCGCAAGGTACGCGTGTAGCGAGGCGAAGCATGACAGTCCCCCTTTCATCAGGGCGCATCCGGCAATGGCATGGCAACATACCGCCGAACGAAACACCGGAAATCCTGGAAGACGGCCGCGCTGCGCGGTTGGGGGGGAGATGCGAGTAGTGTGCTTGTAATGAAGTCCTTTGTATACCCCTGTGCCGCGAATATTCATGCGAGAAAAACGCGACGGGCCTTGAATATTCATGCGGACGGGGGAAGTTGGGCTACGCTCAGCATAGCACAGCACAGCCCGGAGTATACACGTTCGTCGCACGGCGTTTTTTTTGTTTTTGTTTTTGTTTGTTTTTTGTTTCTTTCCCGAAGTCACAACGTTGCCTGTTTAGCTTTTCTTTTTTCTTTTTTGGTGCTTGTTGTTGTTTGTTGTTGTTTTTGTTTTTGTGGTTGTTGCCTTATTTTTATTGCGACAGATGTTAGAATTTATGAGCTTGCAAAGACAAAATGAACGGTGGAGAAGAAAAAAAAACTTATAAGACAGACGCATTGCAAAAGAAGAAGCCAACGAAAACACCACCACGGCCAAAGGACTATCGAACGTGGCAAGCCTCTTGGATTCAACTGTGTATATTGTGAATAAATTAGTCGCGTAAATTACCATTACCGTCAACCTTCTAAAAAACGACGGAATAAGCGGTTATAGGCATGGTTTCGCAGCGTACCCTCGAGTGTTTTCTATGTACGATGGTCGTGGCACGTGACGTCATGAATGTCACAGCGTTACTGTGACGTCGTAGTGTCACATGATCTCATGAGAGCATCACCGTTACTAGATTAACACAGTAACGGGACTACCCATTGACGCTACTTGCGCCAGCAGTACTCCCTCCACGCCCCCCCCCCACCCCCCTCCACCCCGGCTCGACTCTCGTCGTTTGACACGCCAACGTTTCTGGGGGACGCTGGGCTGCTATGGTAACTGCAGCGAAATCTATGGAATACGTATGTTTCCAGCCACAGCGTCTAAATGACATTTCCCCGTGCTCTATGGAACAGCGAAATCATGGGAATACGTATGTTTCCAGCCACAACGTCTAGGTGACGTTTCACCGTCCTCTATGGAACACACAGTTTTCAAATGAATCTCGAGATGCCGCTTCAAACGACGGGAGGTGTACTGAAGAGAGTCGTGGGGGGGGGGGGGGGGAGGGGGGGGTGTAGCCCCCTCCGCGAGAGTTCCACAACTGAGGTAATCTAGCAGCGTTGGAGGCCACTAACATGAGAGTATCACGTGACGTTATGCGACCTCATGGTGTACAATTTCCCGCTAAATTGAGCGGGGAAATAGTTCCCTTTAAATTCAGCTTTGAAATGCTTTTTGCGTTTCCCCGTCGTGCACTACACTCAATATAGAGGGGGAACATTTTTCTGCTACATTTAACGGACGACTCACTTCGCTGAGATTAGCGAAGAAATGTTTTCACGATAAGTTCAGAGGGAAAACTACATCCAAGAAAACTTCGCGCAAGACGTTCTCCGGTAAATTTAGCGGGAAAATGCTCTCCACTAAATTCAACTGGAAAACGCACGCGTGTGATCGTGCGCAGTTGAGAGCCTATAAATTTAAGAGAGGGAGCAACTCGAACCACGGAGAGCTTTTGCAATTTAATGGCTGACGCCGCTTGCGGAAATCGGTCTCTAGTGCGCGTGCGTTGCGTCGCCGCTTTCTTCACCCCCTCGCGGATCGTATTTCAAACGCGGCCCTTAAACGACGTCACGGCGATCGAGCAGCTGGGAGCACTCTGAAATCTAGGCGCACTAATGTGCAGCAGAGTGTGCTGCACACTAAAGACAAGTCTTCGAGCTCGAGATGCGTCGCCCCCCCCCCCCCCCCCCCCCCTTTTCCGGATGTCGCCAATGTTTACATTTATGAAAAGTATTAACTCAGCTTATTCCGTTGTTGTGGATGTCGGTATTTTTTGTTTTGTTTTTTGAGTGAGGGAGGAAAGGAAAGCGTTTTTAAACGGCAGCTTTTCGAGACGTGTAGCACTATTGGTAGCCGCGCGACGTCCACCGAGAAAGAGGGCTACTAAAATGTTGGCAACAATTACAAAGTAATCAAATTATTTGGATCTTCTAAACTTAGGGGCCAACTCGCAACTCGAAACCCCTGCGCTAAATCGACCTTTCTGTCTTTTACAATTTGGCCGTGAAGCCGCGCCAGTTTTTGCTGCGCACTTGAATATGTCGTAGGCTCTTCGTTTCTCTCATTCACGTCTAGCTCTTCCACTTAATTGCATCGCCTCCCCTGGAGATGAGAGTATAGGGGGTATTCACTGGACGCCATATTTGAGGTCACTGTTTAGAGCGCATGCTCGGAACGAGCTCACACTAATAGGCTGCTAAGACCGGCAATCTTGATGGTGTGGAATGCACGTTGTAAAAGAACTGTGGAAGCTCGCCGTAGGCACGCGCTCAGCAGCCGCGCACACAAATATGGCCGCCAGTGAATACTCCCTATAGTGCAACAAAAGGTCGAATTGTTCTGGTGCTCCACTAGAGAGTTTGTAAACTATGTTGATTGACAAAATAAAAACGCGAAAGCGTCCTTTTTTTTTTTTTTGGTGCTCGATCTTTAGCACACGCTGGTTGCGTTCCGCCGCGCTTTGGCTGCCTGTGCCCGCTCTAAGTTCACAAAACGCCGAACTGTTATTTTAGATGGGAGGCTCGCGTTGAAGGCTGAACAACTGAACGACCTTACAGCTTCCATTTTAATTCTGTCAGTGTCTATAAATACTATCTTAACATACGCATAACTTCATTGTTCTAAGAATCACGTTGATAACTCGTATAGAGGAAAGAGGGGTCTCAAAAGCATATCGATCATCTTTTCATATTTTCACCCAAAACAGAGAATTCCATTGAACCGCTCCTCAAGCTCACAATCTCGACATCTCAAAGGTCCGCCAAACTTTAATCTTGCTTAGCCCTAGCGTAAAAGATCGGCAAAAGAAAACAATAAAATGTAAACAATGAGTTCGGTTTGCGAAGCGTACAATAGCGGGAACTTCCGCTCCACATAGCCGAGTGCGCACAAAGGCAGTCGAGACGAGACGCTGAAGATAGCCCGTCCCCCCGCTTCTCTCGCCATGTCATCTTCAGGCGTCGTGAAGTACGTTCAGGAAAACATCTCTGTACACCCGACCATAACCCTTTGCTTCCTCTCTATGGAGGCCTTCAAAAAGGCAAGACAGACAAGCCGGGTAACTGACGTCTTGAAGAGAATCTAGAAGCAGAGCCAAAAGCGCGCACAAGGAGGGGCTACGCTAGGGGGAACGCCGATAAAAATGCCAGTTTTACGACGCCTCATAAACGCGCTAGGGACGACGATGGCGGGGGGGGGGGAAGCGGGCAAGGCAAAAGGCAACAGACGTGACAGGTGGGGGACGTGTCGGTTAAGCGTAGGCGAAGAACGATGAAAAAGAGAGGGAAGTTCTAGGGAAGAAAAAGAAGAAAACACGGGACAAAGAAGGCGAGGAGAGAGAATGATTAGAGAAAGAAGGAAGTATCTCGGGGAACTTGGGAAAAGTAAGGAGAAAATAAGGATCAACGAAGGTGAGAACAGGGAAAGATTGGAAAAGCGAGGGACGGGAAAGGCGGAAGCGACTGAAAACGGAGAATCATCAAGGAAAGTGAAGGAAACTTCTCGGAACGGATAGGGAATAGGGAGCAGACCTACGATAAGGAACGGGGGAGCTATTAGAAAGGCTAGAAAGGAGGGATGGAATATCAGAAAAAGCGGAAACATGATAGGGAGGGTAGTTTCGAACAAACGGTATTTAAAAAAAAAGGAAAGGGGGAATCAAAATTTAACGAAATAAAAGTAAAACAGAAGAAACACATAGATGATCAAGTAAAAAATCAAAGCCTGGTGACCTTTACGAAATACAAAGAATACATTACATGAAGACAAAGAAGTCCGCGGAGGTTTAGAAAAGCAGATATGGCTTTTAAATCAAGACACGACTCAAATATCGCATATGTAACATTCAGGATTGAGCCCATAGATACCATGTAATAAGTATGACTCTAACAAAGTTTGTGTCGTACCAAGTTGTCCCCAGATATTCGTGCTTGAGCCCCTTTTTGCTTTGATTAGCATTAATAGCATAGCATTATCATTGAAGATACTGTGACTGTTTACAGACGACGGTATGATATATAAATAAGGGATAACAACGATAATAAACGTGCAAAATGAAAAGAAATTGCAGAAAGACCGCCATGACCACCTGGTGCAAAATAAACAAAAAAAAACAGGTCATTTAGTTTAATTACACCTCCGAATGACAATTTATAAAGCCCTAATAATGAGAAAAGTAGGTTAGACACACTGAGGGGGAGGTGGATCCTTTCTGTCTAGCTAAGCTGGTTCTCCCCAGAAGTACTGGGTGTATCAAGGGGTGGCCAGGCTCTTTAAATCGACCGCAAAATTCGGTTTCTTAAAGTATCACGCTACGACTTTGTGCAAAGTTGCCCACAGATTGTGCTTTTTTTTTTTTTTGTAAAATTTGCAAAGAGCGAACTTACCTGAGGAAAAAGTAAAGAAAGAAAAAGGCTTAGCTCCTTTGGAAATGCGGCGAAGCCAAAGTTCTTCAAACAATACGGCGCCGTTTCGCACCGGAGTCAAGAGATGGCGCAAGCGGTCGCTATGCTAACTGCGCCAACGAACGAGCATACTGCGCCAACGAACGAGCATACGGCGCCGAGAGCCGGCGTCTTGAGCAGACGATCTTTTCGCCTCAAAAGCGGAGTGCGTTCCGCAGGTGGTGACAGTCGCAGAAACAAAAACAGGCGCGGTAACAACAAGGAACTGCAAACCATACGACATCGGTACCCCGAAAAAAAAGTCAAAATATCCCGACAAACCATTTTTCTAATCGATTATGTGTCCATTCAATATGTTTTATCAGCAAGGATGATAAAATAATGCATTGGCAACTGATATCAGAAAAGCTCGTGCCGCTTTTGAGCCGAAAGATCGTCTGCTAAAGACGGCGGCTGTCGGCGCCGTATGCTCGTTCGTTGGCGCAGTTGGCATCGCGACCGCTTGCGCCATCTCTTGTCTCCCGTGCGAAACCGCGCCGTATTGTTTGAAGACCTTTGGCTTCGCCGCATTTCCATAGGAGCTAAGCCTTTTTCTTCCTTTACTTTTTCCTCGGGTAAGCTCGCTCTTTGCAAATTTTATAAAAAAAAAAAAAAGCACCATCTGTGGGCAAAGCTGCACAAAGCCGTAGCGCGATAGGTTAAGAAACCGAATTTTGCGGTCGATTTAAAGAGCCTGGCCACTCCTTGATACACCCAGTATATTGCTAAGTCTGTATTAAAAAATGTTAACTAAGTGTTGTGTCATTTATTCAGTACTGGTATGAACAAACAAAACTTATCTAGTATTTGTTGCTTGGTTTATTTTCATAAATTTTTAACTAAGGCTTGGCGGCGATTAAAACATTAGCCCGATTATTCGCTACCCTTTAATCGATTGATTATCCATCAATCGGTTCCGTTCACTTCTATGCATGATAGTTTTTTTAAGTAAATTTTTTCTGTTCTTTTTTTGCTTTATTTTATTATATGATAAATGGCAAAATGTATAATTTAAAATTTAGATCAATCTTGATGTGTAGTTGAGAACAGCCAAAAGACACACGCACTCACAAATTATACTTCGGCCGCAGAAGCAGAGAGATACGTCCGTTGTTATTCTCCGACAGTAGCGAAACCCTGTGATTGTTCACAATAGTCTCTGCTGCGTTAAACGGACACTCGCACGGTGCTGCACTGACTGGGACACGTTTAACCTTCTCCAATTGTTGGGAGTTAAAACTCTCGCCCCTACATTTTACTTTAGGTCCAACTTTAACCTGAAGTTTGCCTCTATTCAAGTGCACTCGTATACCTCTGCGTGGTGTACGCGTGGCATTTTTACTTTCTTTGTCAAAATGTAACCGATTAACCGGTTACAAGATTAATCGCGATTGCTCCATTAATCGATTCATACGTAGGTTAACCTATCAAGTACCCGGCCCTACTTTAAACATAGAATCATCAGTATAGTTTCATGCGCTCGCCTACAGTTGTTTCTTGCGATAGCACGAATTGATAGACTAAACATTTTCTACGAAATTCAGAACGCTTCCTTCCTGATGGGAGTTTGAATCATAATTATTACCCTTTATTTCAAGACTAAATTGCTTAAGATATTGTTCTTCCCTCGATAATCTTATGACTGGATCAAATAAACAAACTGCAGTGTCACTCTAACGTCTTTTGGTGATTTTTTAACGGCTCTGTAGTTGAAGTTTTACTATTATTCAGTTCATGTAATTCTCTATTTTTGTTCAAACAATTTTATCACTAACACCGTGGCTATTTCAGCAGAGCTGTAAGTAATATTGAATAAACTATATAAAACATATAAAATACCGAGTGTTTCCCAAACCTTAAGAATAAAAATAAAGTCAAAAACACTTTATGGCAATTTGCTGGGCAATTGTGTTGCATACGTCAAACATTCTAGCATTAAATGACATCACTTCACGTGACGTCAATTTCCCCGCTAAATTTAGCGGAAAATTGAATTGGTATGTAGGTCCCGTGACGTTACTTTTCCCGCTAACTTTATAAATGAAACTAAATTGCCGTATAGGTCACGTGACATCACGTCACGTGAGTTGATGTCACGTGACCAGTACAGCAATTCAACTTCCTCGTTAAATATAGCGGAGAAACTGAATTGCTGTGAAGATCTGGGATATCCCATAATGCAACGACGCGCGCGTTGCATTATGAGACCTCACAGGACACGGCTTCACGAAATCCGAAGCAACTAGCCAAAGAACGTTTCACGTTAAAACTTATCAACTCTTGGCCCCCAAAAAAACCCTAAGAAAAACAGCCCTTCGAGAAATTTGGATGTTCTCGTCATTTCCGAGTTACAAGCACCACATGGAAACGTTCTCTCCAAAGACGCGATACTTATCAACAGCAAGACAGCGCGAATGGATTTCAACGGCTGAACCGAGTTGTCATGAATGATGCTGGCACACAATACCGATTTGTTTTCGTAATTTTTATATAAATTATTATTTTTTTGTTTTGTTTTTTGGCTAATTTATAGAAGATTTACAATTTCTGCACCGATACCGCATGCTGCGGGCACAGCAGCGCGAGTGATGGAGCAGGCAGCGATGGCGCTATAGATTGCCAGCTTACGTTCTCGTGTCTCCTGTTTCTGATTCATGAAACACCTGTCAAATTATCCACTTTCTTGGGCGTCAATCATCCGTGCTTGCGTTCCTAGCTCGCTACTTTGGCACAAACGAAGACCGATAGACAAATTACCCGGTAAATATGTGGGCAGGGCAGCGCATCGGTGGGATGGACGCCCGTGAACCCGCTTCGTTTTCTGCTTCGGGTTGGTAAATCCTCCTAGGTTCGCACAGCCTAAAGCAATTGTCTCTGTCTTGCCGGGCTTCCCTGCCGAGAAGTGTTGTGTGAGAGTCTTACCGGATACGTTGACTCATTTTGTTTGTTAGTTTTGTAAGTGGTGGTGTAGAGCAGTTCAGGAACAGTTCAGGAACAGCTTGCAGCCATTCTGGCTAAAGAGACAACTATCTCTGCTAATATTTGTACAAACGAGCGACTGACGGAGATTAAATCGCCAGTGACAGTGCTATCCCAGGTCTGCAATAATGTAGCTAGGGCAGTGCGGAAAAAATAATAAAACAACTTGTTGAAAGAGTTGCCACTTTAATTAATGAAGTTTACGCTTTAGGAAATAGAAAAACGCCGAATAGCATAATCATTCATAGAACAGAAGAAGCTAAAGACGAAACTACAAAATCGAGGAGTGGGCTGGTGCTTAACGACATTGTTGAGAACAAGTTTGAAATGAAGGTCTCCACCGTTGAGCAAATTCAAAAACTGGGGAGAGCAGCTGGTGGCAAGTCACGTCCTGTTATTCTCAGATTTGTTTTTCTTCAACAAAAAGCAAAACCCGCTACAGAATTCTTACAGCCTAAAAGGTGCACGAGTGTGCCTATTCGAAGATGTTTCTCGTTGGGTTTAGCTTGTTCGAAAACAAATTTGGAGTAGTATAAAATACTCGTGTAGAACAAACGATAAAGCATCCTTTCGCTATGACAAGCTAATAATAATCGGCGAGGCATACGCTTGGCACGAGGCAACAATGAAACGAATTAAAACTCCAAGCCCCGTATCCACGCAACAATTAAGCCTGTATTCATTACAGGGGAAGAAAGCTGTGTTAACGACTGCTATGTCAAATCTTAAAGTACCGTTAATCAACTGGACATATATAAAGAATGAAATTAACGAGTTCACAAAACTTCTGGCAAGAACGGAAAGACCTTATTCATTATTAGCACCATCTCTCGGCGCACGCGCGAACTATCAAAACTCCGCGCCCTCTTTGGGGCTTTTCCGCCGTCCCCTCTTTGCCAGCACAGGGTTTACCCCGCTAGTACTCACGATGTTGTTGTTCTGGGATGTGGTGGAGGCGCTAGGTACTTCTAAATTAATTATACTTGCAGGCCTGATTCAGAAAGTTGCGTTGGTTCTGTTCAGACTTACCGAAACGACACCAAGAATTCTAGACTCCGGGAAAACTGTGTGCCGCAAACAACCTTACAAGCAATGCATAAAGTAGCCTCGCGAAAAAATCAAGAGCCGCAGTTGTCCCGCCGTCTTCGTTGTCGCTAACGTTTTGATTGCTGTGGACGGAACCGGCACAAATGCGCGAAGCAGCCTTAACGAGCCATTCATTCGGTAATGGGGAGCTTCGTATATCAAGAGAATTTGACAGAGCTCGCGGTAGAAGCAGGCGGCACGGGTCCTCCTATTTCTCCACTCAGATAGTCCTGGAGAAACAACGCTATAATTATTCCTACATTCGCTGTAAAAACATCAAATTAAAACAAAACGTAATCCTTATATTTATTTTAGTTGGCTTCTTATTTATCCATTGATTGGGCAGCGAAACAGAGCAATAGTGCTGCATCACCCGGACATAGCAGAGCTCTGCCCGTCACCTCAAACATCGGTCGCCATGTTTGAGGCTAGAGAGGAAGGTTTGTGCAACGTCCGACAGATGGCGCGCAAATCTGTATAAGGTTTATAAGGTCCATTGGTACGGAGTCGTAGCTACCAGACGATATGACTAACGCCGAGATCTTCCCCGCCAACTTCGCTGTTTTTTGTAAAGATACGAACACGCATGGTCGCGGCGTTTTCTGTCGATTGCGAGCGCTATTCACTGCTCTAGATTAAATGTTACTTGCAATTCATGTGAGTCTGTTAGGTGTGAAGTTTATCTACCTTTGGGGAAACTCTTGCTTTCGCTTCCTTTCACCGGCTTTCTGTGTCAAGTCACGGCTCAATGTTATCTCTTATCAGAAATAATGGTGTCTATTACAAATGATTTTCTATTGATGGAGTGCGACTCTAAATTGCCTGATGTCACATGGTGTGATGAATAAATGTTCTTCCCTAATCCTTCAACACTGTACTCAACATTATCTCATTTTGTTTCAAGCTTTGGTCTGTTCCAGTATATCACTCAACCAACGAGAACTGATTCTAGGGAATCAAACACACTGAATCTTGTTTTTTCGTGATTCTCGGACGGCCATAACTTCAGTTACACACCTTCCAGGCATATATATATATATATAGTCACTGCAAGCATACACTGCAAGTAAGTAATGCTGGCAAGGCCGTGCTCACTGAAGGTTTACTTTTATGATCAGGCTGGTTCCCCTTCTTTCAGTTTGTTCAACCGCCGGGTTCTGTCAGCAGTACAATTTTAGCTGTGTTTGAGACGTTCTACTTCTCTCCTATTGGTGTCACCTTTGGTATTCCTGAGTCTCGAGTTGCTTCAATATGTTCAGGATAATTACGCTTGCCTTGCCATAATGCCAGCAGTTTTGTATCAAATTTAAAATGTGCAGTAACGAGATGGATATTGACAATCTGTGGAAAAATTTTCAGTGCAGGCTGATTGATTCAATTTATACGCAAGTCCCTCACAAAATAATCACTACAATAAAGCGAAATCACAAGCCTTTGTAATGCTAGGTACTTAGGGAGTTTTACTAAAAAAATAAACATTGCCTTACTTATCATACCGCATAACGTCTAGTGGTGTGTCACTTAGAAGGTCACGTGACTCCGACTGCACCCCTGCCGGGACATACGCGAAGCCCGAGTAAAATGTTGTTCCCCTTTTTGGCCTTCCCCAGTCACTCCTCTCTTCTTTCACCATGGTTCCACAGAGCGCTGCGACGGCTTATCGGATCTTTATCGCATCTTTTTTTTTTATGTAGCATATGTCGCCAACGGCATCTTACGTGGAGGAACCATCACCAATGTCTGCTCGGAGAGTGACACACTAATTCATTTTATATACACCGATTGATCTCTAGCAGTCGCGGCGTGAGACTAGGGTGGCCTGATGCGACATCAGCGCAACTGCGACCATCTAGCGGGCGCTGCGTGAGACTCGTGCGCAGAGCTGTGATCAACAGATGCGGTTTATTAGGCGTCGTGTTGAAGCAGATAGCGTCGCTGTGTAGTAGCGCGTTAACTTGACAACCAACAAACCAATGGAAACAACAACAACAAAAAAAAAACGCGGCGGGTTCCGGTTTTTTTTTGTTTTTTTTTTGGTGGGGGGGGGGGGGGGGTTCCTTCATTTGGAAGTATTGGTCACGGACGCCTATACGACTAGAGGTACTACAACTAGATCATTTCAAGGGGGTTGGGGGAGGAGGGGGAACTAATTCCGGCAAATCCAAGGCGATGGCAAAGCGAAGGCAAACACTTGGGACATGGTACGAGCTACTGTAAAAAAGCTGGAGCAAAAGAAAAAAAAAAGTAAGTAAGAAAGAGGAACAAAGAGAACAGATAGTTGTTAGAGTCTTCCAGGCGAGTATCAATATTAGCGTAAAGCCTAAATCGCTCACGGTGTCGCGCACGTCGCTTAATGTGACTGGAGAGCCTAGAGTTAAGAGAAGAAGCAACTGAAACCACGGAGAGCGTCTGCAATTTCATGGCGGACGCTTCCTGCGCGAATTGGTCACTAGTGCGCATGCGTTGCGTTGTCGTGTAGAGAGGAGGAAAGCGATGGAAGGGAAGAGACGCTCGCAGACGCCCAACGCTTTTTTTTTTCCCTCCTCCTGGCAGCTTGTATTGCAAAAGCGGCAAAAAAAAAAAAATCACGTGACCCCCGATCGAGTGGTAGGAAACACTCTGTAATCAAGGCACAATAAACGTGACCCCATTTAGTTTCGCTTCACGCGTGCAAGAAAATATAATGCCCCGGTCGTCAGAGTGATTGCGCGGGAGGCTTTGGTTCGCATGGCGGGTTACGAGCTTCTCAAAAATTGGTTTCGACTGAATAAAATTGCGCACTTGATCGGTCCTACGCTTCATTCTTCCATATGGTTCGTTCCTTTTCCTCTCGGGATGCGGAGTGCCTTATAACGAATCAATCGGAAGTTTCTTCTTTTTTTTCTTCTTTTTTTCTCCCTTCTGATTGTCTGAGAATGGTGAGGCGTATAAACCTTTCCAGCGGCAGTCTCGAACGAAGAGATTCACATCGCGCGTCCCTGGTTTCGGGGGTGTACGTCAGTGTTGCCGGACTGTGCTGGGCTGTGCGTTTCCTCGTCAGTGGGCTATGGCAGCCTGCGTAGACGCACTTTCGGACGCTGGGGACGGCTAAATTGCCGCATTTTTTTTTTTTTTGTTATTTTGTGTTCTATGGCGAAGAGAATTTCTCGATGGAGGTTTTCTTAAAAAGCATTGTACTATTATTGTACTATTTTTAGGAACAAGAACAAACAAATCAAAGCTGTTTTTGGTGACTCTGTGCGCGACGGAACAAATGCAACTTGAATGTTTGTTTCGTTTTATGTTGATTTGTTTAGAGCAACATACACTCATATGTGTGAATTTACAAAGGTCTTAACTGTCGAAAATATTTGACCACACAGGACAGCCGAGGTGCATTGGCATTCCCCGCTCACAGCATGAAATTCAACGAGTCTCATCAATCGAACAACATATATTGTACGTACCCCACGGTGCCGCGTTATCAGAACAGAATTTGAGAAAGGTCTCAATCAACATTGCATATTCAATATAAAGTGTCGACGATGGTCACCCCACAACGATCTGACGGTATCCGGTTTGTTTTGGAGCACGTTTCGGAGAGAGCTGCCTTTCTGCACCGAACGAAAGCGGAAAGCCGGGAAGGCTTTTCAGAGGATATCTTAACGGAAATAATTTTCGAAGGACGTCGAACGCCCCGGCGACGCGGGATGCTTGACGTTCGCTCTCTTCGTTCGTTTTCTGCGAAGGCCGAGCAGGCTACGAGCCATGGAAATCCCTAGTTCTTACAGCGGAAGATAACACGAAAAGGATAAGCATCCTGGACAGGCAAATGAAGTAAACATTTTCAACGAAACCGGTGAACTCCGAATGCACAATGCAGGTGGGGAATCACGCTGACCGGGTTTCCACAGCTCAGTCGGGAGGCAGAAATTTCTGGCTGATAGGGGTCCCTCGAGTCGCAAAATGGCGGCGGCCAGAGAGCTCTTTTTGCAAAGGTCGATAAATAAATGTAGAAAGCCAAGTCAAAAAGAAAGCGATACAAATATATTGTTACGTTTCCGAAGGGTACAGGCTTTTGGGGCGTGTACAGAGGAGAGAAGCCAATTACAGTAAGTAACCAACGGCACTAGGTGACGAGTTGTTTTCATTTTTATTTCATGCCAGTTCGGCATCCAGTCAAGCGGTACCTTATGAAAAAGAAAAGAAAAAACAAACAGGACGTAGAACGTTTAGACAGCGAGGGGCGTGCCTTTTATTGAGGTATGGCGACACTTGGCGCGGTGGGCGACCAATGCATCCAGTGCTGTAGCGAAACTAAACCTCGCACGATTTTTAAAGGCCGCTTTCACACCACTAATGCATCGTACAAAGGACCACGGTGTTCGCGGCAGACATGATGACAGAATGTTCTGCGGTCACGCCCCACGCCTGTTCCAAGCACGTTTGCTCCACACGTATGTTTGCTTCGAAAATGTCTGACCAATGTGACAGGGATGTGATACAGGCAAAAAACTCGCCTCAGGTTTTTTTTTTTTTTTTTGTGTGTAATTTTTAATTAAAAACGATCATACTTCAAAATACATTCACATGGTTTGTATCTTGGCATGTGGAGTGATAAATCTCGTTAATCTAGACACCTCCGTTCTCCGAGAAAATAAAAAAAAGAGTAGTCTGTAATCTGAGTCGTCCGTGCCAACGAAGCAAAAATGCGTGTGCGCGTATTTACATATTTCCTCCCAGTAAACGTCTCTTCACACAGTGGTCAGTGACCGAGCCCCAAATTTACTTTGGGGACGGGGAGGGGGGGGGGGGGAGGGGGGGGGGACCGGTCAAAATGTCTGTGTATATTATTTTGAATGACTGCATACCACCGCCTGTCTTCGAGCCTTTTAAAACCTCTTATGACGGGGTAACACATATTTCCTTTTTTTTTTGCTTCTTTTTTTTTTGCTTACAAAACTTTTGACAATTTTATAAATTACGATTTCTCATACATAGTACGCACATATTATCCAGCAAATACCGCAAGAAAATCTTTGCTCTAGCGAAACAGTTCCGTGGTCCCCTCTTGTCGTAAGAGATCACGAGAACTCGGTCGTAAGCTAACACAAGTGTGTTAACCGGCGTTCAGACCAGCAGAACTGCAGTAGTAAAGAAAAAAACAAAGAAAGAAGGAATTTTACCAATTTGGCGTCGACGTGAGTGTCAAGTTCAAACTTACTTCCTTTGCCTATTTGCGTGTCCAATTGTCAACGCCAGGGGTGGTCAGATTGACATGGGGTTAGAGCCTGAGACAAGACACACAACTATTTAAAAGGCCGCAGGAAAACAAAAAGCAGAAAAGGTGGGGTAGTACTTTTAAAAGGAAACAAAATGGAGCGAACGGTCCTTTCCAAAGGGAACAAGTACAATTGTCGACTACTACAAAGAACACAAGGCAGCAGAACGGTTCTTCACTCGCTAAGCAAAAAGAAATGCATGGTTCGCTATGCTTGTACGGTTCGAAACTATTTTTGAAACAATAAGGAAGGCAGGATCACTGGACACATTTATGTGTCAAAAAGCAGTTCAGCTGTATGTAATGGAGTAGTACAAGGCGGCACGGCTTACCAGGGAGCCGCTAGCCGCATTTGGACCCTCGAAAAGCCGCACGCTGCTTGCGAGCCGCAGTTTGGCCACTCCTGGTCAACACTGACACTCAAACGAAATTGACGCTCTTACTGTTTTCTGAAATTACACGCGAAATTGAAAAAAAAAATAAATAAAAAGTGTTTCGGCCCCACCTTATGATCGGCCTTCGTACAAGTAACGAATAAGTTTGGATATTTTGTTACACTCTTTATAAACAACTAAGCTACAACAAATCGACTCACAAGGCGTTCGCCTTCCTAAAGATTTACTTATTTACTTCTAAATAACAGATCCAATGAAACGTGCCTACTCCTTTGAAAGTGTCTTTTTTTTTTTCTGAAGGACTCACGTTGGTATTATCCAAGGTATGCTGCACGAAATTACCTATGTTTCTCTTTTTTTTCTTTTCCTTTTTTTATTTAGAAGAACACTACACTAAACGAATGCAGAATGTCGCTGAGGATTGAATAGATATTAAGTGTCGGGACCAGAAAGCCGCCAAAGACGCAGAAAGCCCGAAAGATAAAAGAACTCAACTTCCCCGAAAAGAGGTTTTAACTCGACGAGCTCGCTCTCTGGAGCAAGGCACGAAAACCGCGCTTACTAGACTCCGTTTCAGCCCTAAACTGACAGTGCGATGAAAGCTACGGTCTCGTCGGAACCACCAACCGCATCCCTTTCATACCCTGGCTCCGCTTCCTGCTCGTGGATACGGGACGGAGTGTGGTCACGTGGCGAAGCATAAACGCGTGACTTTGCTCCAAAGGGCATGTAGCTTCCACAACACAGTGAGCTTCGGTGTTACCGGTGTATAGGTGAGACCCTCTACGTTTCCTTCCTGTCACGGAGACGAATTTCTTCGAGTTAAGCGGATCACGAATGTCACGGCGGCGGTTTGTGGAACCGCTTTTTTGTTTTCTATTACATTTCGTAGACGATCGTGGTTTGTTTTATCACTATTTGTTTTTCTTGTTGTGTTATTTTATTTCAAATAAGCTTTTTTGTTGTTGTTTTTTTTTCTTTCGCGTTTCGCGACACCCCCTCCTTCTTGATTGCGGGTCGGATTTTTTTTTTTTTGTTTTTATATAAAACGTAGGTAAAGCTCTTCGTGTATTCCGGCTGAGAAGACAAGCTTACTCGACCGTGGTCATATCGAGCGACCGCGAGTTTTACGAAACGACAAAACGGAGGTTACTGGCAGAGACTACAGCACCTCCCGCTGCATGGCCAACTTTCTCGGACACTCCGTGAAATAAAAAAATTTCGAGGGAATAACAAAATTCTAATTGATTTGCGCTTTATGATACTGAGGCAATCCCACTCCTCGGTAACATTACGATCTCTTGTCAGGGAAAGAAGAAATGTCTAATTTTGTGAATGTAGCCCATGGGTTTCGGTGCAAACAAATTTGTAGAGCCGTAAGAAGAAAAAAAAAAAAAGCTATACGCGTCCGAACGTTCAATTACAGCTTGTTTATCTTTTATAACTGTCATATACAATATTCCCGTGGAACATTGCGTTGCTTGTGGTCGTTCCATTAAAATTCCCATTTTAGTGCGTGCGCTGACGAGCTGATGTCCATGAAAGTTGGAAACAGTATACTGTTGTACCTTAAAAAAAAAAGTAAAGTTTTGCGCACTATTCGTGCGCTACACGATGTATTTCTTACGAGATTTGGTTGCCAGAGGAGGAAACAATGCTTTTTATGAGCTTGAAACGTGCAAGTCTCGATAAAATAACGGCAAGCTAATTTAAAATTCATCGACATATATATTAATTCACCACATAAAGCAGTCAATCAGTATTTCTCCGCGAGAAGACGGACATTTTTTTTTGTTTTTACTGTGGCTCTCTAGACTAATACGAGTATATAGCACAGTCACTGAAAGCTGCGAATAGAGCTGCATTACCCATAGCCGTTACAGTGCAATGGAAAGTCACGGTATATACAACGGCTCTCTTTGCAGTGCTCAAGCTAGGTATCACGCTCTGCTATAGACCTTTGCAAAAATAGCTTCCTGCGCGCTGCCATCTTTGTCTGCTGGGCTGTGAGACGCCTTGTGAGCATGCGCTGTTCATCCGCTTTGCGCTATATCGGACGCTGCGCATGCGTCCACAGCTCAGTGATTCAGCATGTTTCGCCCGGGTGATAAGCGATGCAAAGGTCTATACGGGGTGCAAGTTTGCTTCTTATGCTCACCTCGTGCATTTTGTTTACCCGTCAAATGCGCCCATGTGATTTTGCTGACCCCCCACGACATCTAACAATGACGGCGAGCGCTTGGCTGCTTCATCATGGCACGTTCCCCTCACGTTCTGTATGTTACCCTGTGATCGGCCTGCATATTCTTGTGTCCGGATGCGCCAAAGACGCATTTAGGAACACTTTCTCGCCGTATTGTACTCAAAAACAAATCCGCACACCCATGAAAAGAAACAAAAAAGAAGCATTTTTCTTTTGCCAGTTGGATGAATTCCTTATACTATGCGTACCTCCAACGTTCATGCGAGTTGCGCTTGCGAGTGCATCGCAAAATGGGTTCACGTGTCCTAGTTTTCGCTTTGTTTGGAAACCAAATGCGCGCTCAGAAGAAAGGTAACGCACTAACAGATGATCAAACTACAAGTTTCTTTTTTTTTTCACTTGCAGTTGAAGAGCCGAAACAAAGATGCCGAATTCACAAAGAGCCCTTTAGCTCTGTGAGTTCCTATTTTTGTCTGGCATTATTTCGTTTGAAAACATAGAACAAAACAAAAAGCTGGCAATAAAAAACAAAACAAAAACAGCGAAAAGAAGTTCATAGATCAAAAAAGATCTTAATGCTATTCTTTTAGTTTTTGCATCGAACCGAAGCTTCCTTTTCTCTAAAGAGAGCCTTTCAAGACGGCAGCACCGGCCATTAGAAGAACTTTAACAAAAAAGACGGACGCATTGTTCAATGCTGGCCTCTTGTTTCCGCTGAAGACTATATCTTATAGCAGAAACAAGACTAAAAGCCTATAAAATTCGAAACTGAAAAAAATAGAAATATAAAAAACTTAAGAATAACAACCAGCTGGTTGCGCCCGCTGGGTCATTCTTTGGACCGTATAGTACCAGGGACGAAAGAAGGCGGCTTTCAAACGCAGCCGACTTCATTCGATTCGACTCTCCAATTGGGAGGATGGACGACTGGAACTAAGGACAACTCATATTTTGAAGGCATATCTCTTCGTCTTGTATGGCGAACCCTTTTGTCGGTCTTGAGGGATCCAATTTTTGAAGAGACTTTCTCCAAAGTTAACGCGGTTGGAAAAATCATTCTGCTCGTCGTTATTTACGGAACGCAGAGACCCCCTCGAGACAGGCAATTTGTAAAATGTAACGTAGCATTCAACTTTTAGTATTTTAGTTGTTAAAAAGGATTTGATAAACAAAGGGTCTATATTTTTGCTCATAAACAACTTAAAGCACAAGGGAAAGCGAATGACATTACATTCTTGTTTGTTTTTCCTTTACCTTCAGCATGTCTTGCTAGAAAGGTCATGGTCACTGCGCAACCTTAGGCGGAATCTTTTGAACGATTGTGTTAACGCACCACTGCTTGGAGCACGTCCTGGAGCACGTCCTGGAGCGGAAACTCGCGATGCAGAACCCAGACCTTCCTATTTCGATCGGGATGACCATCGTACTGGCGTGTGGTCAAGTATCACTACTGCGTGATACACGTTAAGCACGCCAGGCTATACTCTGGCTCATCCTACGATGGACTAAAGGCCAAAGCCACGGGCCGCCAGGTCCAATAGCGTTCCACGCTAAACTATGACAATGTTAACATTGATTAGGCATGTACGAATAAGGCTGCGAATCAAAAAGCGCTGCATCATTTCTATAGCTTCGACACAGCAAAGAGCCTGTATATCGTGGCATTCTTTGCAATGTCCAATCGGTGAGTCGCTCATTGCTACTCCTTTCAAACCACTGTCCGCCCATCCCCATCAGTGATCCGAGACGCGGGCACCGATACGTGCATCGAAGCGAAATACCACGCAATTTCTAAGTGGCTCGTGATTGGATCTGGAGGCTCGTAGCTTTTGCCTTCAGTCCATCGTAGGGTGAGATGAAGTATAGCAGTCGTACTGCACTGGCTGAATTTCTCTTTTATACCGAATACATCAGATGTCCATTGGTGCTAACTTCCGACTGCCCAACACAAACACACAATTACTGAAACTCCGACTTTTTTTAAACATATGCGTATATACACTTTTTTTATTATTTCAGATTTAAAAAAAAAGAAGCCGTGAAATCGACACTTATGCGGTTTGTGCAGGTGAGTTATACGGCCAGAGGGACATAGTATGGAGAGATTGTTGCAACTATCAGTTGGTTAATTAAGTAAAATTTGTTAACTTTTTAATCATAACAAATAGACATATAATTCCAATTAGAAACTGGCTGAACATCATCGAAAACCACTAAATCAACTAATTTAGAAGGATATAATGCCGGGGCAGCATTTTACGGCGTTCTGTAAAAACGCTCCCTTTGGACGCGTTTTAATAGATTTTGGCTTCTTATCGGAGCGCATCTACGTGCCCGCGGTATATATATGTATATATATACTATATGTATATATATATATATATATATATATTATCAAACAGCCATGTATCGCCCACCCCACCCCCCCCCCCCTTTCCTGAATTATGAATAGAGTAATTGACTATGTCGGACCTAGACACAGTAAAGGACAGGAATTACATAAATGTGACTCTGTTCATTATTTAGATCGCACAATCAACTTTCCCTTGACAGGTTAGTGTAACCACCAGTCACATCAGGTTAGGAGCAACCGCCATACATTCAAGTGGAAGCGTTCAGTCACTAAAAAGCTATTTCGGCTTCCCATCACCATAACTTGTTAGTGATGAAGAATTTTGGTAACCTAGGAAAATTGGGATCGAAAGCTTTCAATGTTCTTTGTTTCTTCTCAATTATTTTTCTTTTGCTTATGTGTCATCGGCTTTAGTTTTAGAGCGCAGCTCTTAGGCGCCCGTTTCCGGCTTGAGCGGCGTCGGCGTCGCCGTCGGCGTAACCGCGCGGTGCATGATGCGTAAATTTCCCCGCTAAATATAGCGGAAAATTTTCCCCGCTAAATTTAGCAGAAAAATTTGCCCGCTAAATCTAGCGGAAAATTTTATCCGCTAAATCTAGCGGAAAATTTTCCCCGCTAAATTTAGCGGTAAAATTTTTCCCGCTAAATCTAGCGAAAAATTTTCCCCGCTAAATCTAGCGGGAAATTTTCCCCGCTATATTTAGCGTAAAATTTTCCCCGCTAAATCTAGCGGAAAATTTTCCCCGCTACATCTAGCGTAAAATTTTCCCCCTAAATTTAGCGGAAAATTTTCCCCGCTAAATTTAGCGGGAAAATTTTCACCCCCCCCCCCCCTCGAGGTCACGTGACCCCCAGGCCCCGTGACCCCCCCCCCCCCCGTGCCTTCCCCTCCTCCTCAAGAGCTGCGCTCTAATCCGGCGTAACAGGGAGTTGTAAACGGCTTTCATTTTTTTCTAGTGTAACTTTTTTTTTCATTCCCAATTACATTTGCCTTCTTGTTTTCTATCAATTATAGCGCATTCCGCCAGGTTCCAAGTACAATAAAAATGCCTTTGTCCTCGTAACGGCCAGTTGCATGGGCACGATACATAATTATACACGAGCAATTTAAAACTAGAACATGCTATGTAGCCGCCGGCAGGTTAAGAAACGAAGGGCGTGACTGATTTGCTAACTCTTCTTACCTGGTGATTTGTTCTTCAGCGCTCTAAGGCAATGGTTCAATCTTCGATGATAACAAATAAGAAACCAAGGACTCGCCACACCCCTCATTTCTTGAGTTGTCGGAGACTGTAGTTAGATTGACCTCTTTTCCTTAAGCAAAGAGTCACTTCCTGAAAAACTCAAAAGACGGCTTCGTCCAAAAATATCCGATGCCTCTTCGCTTTGTACGCCTACACCTGTTTCCCCACCTTCGTCGTTTTCCCCGCTTAGCCCAAATCCTCGTCGTTCCAACTCTCTCCACCCACACGCATGTTGTTGTTTTTTTCTTTTTACATTGGTGCTTTTTTGTTCCCCGCAGATGAGTTTTTCACTTTTTCTCTTTTTTTATTCTTCATTTTTTGTTTGTTTGATTTGGGAAAGCGGGCCGGTATAATCTCTTCCGACAACATATAGCCGCTGCATGTGCAGGCCAGCGCAAACAAAACGATCCCCCGCGAAAACGACGAGCTTATACGCTCGCCTCTCGAACCGTTCCCGCGCTGTGCGTGATTTGGGCACGCTTCGAGAGGCTAAGAGCAAACAGGGGTCTGGATCGAGTGCAGTTCAAATATTTCACGAGATTAAACGGGAAAGTGCCACCCGCTGTCGCACCGCGGCGACTCTGTACATTCAAGCACAAAAGCAGCCTCAAAGCGCGCCACGGACGGTCTATAGTGTAGCATTTGGTTCCACAAGGGACCTTTTGTGTATCCTCTATAGGCATGGAGGTAGGAAGCTTCAGGAGGCGACATGAGGACACCACAGGTGACGTCAGAAGTTAGGAGGGACACGCCCCCAACGATGACCAAAACACGAAGAGACGCTATTGGACGAAAAGGAGAGCTCTCGTCTTTTCGTCCAATAGCGTCTCTTGGTTTTGGTCATCGTTGGAGGCGTGTTCATCGTCACTTTTGGCTTCACCTCTGGTAGACTCGTGTCGCCTCCTGAAGCTTCCAACCTCCATGTCTATTGGCCTGTACCTCTCAAGTTTGGACAGCGACTCTAGCGAGCAAAGTACTGCGGCGCCACGTGACGCAATGAGATCACGTTATACCGCAACGTCACGTGGAACTATGATCCCATGTGAGACTATAACTTCCCGCCTAATATAGCATTTTGATTTAAAACAGCGCGACGAGCCAAGGACTAGGTAAAAACGAGATAAACGACGGCGAGTTAGCTAACCTGACATAGCGAATACATTTTTCCACTAAATATAGCAGAAACACTGTGACGCCCCGTAGCATGACGTCATATCGCACCGTGACGTCATAATATAACAACAACAACGGAGATATTGTCTCGCTAAGTCTGGCGGGCTATGACGTACGCACACGAACATACATGGGAGCCGCTGCGAAGCCAAGCCAATATACGGCCATGACCGTATAAAGATTGTAATTATAATATTAATAATAATAATGTTAAATGTATTCACCATATTGTGGCAAGTGTGGCAGGCTCGAAGTGTTTAGGATAATTTTTTTTTTTTTCAGGTCTATAGTTACCTACAAGAAGAGAACGTCAGGGCGTGTCTCTGGGATGCCCTGTTTCAGCACGCGCTTGTTGCCTTCCGTCGTGCTTTAGCTGCACGCTCGAGGCTCACGAGATGCCGAAGTATTGCACAACAAAGTGTTATCGAAGGGGGAAAGCTCGCAATCAATGGAAGCGGGGGAACAGAGGACCTCATTGGCTATAGTGGTGCAGATCGCGAAAGCTGCTGTCCCACTAGGAAAACAAGTGGCGAACTTGTTCCATGGGCACGAAATGCCTGATTCGGGTTACTTCGTCGGATTGCGTTAACAGCAACGATTGGGCTACATGTTGCTGTCGCCCGCCGAGCGGCGTTGTCAACATCTCCACCGGCAGTCGGGCAACGAGATCCCACTCTGCAACATCTTGTTGTGAGATTTTCTCAACGCAGCAAAACGTTTAAAAACTTACCAAATAAAGAAAACAAAATCACGGCGGCGACGATAAACACAGCATGATTGTCAACAATCGATCCCTATGTTTATTTTTCACTTTATCGTCAGCCAGTTCTGTTAGGTAACGCGAACAGCAACAAAACAGGGACGACAGGAACAATGCTGCCCCGGTGTAACTGCGTTTTACAAGAACAGGCAAAAAAAAAAACGGCGTTAGTATACGAGTGCGAAAGAAAGTAAAAATAATATCGTACAGTTCAATGATAGATAGGTAACATTTTCCCTGAACTAATCAAACTAGTGTGTGCTATTCATCCAAATCTAAGGCAGGTCATGTTTTCGATGCTTCACAAGAAAAACTACATAGACTTAACTTTGCCAGCGCCTCACATCTCATGTCTTTAGTAACAATGTACGAAGAGAACGGTATAGACCTTTCCAATGTTTACAAAATCACAGTCCAGCATGCGATCTTCACAGCCCAGCATGTGCGTGTTCGTGGCTTCGTAAAGCGAGGAAAGCACGCGCCATACGCACGAACGCTCAAGATGGCACCGGCCACACGCTGTTTTTTGGAAAGGTCTATAGACCCCTTTCGAAATTGTGCCCTCTATTGGTAGGTGTAGAATCCCTGCACAATTGTGGATACAAGGGCGAGCTTCTTGTGTTCGATTGCGACCGGGCCGCACGAACCCTCGTGCAGCGGGAGCACAGCTCGGAGCTACCCGCTCGCGCTACTTGCGCCTTCCGCTGGGTCGGCTATTCCACCATTGTGCAGTGGATCAGATGTTTTTTTAATTGACACGTGACTTTCGAAAGGGGTAAAAGTTTCCTTCACAAGACTGTATTTTCCATATTAGTTTTGACCGAAACGGTAGTATTTTCTTTTCAGTTACCGGTAATAATCAGGATTGTTCCCAAACTCTTAGCTGCGTCTTCCAAGAGGTGCACAAGACGCCTGGGGCCATCTACCTGATGACGAGGCTGAAGCCACATGCATAGCGAGCCGAGAAAGAAGAAGCACTCTGCTTTTAAACACACCAACCCCGAGCCACATATATCGAGCATGACAAAACGTCTCCTGAATACAGAACGTTGTTTCCCCGCGGCAGTGGAGACAACCGAAATCCACCGCACCCCCCTCCCCTTCTTCCCCCGTCCCGCGCCATTCATTCTTACATCATTCCATCGGCTCTTTGTCGTCATTCTCCCGTCTTTGCAAGGCCTCACGCGCTTTGAAAAGCTTTCGTCGGCGAGCCGCGGGCATACCCTTCAGCGCACTACGGGCTTCTAGAGTTGTTGTCCGTCTTTTCATTTTGTAGTTCGTATAAGAAAGGAATAGAAAGAGCGAAGACTGGATATCTTACGTTGTTGCCGCCCAACGGCACAACGATAAAAGGAGATACGTAAATCCTGTTCTGTGACCGTAGGACTGCTTATAGATGTGCACATGTTCTTCCTTCGAACATCCTCTCTGAAGAGAAAAAAGGAGGCAAACGAAAGCTCTTCACCTTATTGCAGTGTACTATATAGAGTACTAGGTAGTGCTGCGACCGCGGCGCGACTCGGTGAATATGGGCGTCAGGTATTCGCAAAGGTTCGCAACGTGCATCTATCCTAGCGCACGCGCACAACCTTACCACCCTACTAGCGGTGCGCCGGTGTTGAGACACCTGTCGCGGTCTGCAAAACGGGCGACATGCGAGTCCCTCGGGTCCCAACGCTACCCCGTATTCTACTACGCCGCAACCTTTGGATTCTTCGTCCGTGTACCGGCTCAGTGCCGGATATGCCGGATATGCACCTGATATGCGCATGCTCGTGTGTGCGTGTGCGAGTGCGTGTGCGTGTGCGTGAGTCTGTGTATCAACTTGTCTATCCGTTAACTGTTACTATTAAAAAAAACTTGTAAAGATGCTCGATAATGTCTATACACCAACACTCTGTTCACAAACGAGCCCGCTTTGCCCACAACAGGTGTGGGCACTACTCGTGTGCAGGACCCAAATTCGGGAAGAGTGAAGCATCTGCGCATGCGTAGTTACCGACAGCAGCGCCACCGGTGCAGTGGCGTGACGTCAGTGAGTTGAACAGGTCTATACACTTATGCTACTGTCCGATAAGGCCAATCAGGCGGCACTAGAGTGCATCGTTTTGGCACTCGTCTTTTTTCGGACGTTAGTTATTACCGACTAAATCAATCACGCATTGTGAAAGGGCCGTGACCCTGCTCTTTTCTTTTTCTGTGTGACTGAATTGGCCGGTGATAGCAGACGTAGAAGGACAACGAGAGCCGTGACAATGCACCTTTGATGCTACTTGATTGGATCAATCCAATCGGATTGTATGGCAGTCCTTTTACATTGGTCATACAAAAGGTGTCTGTAGACATGCTCGAAGCGCTCACGGCCTTAATATCCATCGAGACGGAAGATCCAACGAGTTGAAAGATTCAATTGGCCACCTGACAGTCGGGACGGAATTTCCATCGAGACGAATTGTCCAATTGAGATGGAGTGTCCAACGAGTCTGAATATCCAAGTGTCTGAATATCCAACGAGAAGCAAGATCCAACCAGGCCTGAATGTCCACCGTGGCTGAATATCCAACAAGACGGAAGATTCAATCAGGCCTGAATGTCCACCGAGACTGAATGCCCAACGAGATAGAAGATCAAACCAAGTCTGAATGTCCACTGAGATGAGATACCTAAGCGGAAACCGTAGAAACGTAGAATGTTACTGTGCACTGTGCAATGTGACTAGCTGGAACCTAAAGTAACAGTATGGTCAAAATAAGTTTGCAATTCGCAGTTGAGTAGTGTTTTGTGATAGGACTTTGCAGTTCGTGAATAAACGGGCGGCGAGGAAAAACATCCCTGAAATCAAGTTTACCTGAGAGATTCTCGCAATTTTGTGACGGATTTAGAATAAATATCCCTGATGTCTTAGCCTTACAGAGCAAGTAGCTGACTTCAGAAAAAATATACAGGGTGCCCCATTTAAAACGAGCCAACTTTTAAAACAAAAAAAAAAACGGACCTCTCTATGCGGTGGAACCAACTATGCTTTGCTTGTAAGCGTGTTCCGAAATTGCAAGTATTTAATTTATGGAACCTCTTTGAAAACAAATTTTTATTGTTGTGTTATTTAAACTGTTTATGGAAGCCTTTATTAAACGAGAAACAGAGCAAAAGACTGCCGAATTTCTCAAGAAAGTATGAGAAGGAACCTGAATTCCTTCAGGTTGCACAGCATGTCGCACAGGATCGAATCCAGGCTCTTCTGTTTGACCCACTCGCTGTGGCAAGATATCAAGCTCCGTCTCGGCAAGAAATGAGAGGCTCCGCTCAGAAATGGATGCGTTTGCCTCATTTACCAGTGGCCTTGCTACCATTTACCAGGACGTCTGTAATTACGTGGGCAGAATCACGAGCATTGATGTGCTCCAGGGGGCTACTAAACAGTTCTTTCAGTAATCGTTTAGTGACGCATAAAGTGAATAAGTGTTTCTTGTTTTCTGCCGCTCACGTTGTCCTCTTTTGAAGACATGTAGAAAAGAAGAAAGATGCCACATGCCGTAAGCGGAATGCTATATCACTCAACGAAGCTTCGTCTCCGTAGTGTTTCTGTGTAAACAGTTGGTCCGGTGTACACCAATCACTAATTGTTGTATGTGTTTATTCTTGAAACCTCAAAACAGCCCTACACTCTAAAAAAGCCCGTCGTGCGTCTACGTTCCCGTAAAACACTCGGAGAGCCAATCACCGCGACTTACGGAGACAGTTCAGCGAATGACGATGACGAAACATATGTTAGACCAAAAAACGCAATTGTGATATTAAGCAATGCAAAACGTCACAATTACATTGCTTAATGTCACAACTCAGACTGCGTTTTTTGGTCTAAACACATGTTTCGGCATCGTCATTCGCTGAGCTGCCTCCGTGAGTTGCGGTGATCGGCTCTCCGAGTGTTGTGCGGGAAATTAGACGCACGGCCTTTTTTAGAGTCTAGCCTCTTTCCGTTTTGACCACAAAATTTATTAATAAACCGATAACCTACATAAAACCTGTTTCTAAAATAAATATTGGCTTTTGAGCAGTTGAGGCTTCCGCGAAGTTGTGCGTCTTTTTTTCTTCACATTTTCCAGCAGTTGTAGATGCTTTCACAAGATCAGAGAAGTTTAACGAGCTTGCTAGAATTCGCCTGAGTGACCAACACTCTTCTAAACAAATTTGAAAATCCATCAGATCGAAATACGTGAACTTTGCGAAACGGGTATTGATCAAATCGGGTAGCCAGAGGAATGATACTGTATACCGCTCCGCGTACGACATCCACTTGGTTACGTGGAAGGCGAGGCGGAATATTTATCGAGAAAGCACGTCCAGTTCAGATGGAATGTCCAACAAAACTGAAAATTCAACGAGACGGAAGATCCAACCAAGCCGTTATGTCCAACAAAAGTGAATTCCATCGAGACGGAATGTCCAATAATGACCGAATGTCCAACGAGTCGGAACGCCTAAAGTTACGGAAGATCCAGCCAGGCCTGACTGTCCAACGTGTCTGAATATCCATCGAGCCTGGATTTCCACTGGTGGATCTTTCGACTCGTTGCATCCTCAGGCGCTGAATCGGTTCGAAGCATATGTATGTTAAAAACAAACATGCTTGGAACATGTCTGCTGCGAACAAAGTCATGTCATCATCATGTCTGCTGCGAGCACCGTGTCGTTTTTGTGATGTATGAGCAGGGCAAATCCGGCTTTAAGCTACCACTTCGACTTCCCCGACTTACGATGCAGGTTGACAGGAGCCTCCGGACGAGGTCGTCAATTTGCAGCGTAATCCGGAGAACAAGCAGCATGTCGAACTGCCGGAGACCGTACATCCGGGAGGTGCTGAGGCGGAAGAAGCGCGAGAAGGAGAAGAAGAATGGGCAACGCCAATTGGGATGTTGTTTGTGATTGTAGATGGAACGAATCCCGACAACATCCCAATTGACGTCCTGTCGGGGACGCCACTGAACCTTTCTGGGAAGTAGCGCGCGGGCTCCCTCGTGCGCCGTGCGTGAGACATTATGGGAACACTGAGGGTCGCTGCTCTTCCGTCTGTTGTAGAGTTCCAGAGTTGCGCGTCTGTTTTTCACGTGTCGCCGCGCCGCTATTCGCCGGGATCCGATCACGTGAGGAGCCGGATCAAGTGCCTTGCAGGAAAGTAGACTTTGCACGCGCCCCGGCGTACGTTCCCCTGCTTTTGAGCGCGCCGCGCGCCTCGAACGCGCGGCGCCGCTATTCGCCGAATTCAGTCACGTGACAAGCGGGATCAACAAGCCGTGCAGGAAAGACGGCGCTACGGAGATGAACGCGCAACTCTGGCTCCCGTAGGGAGCCTATACAGAAACTCTAGTCTGTTGCTACCGCCGTACCGCCTGCGAGAACCCCGTTGCCTATGTTCGCGTTGGGTCCCCGTTTACGGCAGACGGCGATCTACGCAGCATCCTGTGCTGCGTTGCCTTACCTACATGAAGTGTGAAACCCTCAATCGCAGCATGTTTGTCCGCTGCCCTTTTTTGGACGGGCCATCGTTCTGCATGGGCCACCGTTATTCTTTGAATGGGCCATCGCGCGTACGGGCCACGCGCCAAAAGCGCAAGTTATACTTACGCATCCAACGTGTTTTTTTTTGTTTTGTTTTTTTAGCTACGGGAATCACTTTTGCTAGTTGGTACATTCTATTTTCTTTCGCCAATAAAAAAACAAAAAGCAGCTCGTCCCAACAACATGCAAAGACCGTTAGCTCGGCTGGATGCATGAATGGATTATGAATGGTGCTGCAGTTCTGGCGGTAGCGTGCGCACCGGTAGATCTAGGCTAGACTTGACTTGGCTAAAGGGCGCGACACCCTCACAGTTCCCATAATGCCCCGGAGCGCTCACTGGTAACCAGACTTGTACCGTACGCATTACAAGTAATCAAATTACTTGTAATCGATTACTTTTTGGAGTAATTTTGTAATCAGTTTATTACTTTTATTAGGCAGTAATCACAAGAGTAATCTGATTACTTTTTGAAGTAATAAAATTACTTGTAACCGTTACAATTTTTCCACGGGACCCCCCCCCCCCCCCCCCCGGCACACGCCTTTTTTTTTTGAAATGACAAAAATAAAATTTGCTTTTTTTTTCGAACGGAAAAAAGAAAGATTTTTGCGGAGCTGTAGGAAACAAGGTCAACCCCTTTGTATGTACAGTTTCTGTTGAATGTCCGTTTTTTTCTTTTTCGAGCTGGGACTGGGAGTGGGAAGCCCCAGGGAAGCCACAGTGCGTGAAAAAGGCCATTCAGGGCGAAGTTTGAGGAAGCAGAATGTAGCTTTATGAGTCCTTCGTTCAAACTAGCCCCCTCACGCACACACACACAGAAATAAAAAAAAATAAAAAAATCCTGCTTAGGGTACCTACTCGCAGCCCGTAGGAGAACCAGAACCGAAGAATGCCTAAAGCGGATGCAAAATATAACAAAGGCAGTTGAAATATTTCCCCATTTCCCCTACGTGGTCTTTGTGACAAGCAGTGTTTCGAGTTGAGAAGTGGTCGGGGCGATCTCTTCCGCTAATGGATACTACACATGATCCGTTTCAAATCCTGGAGCTGCTGCTCTTTTGTATAACATGCGAGCTCATCCACATGTGAATAATAAAATGAGCGACGCAAACTTTGAGCGACAACCCTTGCTCAAGCTTAACAAGATCTAGAACCCTCTCCGCTTCTCTCCCCCTCCCCCCCCCCCCCCACACACACACACACTGGCGAACGGCCAAATCATTAAACGTCTTCAAACGAATTCTATGCTTGTGTCCGCACTGTTAAGGTGCAACGACCACGAAGAGGGAGCCAGTTTTTCTTCTTCAATACTTGTGCAAATGTGAAATATAGGTTGGAAGTAGTTCATTGTTATGAGCGCTAAAGATGTGTCTTCACACAATAAAGTAATCGGAAAAGTAACGATTACTTCTTTAAGTAATGTCCAATTACTTTTGCCGTCGAGTAATCAAGTAATCTAATCGAATACTTTTTAGCCAAGAGTAATAGTAATTGTAATCGATTACTTTTTTTTAGTAACGTGTACAAGACTGCTGGTAACGCTGTCATTTCCAGAAAGGTCCATTGCAATGTTCGCGTGACTCATTCCCTCTACAATCATAAGTAACATCACAAGCCTCCTCTAAGTTCTCATCACCAGCTTTCGCAAAACCGAAACGAGCACACCCATCGCAGCCCGTGTACATCTAGATGCTCTTTGCATTCTCGAAAACAGTCCCACGAAACGGAAGCGTTGGTTTGGAGTGCTGTGTTGCTGTCAACGCCACAGACTCCACATGACGTCTATGGCGGCAATATAGGGACGATTAATGCTGCCCTACCTGACACCTCCGGCGGCACGGCCTTCCGTTCTGTGTCCAACGAGACGTCGATAATAAATCGGGCGTGCCCAGACGTCAACGTCTCGGCAAGCCTTAGAGTGACCAGGTCACGGGATGGATGTGTCTTCGGTTACGTCTAGGGCACCGTTTTTTTTTTTTCTTTTTTTTTTTTTTTTTTTTTTTAGAGGGGGGGGGGGGGAGTGTATTTTCCTTCGGACTTGGGGGGCGTTTGTTGGTGGGTTTTGTTTTCCCCTGGGATTCGGCGTCAAAAAATCTTGACGTTTATCGGGGTTTATCCTAAAAAAAAAAACAAAAAAACAATAAAACACGTACATGACTTGACCGTGGAATACTCAAACCCCGACCTCCGGGAAGGATGGGTATGACTTCAATATCTGAAGTACTTCCTGGCACAGAATAAGATCCTGAAACGACATAAGGGTTGTGGTGACGGAAGAAAGCAACAGTCTCGTAGACAGCTCTTCAGAGGGGGGCGTGACTTGAATACTTGAAGGATTTCCAGGCACAGGATAGGATGCTGAAACGACATAAGGGTTGTGATGGCGGAATGAAGCAGCAACCTTGTGGACAGCTCTTGGGGGGAGGGGGGGGGGGGGGTTGAGTTTTGGGTGAACGACAAAACATTGCTCTAGATGAGGTTTTCTTTACATGAAGCTTTGAATTTCTTTAATCGAGGACCGCTCTCGAATTCGGGTTTTATTGGATTTTCCCCGATTCCGAGAAAAGTGACACCCGAACTGCATGCTTGTGGAACTAACGGCTGAAAATGATAATCCCGAATACGATGCCAAATTAAATATCGGTTCAGGAGTTAAAGTCGCAATCACACTGCTCGCGCATCATATAAGAGACACTGTGTTCACTGAGAACACGATCAGAGAATTATTAGAGGACACGCCTCACGTGTATTTGAAGCATGTGTGCTTTGTACTTATGTATGCGCTTCTAACACGACCCAAGGCAGTTTTTGTATGACCGATGCAGCGTTGGACAAGTGGATTCACAAAATTATCGTTAAGATGAGTTATTGAATGCTTGCTTCGTAAAGTATTTAGATTTCCACTCAAGTTGCTCTTTCGGTAAAATATCTTGACTGGACTACAAGTACTTTGACATTTCATTCAATTACTTTCGAAGACACTTCCGCATTGGGTACACTTTTGGTTGATTTCAATGGTACGAGCATGCTCTATTTGTGAGCAATAGACGGAAACGAAACAGAATGGCCCAGTATTATATTACACAGTCCCAGTACAACGAGTAGCATCACCGATGCACATTTAAAGGGGATGTATTTTGAGGACAAATGAACGAAAAAAATGGTCCTGGAAACTACATTGTTTTACTAAGCGACGTAGTCGCTGTGTCCGGAGTTCACGTAAAAAAAATGTAATACACTACTTAAAATCAGGATTGAAAATGAAGCACGGCTCACGTCTTGCCGCGTCTTCAAGTAGGTTACCCAAACGCTAAATTCAGACATGACCAAACTTTAAAAAAAAAAAAAAGAGACACAACGGGATGAGGGGAAGCACTGCTGCCTTCTCTCGCGCTTGCCGAATTTTTTTTTTTTTTTTTATCCATATTAAGTTCTGGAAGCGCATTAAAAAAGGCATGCAACTTTGGAAGGACTCCTTGCGCTTTGAGAGCTCAATCTGCTCGTAGCCTGTTTTCTGCCTTGTTGTTACCATCTCTGTCCTCGTAAAAGGGTCGGGCTAGCATTGTTTCTATACAAACAGCGCTCCTAAACATCCAAACTTAGAAAATATATATATATATTTCTTGCCGTAACATGATTAAATATAAAAAAATGGCGCTTTTTCGTGTTTTTTTAATGTTGCATTTTGAGCTTGCATTTTGGTCCTGGCTTGTTTTCTGTTCTGTATTCCGTCGTTTCCACTACAAAATTGCAATCGGTTCAGCCTTGCAATAGCTGTGCCGACTCCTATTCCCGTCAAATATTACCGCAAAATATTAAAAAAACAAATATGTATTTGATATAATAAGGGCAAGGTACCGAGAATTGTACTTATAATAGAGTAGCAAGTACCCTCGATCAAATATATTCGCAAGGTACTAAATTACAACCCGAAGTATTTGAGATGCAGTATCTCGAGTAGAGTATTGGGGATGGGCAAATGTTTGAAGCAACGTAGCAGGGCTGTCACACAAGCAAGAAATATGCCTCAGAGAGTCTGTGCGTACGGTCTTTTGTATGATGTATTAAGCTTGATTCACACGATGCGATTTTGCGTGTGATTTCTCAGCTGCGACGTTGCTCCTGCTGCAAAAATATAGCGTACTTAAAGCTGCAATGTTTGGCGTCGTAACTGAATCAGGCTTTAGACGTGCGACCGCGGCTTAGTGCTTCGTCCTTCCTTCGATTCATATGTGTTCTTTTTCTTTTTTTTCTATAGTCAGCATTTGTGGAGCAAGATTCGTCTCTCGCGTCGCTCTTGTAATGTGCCCAGTTTTGTGTCAATATGTCTAAATTGTGTAAAATAATTGGCATCATGAATGTCTAAACTATGGAAAAGTTAATTTGCTTCAAAACGGGTTGCTTGAAACGTAGAAGGGCTGTATAGCATAAGCAAGCTCAATTGCTGTCCTAAGGTGTTTAAATCGCCTAATGAATGCCAGCCTCCCATCGTCCTTATGAAACACATGCCTACTTGTACAGAACATTCCCTTAATTCCCTTAACATTTCACTAAAAGTCACCCTCACTTTGCTACAAAAAACGATAAAAGGAGCAAAACCTTTGGTGACAATAAGTCCCTTTCCTCGAGCCAGCTGCAATGAAAAACAAAATGTTCGTTGCGTTTACGACACCGAGACACCTCAAAATTCCCACTAGAGGCGCCCCGATTTAAAAGCCAGTAGGAGTTAACCCTTGCTTGATTAACTACTTCTGCCATCCCTACAAAAAAAAAAAAAAAAACTTTTTTGTTTTACATTTTTCCACTGTTTTTCACGTCGAAGGCAGACACATTAACTCTGACGTCACTGCTGGTCAGTGTTCATTAAGACACGAAAAACAGTCCTATGCTACACGGTCGTAAAATGTCCGTGACGTCACAGAAAGAAAAAAAAAAATACGCAAGCCTTAAGCTTTTCTCGGCGTCCGTACACCACGGGATTTTCCTGCTTCGCCGCAGTCAATGGTTCAATCTAGTAGCCTAGAAGACAAAGGGGAATTTTCTTCCGGACCGCCGACCACTGCCATCAGAAAACCAGTGTTCTCCGGCGCGCTTATCCGCCCATACATCTCAGCCCTCTTTTCGTTAGTTTGTCTGCTCTTGTTAGTACCACGGGCGGATTAGAATCCATCGTGGGTCTTCTAATCTAATTGATAGCGACAGAACACAAACCCGTGTAATGGAGCGTATATACTTTTCGTAAACTTCCACGCCGGAAGGAACAGCGGGACTTCCGGTTGCCGCCATATTTTCTCTGAGATCCCCCCCCCCCCCCCCCCCCCCCTTTCCTTTCCCTTCACTTAAATTTACGGAGGTTCCACTTTTCTATCAGCCTGCCGGAAGCGGAAATGAGCGCTACCGTTCGTCGTTGCCCCCAGTTTGCGTTTGCAATATAACGGAATCACCGTTTGTTTTCGTGGAGGCCATAATAACCGGGCCGACGTGGACTCCCCTCCGCGGCGAAGATGCTGCTAGACACCGCGGTTCACACACGCTTAAGGTCGGGGACAATATGGCGCTGTTTCGAAGCGCTGTTTCGAGTGACGGCGTTTCTGTTTTTAACACCCATTGTATTTTTAGCTAGGAGCGCAGCAGACTATCTGCGCCGTGTTTGTTCCTATTATTAAAAAAGATACTGTCAAGGTATCTATACTCGCCGAGGTTTTTATTTAAACATGATTTATAAGAGCCCAACTACCCAGAACACAATTTCCGGCTCGAAATCCGGCCGGTCGAGTATTGACGAGTTCCAGTCGCGCTCACTCTCTTTTCCATGGCCATGTGGTGTTCAAACTAAACCGTACCAAATATGTTCAAAGTCATGTGTTATCTAAAAAACACATTCAACATAAAAATTAAAAAAACAATTAGCCCCATTTTTGTGAGCTCTAAGAAGCTGCAAATACGTTGATCGGAAAGAATTTTGTACCGATCGCAAAAAGTGCATGTACTACGTCATTGTCAGTAAAGCGACGTACCACGGGCTGGGCGACGCGATTGCGGGGCGCGCCGTACCAACATTGCGACAGACGTGGGGCCGCTACTTCGCAACTGTCGTTCGTGGTACCGCATAGCAACTAGCGGAATGGGTATAAGTGCGAAACACTCGCGCGACAAATGGTGCACGCAACGGCGTCGTCTGACTCGCACGGCCAAAGAAGCGGAAAAAAAAAAACGCCGTCGGGTGAAGCCACGTGACTTCCGGCAACTCTCTCCTTTTCTATATTTTTACCTCCTCCTCGGTAAATATCGTCCACATGTTCGGTTCGGTTTCGAACAGTAATTTTTTGGCTTTATTAAAGATATACGTGACTCTGTAGCAAAATATTGATTCGGTAGTCTTCTAACACTATATTAAATCGGCAGAAAAAAAAGTTTCAAACATTTGTGCGCGTGTGTGTGTGTGTTTGTGTGTGTGTGTGGGGGGGTGTGTCCTTTGAAGAAACTTCTGTGCTTTTTTGGTTTATTTTTTTTTTTATTGGGGTGTGATTTTTCAAGGTTTATTTTATCTCTGCAGAGTCAGTGTTTTTCGGTGTCTAGTTCTGGTGTCCGACAAATAAAAATCTGCGTTTATCAGGGATTACGTTGAAGAAAGCAATACAAATTCATGGAAAACACCAGGGAACGTGCGCGTCACCAGAATACTTGAAAAACGTTCCGCTGCCGATAAAAGAGGGAAAGAAGGTAAGGAATGTGGTTTTCGAAGAAAAAAGCAATTCCCCTGAAAGTTCAGTGCACATTGTGTTCCGGGTCGACACAAAATAAAGCTGCGCATAAAAATTAATTTCCGTTAAGTTTTTTTTTTTTTTCTTTTTTTTTATAGTTTTATTAAGGGCAGTTTTAATTCGGACGTTTTAGGTTTTCCTTGTATTTGATAAAACCGACTGGGCGGTTAATTTTCGGGGATTATCGGTAAATGCGGAAAATACAGGACCCTTAATATTATCTCCTAAATAATGTTCAAGATGATAGCCTTTTACAGTCTTCTGCAGAGCCAATTTCGCTTGGGGAGTTCGGTTCTCCTTATGAAGATGCGGATAGACCTGGCAACAATAAATGGGGAGTCCGGCGAATTAAAAGACCGAATGGCATGTCAGACATTGTTATTGTGTTATGGATGCGTCAAAGATTGCTCGCCTCTAAAGATGAATGCAAAAAATTAACATCCAAACCATAATGTGCTGCTCAAACCCCGCAAAAATCCCTTATATATATTTTCAAGCCTTAGTCAATTTGCGGATGATTGTGGGATTTATTTGTAAATTACTGATCATTTTAATATTATCCTCCATTTATGACTTGAAAGTTGTATCTGATTCGTACATACAATAGTGCGTGATCCTTAACAATAACAAAGGCAGAACGATCAGCGTTTCAAATCATAAGGCAGCACCTTCCACTTACTACCTCAGTAACATTTCTTTGCCTTGGGCGACTTCCAATAATTATGTTGGTGTGTACATATCTTACTTCTAACCTATCCTGGCAAACGCACACTAATCGCATCCTTGCTATAGTTAATTTTATGTTGGGTTACATAAGGGTTAAACTTTCCTTTAACCCCGATCTTTTTAAACTCCTAATATTCAAATATCAAGTTCGTTCCAAATTAAACGATGCTCCTGCAGTCTAGGATCCTCGTCAAACCACACTCACCCTTAACCTGGAGTCTCTTAAAAATCGTAACGCTCGTTTTTTACTCAGCAACTTACATATACAGCCAGGGTATCATCCATAAAAGCTAATCACTTTTTACCTCTCTTTTCATTGCGCCGTAAATCGACTCGTCTGCGTCTTTTCAACAAAATACATCATAGTAATTCTATCCTAAAAGAAAAACTCCTCATCGATCCCTCTTACTTTTCTTCACGCATCGATGATCAGTTCAAAGTTGCATTCATCACTGTCAAACCTCGGCCTATAATGATCTCTTCATACCTAAAACATCGTCAGAGTCAAACCCCTTGCTCGTACTATTAGTATCAGTAGCCTCACTAGACTGTTCAAAAGGTTGTTCAACATTAATTTTTTGAGTGACTTTGTTTTACTAATAATATTTTTTTTTCAATTTTGTTGTGTATCGTTACCTACTCCCCTCTTTCATTCCCTCTGGGCCCTGAGAGTACTGTAATAAAAAAAAATGAGTAAGCGGATTTCAAGTCTAGCGCGATCACATCAATTAATTGTGCGACCGTTGTCTTATTTTATTTTCACGGGTGTTTTAAAACCCATTTGTGATCGACCTTGGAGAGTGATAGTAAAAATATACACCAGATATTTGTAGAAATGAAAACCACTAAAATTTTAACCCATCTCCCAGATAATAAACTTAAATAATCAATACGAAAAAAGCAAAACATAAACAGTGGACAGAGAAAGACATGGAATCTTAACATGTCTGTCTCTTTCCCCTGTTTGTGTTTTACTTTCTCGTATTAATTATTAACCCAACACGCTTGTCAAACTCATAAACGTTAACATTAAAAATTCTTTCATGGGATGCACACCTGAAATTGAGAATTTGTTTTTCTACCTGGACCGCCGAGTATTTGAGTATGGTTAACGATGCTATCCTGGCGGTGTTATCTGACCGCCATCACCACGAAAGCATTGCATTTAATAATACAAAAGTAATTTCATCAAAGAAGGAATTTTTAATTTACATAATCTTACCATTTTACATTGTAATTTTATTTTGCGTATTGGTGTATTTTATTTTAGAACTCCTTTTTTATCAAAATGCAGACACATCAAATGTCTTTGCCGACATGGCGAAGTCAGAAAGTATAATTTCAAGTTCAGACGTCAAATGTCAATAACTGTGTTTTCTACGGTCCGTGAACATTTGCATAAGCACACGCAGTTTGTGACGTCCGAATTAAACTGCAGCAAGATCCTGCATTAATCGTCTTAACAACCTCATTCTTGCCGCAAAAAGCAGGACGATAGCAACTTGGCTATGGCTCTACACGCCAATCGTGATAATTAACCCAACCCTTCTTCGCATCTCTAGAAACCTTCCGATGCCAGCTCGAAAACAGCTCCCCATTCTTTGGGCATAATATAGGTAACATCAGCGGATTTCAAAATCCCAGTTGGACTAATCTGGAATTTTCTCGGTAGATATGGAGCGATCCGAAAGCACTCCATGTTCGCGTCTTTAGGGTGGTAGATGCGAGCGTGCACATGCACGCCCAAGAACATACCGAACAAACCGCTTCAAATTCTCCAAGGGAATTCCAAAAGATAACACGCTAATATTCCCGCGTTATCTTCGCATTGTGATTTCTCTCTGGTTTCTTCGTTCAGCCATAACCTGACGGTGCGGTGGGAGCTACGCGCTTGCCGGAAAAATTAACCGCCTACATTTGATCACCTTAACCCTCGCTCCGCAAAACGAATGGGTGGGGGAGTATATAGTTCCTTCATCCTCTCAACTATGTAGGTTTTCTTATCTAAAATTGTGTTATGTGTAGCATGAGACAGCGGTAAGTTAATCACCCCCTGAGGGCGTCCGGTATCTCCGCTATAGATGCGAAGTTCAGCCAGGGCAGTGCCACTGCTAGGCTGGAATCTTTAGCGTGCATCACACGGTAGGGATACATGACCGCACACCAGTACAATGATCATCCTTATGTAACATCTCAGATAAAAAAATAAAAAAATACACAAGCTACAATTTGAGATCAGATCTCGAGAAACGTGTGTATTTAGCGCAAGTAGATACCTTGCCGAAGCGCAAGATCCAGCGCGATGCGGGGAATTCTTTTTTCTTTTACTTAGAGTATTCTCTTTCAGTCGTTTCTAATTTGCTTACTCTGAACCAACCGATTCTACTTTGCGCTATTAAGTAAAGTCGCTGTGCGGCGGTTCCCCCTAGTCCTCCAAATGTATTCGAAGGTAGGCGCGAAGATAGGTGTGTTGTACTGGGATACCTTCCGTTGGAGTAAATTTTTCCGAAATCGAAAATCGAAGTATCTCCCCTGTTCACTCGAGGAAGAGGGGGATGGGGAGTGATCTTTGTTTTTAGTTATTTATTTATTTGTTTCCCTGGTTTTTCAGGTTCACCGCGTAGGGTCAAAGATAAAGATGTATTTGACAGAGCTGCGCGGGTTGTACTTATACGCGTACAGTAGACCACGTGGTCTACTCTGCTTATCAGATCACTAGAGACCTTACCGAGCCAGGAGAACAATCACTGCTAGCAAATTGGTCGTGCACCTTGTAACTACGCAACTGATTTTGTTCTTTTTTTACGTTAGAGTGTTTCTCAAGCTGTCCACAAAATACTTGGTTTCAAAAACAAAGGATAGTATCAAACATTTATCAAGTAGCCAACATTTCTCCTTTTTGAAATTTTGTCAGCGCAAACATTTCATTATTTGTGACCCTATTTCGCTACTATAGAAGATCTATATAGTCACTGACGACTAGGGAAACGCAGGACGTTGCTCTTTATGTTCGCGGTTTCCTGCTTCGTGATTGGTTCTTCGGCGTGCGGCAAATGTCGCAATCTGATTGGACGCGGAAGCGATAATTATACACTCGGGACTCGTCGGACCCTGCGGTTACATCAGCGACTATAAGTACGCACACATACGATCATCCGCATAAGATGCACGTCCCTAAGTTATAGTGGCATAATATACGGGCGCGTAAGATGCGCGTGCGCATGTTTCTTTTTTTCTTTACGGTGTTTTAGGGGGGGTTCCGAATTCGTGCACCTGCATGAGCATTGGCCCAGTCTCGCACACATTCGTCAAAAACAAGAACGGAACCTCGTTCCTTGTCCCTTTTCTATTTTGTAACTAGTTCCCGTCACAAGTTTCGCTAGTTCGAAAGGAACCTGTTCCCACGTTACATTTCTAAGATGCGAACGTGTGGTTACACTAACATTGCATTTGCGCATTGGAAGAGAATACTGTGCCGGATAGTTGGTAGATAAAATGAAGCGAGCGAGTAAAAATATCCACATTCAACTACGCGTCCAATCGCCACAATCATATTTGTTCCAGATTTTTTTTTTTTTCGTTATCCCCCCTTTCGGGCAGCTTCTCAATTTCTCAAAGTCGGAGGTTCTAATAGTCAATAATAAAAAAAAAAAAACTTTAATGCCTCCAAAATTTGGCTAAAATTGTAAATCAATAGACTAAAGAAAAATGACACGCCGTTCCTCCTGCCGTTTCCCCGAAACCAAAGCGAGTTTCCGTTCCAGTTCCACCCATGAAAGATGAAACAGCGGCGTTCTTCCGTTCTTTTCTAAAATTAAAGCGTTCGAGGGACAACTTTCTTAGGAACGCCGTCCGTACAACGCTTACGGACACTTACGTTCATCCATGCTCGATTGTGAGCGTCCAAAACTTTATTGAGTTAAATATTCGTTTCTTTACGGCCCACTTGTAACGTCACATTGAAACGATATTAAAAGAAAGAAAATTATATTGCATTTTTATGCGGGCGCATCAACACGATTTACGTGAGAACACACACATCATGTCCTTTTTTTATAGTAATTAACTGAAAGGACGAAATCGACAGGACGTCTCAATCGAATGCAGCTCGTTTCCTTGATGCGTCCTTTGCTTGCGCGTCTACGCTCGTGGTTCACAACACGGCCAAGCGTTATCGAAGTTAACGTCGCTGGTTCCTGGGAAAGTAGCGCGATTTCGTTCCCTGCCTGCTGCCCAGGACAGATACAGATACTAACACACAGAGGACTGAAACCTCGCCAGGCGATTCGCTGGTCGGTCGGTCTCTGTTGCCATGGCAATCGCCATTTCGGTATTTTCCAATCTTCGAAGCTTTGGAAGGGTCGTTCCGAACCAGTCGCGCTCAGATCGCTGTGGAGCATCATTGTACTTAAAGCGTTCCTCGTCCATATAAGCCCCTTTGGCGCCGTGTAGGTGATCAACTTATCAATTCTATCTCCACTGGTCTCTTCCAATAGACCCTTTACAAAAATCCCAAAAGCCCGCGCGCGCCGCGCGACGAATAATGGGAGTACTCGGTACGCCCCCTCCCATCGTCTTTCCTCCCGCTACCACGTGGCATACGCGAGCAGGCAAAGGTTACCATAGCAACAACGTTCGAGCACCCCAGAGCCGAGTAGCCGAGTCGGATCGTCGGACGAGCGACGAGCGCACGGGGGAGAGGGTCTGCCCCTGTTTTCATCCCTCTCCTTTGTACCGCACCGCCTCTGTCGTCTGCTGCGCCAGCGCTTTGTCGAACTTAGTCAAACCCTGCCACGGTCGCGGTGCAAAATAAGTGGAGTCTGTGACACTGCAAGACGTGAAGGTACGTTACGATCAATAACGTATTCAAATGACTTTTCGCGATGCGTTTGCGCTGCCACAGACACGGTACGCTGCCAACGACGTACGACGTTCCAGCGGATGGGCGGGATGGCGGATGGCTGCGACGGCTGCTGGCGTTAGCTGCCGCGACGCGCGCGCCGTCGCGGAGGCGCAACGAGAAAGCGCGTGATCAGTACCCAGAGTTCCCAAAATTCCCTGCCGTCGGGACGCTGTACGTTTTGCAACAGGTCTATTATATTGTTGTTCTTGCGTATTTTTAGACAGGGAAATCATTTTTCAATACCGTCAAGTGCCGATGCTGCACGTGGTGGCGATGCGAAGGTGTGCGCTTGTTTCGCCGGTGTGTGGATAACGAAATCTAAGTATACAAACAAATTTCTTTATGAAGCAACCTATCACCGCTAAAGTCACTGGATCCTGAGAAAGTAGCGCCCGGTTTCCCGTATAGGGAGTATTCACTGGCGGCCATATCTGTGTGCGCGGCTGCTGAGCGCGTGTTGACGGCGAGCTTCCGCAGTCCTTTTGGAGCGTGCATTTAGCACCATCAAGGTTGCCGGTCTTAGCATGCTATTAATGTGAGCTCGTTTTGGGCATGCGCTCTAAACATCGCCCTCAAATATGGCGTCCAGTGAATACCTCCTATATGGTTGCCATCGTAGCCCGTGAAAATGAGCAATTTCTCCTTGACCCCTCCGTTATTTGTGAGTCGACTTAAATTCGCTGGTGACGGGTAGCTTTATGGAGACGTTTCTTGTATACCGAGATTTTGCTATCTACACACCGGCGAAACAGGCGTACATCTTCGTACCACCACCATATGCTGTGTCGGTGAAGATGGGCATGATTGATAAGTTGATTGCATACACAATGCCAAAGACGCTTATATTGGCGAGGAACGCTTCCAGTAGTATGATGCCCCATGGTGATCTTGGCGCGACGGGTTTAGAACGACCTTCTGGAAGCTTCAGGATATTTGAATGGACCGCAATGGTGATTTCCATGGCAACGTGAACAGATTAGCCAATCGCCTTGCGAGGTTTTGGTCGTCTGTATTTTAGTATATGTTTGTGTCCGGCTAGCTGGTAGGGAAGGCAATGGCGCTACTTTCCCGGAATACGGTGACTTTAGTGACTGCGAAATTGGATCAGATCACCGGGAACGGAGAGTTCAAGGAGGAACTGCTTATTCCATATACGAAAATGACGACCATACGGGGAGCTTGGCGCTACTTTCGTATGACCCATTGACCATAATCGAAAGTAGAGAGACAGCGCTGAACGCTACACAACTGAAAGACCTCCGTGTCTGTATGATTCAGTCAGGAACCATAGTGTTTGTTTTCTCGAATTCTACGAGCATGCGTCCATGTATGGCTATGTGTTTACTTCAGTTTCACGTAGATAGCACTAACATGTATCGCGCCTTGAAAGCCGGGGTCACACTGCTTATATATCATACAGAGACAGTGTGCAGACAGATTCGAACCCAGTCACCGCGATATTCGTGCTTCGAATGCCGCATGGCAATGGCTTCAAGGATAACGATTGGTACGAGGCATTCGAACCAGGAATATTGCGGTGACTCCTGTTTGCAGACTGTCTGTTGTTGGATGTATGAGCAGTGTGACCCCGGCTTAACCCCCCATTCACACTGGAAGCGGATGCGCGTTCGCGAAGCGGTTGCGAACGCGGTTGTATAAAGATCTAGTACAATTGCACGCGCATTTGATGTCATCAAATGCGCGTGCAAATGTACTGAATCCTTATACAACCGCGTTCGCAACCGCTTTGCGAACGCGGATCCGCTTCCAGTGTGAATGAGCCCTAGGGAGGGTACTGTATTGTATGCACGAAACTTGTAACGCGTTTAGGATGCCGACTTTTTAACGCGCTTTAGGGATTCAGATCACTCTGTATTGATGCTTCACGCGAGCCCATTAAACAACATTATAATGGGGTTTATATGTAGGGAATGGGCGGAATTTAGTCATGCAACAAATTAAAAGGTACACAATGAAGATTGCCTGTTCGCGTTGACCGTGTCGTTTACTGGGCACGCGATGCCATAGTTATGAGTAAACATAATTTAGAGAGACACTTTCTTTTTTTTTTCGTTTTTCAGGCAGGCTACTATTTTTAAGACACGGCAAGCGATTAAGAATTCGAATGGCGGGTGGCAAAGCCGCACACCCATCATTCATTTTTTTTTTTTTTTCGGGCCAACCTTATGTTTTTCTGCATCATATTTATAAAACAAACTAACAACACCTTAAGCAAACAAGCAGCGCAGCGTATGTTTAGCAGGTCCCGCAAATGAACGCTCACTTTTTCACGCCGCCCTCGCCCGTCGCAACTTACGCGAGGACGCTGCGTAGAGTCTGCGTTCGCGTGCAAAGCCACGTGCGCATACTTTATCAAAATCACACAATTCCTCAAAACCATATAGAAAAACGAAGCTTTATCGCTAGGAATTAGCGACGCTAATAGCCCGGAAACACCTATCTGTCTCGGGGGGGAAACGACCACAACCGACCGCGGTGGGGTCAAACCTCGGGCCACGGGAACTTCGGCCGCTCCTAGCTCATCCGAAACTTTTTTTTTTCTTTCGGTTTGGGGAGGGGGGGGGGGGGGCGCAATATCGTGAGGGGTTTATGATTAAAGTTGTTGTTTTGATTTTCGCCCTGCGGCCTGCGAGATAGATAACCGTGTTACGACTTTATCATATTATGTCAGATTCCCAGGACGTAAGGCGCCCGGTTGCGACACTGGGTCATAAAGCGGAAGCTAGGCCCGTGCGCGGTGTGGTGGAAAATCTATATGGCCGACACAATGGATATATTGCCATGGGTGCATATAGCGACATTATTAGATGAGCGAGGTATTGGTAAAACAATGAACACCTTGTCCGTCTATCCGCTCGCGGAATAATGATGGTGTACAAAATATTTTGTTAACAACCTTTCGAATGTTGTGATTCACCAGGCAGGCTAGTCACAAAGCCTGCGCTCTACGTAAACGACTAGGCACGATCTATTATTTTCGAAAGACTTAACTATCTAATGGAGTGGAGCCGGCGTCGTCTGTAACCATGAAAAGAAGGCGAAGAAATGTCCATTCTCCTATTGGCTGAGAGAAGCGGCTCCTAGATGGCCATTGGCGGCCGCTTCACAAAAGCGCGCGCTCGGCCGCCAGTCTCGTGTCAGGCGTTGCCGGAGGAGGGTGGGGCCTGCGGCTGCTTCTGCTCCTTTTGGCGCCGAGGAACATGGCGGCGCCTGAGGGATCTATATCGTTGGCGGCCGCAACCTCGGCAGTAGCGAAACGTGGCCGTCCACGCTAGTACACCGCAGACGACCTTAGGGAGTGGAAGGAGGACATTCATTCTTTCGCATTCGCAACTCATAAGAAATGCTTAGGTGTCCTCGGAATATTTTTTTTTGCGCTATTACCAGAAGCGGGAGTGGCGCGAAAAAATTGTCTACAATGACGCAAGCAACGATAGTATCTCCAAATCACAATAACTAGCAAGTGGCTAGCAGCTTAATAATCCCGCATAAATGTCTTCAGTCTGTTTCAACGGTTTTATTGGATAATTATTTAAACAGTGTATATGGTATATTAATCTTGTATTGCCTTTTTAAAGTTTCGAGCCTTACTTTCATCTTTATTTTATGTTTCTATCAGTTCACCACACATAACGCCTACACACCGCCGCTATTTATTATGTCCCTTGATGAAGCTTCAAACGTCCCATACAGTTTCTACAATGAGACCATCATGCCTATATTGCCGCGAGCGCAGCTGACCAAGCAGGCAGCGCGCTCGTGGCCTAACGGTTATCGCGCGTGCCTTCCGCGCAGAAAGCCAGGGTTCGATTCCTGGACGCGGGGACACATTTTTGTGGACTCTGACGTAATGTTCTAGTAAATTCGAGAACCGTGTTGCTTGTTCGAGGTCAGAATGTTCTACGCGCAGAACCTTCTACGCCGATTCTTCCGGAACCCCACGCGTGTACATAAGGGGCTTCGCGTGGCGAGCCGCAGTCTCGCCCCATCGTTCGATTCTGCGGATACGCCGACTTCGACGCCCGCGACGCTCTGCTGTTATCTTCTGTTTCCTTTTTATTTTTGGGCACAATTTCGCCCCATTAAACGTTTCAGTTTCCCCCCGTTATTATTTGTTTCCTCGCCTTTTCATTCCTGACAATATCTCACTCTATCAAAGCACCAATAGACTGCTTCCAAAAATCTCTGCTTGCAACACTGCGCACGTTGCATTATGGGACATCTTTGGCCAGGAAGAGGAGTGGCGTGGTTTCGATTTCGATTGCCCCTTTGGCGAAGTAATGCATCTCAGCACTACCTGAAAATGAAGTTACCGCTCGCTTGTAATGCACCCATTCATCTTCGTGACAGCCCCCATTGAAACAGGGAACTCTGGCTGCCTTAAAGACCGGCAACCAGTTCGCGCTTTCCACTTTTCCCTCCCTTCCTCCTCTCCCCCCTTCCGCCCTGTCCATCCTTACCTTTTTACTCCTCTCCCATGGGTAGGAGGATCTTCTGCCTTGCAGAATCTCGAGTCTGGTCGTCGGCCTTTAAGGACTGCCAGAGCTTAGCGAGGAGTAGGAGTGCGACCGTCCGAGTCCCGTTCCTTTCTGGAGCAAGGAAGATTTTAAGCCCACTAGATGGAAGAGTAGTACCGACCCAGTATACTCGTTTTTTTTGTGCCTGCGTTTTTCTGATTACATGCGCAAAACCTCTGGTATGTTGGGTGGGCTGTTATGCCACAATTTTTTTTTTGTTGACGTTACTGATCCATTCTGCATCAACAATACGGATCTACACCGCAGATAAAAGCTTCCACCATTGAGCGACTGTTAGCGTTTGGAGCTTGCAAAGTAAAACTTAATAGAAATTGTTCAAAATTGTTCATACCAACTTACCTCCAGTAAACTTTTTTTTTAGGTATCTCGCATGCTTGCTGCTTGATTACTGATGCGAGTTGTTACGTCGCGTCAGGCATGGTTTTTCTGTAGATCGTCTTTTGCGTGTGCTTAGGCTTCTCCTCGCTGTTGATTTGTACCCAGTCGCACTGGCTGTCAGTCAGAATGAGACAACTTTTAGAAAACTGTCGCTCCCCGAGGAAGTTTATTTAGCTCGTTTTACTTCATTAACAATTAAACGGTATGCACAAGCCTGAGCACTATACCAAGCTCCGTTTCCCACCTGCACACTTGATGCTCTTCCGGGGTGCTACCCCGAGCCGACGGTCCCTTGAATAGTCGCGTCCTTTGTCATCGAACTAGATGTTCACTTGTTTCCAAGTTCATTGAGATGTCCGAGCAGCCTTAGTGCTCGAGTTGTGGCGTCGTTGTTTACCTGCGGCCGCAGTGTGACCATCGTGTGAATGACTCGAACGTGGCAGCAAATTACGAAGCAATTTTTAAACGATATGACAATGGTAAACTGCTCTCATGCGCTTGCAGACAAACTAATGCATTACAAACAACACAATCTCACGAAGTACGCACACGACAAGATACTCTAAGCCAATACCGGGGCGTCCCAAGCGATGATGTACGATGATGTACTCGCGCCGCGGCCCTATGCAACCAGGAATGCCTAAAACCGATGACTACAAGTAGCTTGGTGGTGACACTACTTCCGTAATTCGCGCGCCTGCGCAGTTCGCTTGGTGAGATTAGTCTACTAGCTACCGCAACCGGTGAAACTTTTTTTTTTCTAATATGAACAACCCACTTTGGTGAACAACCAAAGTGGGTTGTTTTATAAAACGGTCTTACGTAATTCTCATTTGCTAGTATTACATGCATCAACTTTGATCCGCGTAAGCAAGTAAAAAAAAGAAAAGATAGCAATTATGCCGCCAGTACAGATCGAATTAGCGCTTCGTTATTCTCTATTTCTCTCGCTAATTCGGGTCTTTTTTAACTTTATTCTGCAAGCAGATTTTTTTAGTAGGGAGTCTGTGCTGTGTTATTCTTGAGAAGATACATACCAGAAAGGTCCCTGAGCTTCAATATTCAAATGAGAACGCATGGTCGCGGTAACCCAGCTCGAGAATTTTTCAAGTGTCAGGAAGAACTCGTCGACGGTCCCACGCGCCCGCGTCTCGCTGCTCTTCATTAGCATTACTAATTTTGAGCGCGAGACGACGTGACACATCTTCCCTTCAGCGCCACGCGATCGAATTGCAAACGAGCGAAGGAATATCATATTGTATGTACACCGCGTCTTATTAAGATGAACCAGGGCAAGGCCTATACTCCGCTCTACCTTAATGGCATGCCGTAAAAAAAAGCTACGAGGCATTGAAGAAGTCCGATTCCACGCGTGTGCGTCACGTGACTTTCGGGGGGGGGGAGGCAGCGACGCTCGAGGCGAGCGGTTACATGATATGTTTGCAACACTGGATAAGTTAAGATGGCTCGTAGCGTATCCTGCGGTCCAAAGTAAGACTAAACGAAGCATACGAGGGGCGTTCATAATGTTCGCTACATTCCCGGTAAAAAAAAAAAAAAAGAACAGAAGAGGATGTCTCCGAAATTTGGGGACATTCTCTCTGACGTGGACCCACTGCGGTGGCGCTGCTATCGGCACTGCGCATGCGCAGATGCCTCACGATAATCTGGTTTCTGCACAGGTACATTGCCCACAACTGGTGTGTGAAAACGCGGGATCTCAGTAGGTAGCGCTTTGGTGTATACTAGCTTCAGGACGTTCAAAAGGTTTCTCACTCGATGATTTGCCCATGCACAAGGATTTGTGGATGAAGAATGTCGCGCTGCCAGCCGTGCTCCGCGATCGCTTGTACCCACGCAAAAAAGAGCGTCGAAAAGGAGCCTGCAACGTAAATGTCGAGGTTTTGCCAAGCCGACCTCGATTATTTATTGTTCTTTGAGCGCCTGGGCACCGGGTATGAGCGCTGGGTGCACTCTTGCGACCGGTTAAAGCAGCACCGTTTCCTGGCCTTGCGTTATGTTTCGAAGGCTTGCGTCTGCTTACATTGAGGGTCACCAAGACATATGTGCTTCGTATAAAGCGTGGAAACTATTTTCAGGGGTAGCTTTGCACGCGACATTCGAAGCATGGAAACGTAACGCAAGACAACGCTGCTGTGTGAACCAGCCTTTACAGCGACATGACGAAGAAACAAAGCCAACAGTGCAAAGACGCGGATTCAACACCGCCAAAGATGCTGAAGGCAAAGTCGTCATCGAAAAAGGTAATGATTATTGATTTTTTTTTTATTTTCAGAACTGCAACGGTGTGCTCCTTGCAGATTAGGCCCGTAAGGAGCAAACTGCCGCAAGGAAATATTACCGGGAACTCCTGAGTAGGTTACGAGAGGCCACCAAGTGTCGCGGGAAGCCGACCAAGGGAGTGCATTGTCTTCACCGTAAGGCACCGTTGACAAACGCGGCTGCTTTGGGTTATGAAATTCTACCTCTGTTCCTGCATTCACCCACGCTGGCACCCAAGGACCTTTGCATTCATCCCCTCATAAATAATCCGCTGCGTGGCAAGCGTTTCTAGGACAATGACGAGGTTATTGTCGAAGTGGAGCGCTTCCTATGAGCCAAATGAAGGACTTCTATAACCAGGGCATCCGCCAGCCATCCATCTGTGGGATAAGTATGTCGCCTTGTGTGATGCACATGGGGAGATGAGCTATTCAGGAGGAACTAAAACATTTTTCTTAAAAGCCCCCGATAAACAAAACTAGTAATAAACTATTTGTTATCGCTCAAGTCCATGACCATAAATAAAACAATAAATATTGTTAACTACTTCGTCTTTCATTGCTCATGAATCAACAAAACCATATCAGCCGTAAATGAGAAGTTGTAGAGGAAACAAACCGTCTAAACCCACATAATAAATTTGACCATCCCTACAAAAAAAAAAAAAAAAAACACTGTTCTTCAAACAAATCCAACATAAAACCGACAGTGTCTGGAACATTAAACGTGCACCTACAGAGTCTATACGCGTGCAGAAATTTATTTGAATTCATAGTTTTATGCAGAACATAAACCCGCGCACAATTATTGTCTTCTTGCGATTGCACATATACCTATACCTCTCGGCATATTGAATGTGTGCGTCGAGTGCTCAGACACCTATCAGAAGTATACAGCGTTTTCTCTTTGGTCAACCTCTTTTGGATCAGCCAGCGCGCGCAAGCCCGCGCTATAAGAACGCCTTCCGTCTGCCAAACGGAGATTAGGGAAGATCGGAGAAAAATGAAGTATAGACAGAGAGCTCAAAAAGAAAAATATAAACAAAAAAAGTGGGGGTCTGAAAGAAGATGACTAAAATTAGAAAAATGGGGAAGAGGAGTAGGCTTATAATAACGCCGCGGTTCGCCCATGCGCAGTCGTCCCTTTGCGCAACAAATTCGGCGTGTCGCGGCACTCGCGCGCACGCTCTTTCCGAAAAACGTCGGAGCATTAATAACCCGAAGAAGAATCATTGAATCCCGCCGGCCGGCTCGCAGCATTGTGATGCACGGATGAATCAATACGTGTCTCTCATTCTTACACTCTCTCCTTAACGCTCCCTACCTCTCTCTTTCTCTCCCTAACTCTCCCTAGAAATATTTATATCTCTCCCTAACGTTCCCTACTCCCTCTCTCTTTCTAGCTCCCTACTTCTCTCTCTGTCCCTAGCTCTCCCCATCCCTCACTTCTCCTCTCCCTAACTCTCCCTACCTTTTTTATCTCTCCCTAACGTTTTCTTCCCCCTTCTCTCTTTCCCTCACTCCCTATACTCCGTTTCATCTTACGTCGGGACGCAGCGAATGCATCGAACTATCCCAGCCAATCCCGTTCTGTGGACGTAGGCCGTGATACCCTTTCCGCGCGTCGTTGTGCCCCCTCTTTAAGGTGACGTGACACTCATGCGGCCTATGATTGGCTCCGATGGATCGTAACATCCGCTGCGCTTGGATGTAAGGTGAAACGGAGTACACCTCCACTTTCTCTTTGTCCCTAGCTCTTCCTACCTCTCTATCTTTCTAAGTCTCCACAACCTGTGCACAAAAGGAAAAAATTATAAGTTGAAGGAACAAACACAGAAGGGAACATCTCGAACCCAGCTAACGAGTTTATTTCTCAAGTATCCTTATATTTATCTACACAGTCACTCTCAACCACCTCCTACGCAGAGATCTCCATTGTTGAAAGCACCTTTAAACACAAAGAACATACACATTCACAAGAGAACAAATGGTCCAACCCAAAATACCATCATTGTAAACCATCTTCTACACAAATATTTTTTCGAAGAGACCACGCGGTTTGACCGGGTGGTCTTGTGTAAGTGTACAGGGTGTAACAACAAAATGCACAGAAATGCACAGTTGTTTTTTTTTTTTGTTTTTTTACCGCAAAAATGAACTAGGCATCGCCGAACACTCATTTTCCGCCCAAAGGTAGTGCTAGAGGTCATAACTGATGCCGAAGTTTCAGCCCGATCCGATAACTTAATCAAAAGTTTTTTGATTTTGAAATCAAAAATTTTTTCGAAGAGACCACGCGGTTTGACCGGGTGGTCTTGTGTAAGTGTACAGGGTGTAACAACAAAATGCACAGAAATGCACAGTTGTTTTTTTTTTTGTTTTTTTACCGCAAAAATGAACTAGGCATCGCCGAACACTCATTTTCCGCCCAAAGGTAGTGCTAGAGGTCATAACTGATGCCGAAGTTTCAGCCCGATCCGATAACTTAATCAAAAGTTATAAGTGATTTTCTGAAAATTTCAATGGAAAAATGGCGGCCGACGGAGTTTTCGAATTCATGGGGTTCTGTTGCACCAGAAACCGAAAACGGGCAAAAATGGCTCCATCTTCCCATTGAAATTTTCAAAAAAACGCTAATAACTTTTGAATAACGTGTCGGATCGGGCTGAAACTTTGGCATCTGCTTGTGACCTCTGGCGCTACCTTTGGGCGGAGAATGAGCGTTCGGCGATGACTATTTTTTTCTTTTTGCGGTGGAAAAAAAACCCTGTATTTTTGTTTTGTGACACCCTGTGTATGTTACAAGCTCTGATCTCTATGACAATTGCTGGATTGCGTTTGCCCGCTCCGCGAATGCGGCCACTAGCGGCCATCTTTTTGGTAGAGCTATATCACCTCTAGCCAATGTACAGCTGGCCCAACGAGCTTGAGTATAACTTAGAGCGGTAAACCGCAACCCAAGGCCTGCAGCAGAAATGGCACCCCCCCGGTTGCCGCCATCTTTCCCGTTTGCAACATTAGTGATCACGTGACGTCAAGATGGCTGCGCCCAGAGGTGGGCCAGATGAGATCGGCCAGATCACGGTAAGCAGAGGGGCCCTCTGGGGCTGCGTTTCAATCTTACTTGGGGTGTGTTCCAAAATTTACTCGATCCGACTCCGGAGTAAAGGTTTCGTACCGTGGCGTTTTAAAACTTACTTGCGCTTACTCGATGACGTCAGAACTCGCGTTCCAGAAGCGGGTTGTTTACTCCGGAGTAATTACTCGCGCTACCCTCCTCGATCGGGGGGTAACGCCGGATCAAATCGAGTAAATGCGTCACGTGATCTGTTCGTCGTCTGCTTCCTGCGCCGACAGCCGTCAAAGCTCGTTGGCTCCGTTGGCTTTGGCGGCGGACGTTTGAAATAACAAAGAATGAGGTGCAGCCATTTATGGTTGGTTATTGCAATTTGCTGTTTCCAACGCAGGAATTGATTGCACCACATCCAGACCGTGTAGCTTCCCTCAGGAAGGTATACTTGTTATTATCAGAGTGCGAGCGTAAACAGGAGCTTCTCCGCATCCTCGTCCTCGGCGTTGGAGGGAACTCCGTATTCTTACGTTAAAAGATGAAAATGTTCGAAGGCAGTAGATAATGTGGAAGTTTTTTGGAGGTTTTTTTGTTTTTTTTTCTCCCCAGAGTGTATGTAATGAGAGGATAACGCTTGTAAAGTAGTGAAGGCATCGAAGATTTTATTTTTATGACCAGACAACAACCCCACCACATCTCCCTCCCTGATAAATTGTCTATAGCGGTTTCGAAGTGCTCTCTGTGATTTTATAATCATATTCGCGTCAAAGCGAACGTAAGTTACATACTACTGTTGAGAAAGCCCCATGCGCTCTACCGCTACACCGTGTGGAAGCAATATCCGCAAAACGTAATCGGTGTTTATTACGATGAGTTGAGGCTGTTTATGGCACCTGGACTAGACTTACAGCGATTGCGCAGATTAGTCAAAACAAAAATGTTGACGTCTAACTGAAAAGAATAAGTAACTTTTATCTCAATATTCAGCCCAAAAGCAAGGTGAGCAAAAGGAACCGATGGAGCCATCTCAGAAAAAACCGCGTCGTTACTGTCAAAGAAAAACTTTGAAGCGGTTAACGTTATCGTCTCTATCTGGTTTCTCCATGATCAAAAGAGATCGTCTGCCATTTTCCGCCATCGCTGCTGTTTACTTTTTGCCGTAGCTCAAGACGAAGCCAATCCGCGTCCTATCCAGGTGATTATCCCGGCCGTTCCAAAACCAAGTCGCGGATCGTTTACTCGCGATGTCACGTGGTATTACCCGCTGACGTAGGAGACAGGTTACTCGGGTAAGATTTGGAACATAGCCTTGAATGGATCCGAGTTACTCCGGTGGGTCATGTCACGTGACAAGACTGATAAAGCAACTGGAGGGGGGTAGGTTTTCGAACGCCAAGGAACAGAACATTTACCCTAGAGTGAGATCAAGTAAATTTTGGACCGCGGCCCTGCTTACCGTAATCTGGCCAATCTGATCTGGCGCACCTATGGGCGCAGCCATCTTAAAGTCACGTGATCACTAATGTGGCAAACTGTCAAGATGGCAGCAACCGGGAGGGGGGGGGGGGGCATTTTTGGTCGCTGGTTTACCGCTCTAAGTTTACTCAAGCTCGTTGAGCTGGCCTGGTGCAGCCACTATTATCTATCTATGGCAGACAGCGTTGTGGCAAAAAAAGCTGTGGGTTATATTTCGTTTTTGATTGAAATTGTTTGACTAAACATATTGTTAAAACCCGGCGTGAACGGTAGCTCGATCTTTGAGGACCCGGTGAAAGTTTCTCGAAATCGCAGCACCGGGGAAAAGCAGCACAGCACGCATCGAAAGTCGCATCGAAAGAAGCATCGAAAGCAGACGCCGGTACGGAGTCTGCTTTCGATGCGAGCTGCGCTGCTTTCCCCCGCTGCTGCGCTTTCGTAGAACTTCCGCCGGGTCCTCAAAGATGAGGCTACCGTTCACGCCGGGTTTTAAGAATCTGCTTCGTCGAACAACTTCAATCGAGCACGAAATAGCACCCACGGTACAGTGTACTAGATCCACGGCTATTTTATGGCAGCCAGCCGCCATAACGCTGTCCGCCACATTACTACTATGATGGCTAGAGATAATATAACTCGACCAAAAAGATGGCCAACCGTGGCCGCATTCCCGTCCATAGGCGGAGCTGGTCAAACGCGATCTAGCAAATAGACATAGAGATCAGTGGTTACAAGTCACTTATTCGGTCCAAGCTGGAATATGCGTGTATCATATGGAATCCTTCACTAGACTATATAATTCAAGAAATAGAATGAATAAAAAGTAGGGCCGTTAGGTTTATTTTTAAAAATTATTATCGATGCACCAGAATATCCCAGCTGAAAAATGAAGCTGACTCCTCTCTACCAGAAGAAAAAGTTCGCGACTAACCTTTCTTCATAACATCTGTTATAATAATCCACTTCTGAGGCTTGACCTTCTCAAGCCGCCGCATCCTATTTTTTCTAGATTAATCTAAAATATTACTACAGGCACCTCGCGCCAAACTTTTCCAAACATCTCCGTTATAGTAGGCAATAAACGATTGAGAACAAACTACCCTGCCGATATTATAGTTCTTAATAACATTGACGAATTTAAGAATGCGTGCTCTTTGTACTTTGTAAATTGATGTGTATGTTTGTGTGCCACGGTTACCGTTATTTTATTTTTGTACTTTGTCATAGTGCTTTTTACGCGTATGTTTATGCACCACGTGTTTTCACTATTATTCTTTTTTTCATTTCACAAGTCTGTTTTGTACGTTTTGGTTTACGCGCTTTCACGTCTTTACTTACTTTCAAGCTGTTGAATTTCCCCCCTCATGTATGCGCTATATCTGTTTCACCTTATGATGTACCACAGGAAAGGCTACAAGCGCGAGCTCCTTGCTCTAGGGCACATCTCGGCGGCACAAGCTCTCGCTATGAGCGCGCGCTTCTAGCTTTCGCTGCGGTACAACATAAGGTGAAACGAAGTATTAGCCCCGTGCGCGACCAAAAGCGTCGCTGTGGTCGGCCTTCCACGATTGGCCGAACGCTGACTATGACGTCGGAAAGGGGATTTATCATCGACGGAAATAAGAGGAATGAAAGAACCTTAATTTTGACGGTGTTGGCAGTGTTCCTTTGAGAGCGCAATGATTTCAAGCTTCCACCATGTTAATAACAAACACCCTTCGAACTTGTTGTTTGCAAGGTAATGACGTCACAAGGGGGAACCACAGGAGGGCGCCACCAAAACATCTCGCCGCAAATAGTAGGGCGCTTGTGATGTACGAATAAATTAATTAAAAAAAAAAAGGAAACGCGGTAACGCTAGCCAAAGTCGCACGTTCCATGGAGGTCGACGCTGAGAATGAAAAGCGGGCGCCTAACGCGCCCTTGGCGGTTTCGATGAGGATTGGGCCTAAGGTTATCTTAAAGGTTCCCTGAGGAAAGCGATTCGCGCCTAGCACGGAGTGTTTGGCCGCCTAGCTTGGAGTTTAAGTTAGCGTTGCCGCGTTGATAGCAGACGGCATTCAAAAGATGACGCATCTGTAGCTGGATCCAGAGCAGCCGTATATGTAGAGAAAGCGGGCAGAGCCAGTTCGTGCGGCAGACTCGGAAAGAGGGCTTGGCATGCTCTCTTGACCAACCAGAAGCCGAAAAGAATCCCCTAGTGGTGGTAGCGAGAAACAGTTCTGATCAAAGGTCTATGCTCGTAAATGGTTTTAATAAGCACGTAAGAGTGATGTGTAGTAACTCTTTGTGGTTGAAAATAGGGTACACGTGTTGTTTTCATCATGGTCATGCAGGAAGATGTAAGAAACGAATGCGCCGCTCAACTCTGTTTTGCTCGGACAGAGTTTGACCGCTCGGACGGCAGATTCCCGGCTCTCGGCGCTTGGCGTAAGGATTATGTCGATCGTTCCGCTAGTCGCACTCTTCCACCATCATTTTGGATGAGCGTGATTGAACCATCACGTGTACCATATTTTCAGTCATCGAGAGTTACTCCAATGCAGTTATCAGGTTTGTTTCTCGCGACCACCGCCAGGGTATTATTCCCGGCTTCTGGTTGGTCACATTCGAATTTCTGAAGACGTCCTGGAACACGCCCAGCCCGCTTTCGGCCAATGGCGCCTCATCATTTGTCTCCTATACTTCCCAACGAATGGCCAAACTCTCTACATATTCGTCTCTGGCTGGATCTAGACGCTACATTCGCGCGCGCGTTTTTGACGTTCCGTGTCCATAGCAGACGGACTTTATTGCGCGGAAGGAGACGGTAGTGTTTCGAGATCAGGTGCGTACTTGGGCCCTTTCACCGTGTTTCTCAATGGGCGGATTGTGAACAAAAAAAGCTCGAAATGAGGACCTAATGCAGATGGTTGATTTTCACCATGCAGCTAATATTTTGACAAGCCTTTACACGAGAAACATGTTGTTTTCTTCATTCGAAGGCTTCTTTTTTTTCATAAAAAAATGGGATTAAAGTATTAAACTGCAGCAGTGCGTCGTACAACGCACTCGTCCACAGATTCCCCTTCCACAACGACACAGAGCACAAAGGTCGTCAACGTAGTACGACCCAAAACGAAGCAAAGAAAGGAGACTGCAGCCGAGAAGCAGACACAAAAACGACCGTTAGGAAAACAAGCGATACAGATGCCGCCGGTAAAAAGACAAGTAGTCAAGAGCTGAGGTTATTGTGAAATCCTGCACCAGAGAGGACACTGGCTAGAATACGGCAAGAAATGCACCACTTGCAACAAATCACGGAACTTCGCAGCCGTCTGCAGAACAAGCAAGAGAAAGCGAAGAGGAGTTGAGGCCGTCGGATGCATCAACTCAGGCGAAGAAATGTGAGTCTCAAATTAAGAATGAGAAGAACAGCGCAAGTGACGACTGGCATGGAAACATTGCATTCCTTCGCGGAAAGCAGTCTTGGGTAAATTTTTCTCAAAACGTCGTTCGTTACAGTTACTCATACTTTGAACAAAAAAAAAATTACAATATACCATTACAGTTACTGGAACGAAAATGTAACATGTTACAGGTATAGTTCAGTTACTTCTGAAAAGAAATGGCGTTACATTTTAGTTACTTTTCTTAACGCACACACAAAAAAATCAATATTGTTCACGGCACACGTGTCATGTCACGGCTAAGGTGTCTAAAAAGTTATTGCTTTTTGGACACATTGCTTTTTAGACACCCACCATAAATGTAGGTGACGGTGTGTGCGTTAGGGAAAGTTCAAGGAAGTGGGTACCAGGTTCACTTATCAGCAAGCATGGTGTCCCATGATCATACGTGTTCTTGGCCATCGCAGCATGATCAAAAGAAACACTTGGATGATCAGGCCCACCGAAATGCGGCTCACCACTAGCACTGGGGATACTCCATAAAGCATCGTTGATCCGAGCCAGGAAACACGGGAGGCACAGTAACCTTCACCGAGCTACAGCCCCTTCAGGGCGAAGCAGTCCAGGCAGCATCACCGTGCCGACCGCGTTATCAGGTCAGTGGTCATATCGGACCTTGATTAAAATAAGAAACTGTCACCGTAGCCCATCCAGATACGGCAAGCGCCATCGGGGACATCGCCTTCTGATAATGGCGTCAATATCCCGTCGAGTCACCATCATGTAATCGTCCGACTCAGTTATGTGTATGCATTTTATATCCGAAATAGGGAGTGTTTATCTTAACCAATGAGTCACCGGACATAAATCGGAGTATAGGTATTCCAGACTCCAGTAAAAACGGACGGCTCACGGGAAAACAATCAACTGTTCCGAACAGGTCCTTTCTCGATTCGTGCTTGTCTTTTATGGCTTCCGTGATTACATGTTCTCTGTGGTTTTTGCGATAGAACAGTTTTCCCGGTGACTCTGCCATAACTGTAGTATCAATTTGTTCCCAGTATTACTCTGCACGCAATCTACGCAACCGCGTGAACCAGACGTTCCGCGTTTGTCAACGTTTCATCAGCATCGTGAAAGGACAGGAGGCAGTCCTTTTATTGCTTCCTCGAAGAAAGTCAATCCTCTGAAAGCTCGCGTAGGCCACACATCGTCGCAGGTTCGAAACGTGCAGGAGTAAAATCGGGGAAAACCATTTTGAGTCCAATGCTCGCTTGCTGATGCCCCAGCGTTGTCCGGTGAGCTGGCACATGGCACGGCAAGACCTGTTTTATACTCCGTGTCACTAGGTGTGTGCAGTGCAGGCGAAGGCAACGCCAGGCGAAGAGAGAAAGAGCGAGCATATGGAAGGCGGGACGGCATAGGAGGGCAGTGGAGGGCGAGGGGAGAAAGGAAGAGCACTAGGAACGTCAGAGAGGGGAGGAGGTTTCTCTCTACCTCCCCAGCTCTCCTAGTGCTTGCCCTTTCTCCCCCCGCCTGGTGTTGCCTTCGAATGTACTGCACGCAACTAGTGACACGGAGTATAGACTGCCATATTTGCCTGATTGTGGCGCCACTACATGTCGCTGGAGTCGCGAATACGGTATGCCTGTCGAAATAGAAACGCTTGAGGAACAAAGACGCCGAAACGGAACCGATCCATACGTGTTGCAATAGCAGTGAAGGTGAACGAAAGTGCGGCAAGCTTCCTCTTTGTGTCCACGAAAAAGGGGGCGCGTGGGGAAAAAAAAAGCAACACAAGTGAAAGTGTGTCGAGATTCTATTTGCACGTCGCTAAAGAACGAAATCGACCTGAAAACTCCATTTGCATTGAGATTTATGAGAGCAAGAGCGAAAGCGAACGCGCAACCGCGCTCCTACTACGCCCGCATCCTTGCCCCGTCCTTCACATTCAGGTAAATAGACGACGTGTGAATAACGGGAATTGGGTTCAGAAAAAAAAAGAATTAAAAAAAAAAACGCGGAGCAGAATAGGGGAGATTGTTTTCGATCTGCGCGTTTCGAGGGTAGGTTTCCAGGTAAACGTTTTTACCTGCGGGGGGGGGGGGGGGGGGGGTAACGCGCCTTTTACGAATCTTAACGAGACAAAATATTTTAAAGACTTTTAACACCAAGATCGATGTCGCCTATACTTGATTGCACTAACATGCTTTAAAAGCGTTCGCGCTCACCGGTGGTCAAATCCCGGCACGTCTAGAAATGCCGCCACATTTCCTCAAACCTGCACTCTAAAAAAAATTGGAGGAAAAAGGTAGCAACGGCGCATTTTTCTCCCTTCTACTGACGCGCCCCCAAGTGGATACGACAAGAAGGGAGGAACGAGACGTTTTTCTCCTTCTCACGGCAGACGGGAGAAAGCTTCCGCCCTCCCGACTAATCTTTCGGTTTCGTTTTTCGAGCACGTCGCACACGTTGTTTAATGAAAGTTGTTGAGTTTATTGAGCTTCAACGGCAGCTAAGGATGCCTGTAATTCCGTCTCCCAGTCCAAACGTGCAGAGGATTTCGGTTGCATTGAAGTTTTACCCCTAATTTTATCAAACGAGCAAACAAAGCCGCTAGAAACAGCGAAGTTCCGGAGCGGTGCCAGCAGCGCTAGTTACACTGGACTAAGATGGCCATCTACGGATTGCGGAACCAACGCGGAACCATGCGAACCGCGCAAACGATGTGTCCACAGTGGATGTGTCGACGTTGACGACGTTATGAAAATAGCGGAAACTGCGTCCCGAAGACAGGCAGGTTTGGTTAGCTGCCGGGTGCCTGGGTGCCTTTTGTGCCGAGTTCGGTTCTGTTTTCCGATGCCGGAGTGCCAACAGGCAGTAAACGTGGGTCTGTATTTCTGTGTGTCAGAAACATAGCAGCAACATCGCGATGGCAGTGTTGTGCGTTGTGAACAGAATTCTGGAATTATCGCCGATGTGACCGTGTGTTCGCGTATCAGTGGTGTAACAACAAGATGAGCTGTCTGGCATTGATGCCGCTGGACGGGCCGTGATCGGAGGGGGGGGGGGGGGGGGGTGTCGCAGGTTGACATTCCGATTTACATTAAACAGTTTAAGACCACTTGAGGGATTAGGTGCAATCGATCGACGTGCGGCTAGTCATGTTGGAGCGCTGATCTGAACCGCAGCCCCTATCGTATAGTGGCCAATGTGACCGTCGGTTGTCTCTTCCCCTAGAGCGATTGCGCTCTTGGAAAGGACTAACAGTATAAAAATATGGCGGAAAGTACGTATATTACAGTTTGGAATTTTAGCATTAAAAAATTAAAAGGTAAAATCTAGAAAAAAGAAGAAGCCATCCTTTATTTTACAGCTTAAACATACTACGGTTCCTGGAGAAACTGCTCTCCAAGTGGCGCGCTGGGATGAGCGCTAGAAGATTTCGAGCTCGCCACGGCGTAGCTCCATACACTTAAACCCCTGCCGCAAGTCGCGGCTTTGACGGCATTCAAGTTGATCGAAAAGCGATTTCTCTGCCCGTGAAGCATCTCTTTCACCTGAGGGAATACCCCTCTACATATATTAATTCAAGACGACAATTGCAGCCGCACACGAACAGCATAAGTAGAAAAACAAACACTACAACAGAAATACTGGCTACGACGCAGCGGTGTGGGAAGCAAACGCATGGCTTGGAACTGCATTGGAGCGGCTTGATTTATTGGCTTTCAAATAGTTACGGCATGATCGAGCGTTTACTTTTTACTAAGAGATTCATCCCCTGAGCCGTTCAAAATACTCTCATTGGTATGACATTGCTGAAAAAATCAACACGCTGGGAATATGGTTTATTGCTTAGGCGGTCACCGAGAAATTCCGTACGTTCAAAACGGCCATTATAGAAGACGGAAACGCAGAGCTCAGAAGTAGTGATCGGGTTAGTGTGCTGTTGTATAATAATAATAATAATAATAATAATAATAATAATAATAATAATAATAATAATAATAATACATTTATTCACACATGTAGAATCAACAATGGAATTACGGGTCCGGTCAAAGCCAGCATGGGCTTGTGGGACCAGGCCCTGCAGTAAAAGAATTCGGAAGTGCACATTGTCACGAGGAAGAGAAAAGAAAAAAGTCTGTTGCACGAGACCATGGCAGTGGCACAAGACAAAATAGCGGCACGAGATAAAAGGCATAGTTTCATGAATCCAAACCATCACATGTTGTAGGCTGAGCACTATGCACACGATGCGTTGCCCCCGTTGTCTGAAGAATTGTAGCTTGAAGTGATCGAACGACGAGCGATCACTGTCACTCATAGACACGAAAGCTTGCACATACCGTAGATTGTAACTGTGTCGCTGTTAAGGTGGCATCGCACACACACACCAAAGTACCGAAGTAAAGTGAAAGAAAAAACAACCATGAGCACATGGAAACTATTGTCTATGTCCTTGATGGGTGCAGGCCTGTGTCAGACGTCTATTTTTGGTATTGATTGCCAACATAAAAGATAACGAAGTACAAGGTGCCGGTGCATATCTGAGATTAGGGTTGTATTGGAAGCGCGCTGGCCAAGAAGTATGGGGTCAAAATTTGATACCAATTCCGCGTGCTTTATATCATTGCATCGATACGGCAGAATACATCTTTCTCAAGCTTTTCATCAAAGTTTTGTTGGAAGTAATTGCCAAAACCGACTCAGGGATGCTATTGAAGACATTAGGCACATAGAATATACGCAAACTTTCACCATAATGGGTCCTTACATGTGGAATTTGGAAACGAAGATAATTTCTTAGGTCACGAGATGGTAAGGATGGTATAATAAACTCACTGTCCCAAAAATGTCTTCGTATTACAGTCTGAAGGAACAGGGAGTGAAACGTAGGCAATTCCAAGAACGAGAAAAGGTTGACATTTTTTGAACATTCTGTGTTGTATGCAATGCTCTTTAGAGTATTTCGTAGAATTCTATCAATTCTTGACTGCCATAGAAGGGGGCAATTAAAAAAAATAGTGATGCCATATCTCAGGACACTGTAGGTAAGAGCATGCATTATACATTTTCTTATAGTTAGCGGCAAAAAGTGCCTTAATATGGTACATCATACAAGCGACTGTTCTCAGCCGTTGACATAGGTATGACATGTGGGTGTTCCACGATAGGTCGCAATCGAAGTGAATGCCCAGGTACTTAATCGTGTTAACATAAAGAACAGGCTCACAGGTAGAACATGAGCAGCATTAGTTATGAAGAAAGAGTAATAATAAATAAATAATAATAATAATAATAATAATAATAATAATAATAATAATAATAATAATAATAATGTTTATGATGTTGATACGTGCCGTGTATGTGTATGCGCTCAATGTATGTTCAGCTGATCCCTGTAGTATGCGTAATGTGTCTACATATGTGTTTAATAAAGGTTCCCGAAGATCCCGAACCACAATGGTGACGGAAGCAAATGAAATTATTTTTTGTAGAACATGAATTGGCGGTACCAAGCGCCACCTAGCCTAGCTACTTGCAATTACTCTGCTTGACCCTGCCATCTGGTGGCAAGTGATTTAACCTTCTTTCACGCTACGCAATAAATAGCGGATTCGAGTTAGTTCTTTTGAGAGCAACTTTTGGTTTCGCAGATTGGTTTGTCATTCCTCCGTGATGTGCGGTTGACGAAGAGATTGCGACTCGAGGAATAGCAAAGATAAGACGTAAAGTGCGCGAAGTAGATGGGTATCGGTCGTTTTTAACATCGCAGTGCTGACGACGAGAAGACTGAGTGACTCTTTTTGAAACGTAAGTTTCTTTACCTGCGGAGGGAAACTGCTTTCGGAAATAAACACAGTTCGCGGAAAGCTCGTGTTACGCTTTTATTTGCTGCTCCTCTCGTCCCGTACAAGAGATTTAGCGTCCTCGTTAAGCCTTGTTGAGCTCGATTTGCTCGATTCGGGGCCGCCATAATGAGATGCAGGCGACGGAGGAACTTTGCTCCCCTGCTTTAGGAACGAACGTTTCTCCCTTTATGAAGAACATAGGTTACAAGACCGTTCCTCCCTCCAGGAAGGACTATATATAACCTTTTTCCTAAGAGTGTGAGGTTTAAAGGCGATACTCGAGTTCTGACAATCTCGCCAAACCTTCAAACTTAAAAAAAAAAAAATATACTCGACGACGTCCGATTTTCGAACAGTGTCTCCCGACCGCCCCACAAAACTTTCAAATTTTGAAGAAAAAAGAAAAAAAAAATTGATTATACAAGAATCCAGTGAGTTGAGTTTTTAAGGAAGCACATTTTATAGTTAAGAAACTGACTACCAATGTTTAAGTAATAAAAAAGCAAGTCACTAATTTTTAGTTTATCGATCTAGTTAGTATGTTACTTTCTACCGCCAGGTGGCATCATGTCGTTCTCGCTTTTCGCGCATGCGCACACTAATCTCTAACTTAAGTCGAAGATTTGTAAAACTTTTCGTTTGAATTTCGAAACAAATTCGAAGCTGGATTGTGCTCGAAACTCGGCCGTTTCGCAACATTTATGTCTAATGGGATCTCTGACAGCTTCAGAAATGCAGGGCGTGCCAAAGTCCCAAGCGCCTTATTACAGCTCCGCAGCCAGCGCTGCAAATGAAACATGTAGTCAGTGCGGTACGGCTGCCGAACTTGAGAAAGTTAACTTGCATCACCTAGTAGATTCTTTGTTCTTTACATGTGTCTTTAAAACGATAATTTTATTCCCTTAATAATTTGTTGAGTTTATTGAGCTTCAACGGCAGCTAAGGATGCCTGTAATTCCGTCTCCCAGTCCAAACGTGCAGAGGATTTCGGTTGCATTGAAGTTTTACCCCTAATTTTATCAAACGAGCAAACAAAGCCGCTAGAAACAGCGAAGTTTTCTATCTAAAATCTTTTTTTTTTTTTTTTTACGATTTTAAACAAATTGTTTAGCCGAAGCTTTTCGGTAAGTATCTTTCTTGTTTACTTACACACCCGTTTTTTTTCTAAGTAGGGTACGTTGTTGGGCTAGTCGGTTCATCTTAGTAAAATATATAAAATAGCGCAAAAAAGACAAGTACAAGAAGTATACAGGACAGGCGCTATCTGTTCTGTATACTTCTTTTTTTTTTCTTCGTTTCTTGCAATTTATTTTTAAGCGGGTTTCAAAATCTACGAGAAAAGTGCTAAAGTAAGGCTCCACGAGTAAAAAAAAATACGGAGATAGAATTTAAAAAAAAAAAGAAATGCCGGCGTTTTGAGTATTTAGGAACGTGTTATCTAGCAACAGGTAATCTTGAACCAATAAATATCGGGCAAGAACAAAAAAAAATATGCTTCTATTTAAAACTTTTATTTGAAGTTTGTTTTTTGTTTGTTGTTTTCCGCACGCACGTGCACCAGGAAAACATAAAGAGCTAATTTATGCACGTAAAACTACAAAAACTTGAGGCGCGTTTCTAGAAGCCACACCTGTGCGAAACAAACCTCCTTCCCTCGTAAACAACGCCGGCGGCATACACCAGGGTGGCGCGGCGGGTCGAAAGCACGCCTCGGTATACCCCTCCATTTCCCCTTAGAATGCACCGCATCGGGCGCTACGAGCAATCCCAGCCAATTCCAGCTCTTCACCCGTGTCACGTGATTGACTTGACGCTCCTCCGCGCGCCGCTCCGCCCAGCCGGAAGGTCACGTGACACCTCTCGAAGCCACGGATTGGCTGCCGCGGTTTCGTAGCCTCCTTTCCAACGGGGTAGGCTATATATGCGCTGTATTGGAACGGACAAAAACGCACGGCGGCGGCACTCGGTGCTTCCTGTTTACACGCACGGCGGTCTCCTTTTCGAGGAAAAAGTCCGCGGCTGGCGTTATTCATTTAGAACGTGGTTTTCCGAGGAAAAAAAAAAAGAAAATCGCGAAGGCGCTGCCGTTGTAGGATAACAAACAAAACAAAAACCGAATGAAGAGGAGGAGGGTTTGCCACAAGAAGGGTCAAATCGAATTTCGCGCCTTTTTGGTTTTTCTTTGAGAAGCAGCGAGCGGCGTCTTTCCTCTACGATTTGAACTCGACAAACAAGAAATAAACGAACGTACAAAAAAGACCAAAAAGCTTCTGGACGCGTGCACGCACAACACGCACATTCACAGACTGAAAGACCAGAAGATCTCTCATATGTACGTTGCTCTCCGGCCGCATCTTTCTGTAGGAAACCCGTCGAGAAATATTACGTGTTTGCGGAAGACATTGTTTGCTTATTGTGCATATGTATTTTTTTTTTCACCTCACTCCCTCTCTCTCTGTTCTTCTTTCTTTATCGAAATTTTACAACCAAGCTATTTTTTTATATAGAGATGCTTCGATTCTTTAAAGGTACACGTAGGAGCACGCAAAATTTGAGCTCGCATAGAATCGAGAATCGAATTTCGGAGTTTGCGCGGGGTAGCGCGGTGAAAGTTTCCAAATACGCTAATAGCATTTTGAGATCAAAGAAAAAAGAAAAGTGAACAGAAGAAGACGTAATGTAATAAATAAGAAAAAAAACACAAAGAAGGCATGCGTTGGCGATTCGATCTCAGCGTTTTCAAAAACGTTGGGGCCAATATTGTTCTCCCAAGAATTTCCGTTCGTGGCCGAGTTTTAAATTTCAGGGATAAGTCCGCGCCCACGCAGACATTGTTCGTGCCCGTTGTCGGCCCCATAACATGAATACTTACGAAAACATCGGGGAGATCGGTTGCGGAGTTCGTTGGCGCACCACAGATCGAAGCACGTGGAGCCAAAGCTCACGTTGCGGAACCCAGGGATCAACCCCCCCCCCCCTCCCCTTGCCCATTTGGATCTGGATGAGCATCGTATACCGGCGTGCGACCGTGTATCACTTTTGCGCGATGCATGCTAAAGACCTTAGGCTAGAAGGCTAGAAGGGGTAATGCACTGGCTAAACTTTCTCATCTAGAGCGGTAACACCACACGCCCACTTGGGTTATAACTTCCCGCCGTCTAGATATTCACGTAACAACAATGTTCATGTAAACCAAACGCTCGTGACATGCCTGTGAAAATAAAAATGTTGTTAGTTAAAAAAAATACTTTTCGTATTCTCCGACATTTTTGCTTCGTGGGTGCGTGTTGGCATATTCACATCCGGAAGCGTAGCTGCAATCAACACCATACGGAGAGCAAGTTCGTCTGCTTCTTGCGCGGGGGTTGCGCTGACGTCAAAACTCTGCGAGCTCTGACTAGCTCTGATTCGAAGGATCGTGGTCAGACCTCAATGCTAGCTGCCCAGAGGTCTACCCACTATCCTTCCAATCAGAGCCAATCAGAGCTCGGTGTTCTGACGTCATCGCAACACCAACGCGAAAAGCAGACAAACTTGCGCTCCGCATAGGCACCGACAGTTTAGGAAACGCAGGGCGCGGCAAGTTGTAAGCATTATATTATCGCTTCATTGCCAATGAAATTACCTTATTAGCCGATAAGCACGCCCAAGAACGAATCAATATGCGATACGCTTGAACCTAATAAGCTTGTTTATCTCGGCAAGGAAGGTGCTGTAGCGTCCACGGAACGCGGTCACTAAAGAGGCGCCTCCACTAGCGTCCGCGAGACACGTCCGTTTAGTGCTGACGTAAAGCGGCGCTCTAGTGTTCCATCGTGCACAATCCGCGGGCATAACCTAGCGTCTGTCAGCTTCCTCCCTCAACGTCTGCCCACGGCAACTAGAAGAGCGTCTGAAAGCACGCAACGCAACGCACACAGCGGAAACGCGACCTGAAAATATTCCATTTTGTCCACCAGGGGCGTTGCTGAAAACTTAAGAGCTACTTGTCTATAGGCCACGCCCTGGATTTCTTGAGCAGTCAGTGAATATTACAGGGTGTCCCATGCGGGTCCTTTTGCTCTAAACCGAGCCGGAAAAATCGGCGGCTTCATGTAGAAAGTTAAAACTTTCACCGAATGTGCGCTGAGCAGGTCAGGATTAACGTGTGAAATATCAAAATGCAGTTTTCTTTCAGTGAAAAAAAAAAAAACAACATTAGAGCAAAACACTTGCCAAAGTCAAAGTTGAGCGCGTTCGTTTATGACCGAGTTAGCGACGCCATTTACTTGAGGCGCCATCCCCCGATAGCCGAAGTCAGCAGACAACCAGGCATGTACACGTTACCCCAAAAAAGTAACTAAATACCTTTACCCGTTACTCACTCAAAAAGGAACTAGATACGTTACTCGTTATCAAAAAAAGTAATTAGATAGAAGTAACTCGTTACTAGTCACGCGTTACGTTCATGTCTGCAGACAACAGAGTGCGTCGTCTGCTCGCTGCGCCTATCGGGAGATGGCGCCACAAGTAAATAGCGTCGCCAACTCGGTCGTCTTCCAACGCGCCCAATCTTTAATTTTTGAAGTTCTATTTTTTTTTTTTGCTCTTATTTCATAGAGGAAAATAACTACGCTTTGATGTTTTACACGGTAAAACTGATTTACCCAGAGCACATTATGTGATAGTTTGTGCTCTTTGTGTGCAGGCACCAAGTTTTCTGGATCGTTTTACTGGGGAAGGTCCGCTTGGGACGCCTTATAAACCGTGATTAGTTCTATTCAAGTCAACTGGTTCCCTGATATTGCATCAATATTCAGCTGTACTCCACACAGTGACCTCGATATTTTGACTATTCGAATTACGAGAGGTGGGTACATTCACTTCGGTACTGAGGGGCAGTTGGCGCTGCTCATGCGACAGTAAACTTCGTTTTCTTTTTATTTTAGATGAATGATTATTGTAGTCCTCTGACGAACCGTAAAATATTCAACTAAACACAAAATATAAACTTGAGCCATGCAGCCTGCGTGATGACATCAGAGTCAAATTCACACATACTGAATGTGATATTAGAGATAACTGTAAGAAGCCTTTCAATGTCGTGTGTAGCCTAAAACTGCGCTCCGGTAACAGGCGACATAATCTTTCATCACGGACAACTTAAGAAAGGTTGGACGTGCCTAATTATGCTCACGTTTTTTGACTTCGTGACTCCTTCTTCAGCCTCCTCATCCACTAATGCTGATCTCTTACGGTTGCTTGGAACCGGGCACGTCCTGCCTTCCTTGAGGTCTCAGAAACTATTTCTCCGCTAAATTTAGCGTGGAATTTGTTCGTTTCATTTAGCGGGAATTTAGTGTCACGTGACGTCATGGTACCACGCGATGTCACAGTGTTACGTGGTTTCATGACGTCACGTTACGTAGCAGTGCCATATGAGCACAGTCCGCTAAATTTAAACACGGCAGTGTAACTTAAAGTTCCTAGATAAAAGCTTTCTACAAGTAGCGACGTTCTTTCAAGCGCCGACTGCGTAACGGAGCAGGTTTTAAGAAGCGAATGGCGGCGCACAACAGAAGACTGAACTGAATGACGCCATTTTGTTTCAGAGGAATGGGCTTTGTCGTTTGTATTGGTTATCGTTACTTCTAAAAATAAGTATCAAGGGACTTAGTGCAACTGTGTGCAGTAGCGGGCAGAGTCTCGGCCGTTGTCGCTGTTCAGGACACGACAAGTAACAGGAATATCTTTTCAAAGGGGCGATGCAACAATTTTTGTGCTTTTTTCGCCGTTGAGAATACTTCCTTGGCATACATAACCCATAAAACAGGTGTTAGATTTTTCTCCACGCAATGGCAGACGCAAAAAAAATTCGAAAAACAATGCAGCGTCCCCCCCCCCCCCCCGTTTCCCCGGCCACCCCTCAATTTGTAGCAAGAAGCAGCAGCCACGTGATCCGCAGCCGGTTACATGTGACCAGTGTTTATCAAAGCCACGAGCTGGGTTGGTAAAACACAGGGCACGCGGTAAGTGCCACAGATCGTTAAGGTCTAAAGTGAGAAGCACTCCTACGCAGCTTCCGCCTCGTCATTCCCCGAGTTCCCTCCGTAGGATGCATCTACGGGCTCTCCAAGTGCATTGCGAGAAAGTCGACGCACCATGTCTTGAAAGGTTAAAACAGCGCAAAAAACGACGGACAGGGTAAAGGAGGACACAGACAGAGCGCTGACTCACAACTAAATTTTATTGCACCGTTGCTTCCAATAAAATTTAGTTGTGAGTCAGCGCTCTGTCTGTGTCCTCCTTTACCCTGTCCGTCGTTTTTTGCGCTGTTTTAACCTTTTAAGTATGTCATACCAACTCGCCCAGGCTTCAACTTTAGCACACCATGTCTTTTAGAAAACAAATTAAGTTTGTTTGTAAAACTGCCGCACGAGATGATGATTCAAAGGTCTTCTTGACGGTCCGAAACGTATATACTCCCGAAACCGGATCGTATTTGAATCCCAAATTCGGAAAAATGATTCTCAGGCATCGCAGTTCCTCGCCATTGATCATACTGAGAACACGCGGGGCCACAGATGGCCACGGCAGGTCGGCTCCGCCACCTCGCACCGCGACGCCCGTCCAATACTCCGTCCACCCCCAGGCTGACAGTGTGGTGGGAGATACGACGCGCTAGTCGGACCAATCCTCCGCATCCCTTTCATCACCTTACCCCGCTCTCTACGTGTATAGTCACGAGCGGGAGCGTGATAACGTGGTGAAAGACGGGAGCACATGATTGGTCCAACGAGCACGTAGCTTCCTACCGCACTGTCAGCTTTTGGGACAAACGGAGTGCAGTCCGAGCACGGGGTCAGACCCAACGATGACAAACGAGTGGACGTGGGCACACAGCCCGGCTGTCAACGAAACCAATGAAGATTAAGTGCTTGCATACGGCGGTCTTCTTTGACAGAACCGTACGTGCCGGAAAAACATCGAGTGTCCCTCGGAAGGCACGCCCGCGTACCATCCCTGGAATGAAATGCCAGCAGTCAAGGTGCCGCGACAGAGGCAACGTTTGGAAAGAAGGGTTTTTCACGGGTGTGCTTTGAAATGACGCCTTCACTCTGAAGCCGGGGTCATACTGCTTACACGTCATACAAAAGACAGTCTGCAGAAAGATTCGAACGCGGGTCATCGCGAGATCCGTGCTTCGAATGCTGCGTGGCAATAAGTTCAAGGAGACAACTTGGTACCCGGCATTCACACCACTGATATTGCCATGACTCGTGTTTTGCAGACTGTCTTTTGTACGGTGTATGAGCAGTGCGAGCCCGGCCTAAAAAATCAGAAGCGTTACAACTCCCGCAAAGCACTTTGTTTTTATATTAGTTCAAGAGGAGTTGGAAAGTGCGCCACCAAGCTTTTTTGTAGACACTAAAATTCGATCCTTTATTAAGTAATTCATCGTTGAACCTATAACATACGGTATGCGCTGTGGCAGTGTGCATGACGTTTTAACGTTCACAACGCCACAGCATAGGCAGTTTTTTTTTTATGTATAAACGTATTGTTAGCCCCGCCTTTCGCCGAGAGCCTCCGTAGATTGCACCTATTGACCATCCCGAATAGGAGGGCAAAAACACCAGGGCCGGCTTGCTAGAACAGCGTCTCAGCTGAGTCTAGGTGAAAGAAAGCACTGCAAAGGCTGGGGCGCGCGAGCGTCTTAAGACGCAGCTTGAGTCCCGCTCAGCTCGTGCGCTGGCTTTGGCAGTGCTTTCTTTCACCCAGTCTCAGCTGAGACGCTGGTTCTAGCAAGCCGGCCCAGGTGTCTTAGAGTACGCACCACATACCACCGATTTGGGCAACACGCTTCGTCCAACGCATGGTGCTGCTGTTTTTGTTGCCGAAAGCCGTCATACCGAGGCAACATTATCACTGTCGTCTATGTAGGGCCTACTGTTGCCGCGGAGGGACGGGGCTGTCGGACAACACGGGGAGCGAGCGACAGGTTGACCCACTGTTGGGTTTGGAGCGCAAGGATCTGGTAGCACAGAGCATCAAAGAGCCGTCTCTCGCGGAACCTGGACGTCAGCGCACAGCTTTTGCAGCGGCGAGGACCCGAAACACACTTGTTCGCTCGGGAGAAGTGTGTTTCGTGGTCTCGCCGCAGCGGGGAGCCGGTCACGGGGCTCTTCTCTTATTCCTTGTCCGCCGCTCCACCTTTTCCATTTCGGCGTCCGCTTCTCATTTCGATCTGCCAGGTTTTGTTAGTATATAGGAGGCTATGGCAGTGGAGGCAAATGCACCTATAGCTATGCGACTACGCACTAATTATTTTCATTAGGGTCGATGTTTTGACGTCCCGGGCGTGCCCCCGTCTCCACCTCTCCCTCGGTTTTAAGGACAGGCTCTGGCGTGTCCCGAGGTTCACTGTGCTCAGGCTTTTTTTCTGCTTTTTGATTCGCTCTTCAACGGTCTTGTCGGCTAAGGCCTCAATTCCGTTGGAAGAGGAGCGACAACATAGATACTCGGGACTCATCCCACCCTGCTGAGTTTCTTAAATTCTCAGTGACTACATGCAGTTGAAAATTACGGAAAGGGAAATCTCATTTTCCTGATAACCACAAATAACATGAGCAGGCACCTAAAATGTATTTTGCCTACATTTAAGCTTATTTTTCATTCATTTACTTAATTTTTTTCACCCTTAAATGACCAGTTAGGACATTGCATAAAAAACGAGGAAAAGGGGGGGGGGGGGGGGGAGGGGCAGTGTATCGAAACATACAATAGTGACTAAGAACAGTAACAAAACATTAAAAAAGCAGAATTTATACATGTATTTAGTTTAAATTAGCTTGTAGAAATGTATGAAATTTTGCTGCGTCAATGACGCCAACGATGGAAGCCAAGCCTTACATTTAAAATTCATTGGCACAAATGCAATGTTTACAAATCCACAACAGCTTGACCAAGCTATCTCCGAAATCCATCACGCGCATGTTCATCGCCGTGAAAAGCAAGCGTATGGACGTTTTCTGTTTTCTGTCGTTCTCAGTCACCTAGGTTCCATATCTGGTATGCGGAACGAAAATATCATAAAACATTTCAACATGGAATATACGGGAAACTATAGGTGAGGCAAAACAAGATTGTGCTACAAAAACGCATTTTTCGTAAACACCTTCCAGTAGCGTGATGACATCAAAACGATGTTTTACCGCATACCAGAAGTGACGACATTCAAGATGGCTGCGCCCTTGTGGAAAAGGTATATAGCCAGCTTTTTCGAAATCACAATCTGAGAGGTGTTGGCGAAGCACGCGCCATACTCACAAACACTCAAAGTGGCATCAAACAAAAGCCCTTTGTTGGAATTGCTAAGGTATTTAAGATTCAGAGCGAGAACCTAATTATGTTTGCACAGAGAGCTAATTCTTTAAGTGTCTCTCCACAGCATCCTGTAGAAAACATAGTGACCACAACACCACGTCCTTCCATTAGCGCGGCTTCAACAAACTCTAACACTCTCCCGGGATCAAGAGGCTAATGAGCCATAAACAACAAACGAAACGGACTATGCTCGGGGGCACCTTTTTATTGCTACGCAGTCAAAGGTATACAGAACAAAAATAGATCGAATTGCCTAGGGTTGAAATCCTAAAGCCGGTTTCACACTGCTTATACATCACACAAACGACAGTCTGAATACAGATTCGAATGCGAGTCACCGGGAGATCCCTGCTTCGAATTCCGTATGGCATGCAATGACCCCGGCTTAAGGGTGTTACAGCAAATCCTTTAGGGCTGTGGTGAACATACTAAAAATAGGACGCTGGCGACCGTAGCAGGATTGTACGGAAATTATTTTACGAGCAACACGTTCAGACGCAGCAAATACCACATGCAGCTACCACATGCGCAGAAAGTGCAAATACAAAGGCAAGTATTCCCGCACGAAGGAATCACAACCCTTGCTATATGCGCCACCGCCTTGCATAATCGAAAATTCAAAGACGCTCATTCGCAAGTTACAGTCTCGCAATTACGAAGGTTATACGTGTGTTGATATGTAGTTGTCAATATGTTGCGTACAGTATAATATCATCTCCAAGTAAAATGTATTGGTACATGCAATAATTACTCAACATAGTCGACAAAACAAGGCGTTTTAAGCGGATGTCAGTGTCGCAAGTACTCTTCAAAAGTGAAGGGTACTGTCACTTCACCGTAGCACTCTTTTTACACCCTTCCAAAATGAAGGGTTTTCCATCTAACAGCACTCTATTTTACAATTACAAAAAGCGTATTGTTCAAACTAAATGTTATAAAAGGGTGTATACATAAATGTAAGTCTCTGTAAGACCCTTTTTGAGCCTATATTGGTGAAATTTCATTAATGCGTATACATGAGCACGAGATTGCGCTCCGTTGAAAGCTACGCACATGCACTCTGGCCGGAATTGCCACAGAAAGCTGTCCCCGAACGTGAATCTGTTTCTTACGTCAGTAGATTGCCCAATTCAAAAAGGGCATCTGTTTGGTTTGTGTAAAACTGCAGAGATGAAGGACTTAGTTGTGACTTTGTATGGTGGGCTTTAGATATTTGGCCCAATTAGCTAAAGAATTTTCTATGGCTATATTTATCATTTTTATGGTCGTCGTTATAGGCCTCTTTAGGTTTGTCTATGGCCCTATCACTGTTCAGCCAAAGCGCTCTTTAGCTTTTCTAATTGCTGGCTCTCTATAGACCTTTCTAATGTTTACAAAATCACAGTCCAGCGTGCGATCTTCACAGCCCAGCACGTGCGTGTTCGTCGCTTCGGAAAGCGAGCAAAGCACGCGCCATACGCACGAACGCTCAAAATGGCACCGGCCACAAGCTCGTTTTTGGAAAGGTCTATAGCCAGCATGCTATAGCTGCCTATGGCTTTTCCTTCGGTGTCTTTAGCCATTTATATGGTCCACCAAAGAAGGCTGTGCGGGTTTTCCTATGGCTCTTTTTAGCCAGCACACTCTAAAAATGTTTTTCAAGAATGCTTTTAGCACTTTAGAATGCTACATGGTAGATACAGATTACATATACATCACTGAACATACAGAATACACAGAACACAAGCAGAACACTACCCCACACAACAGGCGTGTAGCCAGGGGGGGTGTTCAGGTGTCAGAACACCCCCCGAAATTTTACTTTATTATATATATATATATAATATTTTTATTGTGTGTGTGATTGCACCCGCATCTTGAAACACCCCCCGAAAATATTTTCTGGCTACGCCACTGCCACACAACAGCAAGAACGCAGCGATAACCACAAATAACATGAGCAGGCACCTAAAATGTATTTTGCCTACATTTAAGCTTATTTTTCATTCATTTACTTAATTTTTTTCACCCTTAAATGACCAGTTAGGACATTGCATAAAAAACGAGGAAAGGGGGGAGGGGAGGGGCAGTGTATCGAAACATACAATAGTGACTAAGAACAGTAACAAAACATTAAAAAAGCAGAATTTATACATGTATTTAGTTTAAATTAGCTTGTAGAAATGTATGAAATTTTGCTGCGTCAATGACGCCAACGATGGAAGCCAAGCCTTACATTTAAAATTCATTGGCACAAATGCAATGTTTACAAATCCACAACAGCTTGACCAAGCTATCTCCGAAATCCATGACGCGCATGTTCATCGCCGTGAAAAGCAAGCGTATGGACGTTTTCTGTTTTCTGTCGTTCTCAGTCACCTAGGTTCCATATCTGGTATGCGGAACGAAAATATCATAAAACATTTCAACATGGAATATACGGGAAACTATAGGTGAGGCAAAACAAGATTGTGCTACAAAAATGCATTTTTCGTAAACACCTTCCAGTAGCGTGATGACATCAAAACGATGTTTTACCGCATACCAGAAGTGACGACATTCAAGATGGCTGCGCCCTTGTGGAAAAGGTATATAGCCAGCTTTTTCGAAATCACAATCTGAGAGGTGTTGGCGAAGCACGCGCCATACTCACAAACACTCAAAGTGGCATCAAACAAAAGCCCTTTGTTGGAATTGCTAAGGTATTTAAGATTCATAGCGAGAACCTAATTATGTTTGCACAGAGAGCTAATTCTTTAAGTGTCTCTCCACACCATCCTGTAGAAAACATAGTGACCACAATACCACGTCCTTCCATTAGCGCGGCTTCAGCAAACTCTAACACTCTCCCGGGATCAAGAGGCTAATGAGCCATAAACAACAAACGAAACGGACTATGCTCGGGGGCACCTTTTTATTGCTACGCAGTCAAAGGTATACAGAACAAAAATAAATCGAATTGCCTAGGGTTGAAATCCTAAAGCCGGTTTCACACTGCTTATACATCACACAAACGACAGTCTGAATACAGATTCGAACGCGAGTCACCGGGAGATCCCTGCTTCGAATTCCGTATGGCATGCAATGACCACGGCTTAAGGGTGTTACAGCAAATCCTTTAGGGCTGTGGTGAACATACTAAAAATAGGACGCTGGCGACCGTAGCAGGATTGTACGGAAATTATTTTACGAGCAACACGTTCAGACGCAGCAAATACCACATGCAGCTACCACATGCGCAGAAAGTGCAAATACAAAGGCAAGTATTCCCGCACGAAGGAATCACAACCCTGCTATATGCGCCACCACCTTGCATAATCGAAAATTCAAAGACGCTCATTCGCAAGTTACAGTCTCGCAATTACGAAGGTTATACGTGTGTTGATATGTAGTTGTCAATATGTTGCGTACAGTATAATATCATCTCCAAGTAAAATGTATTGGTACATGCAATAATTACTCAACATAGTCGACAAAACAAGGCGTTTTAAGCGGATGTCAGTGTCGCAAGTACTCTTCAAAAGTGAAGGGTACTGTCACTTCACCGTAGCACTCTTTTTACACCCTTCCAAAATGAAGGGTTTTCCATCTAACAGCACACTATTTTACAATTACAAAAAGCGTATTGTTCAAACTAAATGTTATAAAAGGGTGTATACATAAATGTAAGTCTCTGGAAGACCCTTTTTGCGCCTATATTGGTGAAATTTCATTAATGCGTATACAGGAGCGCGAGATTGCGCTCCGTTCAAAGCTACGCACATGCACTCTGGCCGGAAATGCCACAGAAAGCTGTCCCCGAACGTGAATCTGTTTCTTACGTCAGTAGATTGCCCAATTCAAAAAGGATATCTGTTTGGTTTGTGTAAAACTGCAGAGATGAAGGACTTAGTTGTGACTTTGTATGGTCGGCTTTAGATATTTGGCCCAATTAGCTAAAGAATTTTCTATGGCTATATTTAACATTTTTATGGTCGTCGTTATAGGCCTCTTTAGGTTTGTCTATGGCCCTATCACTGTTCAGCCAAAGCGCTCTTTAGCTTTTCTAATTGCTGGCTCTCTATAGCCAGCATGCTATAGCTGCCTATGGCTTTTCCTTCGGTGTCTTTAGCCATTTATATGGTCCACTAAAGAAGGCTGTACGGGTTTTCCTATGGCTCTTTTTAGCCAGCACACTCTAAAAAATGTTTTTCAAGAATCCTTTTAGCACTTTAGAATGCTACATGGTAGATACATATTACATATACATCACTGAACATACAGAATACACAGAACACAAGCAGAACACTACCCCACACAACAGGCGCGTAGCCAGGGGGGGGGGGTGTTCAGGTGTCAGAACACCCCCCGAAATTTTACTTTATTATATATATATATATATAATATTTTTATTGTGTGTGTGATTGCACCCGCACCTTGAAACACCCCCCGAAAATATTTTCTGGCTACGCCACTGCCACACAAGAGCAAGAACGCAGCGACACCGGAACCCCCCCCCCCCCCCCCCCCCCGTCTCTACGTACGCTAAGTTCGCACTATCTCTATATATGGCAGTCTTATTTTTGAATACGACTTGGCCGGTGACTGCCGTCATTTGTCACATAAACACGGAGAGGTGGAGCAAATATTACTCGTACTTAATACATTATTTGATTTGTCTCTTGGAGTAGCCCCCATATCTTAATTCAGCACCCTGACAAAAGCAAATGTAGATCATAAGGCTAATTAAGTAAAATGTAATATTATATTTTTAATACGTTCGATGATTTACGTTGACAATCATGAACACTGCAATCAAGCTATTGCTTGATTGCAGTGTTCGGTGCCAGTGTAATCTATTTTCACCATGGGGGGGGGGGGGGGGGCGGGGGGGGGGGGGGGGCAATAAATAATTTTAATTGTTGCACACGCATTTCAGTTGATTTTTCAAACAAACAATATGACTAGTTTTTACGACTCGTTGCAACAGCAGAAAACATATCTTGGGTCATGCTTTGCCACCGTTATTACAGAAATTTAGTATTGGTTTAATTTTCTAACCTGGAGCGTGTTTGCTATAAAAAGTAAGTGTCGGTAGTGATTTTCTATAGGCCTGTAAAGAAAATTGAACGGATACTAGTCTTTAGACTTGCGGCCATAAAGTTTTTTATAGACGAGTAAAGACAATTTATTGGTTCGAGGTCTTTAGACTTAGGGCCATAGAATTTTCTATGGGCGGATAAAGACAATAGATTGGTTTCCAGTCTTTAGACCTGCGGCCAGAGAATTGTCTATAGGCGGGAAAAGAAATTTTATTGGTTCCCAGTATTTAGACACAGGGCCATAGATTTTTTTATAGCTAGCTGTAACTGTATTTATGGATTTCTATAGCCGTCTATAGAGGGCCATAGCGGGTGATAGCTTGCGATATAATTTTTCATAGACGACCATATACCATTTTTGTATGGGTTCCAGGGTGCCTTGCGAGGAAGTATACGCTCCAGGTTTTTTAGACTCTGGGTTGTAGTTGTGTTTTTTTTTATTTTATCTACCTTCCCCTCCTGATGCAGGTGTCCTAATTTTAAGCTGCTGCAGTATATATATATTTTTTTATTTACATCAGTACTATATTATGTGTAAGCGCGGGGTTGCGTCCCAATATATACTCACTCCACACCATCCGTTATACAGGCGTAATCATGAAGGATAAAACGCGGCATTCACAACGCAGCTCGCAAACAGCGCTTGTTTATCTTCTTTTTTTTTGTATTTTTCCGATCGATAAGAATTTATCTCCCAAACATTACGTTTTACTATACTAGCTGCGTTTTTTTAGTACCGAAAAGAGGGATTGTTTTTAACCCCTTTCATGTAAGGGTATATCTTGATTATCAGGCAGGTGAATAGTATAGTAATAGTAGTCCTACTATTTTTGTAACTTCTATAATCCGTACTTTTAGATAGCCCCCGCAGATTAGGTAAATCAACTTTTACACATGAAAAGACCGCGGACTGTACTACGAAAAATTATAGTAAACGACCTCATTCGGGGGATCAGCTGCTGAGTGTGATAACGCATCACAGGTCGAAGCACGTGGAACGAACGCTCGTGCTACAGAACTCGAGAAGTTCGGGTTCAACCACCACTCCTTACCATTTCAATCTGAACGAGCATCGTACCGGTGTGCGGTCAAAATGAAAATTAAAGACACCAGGACTATCAGTAATACTGCACTCGCTAAATTTCTCATCTACAGCAGAGACAGATAGCATTTTAGGGCTGACCAACTTCCCGCTCTCTATACAAACACTACACAATTTCAATTATCTCCGTCATGGTTATAAAGCTTTCACCATAAAGAGCTTTAAATTTAATGATTAATAAACCATTCCTAAATTTCGAAGTTAAAGAGCATGCGGACGAAATTCAGACTTCGTGGAAGCATGAGCTCGCACAGCCTTAGGTGTTCTTCGGGGGCAATAATAGTACGTTCACTTTCGGAATCTCAACAAGCGATTCAGATGCATTCGAACCGTAAATCCTGAAGACGCTTCGCTATGCTACCCGTTCAACGTTTTGCCTCTAGGCTGGGCTCCATGGAGAGAATAGACATTTGCAATGTTTACAAATCCACAGTCCAGCGTGCGATCTCCACAGCTCAGCACGCGCGTGTGCGTCGCTCCGGAAAACGAGCAAAGCACGCGCCATACGCACGAACACTGGAAATGGCACCGGCCATACGCTCTTTCTTGGAAAGGTCTATATAGCGAGAACAACTGACCAGAGCCGTGCAACTGACGAAATGCGCCCGGTGGCACGCTCGCATTGCGCGTGAAACAACAGCTTCCGTTCTGACGCCACACGCGAAACAAACGCCGCCGGGCAAAATTTACCACTTGTAAAGGGGTATCCACACGGAGGAGACCTTCGTGCTAACAGTACGAAGCCTCCGCGCCTCCTCTCCGGAAGAAAACGGCGCAGCGAAACGTCAAAAAGGGATGACGTATGTCTCAAGTGATGCGCGCTTCGCGGAGGAAAGGGGCGGATATCTCCTTCGTGTGGATACCCCATTAGCAACTGCAGAACCGGTGGAAAGTGGGTTTTATTCTCCACCCCTTCCGGTTTTAATATCAAATAAATTTATGAAAACATATTTAGTTGACGAGTACCGTGGCTGCGTGAGGTCTAGTATCACTACTGCATGATCAGGCTAAAGACCCCAGGCTAGTAAAGCAACTGCACTGGCTAAATTTCTCACCTAGAACGAAACAGAAAACACCCATTGGAGAGAGAGAAATGTTTCGCCTTCTAGTTAAACATACAACACTAATATTTTTTTATTATTATTCGCAGCATGTACACTGTTTCACTGATAATCCCCGAGGTAAAAAATTCCGAGTTAGTGGGCTGTAAATTAATACACGACGTCTGATATTAAAAAAACAAAACTACTGCGCACGTCTTTCATGCATACCAGAGCAAAGCAGACGAAGATGGCAACGCGCCGAAAGCGATTAGTGAAATGGTCGAATCGGATCACGGAGTTCAACATTCAGACATCTCCCACGGGGTACAAGGAAAGCGGCAGTAGGATACTTTAGACTCATGTTCCAGAAAAAATAACAGACGCCGGAAGGCTCAACAAACATAGTATGTACGTAAAGCTAATCAAAATATTAGACGCCGAGAAACTTTTTTGGTCACGTTATGCCCCTTGCAAACCGCCGCGACAGAGCCCGAGCACGCGCATGGCTTCGCCACACCGCTATGTCCTTCTTGAAACAAAATATACGTAAGCGCATTCTCCACGAGTCAATAAGCACGACAGCGTAGCGAAACGTAGATAGCCATCGAAAAAAAATATAATTCTTGATCGACCAACTTCTTAAGACGTGCGTGACCAAAAGCGCCACTGTGGTCGGCCTTCGATGATCGGCCAACCGCTCACAGTGACGTCTTTAGTAGTAATAATTCTGCTTTCATTGATGAAAATAACCGCATTGTCAAACTATCAATGTTGAGGGTGGTGTTTTAAAAACGTGATGACCCTAAACTTTACCCGTGCGTTTTACACACACCATTGAACTTGCCTTTCCCAACTGAAAATGCTGGTGGTGACGTCTCGAACGGGGGCGCCCCCAAAACATCTCGCCGCCAATAGGCCCTCTTCGAGTGCTATGTGCCTTGTATTGGAAAAACGCCGCCTAACGTCATACAGATGACGACACGTCGCAAGGTGATTGGCTGATCGGTCTCAGTTGCCATGGCAACAGCCATTTCGGTATGTTCAAATCTTCGAAACTTTGAAAGGGTCGTTCTGACCTTAGAGTTATTATAATGTACGCTGGAGGTTCAACTGGTGCTAGTGTCTATGCGACTTTCGGGAGGCAAATTGAAGCAGACAGCAACCAGTCTACTTTTTGCGGTGCTCCTGTGCATTTCTACGGGAAAACGCGCGTGCATTTTCTCTTTTCGCCGAAAAATAACGTGGGAAACTTTTGTTATTTGGGTCGTACCGAATAGTATGTAGCTTTATTAATATTGTAAAAGTGTAATTGCTTTATTTTGCGCATTTTTCTTCATCATTGAGCGATGTTTAACTTCGCTGTATTTCAGGCCCAAACCTCTGTTCCACAGCAGATGTGTAAAAACAAGCGACGATTCTAAGCAAAATAACAATCGAAAGAAATATAGAGTGTGTTCAAGGCTCGCCAGCATTCCGGTGACGCTTATATATTGCTAATATGCCAGTCTTGCCACTATATGAAAATGACCTTTTCTTGGATGTTTAAAGAGCGGTAAAAACATTCAAAACGTAAAGAACGAAGTACGTGGGGAATGAAAGGCGTCTCTTTCTAATATTTTCTCTGCCTGGCAATCTTTATCGGGCACTTGTTTTCAAATATTTCGTGCGTGCAGGTGACGTTTTGAACGTAGAACAAGCATATTCACACAGAGCAGAAAAAATAAAGAAGTACTTACTTATTTAAAAACGTACTATTTCACGTGGCCTTCAATTTATTTTGATCGCACATGCGGAGGGAGTTACTGATCCAGTGTTACAGCGTAGTTCTTGCTGTCTTAGTTTTCCTGTTAGCGCGGACACGCCGGCGTCGTGTTCGCGCTAACAGTGTCCGACAGTGCACATAAATACATGTACGAAGCCGTTTCAGCACCGTTTTAATGCAGTTAATTTGAAAGTAAAGCGTCACAACTGAAAAATTATTTCGTCTGCCTGACTGAAAAATGATCCAAGCTACCTAGTACGAACGAATTATTCGGGATATTTGCTCTTATAATCGAGCGCAAGAAGAAAATGCACTCACTTTTTTTATAGAAATTCATTACCGGAAGTCAGTTTTCGACTGTTTGATATCTGCTTCAATTTGCAGCAGTACACTAGCGCCAGTCGAACCTCTAGCGTACATTGTTATAACTTTATAATTCTGACTGAACCAGATGCACCAAGGTCACCATGGAGCATTATTGTACTGAGAGCGTTCCTCGCCAATATAAGCGTCTTTGCACTTATCAATCACGCTTATCTTCAAAGATATCTAACAATGGTACGTAGTGTTGTTCTTGCCTATTTCAATACAAGAAGATGATATTTCAATGCCGCCATGCACACACGTAGCATGTAGTGGCAGTGCAAACATCACCGCTTGTTTCGCCGGTGTGTGGATAGAAAAATCTCGGTATTAAAAAAAAACAAATGTCTTGATAAAGCAACCTGTCGCAGCAAAATAAAAAAAAAAGGCGTTCGTGGAAAAAGCCGAGGAGGGATTAATAAATTTGAGGCTCCGGTAAGCATATCAAAAACAAATCGTCAATGATGCCGTGTTTACTCGAGCAATAGGCGCACTGTATATAGACATACCCTGTGCGTTCACTTTCCCGCGAAGCACGCAAAAAATAATTACCGAGACCGGCAAAAAAAAGAGAGCGACTTACGGGAGAGAGATGACGTCCTCAAGCTAAAGCGCTTTCTGAGCAGATCGCATTCCTACGGATAATCGTGTTTTCGACCTCGTTGTTCCCTACGTATCTTATGCAGAACGCAAAGATTAGTTGTATGTCTGGGTGGTCAGTGGCCGAGTGGGCTAGAACACACAAAGGGGTTTTAATCTGGACACTTAGAAAAAATGTCGACGAGGAATTTGACCCGGCGCTAAGGTCGCTGAACAATCACAGCCGTCGGATTCCTCGCCGACCTTTTTTGCCGAGTGTTCAAGTCAGAGCCTCAACTCGGAGCACGTGGAGCAAAAGCTCGCGCTGCAGGGCCCGGGAATCCTGAGTTCAATCCCCACCCCTGCTCGTCTCGATCTGGTTGAACATCGCACCGGCGTGCGTTCGTGTGTCACTACTGCGCGATGCACGTTAAAGGACCCCAGGATAGCGCGGTTGTACTGCACTGCCTAAATTTCTCATCTACGTACACAAGATTATGGTTGTAAGTGTATTCTAGAGACACATAGACGCAGAGACCTTGTTCACAGATAACGCGTCTATTACTCGAGTAAATACTGTGTTTCTGCGGAATACAATACAATGCATCGTACTCGCTCTGAACATCTGCCGCTTCCTGATAAGTGATCCCTTTATTCCTGCCTGATGACACCATAAAAGTGTCATGTTGTTGCCTGTCGCAATCCTGGCGGGGCCACAGAAGCAGAGATGAACGCGGAAGCTGTCTGTTCTGCCGCAGGTCGTTCTCCAGCCAGACAGTCAACAGAAATCAAAGCATACACAAGTCGGGACGCTGCGACGACAGCGACCCTTACGTCAGCTTTTTCGCCAGCTTTTCTACCTCCAACCGTCAGGATCGTGACATCCGACAGCATGACATGTCGGCTTTCTTGACAAAATTCGTTGCCACTTCAGGACTACTTTTCATTTATGGGCAGGATAGGACTGTAAACACACCAGTGAAAAATGCGTTCCAGACACTGTACTGCGAGGCAACAATTTTCGACTTTTGTCTGTAAAAACCAGAGCGAAGCATGCTTTGAGTTACTTTGTTGCATTCGGGCGACAAAGACCATCTGGCAAGACGTCCTTGTCACCCGACAATCCACTTCGCCGATTTATCCTCCGACAAAGCGAAATATTGTCACACTGCGGGGCAAACACTCGAACAGTCAGCCGCGTTGTCCATTTACTGCTGAGTTCGTTTCAAGTGACGCCTCGTTAAAATTTGCTTCTACAAAGTGCTTGAGTGTCCAAAGAATCAACGGAGCAACGATCAACAGTGACCTTGAAAAATATTTAATGTCTTTATTGTATCAGGTCGTCCATCGCTCACTGACACAATAGCGGCTACGTTTTGCTGAACTTGACAAAGTGAATAGCAAGCGAACAACCGACGAACCTCGCCCGGTGGCACGTTCGCTTTGCGCGCGTCGCAATGGCCGCTGGGTCGAGGTCACGCGCGGAGCGAATCCCTCTATGCAAAATTCGTCGCCGTTTTCGCTTCATAGCGTCCAGCCTTCAAGGGTACCTCGAGGCAACAAGTAAGTAGAAATAACCGTGTCAGTACCCAGCAATGGCGACACTTGCAAGCAATGCGGGGTGTTCACTGGGAGCCATACCTGAGCGCAGCGTTTAGTGCGCAGGCTCAGAACGATACCCCACTTATTTTCTAAGAGGGCTTGCAATCTTGGTGGTGCGAATTGCACGTTGCGAAAGCATTGTGGAAGCCCATCGTGAGCTGACGCTCTGCGACACTGGGCTTAAATACGGCCGCCAGTGAACACCACCTTTACGGTGTATTCACTGGACGCCATACTTGAGCGCAACGTTTAGAACGCATGCTCAGAGCGAGCTCACATTAATAGGCTGCTAAGACCGTCAATCTTGATGGTACGGAATGCACGTCGCAAATTACCTGCGGAAGCTCACCTTCAGCATGCGTGAAGGTGAGCTTCCGTTATAGGGAATATTCAAATATTCAAATAGAAGGTGAATACCCCGTTATAGGGAATATTCAAATATGGCACCTAGTGCCATCTTTGAGCGCGCTATTCACAGCACACCCCGGAAAAGGAGGGGGGGGGGGGGGGGGGCAAAAGAAGTGGTATGGTTGGCCTGGCAGAGGTCTCCGCACCTACCTAACGTATGCAGAAAATGGCAATCCTGGTGTGGAATGCACGTTGCGGAAGCTCTTTGGAAGCTTTATCATACACAACGTAGACAGCGCGTTAGGCGTTCTCCGCCCAGTCACATTCAGGACTAAGTTAACTCTACGAGCGAGCTTATACTGCCACCAACTGGCGCAGCTTTTTAGAAACTCATGACGTGGCGGCATTCCAACGGAGCTTCACAGACCGCCACCAGACGCAATTTTGAAATCTGCTAATAGACCAATCTCATCAAGCGTTCCACGCATGCGTGACGCCACCGTCCCTGTAGTTCACAAAAGGCAGGCGGCAGTGCACGAGACAGCCCATGCCCACTCGTGCTCTGCTCGCGCAGACTCCCAGCGGGGTAGTCGCTCGTGCTGAAAGACTATGCGGAGGGCAAGTTTGTCTGCTTCTTGCGCAGGGGGAACGCCGAGCCCTGATTGACTGATCGCGACCCCCTATCTGAGCGTCGTCTGCTCCTTTGCAACGTCGTCTGCTCGCAACGTCGTCTAAGTGTGTCTTACCTTTCCTGCGACTTTCAAAAGTGCAGAGGCCAGATTCACGAAACGATCTTACGCCAAAAATGTGCGCAAGACAAAACGTAAGAACAAATTCGTATTCACAAAACTAAATTATCGTAAGTTTTGCGCAGGTTACGACGGAATCCTACGACAGCTCCGAAGCTGTCTTACGCACATCTTACGATCAAATCAGCATGGCCGACAGCGTCGCCCAGTTACTTGGTCGCGACGACCAACGGACGTTTATTTTTGTACGTGCTCCTCTCAAGCGTCCCGACTACAAGCAGCAAGAAAAAAAGTAAAAAGTACTTGAAATAAACCACGACGAACAAGAACGCTGGATCCACAAACACCCGGGAAATGCTCCAACGGCCACGATTCCACCGACCCCGACCAAGAGAGCTCGGCAGATAGGCCTAGCAGGCACTCCGACTCGGCGCAGCGGTGCTCCGACGGTCCTTGGCCAAGATCGTGCTGAATGGAATATGCCCGCACGACCCTTGTGAACCCTTCCCGTATTATACTTTTATTGCTGACCTCAATTTAGGTTAAAAGGTCAATCTCTTCCTCTCGTCATCTCCTTGTTTTCCGAGGCAGCACTGACTCTCACCGACGAAAAAGCGGTGAATCTCCGACAGACGCAGGAAAGGTAAAGCAGCCATTGCTTTGACTAACAAATGACGTTAACTGCGCCAACCCGCCGACGCCGTTAAAGAGTGAGAAGTCTCGCCACACCCGAAAGGAGGGAAAAAGTATTTGGGAGGGAACTTGCGGACACTAACACGCTCACTCTTGGTACTTAGCAAAGAAACCTCGGCGCCTCTGGGCACCTCGCCAGTGAGTCCTTTGACTTCTCTCCTTGATGCGCGTCTGCTAGTTGTTAAACAAAAACAACGTACCGCTCGAGTTTTTTCGTCTGCCCTCTCTGAAAGGCGAAGTCGAGCTCGCTCGTAAAGACCTGCACTTCCGAAAGTCGCAGGAAAGGTAAGACAGACGCAGACGAGGTTACGAGCAGACGACGTTGCAAAGGAGCAGACGACGCTCAGATAGAGAATCGCGATCAGCCGATCAGGGCTCGGCATTCTGACGTCACTGCTACCTCTTTTCTCATGCGCAGAAGACGAAAATCAGCCCATTTGCGAGGCGTATACAGTTCACACGATGCATGCCGGCAGCGGCGGCGTAACGAAGCAGGCTGGTGATATTGGTATATTCGTTTTAAAATTAGTTGTCTTCACTTTTCTTCCGGCAGACCAGGAACACTAGTCTAGGCCAGTGTTTCTGGTCTGCCGGCAAAACCTAGACCCCATCTACACAAAAGATATAAGTACAAACATTTCATTTCCGTATTCCTTTAAAAAAAAAAAACTTTAAAGACGATTTTTACTTTTTTTAAGCGTTGTTTTTCGAAGTTTCAGGAGCCTGCCAATATGCTCAATCTTTTATACAGTTCTATGAAGCTTATTAGTTAGTAAAAAATAAATCCTCGAAACGAAAACTGACGTTCAGCTTTCCCGCCATACAACCTCTCTTAAAACAATGGTGGCGCCAACAGTGAACCGTGTCGGTTTGGGTAGCATTAGAGCGTTTTAGTAGACCGTTCCGATAACGATACCCGATACTCTGCCGCCGCCTTTGCCCATGCATCGTACGGTTGCCGTGCTTCGTTATCGAGGGTATCGGAGGTATCGGAACGATCTACTAAAACTTTATATTTAGTGGTCACGAGAGAAACTGGCGTGGTGGGCTGCAGTGGCGCCTTCTGTCCTGAGAGCGTTGTCCCGCGTTGGTACAGCGAATAACCAGGAAATTTGTGCTTCGTATGCCGATTCCCAAGCTAATCCTTGAATTGGTTGCCACGACACTAGTTGCCACACTTTAGACGAAGCACGGACTGACGCGCTGACTCGTGGCTGTTTGTCGACACAACGCCGTCAAATGCATTCAAACGCAGCTACGTGTATGGACCTTATTTTGTGTCCACATCGTTTTTTTCTTTTTTGTCATTTGCATTGCGAGCGGCGCTATCGCATTACGAAGAACAATCATTGTTGCGTGCCGCTGTTACGTACCAAGCGAGACAAAACAACGTGTCAGGCTTGACGCGGACGCCATGAGCTTTACTAATTCAAGATGTGACCCTGCCCGAGAAGACTCGGCGTAGAAGCGACGGAGTCTTGGGCTGCCGCAGGGACGTTTACCAATGTCTTCGTTCCCGCATATTTGCGCACAACACTTCAGGAGACCATAGGCGCAGAAAGGCCTAGTTGGATGAAAGGCTGGATGGATGTGCAGGAAAGATCGGGGCGGGCTTGTCGACGTCTGACAGAAGCTTTTTTTTTACATAGACCCGGAGCAGCCTGGAAGTTTCTGCAGGTTCCTCGATGCGTGGAACCAAGAATCACGCGACAAAAACAAACAAAAAGAATGATGCGCTATTTTTTTTCTCAAGAGAAACAAATCAAAAATATGTTTTTGTTGCCACACTAAACGCTTTTCAAGTCGGTCCACGCTCAACATTTACAAATGAAAAGCGCTCGGCTATTTGCGTTTACGCTTCAGCGGACTGAAATAGTATTTCATTTCGATTGCAGTAAACCTTTCTGTCAAAAAATATATGGTTTTCGCTGTAAATGAATTAAAAAGAACGCATTTCTTTAAACTACTCGGTCGAGAACGAATACCAGCGGACATTGTTCACTTGGACCAATCGCCTGACGAGCCTCAATAGACGGCACGGCCCCCGTGACTCAAACGTTTTTTTAGCATATATATATATATATATATATATATATATATATATATATATATATATATATATATATATATATATATATATATATAGGTGTGTGTGTGTGTGTGTGTTGTGTGTGTGTGTCTGTTTTGCAAACATGTTACCTATTAGCGGCGAGAAGTTTTGGTGGCGCCCTCCTGTGGTTCCCCCTTGTGACGTCATTACCTTGCAAACAACCGGTTCGATGGTGTTCGTTATTAGCATGGTGGAAGCTTGAAATCATTGCGCTCTCAAAGGAACACTGCCAACACCGTCAAAATTAAAGTTCTTTCATTCCTCTTATTTCCGTCGATGATAAATCCCCTTTCCGACGTCATAGTCAGCGTTCGGCCAATCGTGGAAGGCCGACCACAGCGACGCTTTCGGTCGCGCACGGGGCTAATACCAAAGCTGCTGTTTAAAACGGCAAGCTGGCTTCGCCTCAATAACGGGGTACATAACAAGGAGCCACCTTACAGGGGCCACGTACGTCATATTTTGCATTAGCGTTGGAATTTTCTCCTTCACGTTGCGTGAATCGTATGCTCTGTGGCTATTCTTGTGTATTATTGTTTACAGTCCCGTATTCCTGCTTTCTGTGCTTCCTATTGTTGCCATTAGAGCACCGCAACGGGCTAGAGAGCCAATACACTTACACTGGCATATCGTGTTTTAGATTGGTTAGCGTTGGCTTGAAACTGCCACTGTATTACTCACGGACAATGAAAGAGCACTTCAATATTTATTTTCCTAAATTATATGTTCTTAATTTTTCATTTTATACCTCCAAGTGAATTGTACAACGGCGTTAACACAATTGCGAATACGGTAAGCGCTCACCCGAAAATTACCTATTGTACGATGTTCGGAACTTGAACCCCTGGCTCACGGAAGCACGTCGCTTCTGGACATATTAACATGTAATTTTATGGGAGTTTGAATTGTATATATAACTGACAGATGGGATTGCTAAAATTGTATCATTTTAACCACTAAAACAAACTGCTTGTTGGCTTCCCCACATCATCGGTAAAACTTCGGAGGTGCACCCTTTACAGGGCCCAACCCTCAGTTTTGTTTTGTGGAGCTCTTACAACGTGAGAACACACAGCAACGCCGGCGCTATATATGCCGGGGCCCTGGAACTGTATTTCACTAGAGCGAAGGTTTCGCAGTAGTTGCAAACTCGAAAATACGTTCTATATACGATAAATGGTCGCTTATAACATTGTCAAAAGTGCCTCGAGCCAACACAACAAACCAAAATATTCTGCGCGAAACAATAGTAATTGTACATAAATCGCGAGTGTTCCAGGATACACGATAGATGGCGTGAGTGTGTTGTCTCGTCGTTAGAGATCACAAGAGGTCCTAGCGCATTCGGTTGTTAGCAGTCGCAATCGCGTTCACAAGCCTTTGTTCACTCGTAAACTACAAAGTTACGCACAATGAATCAGACGGGGTAAAACAATATTCGTCACTTTTTAAGACATCTTTATATATCCTGGAGGCTTTATATAGTAGCCGAAGTTTCGCTCAGGTACCTCCATTCATTCAATATCATTTTTCAAATTGTCGTGACAATTGTTTTACACGCGAATGTGGATATTTCGCGAGGTACATGCGTATTTGCTTTCGGAAAAAACTGAATAAACGAAACCACGCAAAAAAAGCAATTGATAGGTGCACGCTACGTATAAAAAGCAGTGGAATCATTTAATTTAATTATACTTGGAATAAAAGCGACCAATCCGAATTTGTAATGAAATGAACTCAAGTTTAAAAATTAAGTATAAAAATAAGAAGACAAGTTTATGCACAGATGCACGACGTTCAGAACGCGGCACTTGGCGTACCTCACCTTGAGAGTATAATAAATCTTTAAACACAAAAAACTATCATTTATTTCCATAGCTAAACATGAAGCGTGTACGCTAAATACCAAAGGGGGGAGCGGGGGTGTTCTTTAATTCGCGTATGTGTAGCTTTAGACAACGTAGGAACTGAAAGTCCACGAGTCTTCAGTCAGACTGTTACACGTACTTCGAAATTTATTGTGTTACAAATCTATATTTCACGCCACAACAGGAGCCGCAACTGTTTAAAAGGAAGCTGAAATTTGTTTTGAAAAATACGAGTTAGATGTAAATCTAGCGCATTTTGTCTTCTGAATTTGAATATCACAAACATTTGATCCGAACGCATTGATAGACGCGAGAAAAACTGAAAAAAAAAAAAAACATTGGGTTTGATGCAGACATGTACACATTACCCAAAAAAAGTAACTAAATACCGTTACTCGTTACTCGCTCAAAAAGTAACTAAATACGTTACTCGTTACCGATTCTCAAAAGGAACGCGTGAGTTACCTCAAAAGTAACGAGTTACTTTCCACGTTACTTTGACGACCAAATACACAACTGTTTTTGTTTCATGGTTTATTGTTTTCTTTTTAGTAGTCATTGCCCTTCAGCAGCAGCTGCCTGTAGAAGTTTCCATCAGTTATGTTTCCCCGCTTCCTTGAAAATACATCTCCGGCGACGCTGAAGAGTCGTTCTACCGACGCGCTCGAAGGAACGGCAGTGTTGTGCTTCAGGAAGAGCTGGTGAATCTTCGAGAACTGCGCTTTCATTGAGGACATCGGGTAATGGGTTATGTGCCTCCCGGTGTTTGCAACCTCCGGGTTTACATTCGGTCCGTACCCGTTTCTAGAACGTTCAACCAACGAACCTGATTTTGCTCGCTGGGTGAAGGACATTCCCAGCTGTAGAGTTCAGTACAGCAACGTTTATCGCTGGACACATCAGTCCAACCGTTCGACTGACGTGTTCAGCGATATACGTTGCTGTACTGTCATACTGGTTAGTTGTTTTTCGGGTTGCCTAACTGCCTTTGTCACAATAGACGCATACTCAGGTTAGAATAAAAACAAGGCCGTTTAGGCGATGTTGTACACGTTACTCCTCAAAAGTAACGAGATACCGTTACTCGTTACTTGGCCTTCAAAGTAACTAAATACCGTTACTCGTTCCTTTTCTAAAAAAGTAACTAAATACGTTACTCGTTACCGAAAATAGTAACTAGGTACAAGTAACTCGTTACTTGTAACGCGTTACGTACATGTATGGTTTGATGTCACACCAAGAGGTTTCAACGACTTTTCGCGTGCCGCTTGGGAGGAAATATGTGCAGCATTTTTGACTGGTCGTTTAAGGCTTGCGGAAGGCGAAGAAATGTTGACATTTCTGTATAATACCACACAATTCCTTCCTCCTATCGAACGCGCCGCGGAGCACATTTAAGTGTCTTTTCCTCAAGTACATAACCGCTTTTTTTTTCCCCTTCAACAGAATACGAGCCCGTTGTTGTTTCTTCCTCTAGCGTATGTAGTAGTTTTGTGTTTTGAATTTTCTATTTTTAATGTAAAAAGGGTTAAATCCGACTTTATATACTTTTGTATGTTTTCTGTGGCGTGGTGCTCTGCCGAGCTGTGATTGTTTAGAGACGGTGACTGACTGTTGGGCCGTTGCTGTGATCGGAATAATAAATTTTTCCCAACACTTACAGTTTTTGTCCTTCCCGACTCTTGTGTGATCGCGTAGAAAGAATCGCCTGTTGTCATATCCGCCTGGAATTTTTATACATTCTTATACGATTCGCGATTTTTGTTTTCACACCCCAATCGCCAAACATAATGAACGGCGGATTTTGTATTCACGCTTTATCGAGAAGAATAATTCGTTATTGCTCGCTTTCTAATATAATATCTACAATTTTATAGCGAGGCAGTCGTAATGGAATTTTATTAATATAGACGAAATAGCGCTTACTCATTCCGGCAATTCTTATTTCAACCACAGTTTCAAAATTAAAGCCTCTAGCTGTAACCCTCTCAACGATTGCTTTAGGCAACTACACGAAACAAAATATTGATCAAATTGTGTTAGCTACACGTCTTAAATACCAATAAGTACTCTTAACCAAACATTTATACGAGCGATTTAGTAATTTAAAAAAAAAATGTTAGTTGTCGTGCACTTTACCATCCAAGTTTTATATCTATGTGTTGCTGTGTTCCCGGCAGAAATTTCTCTCACTTCCCGAACACATGTTGTCCAACACCGTAGCGTTTTTTGCTTGTTTTGGGAGGCAGGGACGTTTTTACACCCCAGAAAAGAAATAGTTGTTCTCGTGTAAGCTAAGTTTTTTGTTCCTTCAATTTTCACAGGAATGTCGGGCGGCAGAGAAAAAAAACAATTGATCACGAACTAGTTGACAAACTCGCTGTATCAATGTCACCAGCAGGCTATTTCAATATTACATCCTTAGGGGCCATGAAACAAATATTGTATCACACTTTACACGAACATACTGGCCCTAGCAAAAATCCTAGCACACTCGCACCCAGCGCCACCGGTTCGGAAGCTTCTTCGTCGCGATGCCACGTCACCGACCCCAAGCTTGGTGACCACGGGGAGTGCAATGTCAACTTAGACTCACTGACGACCTAAACAAAAAACGTATACACTCCAAGAAATTTCGAGAGTCTACTTTTGGCAAGGCACTTGGTAAAGCCAATTGCTGCAATTTATGACGTTTGACTTGAAAGTAAACATTTGGCAGAGATCTGCCTGGTTGGGTAAGACGTTTGACCATGCTCAGTGTCACAGCGCAGAGTGTCTTTTTTGTGTGTGTGTTTTGTAGGTCTACACATGTTATCAGCCTCGTCATACGACGAGCTGCCTTCGTACATTGCAGCTATTAGCTTTCTTCACGTGCTTTTTGGGAAAGTAAGACGCTCCAGGTTTCCTAAAGTGAAGGAAGTGGCTCATTCTGCTTACGCTGCTTGCCTTGTGATTCGTCCTTGGGCGACATTATCAGGTGGTACGGGCTCACTGGCCGCAGACTCGAGATAGCAATAAGATGCTCGGGATACTCCATGCACAGCGTTTGTTAAGCTGTCAGTCACAGTCGCAGGACGGCAGCAGTCGACGGCGGCTCATGGAGTAGACAAGGAGCACAGCGTGGGGGCTGGGCTCGTGTCAACTCACGACAAATCACTAGACCAAGTAGACTTGGGCTGTGTGACGCTTCAGGAGTCGAAGTCGACACAAGCACACTGCAATCACGTGAATTTCTAACAAAGCGTGTCGCTTAGGACGTACACCACCGTTTGACCATTTTCCAACGCGCTACCATTGATGGCATATACACGGCACCAGCTCATGCGGTCTCTTGTTCTGGCCGCCAGTTTAGCGGGTGAACGCTGCTCGTTTCTTTGGGCGTATTTGGTGAGGTATATGAACGTCCAGAATAAAATTATAAGCGAGCCGTATTAACTGAAAGTATAAAAAAAATCCTTCCACGGCCTTCTTAATGAGTTGAAAAATAAAAACAAATTCAGAGGTAAGTATTAGACTCGATGTGTCAGGCGAAATTCGATATAAAATTTGAACCGAACGAAGATGCCCTCTAAAAAAAGTCTTCGAGTTCACTTTTATGTACAATATAGAGAGACCAATCAAAATCAATTTAGTTGCGAGTGCGCCCTTGGATGCCTCTTTTGTTGTCCCTCTGTTGTTGTTGTTTTGCGGTCATTTACGTGGTAGGAAACTCCCAGCAAATTACCAAGCTGATGATACAATTAGATCTGAAAAACGCAATGTGTGTACGGACGTTGAAACAAGTGAAACGTTATGTTCATTGTGTCTGCATACACCACATTGTTTGGGTCTATTCGTATTCTGAACTTCGTAGTTTTCTGGAAAACCTTTGTTATTCACCGTGCTCTGCTGTCTCGTGTCCAGGAAGAAAACTCAACTCGCGCACCTCCTTTTTTCTTTTTTAGAGTGTGCGAATGTGAGGGTATTGATATCCTGGTTTGTTCCCGTTTTATTATAATTTAACTATCGAAAGAATCACGGAAATTAACAACATAAATCACCGGGAGCGTATTGGCAGCACTAGCAGTAAAACGAAAAAGATTTTCTGGCATCCGCAAACGAATACCAACGACCCAAAAGCAACAACCTCCTCACCGCCCACCCTAATGTCGGTCGAACAGCGAGCAATAAGGAGGCAAGAAAATCATCCTTTCTTTTTTTTTTTTTACGACCCACAAGCCGACGGCTTCGCCGCGGGCCGTCACAATTAGGAATCCGCCCTCACGTACCAAGAAGAGAAACCCTGTCTCCCCCCCGGCCTCCAAATAAATAAAATAGAAGCAAACATTACAGAGCCCAAAGTGACAGTATCCGCAATAGGAGAGAAACACAAAACAATAGGTCAGAAAACCGGAAAAACACAACAAAAAATTGTTACCTAAATGCTTGAGCAACGTGGTCTGTCTTTTGTATGACTGACACAATAACTCATCCTTATTTCTGTGTACTTAAATTTAAATTCTTGTACACTTCAATATACCCCCCTTCACACTTGCGTACCGATGCAGTCTTGTTTTCTACTGATCAAAAGCGTGGAGCAGATCAGTTTCCGTCAACTGGTTGAACAGTTCTGCCGTTTTCTTTTTCACTTCATCATTTGACTCAAGACGTTCCTTTAAACATCGATTTGACTCAAGAGAAGGAAACAAAAGCCGCATGGTGCCAAATATGGCGAATATGGAGTATGTTCGAGTGCAGCAATGCCATTATCGTCCAAAAAACTGCTTCACTGAAAGGGCTGCGTAAGCAGTGCGGCACCCTTCAAGCTCTGGTGCGAGAACCCTAGGGATCATATTGGCACAAACTTCTGTTATTTTGAGATCCTCACGCAACATTTTCCACGCAGTATCTTTGTCAATCTTCAGAGCTTCCGTCATCATTCGGACACTGAGTTGGCGGTCTTTTCGAACTACCTGGCTAATCGTTTCAACATTTTCCTAGATCTTGAAGGTGAAGGTCGTCCAGCGGTCCTAATCTGAACACTAGGAGAAAAAGTCGGGGAGAAATCCGGCGGCTATGATTGGCCGGCGCCAAGGTCAAGTGCAGCGTTGGTCAATCACGGTCGCCGAATTTCTCGCTTACCTTCTCGCCATGTGTCTAGATTAGGGCCCCCAGGGCGTTTACCGTCTTCCACATTCTCACGTCCTTCACTGAATCTTTTGAGCCAGTCAGTCACACGCGCAACAGGCATGCAGTCCTCCCCGTAGGCCTCAGTAAACATTTGAAAAGATTCCGTTCATGATTGTTCAAATACACTAAAACTTTAAAACTGACACGCTGCTCGACTTTTAAACTGAGCATCTTCCTGGTACACAACAGAGAACAACTGCTTCAAACGACGACTCATACTCAGCTGAACGGCAAATAGTGCTGATGGTCATCATGTAGGCCCAGACATCTTCAAAGTCATCACTCAAGCGTTCACAATCAGTTTTTCTACTTTATCTAAAAGACAAATACAGTCTCGTTATTTTTTTATTGGACCGACATCGTATTGTCGTTGGAACACGACAGCACTCTCCACCTTCCTGTACTGCGCTCTCAAAAAATTCTGGTCGTAATAGAACACTTGGGGGTTCTTCGGCTTGTTCATATTTTTCACCTTGAAAAGTTATTTTAAGCATCCCCTAAAACGGTTCTTCGTAAAAAACCTCTAAGAGGTCATTTTAAGCACCCCCTAGAAGTCCCCTTCGTAAAACCCCTATGAGGGTTGTTTTTTTAAGTTCTCTTTTTTTATGCGAAACAGTTCCTTCATCGCCCAGTTTCCTTTCTAGTGCGCAATGGGGCAATAGTCCTAGAGGCGAAACCGTTCTTCACGAGCTGAGTCTTGAAACGTCGAAAGACGGATTCTTCTTTTTTTTTTTGAGTTTGCGTAAAATTTTATTAAACTGCTGGAAAGTTTTAACAAAATTTTTGTTGACTTCCGATAAGTCTTGTATAGTCTAGACAACTTTAAAAAAACGCTGGGTAGGAAAATTATAATCTTGCTTCGTCATTCGCTCTTGCGAGTTCTAATGGGCTAATTCGGTATTCTCATTGGCTGCAAACTTCAAAAGAAGCAATAATAAGAGGCCCGGGACCCTTCACACCCTGCGTTTCCTAAGTTGACAGTGATCAGATCACATTTAAGACCAGTTTACATACTTTTCTGGCGTAACTGTCTAATTCCCGCGGACGGGCCTCCCGCGACCAACCGACGACTTTTGTTGTGGCGTTAAGGCCAGTTGAAAAGTTTCTTCCTGACAATTTACATATAAACATAGTAAAGACTTTTGCTAACTGTAATTACCGTTCAGAAGCGGATATATCATTAAAACATAAGTGCGTAAACAATTAAGCTGGTGTAGATTGAACATAATTACAAAGAACCCCGAGATTGTGGCACAACAGGGGGTCAGCACAAACTCCCAAGCCTCAAACACGGAACTGGGTTTGAGGCTTTGTGTTTGTGCTGTCTCTTATTTTACATTACTATCGGGTTTTTTTTTTTTCGCAGCTATGTTTTATTACATTCGTCTGGCGCATTAACCCCCCCCCCCCCCCCCCGCCGGGTATGCGTAACTGAAACCGGTATGTAACAGATGCCTGCCGCCTGCTTCTTTGGTCGCAAACCAAGCCAGTAACGCGTAAGTGCGTAGTGTTCGCTCACAATTGCATTCAAAAAATAAAACGAAAGGCAGCAAAGAGTAATGATCACCACGAAACATTCCGAGCCTTGCAAAAAACCTGGAAGTTTAGCAAAAGAAAGAAAGGAGACCCTTAAGGAGGAACTCGGGAATCGATCGCTTGGGCTCGGTACGCCAAAAGCAACAAGTCATGCACCCTTCGCCCGCGCGCGTTCCATCGCGGTCTCGGCGGTTTTGGGGTTGGGGTCCCGCAAAAGCAGCCGCGTAAATAAATGAACAAGCTGCGATCTACTCACTTTGCTTCCGAGCTCGTAGCGTCGATACCTCTCGGGTTTACACCACACCGTTGCGGACGCTCACGATGATGATCCCGTAAATGGGGAAGCCTCTTCGTGGCTTCCGGAAGAGAGGATGACGCGTCGGTTGTCGTGTAGGCTGGTCGCTGTGTCGACACACTCACCACGCTGGGACCACTCTCTTCTTGCGGTTTGTTGTCGTTCAAGTCGACTCGAAAACGGATGGAATTAGGGCTTAGGTTTTCGGCTATTGGGCGGTGGGTGAAAAAGTGGCTTTGTTTTTCTTGTTTTACTGTTAACTAGTTTGTTGTTTTCTTGCGCACTCACTGGCTTCCACCAAACAGAAAGAAATAGTATTTTTTTCTCACTTAAGCGGTGAAAAGTAGGGAATTATGCTGGATCACAGTTTAGGCGTTGTCAGACACAACACTTTCACAGTCAGGTGAGGTGATCACACTGGGATGGATGTGACTTAAGCTAAAAAAAATAAAAACTAATTTTAGGATTAAAAAAGGAGGGGGGGAGGTTAAAAAAACTTGGCGTCACCCGCGGTCACCAAGACGTCACTACCGTCCAACGCGGCTCTAATAAAGGGAGACACACTGGTATAACTAAGCGCGCACCAGTTGATATGAAAAACAAAACAAAGAAACAAAAATAAAAACAAAAAAGTGGGCTTTAAAAAAGAGAAGTAGCCGCAACTAAAAAAGTTCGACGGAATTCTTCAGTTGTCACACAGTGTGGGCAGCGCGGCGAGCGTGCTGAAACGATCTGCCCGCGCTGCGAGCGCCAGTACCCTAGCGCCACCTACCCGACTCACCTTTCGCTCCGCACGTCCAATCAAACGGTGCCTCCTTTACGCTCACCGCCATCTATCGGCGTCGCGCCCTACTGCAGACGGCCCCGCGGTCAATAATAGCGGGGGGCTCCGAAAGCCTGGTTTTCTCGGGGAGTTCGGTTCCCTCTCTGTTTTTTTGTTCGATGTTTTCCTCCCATTTGCTTCAAATGCTTTACTTTTTTTATTTCTTATGATTAGGTTCGGCCTCTGTTTCCACGATCTTTGGATTCTCAGGGAGGGCCAGAAAACTTGGTTGGTACAGATGTTATGTTTTCTGGCTCCGAAGGCGATGAAGACCTCGATGATATCCTAGTGGGCGCCCGGCGGAGAAGACTTTTGATTGGGTTAGTTTGGGGGCGAAATCTCGACCGGTTTTGCCACCTCATTACGTCGCGCTGCCGGCGGTCGCCGGAGGGGAGTGAGAGCGATTGTGTCTGGGTAAGGACAAGGACACCGCGTGTTATCTCTTCACTATTTGCTCCTTCTCGTGAGAGTTGAAACGTGGTGGCGCCAGTATGCAGAAAGCCCCCAACCAATTCCCGTTCTGAACTAGACGGCGGGTTTCGCAATATTTACGAAAACAAAAATATTCAGCCTATCTTCTGGAAATGGCCTGAGTGACTGTACGAGCGTCACGAGCCGATTTGCCGACCCTATAAAGTCATTCGATGGAAATTATACGAAGTTCGCCATGTGGCCGGGGTATAATGGGAGAATTCAGTGACTTCATGCGTTAACATCGCTTACATGAGTGTAGATGACACCTGTCTAGCCATATCTGCGTTGACTATCACTCTAAGAAATGCTTGCGCGTCTCTTAGCCGCAAAACACTCGAAGAGCCAATCTCTGGGATCTACGAAATCAGCTCAGCGAATGATCAGGCGGAACATCCATGTAGACTTAAAAATCAAGTCTGCGCGATTGGCATTACGCAATGCAAAGCGTCATGCTTGCATTGTGTAATGCCACAGCCTCAAGCCAGCTAGCATTCAGGTCTAGCCACGATCCCTCCATCACAGCAAATAAGGGCTCGGCGTTGTGACGTTAATGCAACCCCAGTGCAAGAAGCAGACGAACATGCGCTCCGCGTAGCTACTGACAGGTAACAAAAAACGAAGGGTATGGATTATGATTGTCAAACTCCTTACTTCGCGATTTGTTATGCAGCGTTTTTGTTCGGCTAACGCCCCAATAGTGTTGGCATGCGGAGTAATAAAAAAACGCTTGGGATTCACCACGCCCTGCATTTGTTATACCCTATCGTTACACCCCAGGTATAACACAAATTTGTTTGCGTCAAAATTCAGCATAGACTTGACATTTAGTGCCACAAAAAGCCCGAAGAAGCCAAAGAAGAGTCAGACTTGACGTTTTTAGGCGTGAGCCTGGGTATCTTAGATGTAATTCGCTAAACACGTGCTAGATTTAGGCTTCAGTGAGCTGGTAGTTTGGATGTCATCTGGCATCATTGATCTTAAATCGCCAAACAGGTACCAGAGTTAGGCCCCACGTTTTTTTTTTTTAGTTTTAGTGGGGCAACTTTGGGTCTAAATTGCCTTGTGTTGTAACCTGGTTCAGGTGGCAAATATATTTATTTCGAGGAGCCGAAACTAAGCATGTCCGGCCGCCAGGACATACGGTGCCGAACGCCCGAGCTGCCAGCCACGCGAGCCTGTGCACCTGGCTTGATGGTCCCTTCGATGATGATAGCAGGCTGTCTGCTACATCTCCACGATTACGAAGACTGGAAGCGCTCCAGTGCCATGCGTCTTCGTTGAGGGTACCTTGGAATGTGCTCCAAATTACGGGGTGAACCTCCTCGGCTTGCTGGGGTTGGAAATTCCGTTGGAGACGCAGTGCGTTCCACCGGTGGACTTCTGCTGACCGGAAACAGGAGTCCTTCGGAAGCGTCGGATGTGACTCTGTGCTTTAGGTGGTCAGCAGGCACACGGCGAACTTTGAAGTTCTCATCCAGGACCTCGAAAATCACGCTGCCTACCCTTCCTTGAATCACACCCTTAATCCAGTGCTGTTTTCTCAGAGGATGCTTAATCCAGACTTTTTGGTGAATTGCGAACGAGCGCGAGTTCAAGGGGCAGATCTGTGGAGACCTGGACGGTTTGGCCGTGGGTTTTACCAAATCAAGCACCGTCCTATAGTGTCTCTGGTTCAAAAGTTCGCATGGGGCCCTCCCAGTGGATATATGAGGGGTAATGCGGTATCGCATCAAGAAGTCTTGCAGGCTCTTCCGGCTGTCCTTTCCCTTTGCACGACGAAGAGCGGTCTTGAACGTCTTCACGAAGTTCTCGGCTTGACCATTTGATTTCGGATGATACGGTGGCGTGAGAAGGTGGTCAATGCCGTTTTGAACCAGAAACGACTCAAATTCAGAACTAATGAACTGAGGTTCATTGTCCGTTACAAACTGTAGAGTTTGTTTTTTCGATTTCTTGGTCCATTCTTGGCCACCAAACATAAGATCGAGCGAGCATCTTCATCTTCGTTTGGCCAATGTGACCCTCATGAAGGAGAGCGAGGATTGATGGCCTGAACTTGCTAGGAATTACCGTTCGAGCATTCCCCAGAATGCAACCGTCGAGCTCGGCAAGTTCTGCTCTTTGCTTGTGGAACGGTTGAATACTTGGGTCAACGATCTTCGTTGACCATCCTTCCATGATGTGTGTGCGAACCTGGGAGAGTGTTTTATCCTTGGCTGTCTCCTTGGCGATGTCAGCTGCCCTGATGGGGAGCTTTGCCAGACTTTCGTTGTGGAGTGCGAAGACATCTTCAGACTGCAATTGAATGCAAAACACGCCTTGTCACATCTCTCGGTCAAAGGCTTGATCAGGGCCTTCAGCAAATCGGGACAGACCATCAGCGTTCCCAAACTTCTCGGTTGGGACATATTCGATGGTGTAGGCGTAATTCATTAAACTTAGCGCCAAATGTTGAAGTCTGTTAGCTGAAGTGACTGGAATGCCCTTGGTTGGTCCAAAAATGGTGGTCAAAGGTCGATGATCTGTGTACAAGACAAACTTGCGTCCCCAGAGATACTGGTGGAACTTACGTACACAAAAGATGATTGCCAGTGCCTCTTTCTCAATTGAGGCATACTTCCGCTCCGTCTTCGTAAGTGTCTTGATGGCGTGGCTTGTTATCTAGACGGCATCATTGTAACCGGGAAGGACACTTCCGATCATCTTCGTGATCTGGAACGAGTCCTCGAGTGCCTCGAAGAATACGGGTTCACTCTGAAGAAAAGCAAGTGCAGCTTTCTTCAAGAGCAAGTAGAATATCCCGGACAAGTGGTTCACGGTGAAGGGTTCAGTCCGTCCCCTAAGAAGATTTGGGATTCACCGCTAGTGCCGGCTCACGGCTGGCACCTCTGGCTCAAGTCTGGCAATTTGGCATTTATGTGGCAAGCGGGGGAAAAGCCATAGAAACACAGACACAAAAAAAGTACTCTGACAGTAACTAACACCTTGGAGGAAAACCGTGTTCGACCCAAGTAGGCCCCTAAGATTGTCATGCTTGTGCCAAGCTAGGTGTTTTTGTGGCATGCTACCTGGGGTATGGGCACCCTTTGCCGAAGTGTGACTGAGGTCAGACTTAGTTGCCGTTAATGATGCCTAGGTGACTAGGGTATAGTTGGGAGTGACTGCTAACCATACTTGAGCGTATCTGTGGTTTAGGATGGCCGTCGTTCACCCTTACCCGTAGTTAAGTCTGACCTCAGCCAGATTTAACTGCGGTCATGGGTACCCCAGTTACTAGGGTAATAAGTTCTGACTATAGCTGATTGGGATAACAGCGCGCGATTGAGCTTACCATCACAAAAAGAAGCACGCGAGACCCGTCAGAACGCGTTCCAACACGAAAGAATTTATTTTATTTTCGATAAATACCAAATACAAGCAGGGAGGAGAATAGAAATCAGGATGATATAAATCGTGTGTTAAATCATACCGGTTTTCTAATTATGAGTTAAATCGAACCTTTCCCCAATAAATATGTCACAAAATCATTTTACTTCTTGCTTGCTTTTCGTTTGATGCATCTTCGGGCATTTGTTTTATATTTAAATCAAAC